>CM021763.1:70053278-70082775 GCA_011075105.1 Heteronetta atricapilla
CAGGCTTCACTTTCCCGTTTCTCTCCCCCATCCCAGAGAGGGAGGGGGGAGGGTGAGCGAACGGCTGTGTGGTGTTTAGCTACCGGCCGGGTTAAACCACAACAATTTCTGATCACACCAAGGGGATGATCAGATGAAGGATTTTTTTTTTTTTTTTTAACAGCTAGAACAGACTCACTTTAAATTAGAAAGGGATAGCATAGGTTCATGAAGTGAATGCATAAATATGTATGTGTGTTTATGCATATATATGCATTTATAGTTATATATACATATATTCATAGATATCTGCATAAAAATAAGCACAGAAGAGATGTGGAATTTGAAGAAGGAATTTAGTAAACAAATATGACAGGGACATTTCAGAGTTTGAAAAGGTGCTGTCAGTTGGCTAGCATGCTGTTACTTTTCCATGTATGATTTAGAGGGGATTAGAAAATTAATCCTGTAATAGGGATTAGATGCTAAACCATTGAAATGAAAAGAGAAGAGGAAATAATCCTGTCTGGCCATTTTTATGTAGAAGAGATAAACAGCTGCCTCCCTACCCTTGTGACTGACCAGCTGGCATCTGGGCAAACTGCATCACCTTGCCACTTTGCAGTTTTGTGCGATGTTTTATGAAGTGAAAGGAGATTTGTTGGGTGGAAATCCTGTCTACTATTAACTTTGCTGATCTAGTTTCCACCCATCTCCTTTACATTAAAATCACCATTTTATCACTCCCTCTGACTGGTGGAAAATCCTGAAGACAATGAAATGAATGGTTAAACTTAGTGCCCTCTTCACTCTTAACCTCAGCTAACTCAGAATTTTAACTTCAGTTTCTTATAGGAACCATTGCCTATATTTCATACGGTTTTTATGGGAATGTTATGTAAATGTTATGTTCCTTTCCCTCTCTTCACTTAGAGAAATTAAACTTTTTTCAGATACTGTATCTTCCAGCACATTCTTTCATTTGCTTTGCTCACTGATTAGGTTTTCTTTAACTAAAACTACATCTTTGCATAGTGTCATATTAGAGGATATCAGGAACCTTCTGCCTCATGCTGAAAACATTACTATCATCATTTTTCTAAAGAATAAGAAATGTTCTCATAAAGTTACCAAACTGTCCTTATGATTGTGATAAATGCTCGAGTCCCAAATAGGATTAAAATTAAAGTGATGAATAATTTGAGAAGCCATTCCAGTCACATACCACTGAAAGACTATGCTCAGATCAGGCTTTTGCCCTTACTGAGAGAAGATGAGGGAGTACCTGAGAGCTTTGGCCTTCTTAAAGAAGTCACAGTTCCATCCAGTGCTTGGAAAATGAAGCAGCAGAAAGTTCCTAATCATTCACTGAAGAGCATGTCTTCTGTACACAGGTGGGTAACACCATCATAGCAAGGATATGTAAGCAAGGTGAACATATCTGCTAACTCTGGAACTCAGTGCAGCTGTATGGGCACCAGATAATACATCAAGAAAACAGAGAAAACCTGCACTTGCTCTTTGCATGTCTTGAACTACATGTGCCCTGAGTTTTATAAAGACAGTGGAGTATTTTGTATGTTCACAAGATGTCTTTACCAAATTCAAGTGGAGGATAAATGTTGCTTTACAGAAGGAATACCATTAGTTGAATCTCTAGTAGGAATGCGTATTTGTGAGAAAAACTCAGGTTGATGGAAAAAAATGTTCAATGCTAACACATTTCATTAAAGCAAATGTTTTTAGATAGAACAAAAGGATCCCGTGTTAAAATTCCAGCAGTGTGATATGTTGCTAACTGGATATTTCTGCAGCCTTATTCCCTTAGTTTCAAACTGGGCATTTCTCTGTCTCAAAAGTTCTTTGTGTGCTTGAACTTCCCCCAGAATTACTGGCAGAGGATATTCATTATGCATGTGTTCCAGCAACAGTTTCTAAAGGTTTACCGAGAGTAAGTGCCAGATTTGGTACCCAGGACAGTGCTACCCTGGATACGGACTGGGGGACAAAAGGCTGGAAAACAGCCCCATAGAAAAGATTCTGTGCGATTTGGTTGATGACAAGTTGAGTGCATCAGCAGTGTGCCCTGGTAGCCAAAAGAGCCAACCTCACCCTGGGTGCGTCAAGCATCTCATTGTGGAAGGGATTGGAGGGAAGGGATAGTCCCACTCTGCTCTGTGATGGTTGAGCCTCCCTTTGTGTGGTTTTGGATGCCACATTATAAAAAGGCTGTAGAACTATTAGAGGTGTCCAAAGGAGGACTAAAAATACAGTTAAGGGTCTAGAGGAGAAGACGTACAAAGAGCGGCTGAGGTCCCTTGGTTTGTTCAGCCTAGAGCACAGCAGGCTGAGGGGAGGCCTTGTGGCAGCCTGCAGCTCCCTCATGAGGGGAACAGAGGGGCAGGCACCGAGCTCTGCTCCCTAGAGACAGTGACAGGACCTGAGGGAACAGCATGGAGCTGGGACAGGGGAAGGTTGGGCTGGGTGTTAGGGAAAGGTTCTGCACCCAGAGGGTGATCGGGCACTGGGACAGGCTCCCCAGGGATGTGGTCATGGCACTTAGCTGCCAGAGTTCAAGAAGCCTTTGGACAACACTCTCAGACACATGGATTGATTTTTAGGTAGTCCTGCATGGAGGCAGGAGTTGGACTTGATGATCCTTGTGGGTCCCTTCCAGCTCAGGATGTTCTATGATGCTGCAATTCTATGATGCACATTTAGGTGAGTAATGACACTCCTTAAGTAGTGCAGCAGCTCCATGGTCTCTGGTTTCATTTAGGCAAAAGGCAATTGAGACATTAGCACTGTAAAACTAAAGGGGACTGGACATCAATGGATATCAGATACTCCAAAACTGTCTTGAATGACAACAGTTGAGACTGCATGGAAATGCTTGTGGCAGTGATGAATATCCTCCTTTCCAATAAAATAAAATAAAATAAAATAAACTATACATTTGAGGGTTGGGAAAGTTTTGCTTTCATGTGTTTGGTATTTCTAAGCTCAGTTTTGAAAGCCATTTGGTCAAATTCACTTATCTTGAAGACTGTCATCCATTCTGTGATGCTTTTCCTGCCCTCTGCAGCAGAAACAAATCTTCATTATCGCATATTATTTAATACATACCCAAGATAAAATCTTGTTGAAGGAACATGCCACACGTTTTGCAGCTTGATTTGTGTTTTCAAGGTATCCTTTTAACCTTGGGCATTTTCAGAGGCATAGCAGATGTATTGGCAGTGTCATTCTTGGAACAATGCTATACCCTTTCGAAGATGAAAGACGCTAATGGGTCACTGTGTAGATTTAAGACACAAAGACTGTCATAGACTTTATTAAAACAATAGATTGCAGCAAGCTCAGGTCCCAAGGCTCAAGAGAAAATGTGGTCAAAACTCTCTAGGCATAAACATAGTGAAGATAATGGTTGTAAATGCCTAAAGCCTGATAGGTCAGAGTGAACACAGCAGATAAAGCAAGGTTTTGCCTTGCTCTAGGACAGAGAAGCTGTTAGCTGGAATTTATGTTTGTTAAAAAAAAAATCAGAATGGAGAATTACCAGTAAGAACTTGAAATGAAATTATATATATACACATATATATATTTCATGATCAAATGAAGTCCTCCAGAGAAACCACCTGATAGGAAGATTCTGAAATGCATAGACTATGTTATATTTTCCATATATATATTCCATGTTACTTGTACATTCAACTGCACTGACATCTAACAGGTGATGATGGCATAGTTCAGGCATGATTGTTTTCCTTCAGTTTCTCCTTTAGGACAGGGCTTTTGGTGTGTACAGTGAGCTGTTTGTCAGAATTGACAGCAGATTTGCTTTGTTTTTCATGGTTTGCTTTGAGACTTTGAGGTCATTATTATGTCTTTCAGGAGGGCAGGTAGCTCTGAGGAATTACTATATGGTTGCCACTGGGATTGAAGCATACTACCTAAGTATGTATGTACATGTTTCACATGAGGATCATAGTACTGACAAAAGTAATATGGCAGTGATAGAATCAGTAGTAACCAAGGAAGCCCCTTTTATACCTATGTTAAAGTACAAGCCTATACCACACAGACTAAACACATTTTCAAAAAAAGATATCAGAAAATATAGTAAGCCATAGGACTCTGATGATTAGTTTGCTATTGATTTCTTAGGAAAGAAGTTCAGACACTTTGCTGATAGTGTCAACTTAAAACCTTAAAAAGACAGCCACATTTGGAGGGTGACTCTGGAGGTATTGGCTTTATTATCTAAGCCAATTTGGGTCTTTAATGAAGTGTGCTATTGAAAATAAACCAGACAATGGTCACTGAAAAGTCTGCTTTTAAATTGCTTGTGGTCTTGATTAGATTATTAAATGTCTTTCCATCCACAGTAGATAACAGTTGGGCTGTCAAATTTTTTGGAAATACCTGCTGTTACCTGGAGCGTTTTGTTGAGGGTATTTAAAATCATAATCTTTCCAAGAATCTGTTTAATTAAAGCACTTTTAAGAGTTAATGAAAAATTAGTTTTACAAGAAGTCAAAACCATGCAACTCAGAGTTCTGTTTCAATTGCCAGCACTTCACAATACTGTGAATAAGGTCCACTTTCCACTTTTGAACCCTTTTGTGGTGTTCTGTGCTACAGGTAGCAGAGTGTGCACCAGTGTCACTGGTTCCATGTGGGAAATGCGGCTCTCCACTATCGAACGCTGACTCGGCATGGAATTTAAATGGTTCCTGGGTTCTTTGTTAGAAACTATATTGATTTCATGTGGTTCCATCCCTCCAGAGGAACTGCAGGAACCAGGGAACTGTTCAGATGAAGAATACCAAAATACCTCTTTTTTTTTTTCTTTTTTCCTCTTCAATAATAAAGGTTGTGCCGATTTTTTTTATGGGTATAACTGCAAATACTGGTTTACTTTTTTCTTACTTCTATTTCATTTCAGGACCAGCTTCAGAAATCAGAATCATGTCTCTGTTGTTTTGTGACAGTTAGAAGAGAGCAAGCACTGTTAATACTCTAGAGAGTTTCTGATACCTACCACAGACATTTAAAAATATTGTTCACTTTTTTTTTTAAAAAAAATACTATTATTTAATTTTTAATACTATTTGATCTGGAAATTAACACTCACAGAAGATTTTTCTAAGTTATCTAATAAATAGATTAACTGTAAAAGATCTTCCAGCACCTGTCAAATGTGTACTGTGAGGGTGACAAGAGCACTGAACAGGTTTCCCAGAGGTTATGGAGTCTCCTTCTCTGGAGATATTCAAAACCCGCCATCCTGTACAATGTACTCTAGATGATCCTGCTGGGCAGGGGGGTTGGACTAGATGGTCTTCAGAGGTCCCTTCCAGCCTCTGCCATTCTGAGATTCTGTGGTTCAGTGAGTCCATGTTTGTGTGATTAGATCTTACAGGTCACTCACTTGGAAACAGAAACACAGACACACAAACAAAACAAAAACAAAAACAAAAAAACAGTCAAACAAACAAACAGCTGTGAACCTTTGCCTATTTAGGAATCACGTAAGGATAATGTTTCCCTTTTCAGGTGTTGTGGTTTAACCCGGCCGGCAGCTAAACACCACACAGCCGTTCGCTCACCCTCCCCCCTCCCTCTCTGGGATGGGGGAGAGAAACGGGAAAGTGAAGCCTGTGGGTTGAGATAAAGACAGTTTATTTAAGAGAGAAAATAATAATAATAATAATAATAATAATAATATGTACAAACAAGTGATGCACAATGCAATTGCTCACCACCTGCTGACCGATGCCCAGCCCAACCCCGAGCAGCCGGCGCCCCACCCTGGCTAGCCACCCCTATATATTGTTCAGCATGACATCAGATGGTATGGAATACCTCTTTGGCCAGTTTGGGTCAGCTGTCCTGGGGCTGTCCCCTCCCAGCTCTTGCTGCCCCCCCAGCCTGCCCGCTGGCAGGACAGAGCGAGGAGCTGAAAAGTCCTTGGCTTAGTGTAAGCATTGCTCTGCAACAATTAAAACACCAGCATGTTATCAGCACTCTTCTCATCCTAATCCAAAACATAGCACTCTACCAGCTACTAGGAGGAAAAATAACTCTGTCCTAACTGAAACCAGGACATCAGGCTACAGGATTCATGGGCTGTTAAAAACCAAAGAACAAAATGAAAATTTTTAGGTTGTTCAGCCTACTTGTAAATAGCCAGATAATGTGTATAGGCTTTACTAGAAGTCTCTAAAGGCTTGTGTTTGTGGTATTAGGCACTGAACACATGCCTATCAAGAGACAGCCTGGTCCTGAGGAGTTTATTGATTTCAGCTTAGCAATGGAAAGACAAAAGGAGGAAAAAGATAAACATCATTATTTGTACTTTGCACAGGAGGGGACTGAGGGAGAGAGAGCAAACATCTTCCTGGCCTATAGACTCAGTTAGCTCTGTTCTACAGGAGTCACATCTCCTGTCTCATTTTTTTCAAATGGCAAGTGCCAGGTGGGACAGAAACCATAGGCTTCTTCCAGGTGATCACTAACCAAAGCCAGGGGGACTAGAGTAGAGATCTCTGGCTTCTCCCTGAAGAAATCCACGAGTTACACCTCTCTAACTGTGAGCTTTGAGAGGTTTTCCAAAGTGCTTTTGAAAGGTGGAGCTCAGAAAACAAACCAGGAACAATAACTGGTTGTCTTTAATTATTTCAAAGATGAGTCTGAAAATCTGGATGCTTCGAGGCAAGCTTTGCTATTTCGTTGTTGTTGGTCCTCAGCAACTCCCAGACAAATCAATTTGTTGAAAAAAATGTTAGCTCCCCATGTAGGGAACACTCCCAGTATAGAGTGTTGTTGAGAAAGTAAATGCATTAGCAATGCTGATATATAACTCTGCCTAATTCTTATAGAATAACAAGAGAGAGAAATTACCCCAGTTAATAACCTCTGATGCTGAAGCTTAAACATCCTTCCCTGTTTGTGTTTCATGATTTTTTTCCCCTAAAGTTTCTTTGTAAAACATAGTGCCACCACCTATTTCTGTTATTAACTTTCTATTGCTGCAAAGCTCTTTCTGTTTGTTACAGTGACATTGCTACCTGAGCCTGAGATTTCCCACACAATTGCATCATTGCTCTCCAGCACACTAATGTAGAATTGGGGAGCAGGAAAAACCACTTTTGAAACGGAAGGAGAAACAATGATGTAGAACAAGCTTGCTGCTACCCTGCAGCCTATTTAATTAACAGAATCGATCACTTCTTGGAAAGGATGGAGTGATTTGATAGAATTCAGGGAGTAAACACCTCCTTTTCAGGGCAAGGATAGTTCCTTTCTGACACCCCCACTGCTTTTTAAAATTACTTTCTGCTGATCCCCACAGAGGAGAGAAAAAATGATTTTTGGTTGTTGTTGTTTTGTTGGTTCATATATATTCAGAGCCTCAGACTCTCCAGAGTGGTAAGTGACTGTATGACAGATTCTTCTCTCAGGACAAGGTCTTATTTGTCATAAAATTTGTTAATATTAACATGAATTAGTACATTCAACAAGGTAAATAAAAGTTTCAAAACATTTACAAAGTCTTGCGCACATACATTCAGACATTATAAAATGCTTTTAATCAGATTTTCTAAGTTAGAAATGGTATATATATTTTTATATATAAGCCGCCTACTTTGAAGTACAGGTACCTCAAGGGAGGCCGTAGCGAGGTGGGGGTTGGTCTGTTCTCCCATGTGCCCGGTGACAGGACGAGGGGGAATGGGCTTAAGTTGCGCCAGGGGAGTTTTAGGTTGGATGTTAGGAAGAACTTCTTTACCAAAAGGGTTGTTAGACATTGGAACAGGCTGCCCAGGGAGGTGGTGGAGTCACCATCCCTGGAGGTCTTTAAAAGACGTTTAGATGTAGAGCTTAGGGATATGGTTTAGTGGGGACTGTTAGTGCTAGGTCAGAGGTTGGACTCGATGATCTTGAGGTCTCTTCCAACCTAGAAATTCTGTGATTCTGTGATTTGTGACACAAAGAAGTTTTGAATAAAAAATGTAGTTAGCACCAAGGAAGTGTATTCTTGTTCAAGCAAAAGATGTAATAGCCAGTTCTTCCAAAGTCCTGAACACCTTCTGAAATAAATGAACTGTGGATTGTAAAGACAATTACAGTCCTGTTGATCTTCATGGATTGTTCTTTCTCTTGTTGTAGGTTATTCATATTCACGCGGGTGCATCAGATCTATGTAAGTGCATAGAAGTTAGCCCAGAAACTACAGAAGTCAAACTGTGTACATGGAACATGTCATCATCTGCAAAGCAGACAATCAAGCAAAATAATACCACCAGAATCCTTCCACCAAAGGAAGCTCTTACGGTCCCAAATTTACTGTATCTATTTCATCCTCAGGTAAGCTCCTTATAGTATTCCTGACTGTATAAACTGATGTTTAAAAAACAAATTTTATGTCTTTTGTAGTCCTCAGAAACATGAAATTGGAATGTCAAGAGCAGGAAATTGAGTTTGTCTTCTTGCTACCAAAACTGTATACAGAGTACCACGGTTAATTTTCTGTCAGCTTAAGCATATCTGGAGAACTGAAAATAGGAGGAATGGTTGGAGTGTTCTTGTTCTATTCCTTTGTATAAATCATGCATTTCTTAACACCTATATATTTTACGCACTATATGTATATATCTACATCTATATCTATAAATATATGTAGATTTATAATTTATTCCCCAGAAGGGATGGATATGATTATCAAAGTTGATGTAAAACACAGACCTACAGATAACTTTAGTACCGAGATTAGCTTTCTGGGGTAGAACAGCCTCATTGTTTCTGTTGTCTGTTACATGTGGTGCTTGAGCAGTCACTTGTCTTCTAAAGCCCAGAGGCAGGGTTGTGCTATTGTGGGGTTTGCTAGGAGGCAGCAAATAGTTTTTTAAGTCTAACCATTTCACCAGGAAAAGAATCAGACCTCCCATTTTTAAAAATAATGAAGAAAAATGGATATAGACTTTTTCAAACAAGCTTATGTACAAAATTGTGTTTCATCAGAGACATTTGAAATTTTCAAGACTCAGCAAATTGAAAGTTTCTGTTAGGTGGGAATGGCAGGAATGATGCTGCTGTGAGTATCAGCCACATTTCCTTCTTGTGTCTTCTCAGTACCTTCTGGCTTGACCTGGCCATACACCCACCCAGTTCATGGCGATAGTTCCACATCTGGTGGATCAGTATGGAGGTGCAATACTCCGCTTTTGTAGACCAATGATAAGCAATGGTTCTACTTGGTGCAAAGACGAAAGAGTGTGCAGCTTCATTTTCTGCTAGCTCTAATTTGCAATGGTTTTACTGAGTCTCACAAGTTTCAGTCTTCCACATGGGTGATGCAGAGCACTTCTTTCCCATGAAGACATGACCCCAAGAGGTAGAGTGTGCAGCTATCTGCAGGCAGTGATCAGTGAGCAGCCTGTCTTGATAGTTGCCAGTCTCTGGAACAGAGGCATGCAACTTAAAAGCAGTCAGAGGTCTGCAGCTTTCACACTGCTTTGCTGTCTTGCGTGTAGGGACAAGAAAAATGCTAAGATTTTCAAAGCTAATTAAACAGTTAGGGATAAGTTTGACTGATTTCTCACAACTGCATGGCATATAAGGGCACAAGTAATCCTTACACATGACATTGGTTTAAAATGGGCTTTGGCTTTGCAGGTGTTGTAAAATCTTTACAATCAGCTAATAAGCCATTCCCAAGACCTTAGGTTTTGACCTCCAAAAAAAACAAACACTTGTAAAAAATTCTGCCAAAGACTTCTTGTGACTTCTGTTTACTGGTCCACAGTCTTCTTTATTAAATTTCTACTAAATAATATATTTTTAATTGTTTACCTCTCGAAACTACGGGTTGCATTTATGTGATAGCAAGAAAGCAAAACTGAGGTTCAGAAAACAGCTAACTAGTAGTTTGCTAATGCACGACATTTTTCACTCTGGGAAATCCAGTCCTGACTCTTGTATGACCACTTAGTCCATGGAAAACAATGAGGAAAAAAAATAAAAGAGAGAGAAAAGAGAAAATATGAATGCATTTATGTGCTTGTGGATGCACTTAAGAAATAAGCACATAAATCTTCAGTTTTGAAGACAAGACTTAGTTGTTCTTCATCACGTGGCCTATAATGCTGTAATGTTGATAAAATCAGTTCTTTTATACAGGTATTCACAAACAGGGCATAGTTTTCTTTTAAATTTAGCCTGATGTCTTTGCCTTGTCTCACAATGAGGAGCTTATTAGGTCTGTCTAAAAGATAAAGTGAGCATCTGATGAATACTCAAAACTTGGAGGCTTCTGGCTTCCGGTCCTGTGCCTTGTACAAGCCCTTCCCCAAGTGAGCATGAAGAGGCATACCACATTGCTAAGAGGTAGACCAGAATTTCCTTGATCCTTCTGCTTTACCCTAATGCTGTATGTGACAGAGGTGATAGATAAATGGCCTCATGAGGTATATGACAATGATTAATGGAGCTCTGGTTTAGTACGCTGCAGGAGAAGTCCGGTTAATTAAATTTACTCCAAGACTTCATTACTATTTTGTTCTCAAGTTCACAAACTGTATGATATGCTCTGTATTTGGAGTGTTGTAAGAGATAACCATTAATTGTGGTGACTAGCTTAGGAAAAGATGATATGTTTCCTATCCAGCATGGCTAATGTCCTTTGCACTTCCTTGGTTTCTGTCCTTATTCTGTGCTTAAAGGAGAGAAAAGCTGTCATGTTTCTCCTCAGAGCCTTCTCTTTTCCAAGCTAAACAAGTCCAGTTCCCACAGCTTTTCTGCACAGGAGAGGTGCTCCAGCCCTCTGATCATCATAGTGGCCCTCCTCTGGACCCATTCCACATCCTTCTTGTGCTGCGGGCCACAGGCCTACATGCAGTATTCCAGGTGGGGTCTCACAAGAGAAGAGCAGAGGGGGACAATCACCTCCCTCTCCCTGCAGGCCACCCCATTTTTAATGCAGCCCAGGACGTAGTTGGCCTTTCGGGCTGCAAGTGTGCACTGCCAGCTCATGTCTACCTTCTTGTCCAGCAGGACCTCCAAGTCCTTCTCCACAGGGCTGCTCTCAAGTTATTCTTCTCCCAGTCTAAATAAATAGCTGGGATTGCCCCAGCCCAAGTGCAGCACCTTGCACGTGGCCTTGTTGAACCTCAGGTTCTCATGGGCCCACTTCTCCAGCCTGTCCAGGTCCCTCTGGATGGCATCCCTTCCCTCTATTGTATTTACTGCACCACTCAGCTTGGAGTCTTCTGCAAACTTGTTGAGGGTGCACTTGATTCTGTTGTCTATGTCATTGATAAAGATGTCCCTGACAGACACCACTTGTGACCAGCCTCCACCCAGACATAGAACCATTGACCAAAACCCTTTGGCTGTGGCCAGTGAACCAATTCTTTACTCACCTAACAGGCCATCCTTCAAATCCATCCTCTCCAATTTAGAGAGAAGAATGTGGTGAGGGACCATATCAAAGGCTTTTCTCAAGTCCAGGTAAATGATATCCATCATACTTCCTTTGTCCACTGATGTCGTCACTCCATTATAGAAGGCCACCAGGTTGGTTAGGCAAGATCTGCCTTTGGTGAAGCCATGCTGGCTGTCTCAGATCACCTCTTTATCTCGTGCTGCTCCATGATCTTCCCAGGCACAGAGGTGAGGCTCACCGGCCCCTAGTTCCCTGGGTCTTCCTTTCTCCCTTTCTTAAAAATGGGAGTGATGTTTCCCTTTTTCCAGTCACCGGGGACTTCACCTGACAACCATGATTTTTCAAATATGATGGAGAGTGAAGTGATTCTACTTCCTTTTTTAATGTTTTTCAAAGTTATGTTTCACATTATTTGGATGTGTATCTTATTAAAAGTCAGTTTTAAAGAATAACATGATAGTTGATTCTATCACACTAAACCTTTCAAGTAGCATCCATTTGTTACGAAACAATAATTTGTTGAGCTTGAAAATGTATCATTTTTTCTCTGCTTCCAAGAACCCTTCAAGAAAATGACACTTGCCTTCCTTTTTGCTGACTGGTAGTAGTGTTTTTTGCAGTTTTAGTGAGTACTTCTTTTAGAGGATGAATTCAATACTCTAATGTCAGTGTGAATGAGCTCTGCTGTCTAAAAGAGCTTCTATTCACAGATTCCATTTGATTTTCAGATACTGAGCTGCAAAGATAAAAAATAAGAGAATTTGAGCATGCATTTCTGAACTGGCCTGCTTAAAAATAGATGTGCAGTTTTCCAGAACAGTTTTCCTTTTCAGACTGCTTACCATTTACTGAAGCTGCAGATGGAGTTGTGTATATGCTAAAATGCAATGCTCCTAGATTTTTCAAAGGAGAAGTGTGTGTGGGAGGGTACTATGCACCAAATAACATCAGTATATTTGTTTTTCAGTCTCCCAGTCTAAGAAGATTTTCGTGTAGAACTGTATGAGTCATTCTATTTTTAAGAGCAAAGGGAGAGCTAATTTATGTTTAATTAAAGTGTATTTCCTTTATTTCCAAGAGGTTATTTTAAGTCAGTCAATTAACTATAAAATAAAATGGTTATAAGAGCCAAACTAGTACTCTGAGGCTTTTTATATATATATAAAGACTTATTAGAAAAAGATCAAGTTTTCAAGATCAGAATGCCATGTCAACTTACATCTGGACAGTAAGACAGATAAAGCAAATCCCATGTAGTTAAAAAATAAAGATGTATGATCAAAACCTGTTCAGTGACAGTGATAAATGCACTGAAACATGTAAACATAAGAAGAAGCTCTCCCGTATCCCCTTCTTTTACTTTATAAGAAATGAAAAAATAAAACTTCAATTCTGCAAAAGCATAAATGTGTAGGAACAATCATGAGATTAAAGTGAAATACATCTCAATATCTCCTGTGACATTTCAAATTGTTGGCATGTGGTGGATTATCTTTTGAAAGTGTTATGTTTAAAAACAAAAGACAAACACAATTTTTAAATCTGATGTTTTGTATCTGCAATAGATGCTTCGTGGAAGCACAGGAGGATGACACTTGCTCTTTACTTTAGAACTTCAGTATTGCTTACTGCAATTGGTTGTTTCCAGGTAATGAAATTCAGATTCACATGGTAGGCTCTAACTTTTTGTGGGTACATTTCTATTGTCTTCATTAGGAATTGTTAACCTATGGATTATCATCTAAATTGGGCTGTTTCAAACAGCATAAACATTCCTTCCTGTTCCTTCAGTTTCTTGTGTATTTCTAGACTTAATTTCCTTTCTGCTGAAGAACAGTACTCACAGTATCTTCCACTAATATACGTATTTATCTTCAGCCTGAAACATGAGCTGGATAACATCAAGTCTTACGGCTGTCATTGAATGGGTGGCAGAATGCAAGCATTATTTTGCTGTGTTAGTAGGCTTTGATGAACCTGAAGTCTTACAGGGGCAAAATCTGCTTATTCTTTACTGTTTTTAGATTTTTTGCCATTGCTTTTGTGACATAAGAAGAGAATCCCGAATACAATTCCATGCCTTCAACCTGTACATAAATTTTAGCTATTACAGAATTTTAATTTTTCAGTCCAAGAACAGTGAGATATTCTGACTTTAATACAAATACATTTTTAGCAGCTAACCTTAGAAATGGGTGAATATCACCTCAGCTGGATTTTTACTTCCTCTAAAATATAAACCACAGTTAAGACAGAATTTCCTACCATTTCTGTACAAATTAATGTGAGGTTCTGTGGCTTGTGATATGCAAGACTTCAATGTAGATTTCCATTTTTTATTTAAAAATATTTGAGCTGTTCCTCTGATTTTGGGAGACTCACCAGAGACATGTTCTAGACATGTTCTTCCTTACAATAAAAAAGTTCTGCACATAAAATAGCCTTCAGTGTTTGCCATCTCATAAATTTTGCCTACTTTTAAAAAAACTACAGTGCTGAAGAATAGGCCAGTTAACAAGAAAGTGAATATGGATTTGCAAGCACTTTCCTTTGGTGAGAATTTGTCTGTGATAAAATCAGAAACCACCCTCATTAAAACATTGCCCTAACATGATGCAGCCTCCCAAGAAAGACAAGCCATTAGTAAATGGGGAAAGATATGAGATATGAAAATCTGCCCTTTTTACCTTCTAAGACAAGCTTTTTTTTTTTTTAAAAAAAAAAAAAAAAATCTGTAAAACTTGTCCTCTTCTCTCCTAGAATTATTACAAGATTACAAGTCAGAAAGATTCTAAACAAAAAATCTGGCTTCACTCTTGGAAGGAAAAAAATCAAAACCTCAAACAAAATATCAGACTTATTTTTTGTTTTCCAGGAAATGAAAGAATATATCAAAGAAAAAAATGTTATATATATATATGTATTTCTGTACTGAGACATCAAGACATGATTTTCTGCTCATTTTCTTCACTGAAAGGATTTTTCATGCAGCCTTAATGATCAGATCAGCAAATTACATACTCAAAGTTTGCCCTTGGGAGTAACAACAGCTTTTTATATATTTGAGAGATCTTGGTTTATAGGTCAATCCTTTACTTCAACTGAAATGAACTTAGGACTGGAAAATGATATAAATAAATAAAGAACAATATATTTCCTGTGTGTCTTTACAAGAAAACAAACAAACAAACAAACAAAATTTAATTTTAGGCCACCTTAAGAATCTAAATGAATGTAGTCATGTGAACATGCATTTGATATATAATTGTCAAGAGTGTCTGAAATACAGCTAACGAAGTCTTTTGAGAAAAACATCCAACTGTTTGCATGCATCTTCTCCAGGGTATCCTTGCTTGCAAAAGACAGTCATACATGGCTCCATAGAGCGTTCAGCTTCTGGTAACATAGGGTAGAGCATCTTCAGTAGCATCTTACAGTCCTATAAACAGATGGATTTACTACATAAGCAAAACAATAAATAAATAAATAAATAAAAGCACACACACATAAAGCAAAATAGAAACAAGGCAAGCCAAAACAAAACACAAACCAACAGAAACCTAAGGATAGATAAAGAGATAAGACTGAGTTTAAATACTTGATGGTAATATCTGTGGTCTGTGTTTGATTCCAGAGGACCAAAGCAAGACCAAGAAATGGCAGCTATCCAGGGTCCAATAACAATGTACTTTTCAGTAACCTTAAAATGTTTACATTCTCTCTTCAAAGTACAAGTGCTTACTTTCCGTATTTGATGATGACTTTGGTACCATATAATTATTTATAATATGTATTTAGTTTGGGAAGAATTGATGCAGAAAGACACTGTTTATATTTATTAGACTTCGTAACTGAAT
The DNA here is from genome assembly GCA_011075105.1 of Heteronetta atricapilla. Lineage (NCBI taxonomy): Eukaryota > Metazoa > Chordata > Aves > Anseriformes > Anatidae > Heteronetta > Heteronetta atricapilla. Next base: position 70,068,564 of record CM021763.1, read on the forward strand.
TGTAGTTTATATTGTAATTTAGTCCAACACAATTTATTTCAGATGGCATGACTTTCTTGTCTCTATGTTTACTATCCTTTGTTGTATATGGCATTCAGACTCTTTTCTCTTTCCATTAATCATCCCGTTCTTCAGCGAATGTTTTCAGTGAGTCAGGTTACCCACAGATGTTGTGGAGTCTCCATTGCTGAAGATATTCAAAAAACATCTGGACTTGGTCTTGGGCAATTGGATCTAGGTGGTCCTGCCAGATTTTTCATCTTGGGCTTTTAGAGTGAGAATGTCAAATACTCATGCAGGGCATAAAACACAAAATCTGATTTTCAAGTGCTCTGCCTATGCAGAAAACAGCAGGAACTTATTGTTGAGTGACACTTCTGGAAGTCTGGACCTTTAAGCTAAGCAATGAAATATGGATTAGGGGCTGATTTATAACAGCTGGACTACCAAGTCATCACTTTCAGTTTGTAAAGATAAATGTCCTTAGGATTTATGAAAAACTAACCAAGAAATGCAAGCACCTGCTGTGTCTGAGCTATAACTATATCATTTTCTAGAGCCATAGATGAAAATTTCCATCAGCCCTGGTTTGCCTCATTTTGCTTTGGGGAAAAAAGCAGAACAAACTCAAACTGAAGAAATACTCCCAGAAGCCAAGAAAGACAAGCATCATTTGTTTATTTCAGAAGTCTTTAGGGCATATGGCAAATTATATCTCCTTTTAGATGAGGCATGGTGAAACAAATGATGTTTTGGAAGCTAATAATAAGCAATCCATAAACACAAAATTCTTTTTTAGCACAATGCAACTTTCCCCAATTTGTCTATGTTTTTATTAGTGGCAAGAATATCCTCAGTATGTATTTCACAACAGTGGAATTTACATATTTTCCGTCACCATATATTGCTCTAATGCTATCTAGCATAGAAAACACATCTTGCTATTGCCCTTACAATATATATATATATACATATATATATATGTATATATATATATATATATATTTCCAGACAAGAAGCATACTTTTGGATATAGAAAAGAAGTTTTGTTGTTAATGTTGTTTTTAATATAGAAAGTAAAGTTTAGACTTCTGTTTTAAAACCTAGGGACCTATAGACAACTGTGCCTAGCTGTGTTATACGGAAGCTCCAGAGATCATGTAGAAAATACAAGCCAAATGAAGTTTCTGAGTGTGCAAGTCAATCTAGTAGAAATGACATGTTCTTTCTGAATTCTAGAGGTTTGCTTCTGCCAAAGTGAAAGGAGGTCACAGAATTCATATGGCTCTGCCTTCCAGAGGTGTGGATACATATGAACAAAGAACACCATATTACCTCCCTTAATTAAACATAATTTATCTGTTTATTTTGACTAAACCACTCATTGTCACTATACTTGCAAAAAAAGCACTTTCTCTCTGTAGAAAAAAAAAGTTTTTTTTGTTTTTTTTTTTTTTTATGTACATTGATTTGTACATTGCTCATGCTTTTTTATGTCTCTCTCTCTCTCTTTTTTTCCCCTTTCTTTCTTTTAAATTCCTGTTTTTCCTTCATGCTTTTGCATTTTTTATAGAAGAGAGCTCTCAGCCATAGCCTGAGGGACTGGAGGATGCACTCACCAATATATGGCAGACCAGTCTAAAATTTGCACTGCCTCCATGTGCTTTTCAGGAAGATTATTACCTACAACAGGTGTTCCGGACTTCATCCAGTCTGGTTTTTAAGGCTGTAGAGTCCACAATCTCTTGGGGCTATCTGCTCTAGTGTTTAATCACACACAAGCCAACAATAATCAAAACCAAAACAGAACCCAAACACAACTGTAACCAACAACAGCAACAACAACAAAAAGAGAAAACCACAATCCCACAACTTTTTCTTATGTTGAAAAAGAATTTATTGTATACCAGTTTGTGCCCACTGTGTCCTGCCCTGCCACTGGGCACTATGGTGGTTAGTCTGTCTTCTTGCAACTCTTCTATCACATATTTGCACAAATGGAAAAGATACCCCTGAGACAGACTCCAGACTAAACAGTCCTGGCTTTCTGAGGCTTTCCTTGTATGAGACATGCTCTAGTCTCTTCATCATCTTTGTGGTCCTTTACTGGACCAGTATGTCCATGTCTTTCTTGTCCTGGGGAGCAGAGGACTGGTCCTGCATTCCAGTTGTGTCTCACCAATGCTGAGTAAAGGGTCATGCTTTGCCTAATGCAGCCCAGGATGCAGTTGGCTGTCTTTGCCAGAAAGGCACATTGCTGGCTCATCTTCAACTTGGTGTCCACCAGGACCTCCAGATCTGGGAACACATATCTGTCCTCTTCTCCACAGTTTACAAATTACAGCTAAAATTAATAGAAGATAGAAACTCTTGTTTCTTGGTTTCAGCATGAGACACATTGAAGATTAGTAATTGATAGAGATAGTAGCTGCAACTTCCATGTGTGTTGACACATGAACCATTTTTTTTTCTTTTTTTTTTTTTTTTTTTTTTTTTGTAGTATAAGCTTGTTTGGGCAGTGTACACTGCTGAAAAGAACTGCTATGGCCCTCAGGCATGAAAATAAAACCTGATTTTATCTTTAATTGCCAATGAATCAGCTATCATTTTTGAGTTGTTGTAACCCTGCCTCTAGAAAAGTCTGTAACATTTCCAAGACTTTCTGCAAAATCAAATTATGTAATGAAATTTATTTCCCCTGAAGCAGTAAGTTGAAAAAAGGATAGAGGTGAGGTTAAGTCTCACTTTCCCCTTCACTACTGTCCTCTCTATCTCACAGTCTTGTTCTGACGTATTATTCAAACAGAGGTACTGAGATTCAGTGTGATTATTTGAGAAATTATTAACAATGAGATCCATCAGGTTGATTTGTCTAGGTTCTCAGCAAGGAGAGCCATAACACTGCATTGTCTAGCTAATATAGTTTAGTATAAAATAGTAAATTTTGTTTAGAATTCTAAAGAAACCCATATAATCAATGGAAGGGGTGCACTGCAGAAGACAATAGAGTACTGAAAACATTCAGTTAGGTATCTTACTCCTGATGTCACTACTGTCTTCTCTCGCAGCTTATGGTCTCTAACAGACAAGGGTTTGTTCTAGTTAATCTCAGTAACACCAAATCAAGGTTAGAAGTGATCAGAGGTAAAACTAAGAATATGCCCTTTCCTCTTTTAATAGTAGCATGATGCAAGAGGTCCCAAATGTGCAGGTCCTCTTTTGGTGAGTTAACATACTTGCCTATTTTCAAAAAGCTTTATAGAATTTTAGTCACAAGGTTTGCACTAATTTTAATTGGAGAGAAAAAGCAATAATGGAAGTAACAGTTATTAAATCTCCAAATATCTTTCTATGTTTTTATCTTAGATGAAATACGTTCTTTAGAACTACTCATGTTTATCAGTTCTGTATCTTTGTATCTTACTAGGGACAGTAGCTGTTAACTCACAAGGGATTTACTTATTTATTTATTTATTTATTTAATATGAAAATTAAATATAAATTAAAATAGAAAAAAAATATCATTACGCTTTTCTTTTGTCTCTTCTCCAGGAAAAAACAAAACAAAACAAACAAAAAACAAAAAAAGCGAATATATTCCTCATGAAAAAGAAAGAAAAACTTGAGTTGTAAAATGATTCCTTCTTCCTCACATTTTGAGTTAAACAAAAAAGAAAAGGAAAAACAACAAAAAAGGCTTTAATTAAAGTTTATTTTATTTTTCAGTTTTAAACACTTATAGGTAGATTTGAAAGTTAAATAACTGTGGTAATTTTACCTTGTTAAGCAGCTGAACTCCACCAAAACCACTTTCTTACTCCCTCTCCTCAGAAGAGGGGAAGAAGAAAAGGAAAGAAACAACTCATGAGTTGAGATAAGGATAATTTAACTAAAGGGAAAATGATTATTAAGGCAAAATTACTATCAATTACATAATTTAACTAAAGGGAAAAGGGAAAGGGAAAAGGAAAAAAAAAGAAAAACAAACAAAGGCCATGTGGAAGTGCAGAGTAAAGAAATTACTCTCTGCTTCCCACTGACGAGCAATGTTTGAGCACATCCTTGAAGCAGGGTCTCAATGCATGTAGCCATTGTTCAAGAGGACAGATGAGGCCCTCTCCCCTCTCCTTCCTATTTCCACCTTTTATCGCTGAGTGGCATCATATGGCATGGAATATCTGTTTGGTCAGTTTAGGTCAGCTGCTTTGGTGATGTTCCTTCCTCACCTCTTGCCTGCCCCCAGCCTGCTGGCTTTGGGGGGTTAGAGGGAGTCCTGATGCTGTGCCAGCACTGCTCAGCAGTAGACATAACACCGGTGTGATGCCAGTGTGCTGTTCTGGCTGCAAGTGCAGAGCACAGCACTGTATGGACTGCTGCAGAGAAAGTTAACTTCATCTCAGCCAGACCCAGCACAATAACTTCTAAATAAATAAATACAAATACAAATACAAATTCATATAAATGTAAATGTAAATGTATAAATATATATATATACATACATATATATATATATAAGAAAAAAAAAAGTCAAGATATCTCATTGCTCCATTTACTAAACAGAACTTTTTATGAAAAATTCTTTTAATGGCACAATTTGTAAAAAGAATTAATGAATTGAATTATGGGACCTTTGAACCTAACCCTTACTTGAAACTGTGAACAATTTTCTTTTAATGTCTCTTGAAATTTTGGTTCAGTACTTCACGTTGTAATTGCACAAGGCCTTCTTCTCTCCTCAGCTGACTCTACTGAGCTAAGCTGACATTTGAATGAGTTTAGATAAAAACAATTTTGATATATTATAATGTAATAGCAGTATATACAAAACCAAGACAAGGCTTCTGCTTATTTAGCTATTTGGAAATAATAGCTTTCAATAAACTAATATAAACTGAAGTGGGGAGATATGCAGGAGACTTAAAAAATAAAAACAAACAACAAACAAACAAACAAGATTTATGAACATATGGTGATGGTTTCTGAATTACTCTAGGTCTCCAGAAAAGCTGAAGTGAAGCAAATACTTGAAGTGACTGAATTTCTCATACATAAGAAAATACATCTGATATTATTCATGGTGAACACCAATTTAATTACATTCTGCAAGCTGAACAAATAGCAGAGAGTGTATGTCAACAACACATCTATATGCAATAGTATCTTGTATGCAGGTTGGAAAGGATGTAGACCTAGAGAAAATAAGGGTTGTGGGAAGCTAGCAAAGAAGGAAAATTTGTCCCCTCAAAACAAATCTTTTTCTTTCACATAAAAATGATATTACAATAGAGCAATCATAGAAAATGATTTCTTCTAGCCATGAATAGCTGAAGCAATTTTTATCTGTAATAATTCTTTTTCCATGCTGAAATTGAGCAATGCGATGGGATAGGTTTGAAATTGATGTATATCAGAAAGACAGAACATTTCTGTTTTTAAAAGAGCTTGTGATATAATTAGTACAGATGTCAGGATAATGAATTAAGCAAAGCAACCATATACTATTCACCATTGCTACATGGTCACCACAAAAACATTCTGTTTTTTTCCTTTTAATTCCTAGACATGTATAGACACCAATGTAGGTTACAATTCTCTTCAGAAAATCAAAAGAAAAATGTGTTGTAATTATTATGATGTTGCTCAACAGCACAAAATTTAGTAAATAAATGATAGTGACCCAAAAATCAACAAGCAAGAGACAGAAATTAGGCACCTTTAAGAAAGCCTGATCATGGCATTATTCTTGTAAAAGTACATTGCCTCATTGTAAAATACAGTGGAATTGTCCTTTCAAAATGGCTTTTGAAAACCAGTAATTTGTTTTGAGTACACTGGGGTGTGGGTGTCCAAGCTGAGATCATTTACTGAAACTCTATCCTAGGAAATGATGACTTGCCTCTCCAAACGTATTTACCTATGTACATAGCAAGTACAACACACTTTGCACTTGCAAACTGCCACTTCTGTTTCAAATACCATTGGAACTGAGACTGCATTACTGTATGTGAAAAGCAATATGGATCGTGGCAGATTTGACTCCAAGATGTGCCGTCAATATTACCACACTTTATTATTCTGTCTGCCATGATTTGACCTTTCCATTTAAACCAGCGCTGTGGATGCTGTCATTCTTTTGGGACAAATTGCAGGTTCTGCTTCACCACATAATTAAGAAAGAAAGAAAGAAAGAAGGAAGGAAGGAATGAAGGGAGGAAGGAAGGAAGGAAGGAAGGGAGGAAGGAAGGAAGGAAGGAAGGAAGGAAGGAAGGAAGGAAGGAAGGAAGGGAGGAAGGAAGGAAGGAAGGAAGGAAGGAAGGAAGCAAACAAGCAAGCAAGCAAGCAAGAAAGAAATAAAGAAATGAGAGGAAAAAGAAAGTTTGGCCTTGTATGTCCTCCCAAGGCATAGGAATAGTATAGCTTCTTGTCCTGGCCACCCGAAGGAGTAAATTGGGTAGTGATTCGGGGTGTTTGCTACTTCATATCTAACATTTGATGACATGGACAAAAATTCACAAATCAGCTTTATCAAACAAATAAACAAACAACAACAACAACAACAAAACAATGTTCTCAAAGATTCAGGTTGCTCTTTCTTTCTTAGATGGATAGGAAGTTGGTGTAGTTGAGTTTTATCATAGCAAACTAATTTCTTGTACTGTAACACAAAACAGCTTGTATCTGGGTAGCCCATAATATTTTTTCATATTCATTTTATATTGCCATGAATCTTTCTACATCTGTTAGAGGAGTTTGAAAGAGAGAACCCATGTCCCAGATTTGTCAACAGCGAGATCAGCCTTTTAACGATCAGATCATTATTTAGAATCATAGAATCATAGAATATCCTGAGTTGGAAGGGACCCTTAAGGATCATCAAGTCCAACTCTTGACACCGCACAGGTCTACCCAAAAGTTCAGACCATGTGACTAAGTGCACAGTCCAATCGCTTCTTAAATTCAGACAGGCTCGGTGCAGTGACCACTTCCCTGGGGAGCCTGTTCCAGTGTGCAACCACCCTCTCTGTGAAGAACCCCCTCCTGATGTCAAGCCTAAATTTCCCCTGCCTCAGCTTAACCCTGTTCCCACGGGTCCTGTCACTGGTGTTAATGGAGAAAAGGTCTCCTGCCTCTCGACACCCCCTTACGAGGAAGTTGTAGACTGTGATGAGGTCTCCTCTCAGCCTCCTCTTCTCCAGGCTGAACAGGCCCAGTGCCCTCAGCCGTTCCTCGTACGTCTTCCCCTCGAGGCCTTTCACCATCTTCGTAGCCCTCCTCTGGACACTCTCCAACAGTTTCACGTCCTTTTTATACTGTGGTGCCCAGAACTGCACACAGTACTCGAGGTGAGGCCGCACCAGCACAGAGTAGAGCGGGACAAACACCTCCCTTGACCTACTAGCGATGCCGTGCTTGATGCACCCCAGGACACGGTTGGCCCTCCTGGCTGCAAGGGCACACTGCTGGCTCATATTCAACTTGCTGTCTACCACGACCCCCAGATCCCTCTCTTCTAGGCTGCTCTCCAGCATCTCATCACCCAGTCTGTACGTGCAGCCAGGGTTTCCTCGTCCCAGGTGCAGGACCCGGCACTTGCTCTTGTTGAACTTCATGCGGTTGGTGATTGCCCAGCTCTCCAACCTATCCAGATCCCTCTGCAAGGCCTTTCCACCCTCATTCAAGTCCACTACTCCTCCAAGTTTGGTGTCATCAGCAAACTTGCTCAAAATACCTTCTATTCTTACATCCAGATCATTTATAAAATATTGAAAAGTACCGGCCCTAAAATGGAGCCTTGAGGGACCCCACTGGTGACCGCCCGCCAGCCTGACGCAGCCCCATTTACCATAACCCTTTGGGCCCTGCCCGTTAGCCAATTGCTCACCCATTGTATGATGTTTTTATTTAGCTGTATGGTGGACATTTTGTCCAGTAGGATCCTATGGGAAACCGTGTCAAATGCCTTGCTGAAGTCCAAAAAAATCACATCAGCTGGTTTCCCTTGGTCCACCATACGGGTGATCTTATCATAAAAAAAAATCAGGTTAGTTAGGCAGGACCTACCCTTCACAAACCCATGCTGGCTGGGACCAATGACTGCTTTGTCCCCCAGGTGCACCTCAATAAGTTCAAGAACCATCTTCTCCATGATTTTACCAGGCACTGACGTGAGACTGACAGGCCTGTAATTGCTTGGGTCTTCTTTCTGACCCTTCTTGAAAATCGGCACAACATTTGCCAGCTTCCAGTCTACCGGGACCTCTCCAGACTCCCAGGATAGCTGAAAAATAATTGAGAGAGGTTCCGCGATGACGTCCGCCAGCTCTTTCAGCACCCGGGGATGAATCCCATCCGGACCCATGGACTTGTAGGGATCCAGGTGGAGTAGCAAATCCTGCACACGTTCAGGGTCGATTGGGAGTTTGTCATCCCCACTGTCCCAGTCCTCCAGCTCAGGGCACCCTGGGTCCCGAAGCCCATCATCGGCATTGAAGACAGAGGCAAAGAAGGCGTTAAGCGTTTATTACTACTTTTGCTAGTCAGCATGACATGGTCTGGGCTGTCAGTGTGTAGTTCTGCACAGATCTGGTACCGCACAAAAGACTTGTATATCTTCCATTTTACTAACAGTTAGCAATTATAAGAAGAGAGATCACAATTTAAAATACTATCCAGGCAAGTATCACTATGTATGACAAAACAGTATTGAAGCAATAAATGAAGCTGTCATTTTCTCTAGAAGTTCACTGAGTTTTTAATTTGACCTTAACTGTGAGAATGTAGGTTATGTTAAGCATAATTTGTTTAATTACTCTGGGATAATTTGTTCTTATTAGGTGAAAAAGATTTGTGGTTGTTATGTAATGCTGACTTTATTATGTTAATGAACAACTCTTGCGCACTTCACCTCTGCTTAAATTTATGCTTATACGGGATTTCTGTATTTTTTTTCTCCTTCTTGTTTTGTAAAATTGTCTGCCAAAACATCTTTCTGAAAAAATAACTGCTACAGTGTTTAGATTAATTAAGCAATATAGACGTAAACTATGGTAAAAATTGCTATGCTGCTAGTAACTCATGACATTTTAAAGTTTGAAATAAATAAATAAATAAAATTAATCAAGGGACTAAGGCACCCAGTTTCCAATGATTCATCATTTGGTTCCTTAATTGTAAGAGCCTTTTGATAGGAAGGACTCATTATGGAGGAATGTTTCTGATTAACTATTTCTTTTGAACGTTAGTGCTACTTTCAGGTATATTTACAGCATCAGATGGAACACAAACTTGGTAGTAGGCTAAATACATCCCTGAAATTTTTCTTTTGCATTGTACTGAACAATTTACTAGCTTGATAATTGCCTGGTATTAAAAAATGGCAAAATATTATTGGTGATGGGGAGCGGTCAGCACTTCTGTGTCACCTTTGGATGAAGCACCTCCAGTACACTGATCACCTTTGGGATACTGGCAATACTGATTTCCTTTCCTTCTTGCCAGAGCAGGTACATGCAAATTGCTAGCTATGGTATTTCTGTAGCTTGAGTTCGTTTCATCCAAATTGCTCCAAAGACAATATCACCTGAAGCATTCTGCATCTAACTTTCTCGTCTTCATCATTTGACTCCAATATGAAGAATTTTTGGACTTGTGTTTATCTCTAAAAAGCCATTGCAAAAGATGGATATACAGATGGATATCTTGAGCCTCTGTGCACCAAGCCAAGTGGGGTATGAACAACAAAAAAATATTACTTACATTAGCTTATCTCACCTTACATCAAATTAACTATCTATCTAAGTAAGTGGTCAGATCTCTTAAAAAACTCTAAAAGCCCTATAAGAGGTGAGAGATTCACACTATTTCTTTTGCATTAGGAAACCATAGCAGACTGTCTCTGCATCATGAATGTGCAGTATTGTAGATTCTGGATATAGAATGAGGTAAAGATACAAGCTAACACAAATCATATTTGAAGAGAAGGATAACATTTTCTAACCTCAAAATTTCCTGGATTCAAGTTGAGATCTCAATTTGGCATTAATTTTTCTATTACTTTTAATCTAGATCTGGTTGTCCTACCTTGACTTTAAATATTGTTATGCAGGTGTGGGACATTAAAATGTGCTTAAAGCCAAGAAGGGTGGATGCTGTGATGTCCTAGGATGAACCTTTCAGCTTTTTTCTTGCCTGCCAATCACAGCCTCCCTTCAACTGGAGAACAACATATAGAGAGGAAAGACTGACTCTGATCTGTCTCATCCTAGTATGAAGTAAAGATGCAACATCTCTTTAAATTATAGCCTCAGAATTAAATGTCCTATGCCTCACAGTTTAGATTTTGTCACTAATATTAGAAAACATTGAAGGTTATAAAATGCTGATGCAAATTAGATGGCTAATTGTTGCATATCAAACTGGATATCGTGTATCTCTGTAAATACCTCTGTAATGTTTATTCAGTCTCATTTGAAGAAGCCTTTTCTTCGTCCAGTTCCTTACAAGTTGTCTCTTCTCTGCTGTACCTGTCTAGAAATGCATCACAAGTGAGAGGTGCAATATCAAATTCACGGATGAGGGAACAAGTCAGTCGAAGCCTCAGACAGTGCTTCAGACAGTTGCCCTGCTGTTTGTTTGATCAGTATCATTACTGGTGAACTTGAGAAAATATTGACTCTTAGACACAGTGTAGTAATTAAACATAATAATGCTAAGAGTCTGTAGCATTTCCTTTCTGTTTCCTAATATTTCAAACTGCTAGAAAAGGTTTAGTTAGTCAATATTATCCAATTACTGTAACCTCAAGCAAAGTAGAATTACAGTCATATGTTGCAATATAAAGTCTTTCTGAATGTTAACAGAGTAAAAAGAAGCTGAGATAAAAACTACTTAAGGGAATTTAGATAAAATATTTAATTTAATTTTTATTTTGGTCTATGTTTCTCTTATGTAGAAAAGATTTTTACTAATACCAACCTGCTTTATTTCACAGGTTTTAATTTCATCTAAAATCAGGTTATGTGGGGGGATACAACTGTGCTTAGAGCAAACCATGAAGTCTCAAGAATCTTGATTTCTAACCTAATGAAGGAAAACAAAAAGCTAGTGAACATACAAATAAAATAATTGCTTGGTATATTGTAAGGGAGCAATATAAAAAGAACAAATTTGCACATGCAGTCTCCATTTCTACATAACATAAACGCTTGTCCTATATCAATGATCCATCATTATTTTTTCCTTTACTATTAGTTTGTTGTATTTTGTGAAGAAGAAAAGAAAGTCTAGTGGCTTTGTATTTTAATGTGCTCTGTTGTTTAAAAGTCATCTTAAATCCATAAAAATAAGCTAAAAATTCATGTAGTGAAGTTAGAAAAGCATTAAACAGATCATCAAAACCTGCACAATATTTTGAGGATAGTAATTATAATGTGCTGAGTAATAGTGAAAGCCATTGCTCCACCACATACATGCTTTCCTCAATAATTTGTCTGGCATCTGTCAGGAAAGTAACTTTATTATAATCTTTGCCTCCAGAGTCTGAGAGTTTCTTTTCTGCTTGTCTAGCCTGGACTGAGTAAATCCCTGGTCTTTTGCTCTGTAATGCTGTACCTGAATTTTAGAAGGAGGACATGAGCATTGGCAAGTTCCTGGGAGATCTATTGTTTAAAGCTGCAAATCTGTTTGAAATGCTGACACTTTTCTTCTCATTAGAACAATGTATGATTATAAAATTGTAACAACTAGAGGCAGCAATAAACAGGAGTTTTCAAAAATTTAATATTGTTATTAGCAATACTACCTTGACGTAAATGGTACAGTTTATGTTTCAATTGTTCTCAGAAACCACAATAAATTCATTTCTTGAAGTAAGAATTCACCTAAGATGGACATCAGGTAAAAGGTTTATGCAGATATTCATTTACTCTGGAGTGAGAGAAGGAGCATAACTTATTGAGAAAAACTGTCAGTGGCTTCAACACAGTGTGAACAAATAGAACTGTGATTTAGCAGCTTCACTTACTTTGGATGAATATAAACTTGCACGTAGGCAATGCAAATCTCTTGCTGTCCAAGATAATGTGCTGTCAGCAGACTTGTCCACAGCTTTCAAACAGGGCAAATGTATTTTATGGCTGAGGCGTTATTCCATTGTGAACCTATTGGTTGAAACCTGTCCAGTCCAGTTTCAACTCCAAGTCTGACAACACAACAGCCATCACAAATAAATTCCAATGTTACCAAGAGAACTATGAAGCCTGTAGTAAGTTTATGATATGACTATAAATGCTGCTCAGGAAGTCTGAGATAACTGAGTTGATATGGGCTCTTCTAATTTGTACAATTGCAAGTCTTGTTCTGTGGTACTTGTGTATAATTATGTAAGTTTGTGTATTCTTTCATCCAGTTCCTCACATTACATTTGTCATTTAAATAACAAGAGAATTTAGCTTGAACAATACCTTTGAGTTGGAATGGCATAACCTGATTACTAAAATTTCAAGTCAGGATAACTTGATTCTCACAGCAATGTAAGACTGCACTGTCAGCTTCTCTTCTTCACAAGAAAATGTCTTCTACCAGAATATTTATTCTACTCAGCTTTGAAGTTTTCCTTTCTGTCATAATGTCTAAAATCCTTTCTCATGAATAACAGTCCTTGCCATGTTCCACAATCAGTACTGGGCTGTCTGCAGACAACAGCCTATTGTGATTGCCAGCTGGAGGATCACTTTCTCTAGTTCCAGTGGTGGACGACTGCATTATAATAATGTATTCCAAAATAAACATTTGTTAGTGATCAGCCTGCAACTGCCTAGCTTGAATAGCAGACTTCTTTCCTGAAATTCCCTCATTCAGAGTTGCTCAAAATGCAGCAGCAACCATAAGTGACTTCAGTCAGCTGGCTTTCCCTTGCATACAAAACACTGATAAACCATTACAGTTTGAAAAGATCTTTCACTGCACAACTCAGCCTTCCATGGTAACTTCTATTTAAAATTTTTCTCCACTGATTTTTTTTTTTCTCTCCTTCTCTGTCTATACATCCTACTTCTTTCCTGTCTCATTGCCATCTCCCTCCTTTCACATACCTACATAGAATCATAGAATCATAGAATATCCTGAGTTGGAAGGGAACCTTAAGGATCATCAAGTCCAACTCTTGACACCGCACAGGTCTACCCAAAAATTCAGACCATGTGACTAAGTGCACAGTCCAATCTCTTCTTAAACTCAGACAGGCTCGGTGCAGTGACCACTTCCCTGGGGAGTCTGTTCCAGTGTGCAACCACTCTCTCTGTGAAGAACCCCCTCCTGATGTCAAGCCTAAATTTCCCCTGCCTCAGCTTAACCCTGTTCCCGCGGGTCCTGTCACTGGTGTTAATGGAGAAAAGGTCTCCTGCCTCTCGACACCCCCTTATGAGGAAGTTGTAGACTGTGATGAGGTCTCCTCTCAGCCTCCTCTTCTCCAGGCTGAACAGGCCCAGTGCCCTCAGCCGTTCCTCGTACGTCTTCCCTTCCAGGCCTTTCACCATCTTCGTAGCCCTCCTCTGGACACTCTCCAACAGTTTCTTGTCCTTTTTATACTGTGGTGCCCAGAACTGCACACAGTACTCGAGGTGAGGCCGCACCAGCACAGAGTAGAGCGGGACAAACACCTCCCTTGACCTACTAGCGATGCCGTGCTTGATGCACCCCAGGACACGGTTGGCCCTCCTGGCTGCAAGGGCACACTGCTGGCTCATATTCAACTTGCTGTCTACCACGACCCCCAGATCCCTCTCTTCTAGGCTGCTCTCCAGCGTCTCATCGCCCAGTCTGTACGTGCAGCCAGGGTTTCCTCGTCCCAGGTGCAGGACCCGGCACTTGCTCTTGTTGAACTTCATGCGGTTGGTGATTGCCCAGCTCTCCAACCTATCCAGATCCCTCTGCAAGGCCTTTCCACCCTCATTCAAGTCCACTACTCCTCCAAGTTTGGTGTCATCAGCAAACTTGCTCAAAATACCTTCTATTCTTACATCCAGATCATTTATAAAATATTGAAAAGTACCGGCCCTAAAATGGAGCCTTGAGGGACCCCACTGGTGACCGCCCGCCAGCCTGACGCAGCCCCATTTACCATAACCCTTTGGGCCCTGCCCGTTAGCCAATTGCTCACCCATTGTATGATGTTTTTATTTAGCTGTATGGTGGACATTTTGTCCAGTAGGAT
>CM021763.1:70102403-70123752 GCA_011075105.1 Heteronetta atricapilla
CAATGGCATTTGTGTACTTCCTATATATATTCTTGCATCAAAATGACCATTCAGTACAGGGTTGTAAAAGTTACATCTGCTATCTATCTAGGAGTTATTTTATAAATCTCTCAGGTGTGCTTAACTGGAAAAATTGCCTCAGGAATATACATTAAGAAGATTTTCAAAACCTTTCCTTGTTGACACAACTCTCCCTACAGATATCGACTTGAACATTGTGACTTCTGAAGGAAACAAACAAACAAACAAACAAACATTCTCTTTATGCAGAGCTCTAGAAATTCTTAAAATCTGAGTTTTTGAAATCATAATTTTCCCAACAACAGCAGTGGCTAGGTATATGTCACTTTGGGATATTGGGGTCTGAACCTGGGTTATGTCACTAGTAAAAAATTGTGACACTGTCTGGGAACATATATGACTTGCAGTGGTTTCTTTCTGTACAGTTCTTTTCAGATCTGTAAGTACTTTGCGGTGTCTTTTTTTTTTTTTTTTTTTTTTTTTTTTTTTGAAAGCTAATCCTCATGATTAATAAACAGAAGACAAAAATTACAGTTTTGCTAATCACTACCAAGTAAACAATTTTCAAAACCCAGCATTTTATTTAATATAAAATGAGATTTTTGAAAAGAAATAATTACAGCTCCTAATTTGCTTATTTGAAACAAATGAAACTCTTCTTTCAAATCATACTACAAATTTGACCCTTATTTCAGACTCATTAAGAGGTTTGCTACGCTTCATCTATTTAGATTGTTAATGGCTTTTGCATTGCAGCCAAGTGTCTAAGAGTTACAGGTTTTGCATGACATAAGGAGTTGTATACAGAGCAGGTGAAACATCTTCAACTGAGATTTATGTGTGAAGAAATTATTAAATTACATGACAGCTTAACATGCAGACATGTGGTTATGTGTTAGGAAACAAAATAGGAAATAAAGCAGTGGCTTATTTTTCATGAGGAGTGTGAGTCTGTTGTTCTAAACAGTTAATAACATATATCCATCCAGAAGTAAGTAATACCAGGGAATGAAACCCATGAAATCCATGTTGGAAAAGTACTTTAAAATACATTGAGTAGCTAAATAGTTAAACAGAAAAAATAATAAAAATAAAAATAGCTAAAACCCAAATATCCAATTATAAAACTTTTTTTTTTTTTTTTTTTTTCTCTCCAGATTTCAGAACGTAAATAACAAGACAGATTTTGCTTCTAGATGATACTGCACAATTGGACACTAAGTTGAAGTACAAAATTAAGCTGAAGGGTAAAACTGAATACAAAATTGTTGAGTGGTCTTTTCCAAATAAAACTCCATAGAAAATAAATAAAAAATCTTGAAGATAAATTAAAAGGGATTGTTGTTTTTCAGTACTAATGGAATCAAAGTTGTCTTTGTGTGTCTAAATGCTCCTAGATTTGAATTTTACTCACAGGTTGACATCAGGATTTTAAGAAAATAATTAAAGCAGGTGGATGTAACCTGCATATTTTCTCAATGTCAAGACACACACAAGATAAAGAGGTGATGGGAGACAGCCAGCATGGTATCACTAAGGGCAAATCATGCCTGACCTGTCCAGTGGCCTCCTGTGACTGACTGCATCAGTTGACAAGGGAAGACAGACTGATGTCACCTACCTGGACTCCTGTAAGGCCTTTGAGAAGGTCCCAAAAGACATCCTGATCTACAAATTGGAGAGAGATGGATTGGATGAGTGGACCATTCAATGGATAAAGAACTGGTTTGAAGGCCATGCCTAGACAGAGGTGGTCAATGGCTGCATGTCCAGGTGGAAGCCCATGACGAGTGATGTCCCTCAGAGGTCTGTCATGGGATCAGTACTGTTTAGTATCTGTATTAATGATAGAGAGAGTGGGGTTGATTGCACCCTCAGCAAGGTTTCAGACAACACTAAGCTGACAGGTACAGTCAATACAACAGAAGGAAAGGATGCCGTCCAAAGGAATCTAGACAAGCTTGAGAAGTGGGCCCAGGTGAATCTGATGAGGTTCAAAAAATCCAAGTGCAAGGTGCTGCACCCATCTCAGGGCTTTTCCAGACATGAGCACAGAGTGGGAGAATAACTCCTTGCAAGCAGCCATGCAGAGAAAGACTTATGGGTGCTGGTGGACAAAAGGCTTAATATGAGCCAACAGGGCACGCTTGCAGCCCAGAAGGCCAGCTACATCCTGGGCTGCATCAACAGAAGTGTCAGCAGGTCGAGGGAGAATATTGTCCCCCTCTGCTCTGCCCCTGTGAGGCCCCATTTGAAGTACTGTGTCCAGGTCTGGAGCCCACAACTCAAGAAGGATGTTGATCTGTTTAAACAGGTGCAGAGTAGGGCTACAACGTTGATCAGAGGGCTGGAGCACCTCTTCTGTGAAGAAAGACTGATAGAGCTCAGGCTGTTCAGCCTGATGAAGAGAAGGCTCTGGGGTGACCCTACTGCAGCTTTTCAATACTTAAAGGGGGCTTATAAAAAATGAGGGAGAGCAACGTTTTGCTCAGTCAGATAATGACAGGACAACGGGGTATGGTTTTAAACTAAAAGAGGGAAGATTTAGATTAGAGATTAGGAGGAAATTCTCCACTCTGAGGGTAGTGAGGAACTGGCACTGGCTGCCAGAGAGACAGTGGATGCCCCACCCCTGGAGGTTTTCAAGAGCAGGTAGGATGACGCCCTGAGCAACCTGATGTAGTGGGTGGCATCCCTGCCCATGACAGGGAGGTTGGAATGAGATGATCTGTGAGGTTGCTTCCAACCTGAGCAGTTCTATGCTTTTGTGATTCTGTGAATCCAAACACAATTGGGCTAAATTCTATATAAACAAAGGAAGTATTTTTCACAGTAGAATTAGCCAATTAATCACTAATGTGTAATTACTTAGTTACATAAGGTAATAAACAATTTGATTTTTTTTTTTTTCTCATGGAGGATTATGAGACAATAAAGTTTAATTGGCTGTATTCCATTAAGATTAACAAATATTCGTGTAAAAGCACAAAACAGTAAGCTTTGCAGATCTTCTTAGCTATAATTCTATTTACATCACAAAGTTAACCTCTGTATGTATGCTGTAGACTGGCAATCTAATGGAAACTATAATTCTATTTACATTGCAACGTCAGCCTCTGTACACATGCTGTAGATTGGTTATCTAGTGGATCCCAACTTACAAAAACTCAGCTGTTTCTCTTTTCAGCGTACTGACAATATCACCATGTTTTTTATAACTCTGTTTTCTCTTGCTTTCAGTTAACTATACTGTTATTGACCTAATCCTTTCCTATCTCCAGTTACAGTCTTCAATCTATTTGAGATGTCTAGTACATTATTATTCTTGTATTCTGTCAAATATGTAAAATGTCTTGATGTGATTTGGCTTCCAGTGACATTGTTGGGGTTATAACTTGTAAGAAGGCCAGCATAAAGTTGCAACATCTATACTTCAGACTTATTTAAACATTAAATTAGAAGAAATATGTGAATATTGATCCAGTCCAAAATAGTCAAGTGATTAAAATTTGAACTTTCCAAAAAGAATGAGATACACCTTTGATTTTACTATTAAAGCTAAGAAACAGTTTTACAACATGGAGAGGGAATGGTGGGATATTGTAAATATATTTGAACAAATTGATTTATATCACATTTCAGAGGCAGAGTTTGTTCTCCCAAATCCCTGCTTGCTGAATCTTCTCTGAAATATTTCCTGAAGGATACATGAACAGTGGAGTTTAATATTTTCTCACAGATGTACTTGACATCTAGGGATAACACATTATTGTGCTATTGTCCTGCAAAACATCTACTGTGATTAGTAGAAAAGTGTAGGAGAGGAGAGGAGAAAGCCATCAGTTACAGGTTATTTCATGCTTTAGTTTCAAAACTGCTTGTATTACTCATGTTTTCTCTGTTGTGGTCAAAATGTAGGTCATATGGATTAAAATTACACCTAGAGATCTAGAAATGAAGTTCTATCTTGAATTTTATGGCATTCTATAGACTTTTTTTTAAACAACAACACCACCAAACTTGGAGGAGTTGTGGACTCGAATGAGGGTGGAAAAGCCTTGCAGAGGGATCTGGATAGGTTGGAGAGCTGGGCGATCACCAGCCGCATGAAGTTCAACAAGAGCAAGTGCCGGGTCCTGCACCTGGGACGAGGAAACCCTGGCTGCACGTACAGACTGGGCGATGAGACGCTGGAGAGCAGCCTAGAAGAGAGGGATCTGGGGGTCGTGGTAGACAGCAAGTTGAATATGAGCCAGCAGTGTGCCCTGGCAGCCAGGAGGGCCAACCGTGTCCTGGGGTGCATCAAGCACGGCATCGCTAGTAGGTCAAGGGAGGTGATTGTCCCGCTCTACTCTGCGCTGGTGCGGCCTCACCTCGAGTACTGTGTGCAGTTCTGGGCACCACAGTATAAAAAGGACATTAAACTGTTGGAGAGTGTCCAGAGGAGGGCTACGAAGATGGTGAAAGGCCTGGAAGGGAAGACGTACGAAGAACGGCTGAGGTCACTGGGCCTGTTCAGCCTGGAGAAGAGGAGGCTGAGAGGAGACCTCATCACAGTCTACAACTTCCTCGTAAGGGGGTGTCGAGAGGCAGGAGACCTTTTCTCCATTAACACCAGCGACAGGACCCGTGGGAACGGGGTTAAGCTGAGGCAGGAGAAATTTAGGCTTGACATCAGGAGGGGGTTCTTCACAGAGAGGGTTGCACACTGGAACAGGCTCCCCAGGGAAGTGGTCACTGCACCAAGCCTGACTGAATTTAAGAAGAGATTGGACTGTGCACTTAGTCACATGGTTTGAACTTTTGGATAGACCTGTGCGGTGTCAAGAGTTGGACTTGATGATCCTTAAGGGTCCCTTCCAACTCAGGATATTCTATGATTCTATGATTCTATGAACAAACCCAACTTTGTTTCTTTTTTGGAGAACATTAAACTAATATTGGGGAAGATTTCAGAACAGTTTCTAGTGATAGTCCTTTGCAATGACTCCAACCCTTATTTCTTTGTTTGCTTAGGCAAATGAATTGAGCGCTGCATACCTAAGTAAATTAAGTTGCTTCCTCAGTTTATACTTGGGTAGCTAAGTGCTTCACCCACCATCTATCATGTTATTTCTGTCCTTTCCTCTCTTCCTTGTAAGTAGATCAAGCACTAAATTTTATGGAGTTAGCATACATAGTGTTTCCCATTAAGAAAGTATAAATTTATCCCCATTCTGGCGCCTTATTTTGTGCAGCTAACAAGTGGAAAAGATGGAGACTTTTAAAATACGATACTGACATATTGGACAGGTCACCGCTCATAACAGGGGATAGAACTACACTATTCCACATCCTACCAAAGTATGGAAGAACAGGTTTTCATGTACCTTTGGGCTGGTTTTTATGGCTAGATTTAAATAAACATCTGATTTATACACACCTGTCACACCTACTTGTAGTGTGTTTCTGGATTCTGTTCATCTTCTTATTAGCCTTTTTCCCAACTTCACATGCAGAAATGCTTTCTGCTACTGACTGGATAGTAGATGAAAATCACTTGACTGCTCCTAAAAGGGTCTCAGTTCTCCCCTGTACCTTCCAAACCTTGCTGCGTAAGTACAAATACAGTGACAATAAATACTATATTCCATTGAGAAATATTAGACAATGTCATCTGCTACAGTGATGAGCAGAAGGATTAGAGACTAAGTTGAACATGGTCTTCCTTGGAAAGTGACAAAATAGTATTGTACTGATGTTCAGTAATCTCTAGTTGCTCTCAGTTACCCCAGGTCTATGTCCCACAGGTTTCTCTGCTATGTTTTTTTCATGAACTACTACTACAGGGTTGACTGAAAAATTTATGTGAGGAATTTTTATATATTTTTTTACAAGAACATGAGATCATGCATAGGTTTGCACTAAATCAAGTGAAAAAAAAAATGAGAGATGTTAATTGGTAGATGAAACTCCTTCAGAAAAGAGTTTCTAAGGCATTTTTATGTCTTTTACCAATTTCTTTGTATGCAAAAGAAATAGCTAAGAAGTAATACAAAATAAATACAGAAACTGGTTTCTGCAAGGGATCCTCTTTTAATTTATCCTAGTTCACATTTAAGTAACAAAATAGAAGCTGAGCATGATCTTTACTAATCTTTAGGTCAGGATGATGGTTGGGCTTGATGATCTTAAAGGTCTTTTCCAACCTAAATGATTCTGATTCAGTGCTTCTATGATTCTAATGTTATTCACATTCATCTACCAGTCCTACTACTCCACAAACCTAACGACAACTGAAACAAAATAAATAGATAGCTCTTTTTCCTTTATCTGTTGCTCCTGATTTCTATGGGTATGCCCCAAAGATTTTTAAGTGCCTCATCTACATGAATTATGTTGCTAAAGCACTTTTTAACCATACAATTTATAAAATTGTTTGAATCAGAAGCAAAGATTTTCACTTGAGTATCTCATTCCAGAATAATGTCAGGTTCCCACAGAAAAAGGCTAGGAATTTTACTTACGAATCACTTATTTTCATCATGTTAGGGATATTCTTTTTCCCAGTGAAGCTCACATATGCTACATCAATGACATGGGAATTTCCACATAGTCTTCTACTTAACACTTGAATTTGAGCACTAGGTATTTTTTACTCCATTTGTATATGCCTCTGCTTAAGTGCTTATTTAAAATATTTTCTTTGTTGGAGAATAGTGCTATAAAAAAAATAAAAGAAGTTCTAGACTTGAATATCAAGCTAATCAGATGTTAAAATACTCATTCTTGAAGTCAATGAATCTTTACTATGCTTCTTATCTCACGAGACTATTATGTTTCATGACTGTCTACAGTGTGGTAGGGGCTATTTGCATGTTAATAACATTTTAAAAGGTAGGAGGCAAAAAAAGGCAAACTTCCAACAGGAAGTTTAGCTAACTTCTAAAGAAGAGATACTGTCAACATAAATTAACATTTCTGAAGCCATCACACTCAGACTTCTGATTTGGCAAGTGGCCCATGCTGCATGGTAGGGGAGAAAGGCTATTCCAACAGTGATAAGGGAGCCTTATCAGGCGGGGTTTCATGTCAGCAGGGCTTCTCCCTCCAGGTCTGTCAGGGGATGCCACCATTCTCTGTTCCCAGGTCCAGCCAGTGTTGAGGCTGAGCACTAACTCCAGTGATGCACCCAGAGAAAAAGCACACACACATGGGTTGCTCCAGAAATACAGCCATTTAATAAGAGAGACAGCAGTGAGCATGTGTAGGGCTTAGCCAGATGGGCATCCTGACAAACAGTCTGCCGCCATGTGACCTATTCATTTAATCCTTGTCTTCTCTATTTTCCCACCTTTATTTCTCCCTCATCTACCCTGATCCAAATGATCCACTCTTTATCTTTGGCTCTTCCACTAACCCATATTATATGTCACCTAGACCCAGAATCCTCTTATACTATTCTGTAAATTTTACATCACTCCCCTCCTTCCCTGTTGTACTCATTATCACACAGTAAATTTGCTTGTTACAATGAGGGTCAGAATAATCTTGTTTCCCTTCTTATCATCTACCAATTTCTGTGTGAAACTCCCCATGGCTATACCTGAGTGTTTTCTACACTTAGCACTTTACTACCATCTCCGTTATCTATTGATTTTTCATGTTTGTGTGTCTGTGTGCTCAATGTACTGCTTTTTAGCCTTTGTCCTCATGCTAAATATCCACAAAGAAGATAATCCAGTAGCATTGCAGACATGGGCTTTGATTCCTAGGAATTTGTTAGTGGAAATTAATTTCATTTATTCCTGCTTTTATGTGCAATACAGACGGAGAGTTCTGAGAAGATAAGTGCTTTTCAGGAGGATTGTGAGATGCCCAGATCTTATGTGCATGTATCAAAGAGTGATATATTCTTATCTTTCCAAATTGTACATGTTAGAGGTCTGCTGTTCAGTTATGCCCAGTTACAATTTGCAGGTAACTCTGTCAGGCTTCGGTTCTCACAAGTGCCAATAGCTGCTCTAGTTGTATTTTTTTGTTGCTGTTTTGTTTCTTCTCTTACTCTACTGTTTTACTCTATTGCTTTCCTTGCATATTTGATGTACTTCAAATTTTGACTTGAAAGTCATTGACTTTTTAGTAGAAGTAGGCCGGGTAACTGGTCTATTTCTGATTCTGGAAAAGGTGTTTAGTGCAGGCCTGCTGTGACTTATAAGGACTAGAGTGGTCTTGCTTTCTAATTCTAACAGGAATAATGATTTATTCTCTTTCTAGTCTCCCAGTTCTGCCTCTCCACTTACTGTTCTGAACTCGACCCCAATTAAAGTCATGTGCTCCCTGCAGTTACCATGAAGTGGTGTTAACCCCATAGAGTCAAAGGGCTGCACTCAAAAAGAAAAAAGAAAATAAAAATCTGATTCTCTGGAGACTTTCATTCTCTGAATAAGCTTATTTATTTATTTATTTATTTTTTAAAGCACATTAGACCTTCATGGTTATTTCTGCTTAGTACAATTGTTAGGTAAACCAGTGTCAGTCTGTCACTCTGTCTAGCCCTGGAGGACTAACAAATGACATTTCTCTTTCAAAACACCTGCATCAAAGTCTTGATCTTCCTGATGGCCAGTCACTTCTAACATTTTGTGGTTGTTTATTAAAAGCTTTGTAGAGGTTGCATCAAAATGGTGAATTATGTTGCTTTATTAAGCTTTGTTTAACTGACTAAATATTATCTGTAATTTTTCAGTACCTAATAAGAGCTAAGTGAGTCATTTCGGCCAAAGTTATTTGAACAAAGTCTGTATGTTTTACCTGAACTGTCTGTTAATGAGAAGGACATAACATCTAGGGTCTCCTACTGCATACTTTTTTATCATCCAAACCTCATTTGAGCTTCCTAATACTAGGGGAAAAAAATCTGTGTAGTAATTATGATCACTGTTTCTTGTTCATACTGATTTATGGTAGCATGCCCTACCTTTCCATAAAACAGTTAAGAAGCAGTTAAAAATATCAATCAATATCCATTCCATTGCCTTGATGATTTTTGGTTTTTTTTTTAGTAATTTATTTTAGATATCAAATTATCTTGGCAGTAATATTGACACAGTCCAAATTGCAATACATGTATTAAAGAGTTACCACTTTTGCTGTATGCAATGGTAATTATAGACACAATATTCTTACTAGCTGCTGCTTGATATTGAGCAGGCTGGTAAACTGCTGGGAACAGTTAGCACTTTCATTGGAACAATTATTTAAAATGTGACTCCACCCTAGCCATTGGTACTCTAAGTAAAATTGTAGGCTAAATACTGTAGGACATTAAAATCATATGGAACCTTTTCTGATTTCACATGACACTAGTTTGCAACAATGTTCTGTAATGCCATTAATAATCCAATTGCTTACTTTTATCTGCAATGAGATTCTTTTGGCTGTGCTGTGCTACTGAGTTATTCCTTTTCTGTAGTCTTCACTCCTTAGGGTCCAATACTTCCATTTTCTGGCAGACAAGATTCCTCTTGGAATGAATGAAATTATTTTTAGGTGTATTTTAAAAAAAGTCCTAATAATGTTTACCTTGGAAAATTAACCATTTTCATTCAGCTCAAGAGGAAGTCTGTGCTTCTTAAAGGAAAATAATATTTACAGATAATGCTTCTCTTCCCAAGCTATTTTCCTTATTAAATTTCCTTATTATATTTCCTTATTATTCTTGATTATGTGAGACTCCTATTAGTAAGGTGATATCCTTATTCTTGTGTAATAGAACCTGGCAATAGAAGATGTCATCTTTCCCATAGAAAGCTGGAATAAGCCGTGGTACATCAAAGCAGAAGCAGGTGAATCAGTAAATTGCCGTTTAAAAAGCACACAGTTTTAGGTTTTGCTGCTAGAGAAAGTTGTGAACCTAATAGGAGAACCCAGAGGAGAATAATAATTTTCAGATGTGACCAAAAGGAAAAACTGAAGACTTTACTTTCTTTTAAAGAAGAGTGGAAACATTGGTACTTCACAAACAGAAGAGATTGCCTCAAGCAGAAAAGAAATGGTCCATCTTCCAAGAACATGATAAGAATTATTGGCTATAGGAAAAAATAAATAAATAAATTGGGCATGAAGACAGCTATTCTAATGATAGATAATAAAGCAGTCAAATAAATGGTCTGAGGATGATATGGAGTTTCTTTAACAGTAACTTTGACAAACATCTGTCCAGAATGAAATCAATATTTCTGAGTTTGTTTTATGCAGATAGACTAGATGATCTTAAATTTCCATTTCAACCTTGTGATTCTGGGACAGTAAATGCAATAAGTGACATGCCATAAGCATGTTTTTAATAAGGAAAAGTATATCCTGTGAACAAAATCTGTATGACTACAGTGAAAATTGTCAGTAAATGTTAGTAATTTTAGGCCTGGGACAGAGACATTTATTTAGGGATTAAAGTTAATGTATCTTTTTTAGACTTGTTATGAAAGACCTGCAATTGATAAAATGATCTGGAATATGTTAATATCACCAGTGCTGCTTACCTGCTACCTGCTACTAGGACTAGAAAGATCTGAAGTGCAAATAATCCAATATTCTGACTTTAATGACCAACCATTCTGAAAAACTAAATCTGTATGGAGCTAGCCAAACAATAATCACCAGTTAGTGTTTCAGAAGTACAGCTCTGATGATACTGTTTATCACCGTTTTAATTTGTAGACATCTTTTGAATTGCTTAAACACAAAAAATTAACCTTCACAACACTTAATATATGATTACTTTTTAATTTACCATAGATTAGGCTAGACTAGATAGATTAGATTAGATTAGATTAGATTAGATTAGATTAGATTAGATTAGATTAGATTAGACTAGATTAGATTGCCCTCATTGTAAAATCAGGGCAAATGGCTAGCCTGAATAAATTCTCTCCTGTTCAACGAAACCTTGCTTTTATATTTAGATATAGCACATAACAAGAATGCTACCATAGAACACTGCTTCGTGAGCATGAAGTTGTGAGTGTATGTTGCTATCAGATTTTGCTGTCAAGAAACAGAGTGGTCATTAGCTTTCTAGTAGAAATCACATTTACTTTGATATAATTGAATTCTCTTGCATTTCAGTTTACAGTGGATAATTAGGCACTGAGACCTAAAATTTAAATAACTTCTCCTATTTATGTGCTGTGCTTGCTTTTTATTTGTCAGGTGACATTTCTATTAGAGCTCTATCTATCTCTAGTAGTTAGATTTTCTAGACTTCATTAGTCAGGTTGTTACAATTAATGTCCAATTATATAGAGAGTGAAACTGTAAAATAGCATGGGATTGAATCACAAGTCAAGTTTGCAATAAGGCTAATGGTTCAGAAATTCAAAGCAAGATCTTTGGGGTCACTTGTATTATAGTTATAAGAATGTTCAAGACAGTAATCCCAGAAATCTCCCAATGGCAGAAAATGCTCCAGCTGATGGAACTGCTTATGAATGGTGTAAACATGCAGCAACTATGTTCTAGCATTGGTCTAACATTGGCCTAGCAGCATTGGTGACCTAGACTGCATCCACTCTGCCTTGAACAATTGTTTGACTTGGTACATGGGCTTCAGCATGATATCTGAAGAAAGAAGGGTTAAGCCAAAATTTCTTGTTGGGAGCAATAACACAGTTGATGTCATCAGGCACTCACTAGCCAGTCTTGAATGAAAAATAAAACACAGCTGACATCTTTCTGATTTTCCCAATCTCCTTTCTCTCTTCTAGCATAAATCAGTCATTTTCATTGTACAAGATTTCTCTTTACTCTTGAGAAACTAAGCATTTGCTCCTTTCTTAGTGAGACATTCCCTAAAACATTTCCACCAAGCTTTCTGTATCCAACTTCCAATGCTTTATTTCTATTTAATATTGAAGTAAAAATAGTTGCAAAAACTTGATTTTTCCATAAGTCTTTTGAATTATTTGCAGTTCTACTGATGGCAAAATCTTGAAAAAACTTAGAGAAAAAAATTAACCTCAAGCAATTTTTCTTATCTCTAATTTTCATATCCCAAGTTTATATCTGCACAAAGTAATTTTCTTCTATGATGTCAGATGGAAATTATCATAGTTGTAACCTGCTGGGTTAAATAAAGTACATTACAAATGAAGTATTCTCTATTTAGTGTTTGAGAATATTTACTTTTACATTTCCTAGGTTTTCATTTTAAAGAAATATGATTAATTTTGTTCAGTTTCAATACTTCCATGAACTTGGGGTATGTTACAAAAAATGTAATAACTTCATACTGTGTAGGCAAGTGAGAAGATCGTACTGGTTAAGATTAGTGTAGATCAGACAAGACCAGCCTCTGCTGATAGAATACAAAGTTATTGGAAGTCTTTGAAATTCTCTTTGTCTGGATTTGGGGAAAAAAAAAAGAAAAAAAGAACATCAGCATCATTTGTTGTTTACAACACGAGCAGCTGGAAAAATCTGGTCTTTCATTTGTATGCTTTAGGCCTTTCTAAACAGAGAATTTACTTTGGCTTTGTTAAAGTAACCTCAGGAATTATCTACATGGGTATGTTTGTGAGGAATAAGCTAGGATATGAATTTTTAAGTGTCACAGCTGGTTCCCACAGAGAGGATACTCTGAGATGTAAGTGCCTTGCTGTAGTTAAGGTTCATCTAAAAGCAAAAGAACCATCTCTTCCTGCATTTTGCAGCTACGCAGTCATTTTTTTCTCAAAAGTTCATGTTCTTTGATTTTTTCTTTATTTCTCAGCAGTTTCAGTTGGTTTGTTATCTCTCCTTACAAACTTTTTTTCTTTATCATGTGAATATTTCAGGTACAATTACAATACAATGATAGTAATACACTAAACTCTTTTTGACTTCTGAAATAATTTCTGGAATTCTGAATTAATATATTTTGAGCTATATATCTATTATATTACATATGTATGTATATAATTGCACTATATATATATAATTTATTTCCTCCCGAAGTGCTATAAACATACTAGTAACTCCAATCCGAAGGTTTTTCACATTCTGTTCCTTATATATGTCTGCCTGCTCAGCACAGACCCCTAAAGTAAAGAAAGTGTCACAGAGAAAACTGATTGAATGTTCCCAGTTCTGTTCCTACAGAGATTAGTGGAAAATGTGACATTTACAATTGTCAATGGGGTGCTCAGATCTTTATCTGAGCCATAGACATATTTTTTAAAAAGTGGAAGGAGAAGTCAACTTTCTACATTTTTGCTGTAAATTTGCCAGTTGATAAGATATGAAGATAAAATAGGAAATTTATAGAAATTACTGCAGTATGTTGACTATTCATTTTTGTTATTTCCCTCATCACTTCAATGTAGAAATGAGAAAACCCCTGCCATCCATCTCGCTCTCACCAGTGGGTAAGCTTGCAAAACATACAAAATGCTGAACTTCGTATGAAATAAATGTATCTACTTTGTGCAACAGGGAAAACTTTTGATTTTATTATTTTTTCAACTTAATAAGATTTTTCCAGTTCACATGTGGATTAACTTTGATGTGTTGTTCTGCAGATGCACAGTTTTCAGATAGTATACCAGAGATGCTAGAAATCTGTTGTGTGAGGTTGGATCACTGGGACTGGTAGAAAACTGTGCTTGGAAGGCAGCATGATGGCAACTCCAGATTTAAAAAAAAAAAAAAAAAAAAAAAAAAGCAGACTTGTTTGATGCAAATCTCCTCTTTTTTTTCTCTAATGGTTTGACTTTAATTGCCATGGTACCTTCAAGTGATGCTCTAAGAACACTGGAAACACAAAGAAGACCACAGGGAAGGACACACTCTTGTTTGGACAAAAGGGAAAATAATTAATATCAAATATGTATCTGCATTTATAACGTGTTAAGCAGTCAATTACATCATTGCAAAGAATGAACTGGAAGATTCTCTTGCCCACCTCCTACCCCCAGACTGCGGAGAAAAATCTGTTCTGCATTAACACTGTAAGCAGCAATATCATACTTATTCAGTGTAACAGAAGTTTACAGCATTTTTGCTTTTGATACATAAAAGTTAGATCTGGCAGAGTAAGAGTGGATTATCACTGCTAAAATATATAATTTTAAAGAACTGCAGAAGGAAAATAATTTTGTAGGACAAACTACTGTCTAAGCTTTTCAAACATTTGTTCTCTCTCTTTTTTTTTTTTTTTTTTTTTTCTTGGTTTTTTTGTACAAATAATTAATTATATTTTTTTAAGATCAAAGTACCTCAGTACTTTCTCTCATTCAAGGAGGAATCTGTAAGGGTGTGCAGAGAGAGAGTGTCTGCTCCTATAAGATACCTCTAAGATCATCTGGTCAAGGACCTTTTCCAAAGCAACATAGGATAATAAAGAAGGTGGAAGCTATAAACAAGACCATACAGTGACATGGTTATAAGAAAAGAAGCATGGAGACCATAACAAGAATGGCCTCTCTTCCAAGTCACACTAACTAATGAAAAACTGGAGATGTGATACCTGGAAGTTCAGCCTGGACTTTGCAGGTGGTGAGATTGGAACCTGAGAAAAGAACAATGGTAGAGCTGTGCAAACCCATGGAAAACTCAAGGATAAACCCCATACAGATGATGGGGAGCAGGAGGAACAAATTGGGGGGTAGGTAGAAAAGGGTATTAAGAGGCTGGTCACATAGATACTGGGGCTGACAGGACGCTTGTTGGTCCAAGCCCTGTGCCAGATCTGTCCTATCTTCTTGGATCTTATTAAAACTTTCTTTAACCTTTCTCTGAATTTGCACTCTCCATGCCACGTATATATGTGCTGAAGGACTATGCACCAGCTGCTGGTGAAACCTGTGTATGTAAATGGAGACTGGTGTCAGTTATTAGAGTGAGTGGAGTCCTGGCATAAGCTACTTGAGCTTTACTCATGATGGTAACTGCCAAGCAATCTTCCTTTCCTTACCTCAACCCTTGAGCCCTTTTCCATCATATTTCTCCCCCATTACTTTGAGAAAGGGGAGAGAGAGAATGGATGTGATGGAGTTTACCTGCCCATCAGGATATTCACCAGCAGTCTTCAGGCTGGACCATCTGGTAAAACGGGGAACCGTGTTTTCTTGGGATGCCTCAGTTTTTAGTAATGTGACTTCTGTTATACAAGGAGATGTGGTAAGCTAAACTGTTACTTAATGCATCCAATCAGAAAAAGAAGTAGACATATACTTTTACTTGCTCTAAATGTCTGTACTATGAGGTATAGACAATTGCAGATTAAAACTACTGTCTATGACATCTTCATGACTTTACATGACACATTTTTTTTTTTCCTCAAAGATTACCTAAACAGGTGTCTGATGAAGAAAATCCTATTTTATCTTCTTTTATGCTGAAACTATTCTAAGGGCTAATTTAAGGGGTAGCTGCCTGGTAGCTACCAGTTATTTGAATTAGTTATGGTTAAATGGCATCTGTTTTACTGGGTTCTCTAAATATGACAAACTGAAAGGAGAAGCATAAAGGATCTCTCATGCAAATCTGTGTTTTTTTCCTCAGCTGTTTCAGCAACTATCTAGGAACTAAGTACTATTAGGTAAGAGACACTCAGATGTTTGAATGTTCAGGACTGCCACACTTACTGTTTTGGTTTAATGAAAGATAAAACAAAGAAATTCTCAAGAAAACAAAACAACAACAAAAATTCCCCAGCTTGAAAGCATGAAATTGTCTACACATCTTGTGCCATGATGCAAGATGTGTAGGACCTTTTGTGGTCCAATCTTGAAATTCAGGAACTGTTTTCTGACAGCTGTTCATCCAAATATTTGAAAAAAGAAGAAATCTATTATTTGCATTATTTCTTCCCTCGGTACTGTGATGTTTCTTCTCCCTCCCCCCTACCACCCCTTCTCTCTCTATTTCCCAGACTTCAGTTTCTTAGTATTTTAGAATTTATCTTTATTCTTTTTTTACAAACAGCAAAAGCCAACTGCCGTAGCTGATTCATCTACTGATAGATAATTAAGCTTTTAGTGCTTAGCAAATGGTACACTTGTGATGCTGCTTCTCATCTGCTGCATTTTCAGCTTTTACAGCTATGAATGTGCTGGGGAGCAGCACGGTTACAGCAGCCAGGAGAGCTCAAGTCACTTATTGAAAGGTTTCATCTTTGCAATGCTTGTGCTCACCCACAGACACTTCTCCGTGTGCAGGAACAGGGGGCTGATCACAGCTCTGTGAACCGCACAGGTGCCAGTGAGGGCTGGTGGTGTTGGACAACCGCTGAGGTAGATTTTTGCCCAGAAACAAACTGGAACTTCCAATTTTTGTCATGGAGAGCTTTGATTAACTTCCATCTGTAGTTATCATTCTGAGATAGCTTTCAAGCAGCACCTGATGCACAAAAGATTATAATAGCCTTCCAGACAGCTAATCTTTTGCAATCCATATAACCTTAAAACTTTAACACTTTAAAAACCCATCCCCAATCACAGGAGAGCATATGGCCAATTCTGTAAACAAACATAAAGGTTTAACAAAAAATGAATGATTTAGAAACAACAGAAAAACAAACAAACAAACAAAAAACCAACAAACAAAACAGAAAATAAACCTTGAAAGTTCACTTTGAGATTGCTGCGTCTGCTTCTTGTAAAAAAAAATATAAAAGAGTGAGAGACAGAAAATTAATTTATTTTAGATGTGAGTGTTCTATTTTGACTTACTAATGCTTGATGCCACAGCCTGTTGGATGGTGAGCTTGCTGAGACCCTTCCAGTCTCAGCCCAAAGTCCAGGCATGAATCCCATCAAGACAGGCATCTAGGGAAAGCTATTGTGGTGAATGAGCATCTGAACCTAGCTGCTGAGGAAATCCTCCTTGCACATGCATGTGCCTACTAGTAGACATCCATCCTGTTCAGCCAGAGAGGGGAGCAGGATGAGGTCACTGGAGCTGTCTGTGTTTGTTTGACTGCTCTCTGTATCTACCTGTCCTGATTGATGTGGCCAGCTATATACATGTATGTATGTGGTGTACATGTTTGCTTCTGTGCATGTGCCCACTAGTAATGTATGCTCTGTCTAATCTCTGGTTGGACCTGGGGGCATGGAGCTGCAGGAACCTCACCTTTGTGAGGCTATTTCCCTATTTCCCCAAGCATAATGTTTACATTCTCTAGCTTCCAAAAAATCAATTATGATCAAAGCAGCATACTCTTTCTTCTCTTTTCCTTCCCTGTTTTGCTCTGTGTTCAAATTTTTCAATCTTGATATGATCGAAATGTGCTCAGCAGCTACCTGTTAACATAGCCATGCTATCTCCATTGTGGTTTCAAAATCAAACTTCTCAGCATTTTAAAGAAGGTTCAAGCTATGTGTAGTTCTTGAAACTTTATCTTCTTTTTACCTGTTGCAGATTAGCTTTTCCATGAGCAATTGCTAAGGAAGAGGTTTCATTGTTATTGTGGTAGTTGTTTTCAACTGGAGATTGGTCCAAGCTCTACATAAACAATTGAACTGCTGAGAGAAAAGATGCCGATGCACTGGTGGGATGACGAAGTGGAGAACATGAAAGATGCTGCAGGGTTATGATGATCACTTGACTGCCTTTCTCTTTCCCAGGCTCCAAAGTTTGCTCCCCAGGTCCTGAAGCTTTCTTCTTGCACTGCAGCAAGTACACCTCAAGTACATTTATAAAGGCCTGAAATGGCCTAGAATGACATATTAAAATTGCAAACTTCCACTTAATGCTTTAACAGTCTTTTTCATAGAAACACTTTTCAAATACAATTCATGAACAACTGTGCTTCAGGCCTGCTCATGGCATTTTTCCATTTATTTTCCCTTTGTTCCACTACATCACAAGAGTCTCCACTCAGTTCTGCTCTTTTCTTTTTTACATCTGGGATTTTTCGCAGAGCAGGTTGGAGTTCCAGCTTGACTTTATACTTTTGTCACTAGGCTACACTAGCACAAGAGACTATTTACAGATAAAGAAGCTAGTCTTGGAAGTTTACTACAGCCATATCTGGTATTTTTTTTACTTGTCTGTTGCAAACCCTTGTAGTCTTACTAAGTCAAATCTGCAATGATAAAGAGCATAACTGCGCTGTCATATATCTACGGATAGGAAAAAACAAACTAGTGTTTAGCTCTTTTAAAACTATGAATGAATTGCTTGATTTGACACTACCAGACATACACAGCTCTCAAGCATTTATTTCAGTAAAATCTGGGATCTTCCAGTTAGGATTAAAATTTTCAATAGGATTTCTGTACAGCCTTTGCAAACTACCAAGGTTGTGAGTCCCATTTTCTTTAGTGCCTAGCTTCCGAGGATCATGACAGAGAATGTTCATCACCTGAGACAGGGTAACCTGTGCATGATTATGGAGTCCCGTAGACTTGTTCAGGTGTGGACAAATCTCCTTTGAACTTTTGGTCTCTTATTTCTAGGTCTCGATCTAGATGATTCTTCAGCTTGTGAAGAATCTGTTGTGCTGTGTGGTGCCATTCTGATTGACTGAGTGATATCTTCACTTATTGGGGCATATCTAACTGACATGCCACAAGAGTTATTAACCAGGCTCTAAGTTTGGCTAGGTACTCATCAACTTCTTTCAATTTTCAGTTCAGTGAGTGAAGGTTCCACCACAAAGCCTTTTGCACATGCAAGGGACTTATGAACGAGAGGATTGTATATTGCCAAATGAGTGGATATTTAAACAGCCACAGGGAAGGATGAATTCCACTTATGGATGGATACCTGCAGCCACCATTTCAAATAATCTTTCATTATCGGTAAAGTTTTCCAAGAAGTCAGCCTTAGTGTGTTGTCTTGTAGTATTAGGTGCTAACTACTCTGCTGTTGCTTTTCTAAAGCTTTTATAAACACATAAATATTTTGAAGCTGTTCCAAAAAGTTTGTTGCAATAATAACATTTACTTTGATTTTCCAAATTTATATAGAGTTCAAGAGCATGTTCCATCAAAACAGGGATCTTCTGGCAAGTTATGCATGTTTTGCAAAGCCTGCCTTATGTTAAGGTCCTTTACAGAAAAGTTACAAAACATCAGCATCACAAAGTATAGCATAATGCAACAGCAATAAAATCACAACCATGTCTTGTGTCTGAGCTCCATAAAGAGCAGTGTGTAATCTTAAATCTCTGAATACATTTATAATCATACTGAACTCCTGGTTTTATTTTTCTAATAATAGTCTTTAATTTCATCCATTGATCAGTTTGAAATTCAGCTGTCCAGTCCTTGAATAAGCTCCCCAAATATTGAATCTCATGTGGTGGTGACTGTATATTCTTGTCCAAGTTTATTCTTACTCCTATTGCTTGTAGAAAACAGATAACGCTGTGGAAAACTGTGTTAAGGTAATGAGCTCTTGGGTGACAGAGGAGGATGTCATAGAATCACAGAATCAAGGAATCGTAAAATGATTTGAGATGGGAAGGGACCTCAAGGATGACCTAGTACCTATCACCCTCTGCCATGGGCAGGGATGCCACCCGCTACATCAGGTTGCCCAGGGCCTCATCCCACCTGGTCTTGAACATCTCCAGGGATGGGGCATCCACAGCCTCTCTGGGCAACCTGTTCCAGTGCCTCACCACCCTCTGAGTGAAAAGTTTTCTCCTAAACTGTAATCTAAATCTTCCATCTTTTGGTTTAAGACCATTCCCCCTCATCCTGTCATCATCGGATTGAGCAAAGTTGCTCTCCATCTATTTGATAAGCCCCTTTCAAGTACTAAAAGTCATAAGAAAAAGTACAAATATTCCAGTGACAAGAAATTTTGTCTGTGAAGGCAGCTGTGAAGAGATGGAGGAGAAAAGGGCTGTTAACAACCCCCGCCGAAGCTTTGCAAAAATAGTAGACCAGTTTGCTGTCAGATGCAGACAGCTGAGTATCAGTAGCAACACTAAGAGGAATATGATAAAAAGCCTGAGGCACATCCAAAGAAATCCTGGGCATGTCCAGGTGAACAATCTTGATAAATGCAGAGATATTTGGAAAGCAGTACTTTGGAAAGGACAACACATTTGGCCTGCAGGAAAACTGAGTCCACAACAAGTCTATCTTCCTTGGTATTTCTAGGATTTTTGTTAATAAGAAAAAACATGCCACTAAATGATTAGGACAAGAAATATTTGTCCTAAGATACGGGACATTTTCTTGATTTTCTCAGTGGGTAGTACTGCTGGGTCCAGAGAAGAAATTGAGGTGTTTGTACTCACCCCTTCTGTTTCCAGCTATATGCCAGGGTCCAACACAAGGCCTCTGTCTGGATTTATGCAAAGACTATTCTCTTCTGAAATATTTGGCCACTTATTTTTCATATTCTCCAAGTCTGGTTCAGGTAAAGTTGGGGGGGTGGGAATACTTATTGACAAATCTTCTTTACTGAAGGTTTGTGCGTTGGTCTCCCTGGAAGAGGAGCAGTGAGAGCTGATAGTTTTTTCTTCCAAAACATTTCTTCCAGTGATTTAGAGTATACACTCAACTGGGCCAAGGGTCACCACCTTGTTTTTTGCCAGCATTGTGAATCTTGGTGTCAGAAGGGCAGCATAGTTAGAGTTTGCGAGTCTGCAGGAAAAGCTGAAGTCCTTCTGCACAAGTCTCTGACATTGCTTGGTGCTGTCCTTGCCCCATGTTGTTCAGACACAAGGAATTGCCTCTCATAGAATCATAAAATGGCTTGTGTTGGAAAGGACCTTAAGGATCATCTAACTCCTAGCCCCCTGCCATAGGCAGGGATGCTACCCACTAGATCATTTTGCTCAGGGCCTCATCCAGTCTGGTCTTGGGGGAATTTTCTCCTAATGTCTAATCAAAATCTATCCTCTTTTAGTTTAAGACCATTCCCCCTTGTCTTATCATTATCTACCTGAGTAAAGAGTCCCTCTCCATCTTTTTTATAAGACCTCTTTAAGTACTGAAATGCTGCATTGAGGTCTCCCCAGGGCCTTCTCTTCTCCAGGCTGAACAACCAAAACTAACTCATCTTGTTTTCACAGGACTGGTTCTCAAGCCCCTTGATCATCTTCAAGGCTCTCTTCAGTACTCACTCTAATACACCCTGTCCTTCTTGTGCTGGGGGTCCCAGAGCTGAACGTAGTACTCAAGGTGGGGTCTCATGATAGCAGAGCAGAGGGGAAGAACTACCTCCCTTGAACTTCTGGCCACAGTGCTTTTGATACAGTCCACTAATAGGCTAATTTTGCATGAAACTGTTCTGGGAAATGCTTTAACATGGATTAGAATGAGATCGTTGCTTGTAAATGTAGGGTCCAACACATTTTTATTTATTTATTTATTTATTTATTTATTTATTTATTTATTTTTAT
>CM021763.1:70151457-70165456 GCA_011075105.1 Heteronetta atricapilla
ATTTAAACAATTTTTTTTTTTTTTTTTTTTTTTTTTTTTTTTTTTTTAGAAAAGTGCATTT
This sequence comes from Heteronetta atricapilla, assembly GCA_011075105.1. Lineage (NCBI taxonomy): Eukaryota > Metazoa > Chordata > Aves > Anseriformes > Anatidae > Heteronetta > Heteronetta atricapilla. Next base: position 70,151,519 of record CM021763.1, read on the forward strand.
GTTAAAACATGAGATTTTTTTTATTTTTTTATTTATTTATTTTTTTTTTTTTAAAGGGAGATGCTTTAGCACACCTTTTGGGTTTCTACGTATTATAAGACTATAGCAAACAAATACTTTTCATTTTTCTAACATGCAGGAGATATTTAAATGATAGAGATGAGTGAGACAGCCTGTTTTGTCAACTTCAGTGTCAATGTCACTGTGATAAAATATGAAAATGCATCTACAGGAGCACTTTTTATAACGTCATTACTTTTCCACTAAACTGACAGTACATCTCATGTTTATACATCTGAATAAAATGGGCTTTTGAGTTTATATCTGGGTTTGGAAGTAAATGTGAAGTTCCTGCACAGAGAGAATTGAGAATAATTGTCTCTTTTGAGAACTTATTTAGGTAGTGATTTAGACTAGAATAGCCATTCTGCATGTTTTTATTGTTCTTTCTCAGCACTGCAAATACGTCACTTCATTTAGAATGATCTATTTCCAGTTTCACATTGTCATTTAACTTTGGTGCTATTCTCTTATGCATTTCTTCTGGAAAATAACATGCAATTCTAGTTCTTCTCCACTTTTTCAAGGGAAAGTATTAGGCAGATAATGTATACCCAATTTGTTTCATTCCACCTGATGTGCAAGTAAACAAGAGTCAACTGTAGGTTTTGCCTCACCTATTTTACTTCCTTCATAGAAAAAAATAGGACACTGGGAACCTTGACCATTGAAATAGCAATACAGTAGGTTATCACATAATTATATTCTCTATTGCAAGCTTGTGCTCCTGGGATGGGAGGGGATTCTCTAACAATATTGGAAAGGATAATACACAAACCAACCAAAACCAAATTTTAATGTTGGGTTCTTTCTGTTGACTCTGACTACACAGTGAGCCTTGATGGCTTCTGCATGAATCTTTAAAAACAGGGAATAAATCTACACTGTTTTTACCATTCTAGTACTAGTGAAAATACCTTTCCTCCCAATTAGTTTAGTATGGTCTTTAATAAGTTGCAGGTGAAGCTCTGAATTCACTAAAAGACTGGGATTGGCTCTTGCGACAGTGCTTCTTTTCAGCATAATCTTTCAGACTGAACACTTGTCTGATGTTGAACACTTCTAGATGGCCACAATCGAAGAAAAAACAAGTATACTTCTCCATTGGGTTAACGCGGCAAGGTTTTGTTAACAGGGGGGCTGCAGTTGAGCGGAGTCCAGCAGCTGCCCCATGTCAGAGCAGAGCCAGCTCCAGCTGCTCCAGAAGGGACCCGCTACTGGCCAGAGCTGGCCCATGAGTGGCCCAGGGTGGGCCTTGAGAGAGCAAAGTTAAGGAAGGGAAAGAAGTGCTGGGCAACAGCAGAAGGGAGAGAGGGGTAAGAGCCAGCCCTGCAGCCCCCAAGGGCAGTGCAGCACAAGGGCAGGAGGTGCTCCAGGCACACAGCAAAAGTTCCCCTGTGGCCTATGGAGATGTTCCTAGTGGAGCAGGCTGCCCCCCTGCAGCCCATGGGCCCCACATGGAGCAGATCTCCATGCTGCACCCCGTGGAGGAGCCCCTAGTGGAGCAGGTGGATGTGGCCTGGAGGAGGCTGCAGCCCGTGGAGAGACCCTGCAGAAGCAGGCCCCAGGCTGGAGCTGCAGCCCGAGGAGAGGAGCCCACACAGGAGCAGGGGGTCTAAGGGAGGAGCTGCTGCCCATGGGGGACCTGTGCTGGAGCAGTTTGCTCCTGGAGGACGGATGAACCCTGTGGTACGGAGCCATGTGGGAACAGTGCTTGAAGATCTGCTGCCTGCGGCCAGCCCCCACAGTATCATTTCAGGAAGGACAGCATCCTGTGGGAGGGACCCCACATGGAGCAGGGGCAGAGAGATTATAAGATAGCCTGCTGGAGTATCAACCATTCGTTTCATTTCTATGTCACTACTAGCTACTGGCCTCCCAAGAGATGTCCCATACCTGATCCCCACTCTCTTAGCATGCTTGTTCAACCAATTCACAACCCACTTAATAGTAAATCAAGGTGAAAAAAATTAAAGAAAAAAGACACATCAAAACACCAACCCAACCCAACAGTCTTTGTAACATCTGGGGCAAAGTGCTACAGGCCCTGTTGGGGCAGATGGCCCATGGTGACATCACTGAGTGATGGGCTGTGACCTCGCAGCCCTCACTGCTTATCTTGGGGTGCCAGCAGAGGCCGTGTCAGCCTAGCTTGTGGCTGGACTCCTGCTGTGTGTGTGTGTGCACGGCTTGGAGTGTTGAGTAAGGATTTGGTGGAGCCATGCTGTAGGACTGCCAGCAGCTGTTCTCAGTGCCCAACCCCACAGTCATTGCCTGTGTTTCCCTGGCTCAGGCAGCCAGGGCCCTGAGTGGCATGCTCACAGCAGCACAGCTGAGCTGTGCAGGGATATGTGCTCTGGGGCAGCCCACAGGTGCCATGGGATGGCCCAACCATGGAGTTGGGGCATTCCTGCTGAGGTGCTGGGGGGGCATTGCCTCTGCTCACCCTGGCACAGTGAATAACCTTGGCCTCTTTCTCTTGTGCAGATTCAGACAGCCTTTGGCAGCTGCAGCACCAGTGCAGGGGAGCAGCTTCTTCACCTCAGCTCTCCCCAGCCCACTGTAGAGTTCGGTGGTCATGGATGTGCCATTGGACTGGACCTGCCCAGCCTATGGGGAGAGTCAGGATGAACTTACCTATCTGACCCCCTGTCTCCACCAGCTGTGCTATGGCTGTGCCCTGCAGTGGGCAAAGAAGAATCCATGGTGCCCCTTCTGCAGAGAGACAATCAAGACCATTGAATACTCGGTGAGGTTGGACAACGATTTCTTGGAGTGCGCTGTCCCAGAGCCCGTGGAGCACTTCACTGACAGCCAGCAGGACAAGCAGGAGGCTGTGGAGCCAGTGCCCAGGGCTCCTGAGCTCAGTTCCCACCCTAGGCCTAGGCAGCCTTCTTCCAGGAGCACCCAGAAAATGTCAAGCCCTTGCTTGCATGGCTGCAGCAGGAGCTGGAGATGATCTCCAGCTCCAGGTGGTGGGAGGTGGCTGCAGGTCTGAGCATGGTGATCAGCTTCCTGTACATCTATGGGCTTGACGAGGAGGGCTTGGTGCGGGCACTGCAGCCTTGCTTCAAAAACCAGACTGGCTTTTGTGGTGCGGCTCATCACTGTCACTGTGGAGCTGTGCAGCACAGGGATCCACTGGCAGCATGACTGCCAGGACACCCGTGCTGCAGGGGACCAGGAGGAGAGCCCCACAGCCGCCCACAGCCACATCACCTCGCCTGTAGGGACTTGTGTCCCTGCCACCACAGAAAAGGAGGAGGCAGCACCTGAGGAGCCAGGGCAGGTGGCAGCAGGTCCCTCTGCCTAGGGCAGAGACTGCTTGCCTAGAGGCAGCCAGCGCGCCCCGAAGAGGAGGGCCAGAAGCAGCATCCAGGACTCTCCCCAGCCCTGCAAGAGGCCACCCTGATGGCAGCACTAGGCAGGCACTCCACAGGAGGCAGCATAACATCTAAATAAAGCAATGTTACTGATAGAGTCTCTGTATTATTGACAGTGCAGACATTGCTGTCTGTACCCATGTTGGTTTCACAGAATCACAGAATTGTAGGGGTTGGAAGGGACCTCAAGAGGTCATCGGGTCCAACCCCCTCTGCCAAAGCAGGTTCCCTAGGAGAAATTTCACAGGTAAGCATCCAGATGGGTCTTGAATCTCTCCGGAGAAGGAGACTCCACAATCTCCCTGGGTTCCAGTGTTCCGTCACCCTCACGCTGAAGAAGTTCTTTCTCATGTTGGTGAAGAACTGCCTGTGCTCCATTTTGTGACCATTGCCCCTTGTCCTGTCCCCACAAACCACTGAGAAGAAGTTGGCCAAATCCCTCTGTCTCCCACACCTCAGGTATTTATACATATTGATGAGATCCCCTCTCAGTCTTCTTTTCTCCAGGCTGAGCAGACCCAGGTCTCTCAGCCTTTCTTCATAGGGAAGATGCTCCAGGCCCCATATCATCTTTGTGGCCCTCCGCTGGACTCTCTCCAGGAGATCCCTGTCTGTTTGGTACTGGGGAGCCCAGAACTGGACAGGGTACTCCAGATGAGGCCTAATCCAGGGCAGAGTAGAGGGGAAGGATCACCTCCTTTGACGTGCTGGCCCCTCTCCTTTTAATGTATGCCAGAATCCCATTGGTCTTCTTGGCTACCAGGTGCTGCAGCCCATGGAGAGGAGCCCATGAAGGAACAAGGGGTCTGGAGGTAGCTGCTGCCTGTGGGGAACCCGTGCTGGAGCAGTTTGCTCCTGAGGGATTAATGGACCCCACGTTACGGAGCCATGTGAGAGCAATTCTGGAAGAGCTGCTGCCTGTAGGCAGCCCCTGCAGGCTCAATTCAGGAAGGATGGCATCCCATGGGAGGGACCCCATGCAGAGCAGGGGCAGAAAGTGACCATGAAAGAGCAGCAGAGGTGCAATACTATAGACTGACCGCAGTCCCCATTCCCGTTCCCCTGCGCTGCACTTGTTGGTGGGACGAGGTAGACAAGGTGGATGGCATGGAAGGTGTTTTTAGTTTGCTTTTAGTTTCTCTCTGATCTGGTCTGCTAATGACAGGCAGTAAATTCTATTATTCTCCCTATATTGAGTCTGTTTTTCCCATGGCAGTAATTGGTGCGTGATCTCCTTGAGCCCTTTCCACTGTATTTTCTCCCCCTTTTTCTTTGATGAGAGGCAGTTAGAGAGTGGTTGTGGTGCAGTTCAGGTGCTAGGAGGATAAAAACACCCTACTCAATTACCTAAATAGAGAAGAATGAGCAGGTCAAATAAGAAGTGAGTGTGTGTCCGGTCTTAGAAGGGCAGCTGATTTGCCTAAGTTAAGATCAGCTGTCTGAATTGTCATTCAAACATCTTGTTCTTCTGTTCTCCAAAAACTGACATAACTGTTCCTCTGTTTCAGATTGACTGTAATATTGTAAAAGAAACATTTACAGTTTTGACAAGAAAGAATTTTGAGAATCCTAGAGAAGAGGCCCTCTGTGCATCTTTGTGTTTCCACTTTTCTCTGTTGTCTGCCTTTTCTCTGTTTCCCAGCACTGAGCACAATATGGACAAAGGTCAATCTTCTTCTCCTTTTTTTCCAGAAGAAATATTTTGCTCTGTTGCATTGTACAGAGAAACCCATACAAGATGTTTTGAGAGTGTAGAAACATGGTCCAAAATTAAATGAATTCTTTAGGTTGAACTGCAGTCCTGAGAAAGTTTTAAAGCAAAAATACTACACAAAAATATGTAGCTCTCTCCCAGAGCAGAGCCTTGCAGGAGGGTAAGGCTGTTGATGTTAGGAGGACCAGCTCAGAATTCGACTTTCTCAAGGAGGACAATCCTTTGTGGCACAAGAACAAGTCTGTCTGGAACTGCTAGGATGTTTGCTGGCTCTTGTGTGGAAAGCAGCTCTTTCTATATTTATCATTTATGAATGGAGGTGAAATTTATCTGATTTAGTTTTGGTAAATGAAAAGATTAGTTCATCAAATCTTTTAGTTAATCAAAACAAAACAGGGAGGGGGCAGAATACAGTTAGGAATTGTCAGAATTATGTAAAGGACTCACTGTTGTTTCATAAATGAAGCAATGATTTTTCTTCTGTTATAGGCCTGACATAGCTTAAATTTATTTGTTTTAAACACACTGTAGCCAAGGTCATTGTCAACCATGATGTGACCTGCAAATTAACTAGGGAAAATCCTTTGGCTTTTCTTTCCTTTCTTGCTCTTTCCAATGTGTTGGTTTAATGCTTTAATAAATAAATAAATAAACACATCTTGTATCTCTTAGAGATGTAGCTACAGTGACTCCATATGGTATTCAAACTGTTTCTCAAAGGAACAGTGTGGAATCTTCCTTATTAGATCTAGCTACTTCAGCTATCCCAGCACTACCCTCACTATCTTTATGCCATTAGCAGATGCAAAAACCCAGAATGCATGCTTTCTTGGACATAGACACTTTGAGTTTGTTTAACTTAAAGCACCATGAGTCTTTGTAGGTTCAGATGAAAGGTCGCTTTCTGGGTTCTTCTCGTACATGGAGACTGCAGGAACACTTGAGCACCACTCATCCATTGCTCTTTGCTGGGCCCCTGTTTGCTATGGCAAAGACAGCCTAGTCTTTGGGCTAGTAGGACCAGCCCATACCCTAGCAGTTCAAGGTTTTCTTTTAGTGCCAGGGAAGAAAAAGCTCTGTACTTAGTGTCCACCTCTTATCTTAAATGTAAGTGGGTGAGATTAACAACAGCAGCAGCAAGAGAAAAAAAAAAAAAAAAAAAAAAAAAAAAAAAAAAAAAAACTACTTTACAGTCCTTCATGATGTATTGCCAGGCCCTACTTTGTCACCTTCATTTCAAATATACTCATCCAGTGTGTTGATTCTCAGGATTGTATGAGAACTGAAGTTTTTAACAACTCAGGCTACTGAAAACCCTTTTTAATGTATATTGTTGTTCTTCTAAAGTGATCTCTCTTAAAGTATCTCCATGACATTAATCTCTCCAACATTTTCTGCTGAATGTTTTTACTGGGTTTTCTAGAATACAGCAGCACTTACAATAAAAGTGATATATATTGTTATGTGAAACTGATGTTAATGCAATGAGACAGTTATAGAACATCTGGGTATTCAGCAAGTTACAATTTTTTTGCTATCAGGTAACTAGCATTTGTCACGGGAGTAGAAAACAAGACAGATTTCCTGGGAAGGAAATGAAAAAGGAAAGAGATGTGAACCTCACTATTGGAAGGCAGAATCAGCAAAGCCTGACCTTGGAATCATAGAATCATTAAGGTTTGTTGTAGGAGTCAGTGAGAAAAGGAAAGATCATGATTAGTGACCTTTATCACTGACTTTGACACTAGCGACACCAGTGACAATAGTGCTAGTAACTATTGCCTGAAAAAGGTAAACTTACAGAAAAGATTCAATGTGGAAATGTCCAGTAAAACAGCTGTAATAATAATGAGGTGGGTGGAAGGAGCAAGTGGAAGGTCATACACTCATATTGCTAACATATTACCATTTTGTTGTTGATTTTGTTTAATTTTGTTTTATACTGCTATCATATTGAGGAACCCAAATCATGGCAGTTTATTCTTCTGTGTGCTGCATAGAATTAGCAGTGAAAGAGCTCCCGGCTGCAAATCACTGCTGAACTAGGAAATGCAGCATACATTTAGGTGTGTTCATCTGGTCAACCTAAGAGTTTCAGAAGCTACTAGAATTTCAGAATGAATGTTACTCTGTTTCCAGGATACTGAGTGTTTCTTCCTGTGTGTGTGCGTGCGTGCATGTAGAACTATTACAGAATCACAGAATCACAGAATTTCTAGGTTGGAGGAGACCTCAAGATCATCGAGTCCAACCTCTAACCTAACACTGACAGTCACCCACTAAACCATATCTCTAAGCTCTACATCTAAGCTAAGCTCTCCATCTAAAATCTATTTTCTACATCTACATCTATTTTCACTGACTTGAAGAATTTGAGGATAATGCTTATTTTTTAACTGCTTGTTTGCCTGTGGATACTTGTGTTTTGAAAGGAAAGCATTTAAAAAAGAAACTGGGGGCAGGAGGAAACAGGAAAACTCAATGTTTCTGACATCTAGTTGCCCACATAAAGCCTATGAACTAAATTCTGGATCCAGTCAATGATGGATATGCCGTGTTTCTTCCATGCACCTGGCATTAGGTCTGGAGCAGTTAAGCAGGCCACCACCATCCTGTGTTGTGCACAAAATCTGGGCTTCTCAGGGCTGTAAATTGAATTAGAGCACGAGATCCTGGCAAGACCCAACCAGCTAGAAACTGTTGGATGGAGAACATAGTACTGAAATCCCATCTCCACGTGGAAAACAATTTATTTCTCAGTCTGCAAATCCTGAATGAGCAACCTTCTTTGAGAACAGGTGATTCTGCAACCTTTTGTGTAAAAACTGAGCTCTTTTCTTTTTCAGAATAGCAGAAGATGATAGTGTTGCTCTCCAGCTGGCTCTATAATAGCTTAGGAGTTGGTCCACTCACTCATGAATTGAAAAACTTGGTCTCAATGCCTCATCAAGTTAAAGAGGCTATGAGACTGTATCTGTTTTACACAAGGAGGGTTCTTAACTGCAAACCTGCAGACTCATTTAGGGAGAGGCAATTTCCACTTATCATTGGAGAATGTACCCCAGAAATTCAGCTTCACAATGCTAACAAAAAGACTTCACTCTGTAGTCTACTTGTTAGGGTATTTATCTAGCAAACAAGCACTTTTTATTCTGTTCCCTCTTTCAGGGATAAATCTGTATTTTTACTTCATATAAAATACTGTAAGAGCTTCATTGTGGCTACAATGGTGTATTTTATCTGTGCTTTCAGCTCTAAACTGAATGAAGAATTGGACCACAAATGAGTAAATTATCATATGCTTCTCTCATAATTTTCCTGTTTCACTAGATGTGAAAAAATCAGACTGCTTCTGCAGTCTTCTGAATTAACCTTTTATATATCACAGCTCATTACGTTGAGCAGCACTTTTTTTTCCCCCTGTTTTGGGCACATTTCTATAACAATATCAAGTATAAAATATTTTTTCTTACTGCTTTTGGTAAGAGTGCAGTGTGTTTCTAGCAGTCTCATAGCTCATCAAATAAAAATCTTAATGCCCAAAGGATGGGAACTAAACCCCTCAATATATATTATTACTATGCTAGTAAGTGCTAGATGTACAAGAGTGATGAAACCACGTTATAACTGATGCACAATGAACTGTATAAAATACTGATTTCCTGACACAGACAACTTTGTTAAGAGGTGTGAATAAAGAACAGGGGAATCAAGCACACACCCATTCCTATCCAGAATGGATTGAGTACAACTATTTCTGGCATCATGGTCTTTCTCTCAGAGGCTTTCAGAAGTGATTTGTTCTGGGAAGGAGAGGGAAAAGGTCACTAAAATAGACTAGGAAAAATATAAGGCAAAATATGACACACAAACTCATTTCTGTTTTATGCATATTTCTTCAAAAGAATTCTGGCAAAAGAATTATGCACAGTATCAAATAAGTTTATAGTAAGTACTTTTATTGTGAGAAATATATTTACAGAACAATTTCAGATGATTAAATATTATTTCTACATGATATACATAATTAGGTGTTTACATCTTTACAGTATTTATGAAGAAAGAAGATCCATCATTTATATAGACAAGATAAAGTCTGAAGTATACCTATAAGCCCTAGATAAACAAAACTCTATAGCTAATGTTGAACTACCGACAAAATGTGTTTTTGTAGTTAAGCATATCCAAACTTTTTAAAGACTTGTTGTGGTTTAACCCGGCCGGCAGCTAAACACCACACAGCCATTCGCTCACCCTCCCCCCTCCCTCTCTGGGATGGGGGAGAGAAACGGGAAAGTGAAGCCTGTGGGTTGAGATAAAGACAGTTTATTAAGATAGAAAATAATAATAATAATAATAATGTGTACAAACAAGTGATGCACAATGCAATTGCTCACCACCCGCTGACCGATGCCCAGCCCAACCCCGAGAGCCGGCCCCCCACCCCAGCTAGCCACCCCTATATATTGTTCAGCATGACGTCAGATGGTATGGAATACTCCTTTGGCCAGTTTGGGTCAGCTGTCCTGGGGCTGTCCCCTCCCAGCTCTTGCTGCCCCCCCAGCCTGCCCGCTGGCAGGACAGAGCGAGGAGCTGAAAAGTCCTTGGCTTAGTGTAAGCATTGCTCTGCAGCAATTAAAACATCAGCATGTTATCAGCACTCTTCTCATCCTAATCCAAAACATAGCACCATACCAGCTACTAGGAGGAAAAAATAACTCTGTCCTAACTGAAACCAGGACATATATCCACCCCTTATTCCATACCATTTATGTCATGCTTTGGTTACACTCTTTCCAATACATTCTAGTTAATCACTATTTTCATCTATGGTAGTAATGACACACAGTATTATATAGTAATTAACATAATACAACTCAACTCATGGGCTATTCTCACCCAGTATTAAATCCCCTTGAGGTACACAACGGACCTCCCCATTCTTTTGCATTACCCACCAAGTGCATCCAGGTCCTTGAGCAAAAACAATCCCACGGATGGGTTTGCCTTTTCCTGAGGCAGGAGTAGCCCAGACTGTTTTACCCAGCATGTTTCTTACATGCACTACAGCGACTTTATCCCCTTCTACTGTGCGTAGCAGGTTTGATTGGGCTGGTCCAGCTAGGTTGGCAGATCCCCTAGTATTGACTAACCAGGTGGCCTTTGCCAAATGTGTATCCCAATTTCTGAATGTCCCAGCACCCATTGCTTTCAGTGTAGTCTTTAAGAGTCCATTGTATCGCTCAACTTTACCGGAGGCTGGTGCATGATAGGGGATGTGATACACCCACTCAATACCATGTTCTTTGGCCCAAGTGTCTATAAGGTTGTTTCGGAAATGAGTCCCATTGTCTGACTCAATTCTTTCTGGGGTGCCATGACGCCATAGAACTTGTTTTTCAAGGGCCAGGATAGTGTTTCGGGCGGTGGCATGGGGCACAGGATATGTTTCCAGCCATCCGGTGGTTGCTTCCACCATTGTAAGTACGTAGCGCTTGCCGTTGCGGGTTTGAGGGAGTGTGATGTAATCAATCTGCCAGGCCTCTCCATATTTATATTTCAGCCATCGTCCTCCATACCAAAGAGGCTTTGACTGTTTGGCTTGCTTGTTTGCAGCACATGTTTCACAATCATGAATAACCTGTGCTATAGTGTCCATGGTCAGGTCACGAGCCCATCTGTATGTTGCATCTCTTCCTTGATGGCCTGAGGTGTCATGGGCCCATCGGGCTATGAATAATTCACCCTTATGTTGCCAGTCCAGGTCCACCTGAGCCACTTCAATCTTAGCAGCCTGATCCACCTGCTGGTTGTTTTGATGTTCTTCAGTAGCCCGATTCTAGGGCACATGAACATCTACGTGGCGTACCTTTACAACCAGGTTCTCTACCCGGGCAGCAATATCTTGCCACAACGCAGCAGCCCAGATGGGTTTGCCCCTGCGCTGCCAGTTGTTCTTTTTCCATTGCTGTAACCACCCCCATAGGGCATTTGCTACCATCCACGAATCAGTGTATAGGTAGAGAACTGGCCACTTTTCTCGTTCAGCAATATCTAAAGCCAGCTGGATGGCTTTCACTTCTGCAAATTGACTCGATTCACCTTCTCCCTCAGCAGCTTCTGCAACTTGTCGTGTAGGACTCCATACAGCAGCTTTCCATCTCCGATGTTTTTAGCTCGTTGTACAGTGGGGCTTCTTCAGCACGGATCACCTCCTCCTCTGATGACATCCCAAAGTATTTGCCTTCTGGCCAGTCCATCATCACTTCCAAGATTCCTGGACGACTGGGGTTTCCTATTCGAGCCCGCTGGGTAATCAGTGCAACCCACTTGCTCCATGTAGCATCAGTTGCATGATGTGTAGAGGGGACCCTTCCTTTGAACATCCAGCCCAGTACGGGCAGTCGGGGTGCCAGAAGGAGCTGTGCTTCAGTACCGACCACTTCTGAAGCAGATCGAACTCCTTCATATGCTGCCAATATCTCCTTTTCGGTTGGAGTGTAGCGGGCCTCAGATCCCCTGTATCCCCGACTCCAAAACCCTAGGGGTCGACCTCGAGTTTCCCCAGGTTCTTTCTGCCAGAGGCTCCAGGTGGGGCCATTCTCCCCGGCTGCGGTGTAGAGCACATGCTTTACATCTGGTCCTATTCGGACTGGCTGAGGGCTACTGCATGAACTATTTCCTGCTTAATTTGTTCAAAGGCTTGTCGTTGCTCAGGGCCCCATTCAAAATCATTCCTCTTACGGGTTACTTGGTAGAGTGGGTTTACAATCAGACTGTAATTTGGAATGTGCATTCTCCAAAACCCCACGACACCTAAGAAAGTTTGTGTTTCCTTTTTACTAGTTGGTGGAGACATAGCTGTTATTTTGTTGATCACATCCATTGGGATTTGACGACGTCCATCTTGCCATTTTATTCCTAAAAACTGGATCTCTCGTGCAGGTCCTTTAACATTTTGTTTTATGGCAAACCCAGCCTTCAGAAGGATTTGAATTATTTTATTCCCTTTCTCAAAACCTTCCTCTTCTGTGCCACCCCACACAATGATGTCTTTGATGTACTGAAGGTGTTCAGGAGCTTCCCCCTGCTCCAGCGCAGACTGGATCAATCCATGGCAAATGGTAGGGCTATGTTTCCACCCCTGGGGCAGCCAATTCCACATATATTGGACTCCCCTCCAAGTAAAGGCAAACTGTGGCCTGCACTCTGCTGCTAGAGGGATGGAGAAAAATGCATTAGCGATATCAATTGTGGCGCTCTACCAGCCTCATAGCACTCTACCAGCTACTAGGAGGAAAAAATAACTCTGTCCTAACTGAAACCAGGACAAGACTATAGGTCATTTATAATACATATCACTAGGAAGGCTGCCAAAAATATTTCTATTGGTCAAATGGTAATTATATGTACATGATGTATGTATAATACTGCTTCCTAACTTATGATCAAAAGTCAGACTAAATTGTTCTATGAATAGCAGAGCTCATGAAGTCTGATCTGTTACAGAGCTGCATCGTTCATACAGTAGGTACAACAGCTCATATCTTACTTCTGCAATAATTTCAGTACAGAAGTAGTTTTCTGCTTTCTTCCAAACCCCCAAATACTGCAATTTGCCTTTTAGAGGCAGTAAGAGGCTTATTCTCCCCTTTCTTTCCTTTTTCATTAGCTGGGTAGGCAATGGGATGAATGGTCTGGGGTGATCAAGCTAATGGGCCAATCAAAAGGTTAGCAGAAATTACAGGTGTTTAATGCATACTGCTTTCTAGTTAAATGTACAAATTAGGGCCTTCTTTAACACTGTTGAATTTGCAGAAATTGAATACATTTTATACTTCAATATCTAACAGATTTCTGTAAGCTGAACAAGAAATTCAAAAGTTGTTTAGGATAAGAAATACAGGCAGATGAAATTGTTATTATACCTATAAAAATGAAACTTATGGGAGGAATGCTGAAAATTTTTCACATGCTGAAATGGCTCTGTGGAACAATAGATTATGTTATATGCTTTATACCTGAAGTCCAGGATAACTGATGAACCTGTTAATTTTTCTGTTTGAGTCTTTGTGATCTAGTGAAGATCTGAATTAATTCATCAGGGTGTTACCTGAGTTTGCTGACCAGACTATTTTACCATAATTTTCTTCCAAATAAAAACCTTGTAGTTTATTTCAGCTTCATAGAATGCCTGCCTACAAATCATAGATCTGTTATTTCACTGGCATTTTAAGTTTTGATTTTAGAAGCATATGGGTATTATTTCCCTTTAGAAAGTCATCAGTACCAGCTTCTATTTAACTGGTGTCCTGAGGGCAAATCAGTATTCTTATAGTGGTTCATATGACAGTAAAATATAAGTAATGTTCTTCAAATATTAATATATCTGTGGGATTCCTTTGAAGATTTCATGACTATTCTCTAAATCAACAGAAAACCCAACGCAGAATTCAGCAGGTCTGAAACTACAGAATACTATACTAACATCTGAAATGTCTACATTAAAGGCTGCCAATCAAAACCACATAATGCATTGCTCTATAAAAAGGTCATGCAGCCTCATATTACATTTCAAACTCATGAACACATGATCACTCTAATTCTAGTGAAGAATATATAGTTGCCCAAGAATATATAGTTGCCCATGAAAAATTCCTTGTAATTGAGATAATGAGGAAAAAGTACAGATTTTTGAGTCTGGAAGGCTTTTATACAAAATAAGAAAATAAGTGCTTTTTTTTTTTTTTTTTTTTTTTTTTTTTTTTTTTTAAAAATAAA
>CM021763.1:70165556-70179675 GCA_011075105.1 Heteronetta atricapilla
TGGTAATAGTTATGATTTTTGTTTGTGGTCTTGATTTTAAAACAAAAACAAATTATTTTGTTTTTTTTTTTTTTTTTTTTTTTTTTTTTTTTTTACTCAGAAATTTCTATTTTGTTGAGCATCTCATGTTACACATAATTAAAAAATCAGTAATTGAACACTGAATTTTTCAACTGCAAATTTACCATAGAATTACATGAACACTCAGTAGTTTGTTTTCCATTCACAATGTTTTCATAACACAAATTTAATCACACCACAGAATAATAACTAAAATGCTAACTAATTCTTTCAGAAATAACAATGAATTTTATAACTTTGAGCTGTTTCCATTGTCCAAAATTAAAAGTGAATTATGTAAAAAATGTATATTTTATGCAATACAAAGAAGCATAGGTGATTGGCACAAATTACTAGAAATTAGAACAAGTGTTTTTGTAATTTAAAATTACTTTAAAATCACATTATGCAGTGAAATAATTTGAAATGCATATCTTCTACAGAACTAAAGTTCAGGGATCTGTTAGTTTCTGCTATAGAGCAGACTCTAAAGTCATTCTTTGTCTCTCAAATGCACCTTGGTGTCTAGTACTGTTTCATTTTTTCCCCCCATTTTTTTCCAAAGTGAAATATTTTACCTGAGTAGCAACAATACACTTGATTCATACAGAAACTGTCCAAGCATTTATATTTATTTCAGATTCCATCCCCTCCCAATCCTAGCTTTTGTTTCCTAGCCAGAACCCTAAAAAATTGAACTCTATTTCACAAAAGCTCTGAAATTCTGTCATTAAGCAAATGTGTTGATCAGATAAAAGAATGTGACCTGCCTCTACAGCAGAGTAAATAAAATAAGAATTTGGGCAAGAGTCCATGAGTATTGTATGATGATGTTTTCTTTGAACCTCGTGTTCTCAGCCAGTGAGAATTTAACAGCCAGTGAATTGAATTATTCACGCCTGTGGAACACATTAGCAGGCTTTGCTAAGCTTTTGAGTGCAGGCCTATGCTGGTGATAATTAGTACTGGCAATCTATCCAAGTATTCACATGTATGATTTTCAGCGACAGGCAAATCACTTTAGGGCACACTTAGAAGATAACTGGTAAGACTCATAATTTTTAATGAATTTTCTACCATTTGTGCAGTTTTTACATTATTTTCAGAAGAATCTACTCTTTTTCAGCTCTGCGAATCTGTTAGAAATAGTCTCGAGCCTATAAATGTTTATCTTTCTTATCAGGCTTCAGATATTGTAATTGCAGTACTTCTTATAGCACTGTGGCCCTTTTACTTTTCAGAATGCAGTAAAGCCAGGAATAAGGATGAAAATATATCCAACAAATTCATAGGAGTTGGTTCAAAACAATTACCTTTGAATGATTACTGCTTTTATCTTGTTCAAGATGTTGTGCTTGGTAGTATGTTGATGTGACTTTTTATGAAGAATTTGAGGAAAGCTTCCTAAGATTTTTTTAATTTCTCTGAAAAAAAAAATAATTAAAGAAATTTATTTTCCTATATTTTAGAGCTACTGTAAGGACATGATGCAGTACCCCATTGCAAAGCTATGGAGAAAGGATGGCATAAACTACCTATGGACTGTCAAACTGTACAGAGTACATGTGCATGCAAAACTAATGACTTCTTTTAATTCTGGTCAAAGCTTTCTGCTCTGGTGATACACGTTAGTATGATTTCAGACCTTCTCATATTCTGAGTATCTCCACAGTTCTCTAAGGCCAACAGGAACAGCAAAACCTCTTTTGATAAATGATCCAGAAGTGGGCTGAAATTGCAAATCATAGCTCAGAAGCTACCTACAGCAATTATGAAATCATCACTTGGCTGGCTCCAGAGCAGTCTAACTCTTCTTTAACTCTCCTGAGTTTGTCCACTCAGGCTGGTGGCAATGGCAGCAACGGATTTGTTTCCAATGGTATTACAGCCAGTCACCAAATAAATTGCCCCCAAAATGGAATTCTTACAGTTTTGGGTGTCTGGTGTGCAAAGATGTCTCCTGATGTACCTTTCTCTGGGTAGCTTCAGAGGTTGTATGTAGAATATATACTTTTATACTTTTATATAATGAAATTGTCTTTCTGTGCTAGCAAAATGTGGCACGTAACAACTGAGAGACACCATCCTTTCTTCTTGCCTACCAGTGTCTGTGTCAAGATAATGATGCATGCAGTGTGTGTAGTGAACAGAATAAGCATTACGGGCAAGCAGTTACAAATGTGTATATAATGGTTCTGCTATAAAATCTTTAATGCATTATCCTCACCAAGCCACTCTGCTCTTCTGGGTGTGCTTGAAACATTTCAGCTCATGGTGCATTATGGATGCTGTATAAATGCATATCTGTCAAATTGCTGAACAAGCACTGAAGGGGTGGCGGTGGTAGGTTGGGAGAAGGCTTGTTACGTTTGTGACTGAACCGAGTTGGACTGTTTAGCCACGACAATTTTTAATTAGTTCCATTGTGAGTCAGATTAGTGCTCATGATTCTTAGCTAATTCTCGACATTTCAGAGACGTATTTACCTAATCTTCCTGCTACATGAGGGACCATACTGGAACTGTTAGACAGTGTTCTTGTGCTGTACAAGTGTATGGTTAATGGTGGTACACACTATTAACTCACCACTGTGGTCTGCTAAAAAAGAAAGAACTGCTACCATGGAGCTAATTTTCATGGAGCTAATTAATCCTAGGAAAGGGCAGGACTTGGAAGATCAGGTAGAACCCTGCACTAATATTACATTTTGTTATGGGGGTCAGGGCCAACACTGCTCTCAGCACAATGTTGTACTGCTCCACAGAAGATTTATCAACACTTATTGTTGAAAGTAAATGCTAAATGCCAGTGGGGATTAAATAAAAAATCCCTCCATGTTGTATTCTAGACATGTCACTCTGCTTTCAGTCCATTTCATAATGGTGAAATCCTGTTGAGGACACTGAAGTTGTTACTGACTGAAAAATTATGAAAGAGAGGGCAGAACCTGGTATTTTGTGTTTCCCAGGAATAGAAGACACCAAGACACTTTTTTTTTTTTTTTTTTTTTTTTTTTTTTTTTTTTAGTTCCATATCAGTGAAAGCCTATAGCACAATATGACCTTTTTAGCTATAGGAATCAACACCATAGAATCATAGAATCATAGAATATCCTGAGTTGGAAGGGACCCTTAAGGATCATCAAGTCCAACTCTTGACACCGCACAGGTCTACCCAAAAGTTCAGACCATGTGACTAAGTGCACAGTCCAATCGCTTCTTAAATTCAGACAGGCTCAGTGCAGTGACCACTTCCCTGGGGAGCCTGTTCCAGTGTGCAACCACCCTCTCTGTGAAGAACCCCCTCCTGATGTCAAGCCTAAATTTCCCCTGCCTCAGCTTAACCCCGTTCCCGCGGGTCCTGTCACTGGTGTTAATGGAGAAAAGGTCTCCTGCCTCTCGACACCCCCTTACGAGGAAGTTGTAGACTGTGATGAGGTCTCCCCTCAGCCTCCTCTTCTCCAGGCTGAACAGGCCCAGTGCCCTCAGCCGTTCTTCATACGTCTTCCCCTCCAGGCCTTTCACCATCTTCGTAGCCCTCCTCTGGACACTCTCCAACAGTTTAATGTCCTTTTTATACTGTGGTGCCCAGAACTGCACACAGTACTCGAGGTGAGGCTGCACCAGTGCAGAGTAGAGTGGGACAATCACCTCCCTTGACCTACTAGTGATGCCGTGCTTGAGGCACCAGAAAGATTCAGCAATTGTAAAGACTCCAGCTTCTCTTTTCCCTATTGAGCCTGTGTGTTACTGAATATTCCAACTAAAATGGAGACCTAGAAGAGGTAATCTTAACACCTATTGTTAGGAGAATAAACATAGAATGTGACAGAGGTATATTTTGTGCAGTTGTGAGGTTAGTAAGGAAAAGGGGGGATCTGCTTCCCATTATGTTCTGCTGTTTGTGCTTAATTTCTACTGAACTGTACTGCATTTCTGTTCACTTTATTTGACTTCATTCCTGGTTAATGGTTGCACAATATTGTGAAACTAATTGCTCTGATTTTGCTAAGTTTAATAAATGCAGTGATTAGCATTTTGTTTAATTTTAAAACTGTTAGATGTTCTACATTACAGGGAATGGACTTTAAAACTTATACACATAGTGTTGATTAATATTATTACTTATGAGTATTAATTTTTAAGTGTATGGGATTTTGGAATTCTCAGATTAATGGAGAATAACATCACTGATAAGATATTAAGATATACATTTTTTAATTTCTCCTTTTTTTTTCTTTTTTTTTTTTTTCTTTTTTTCCTAATTGCAAGAGGCATCCATGAGCACATTTTTGAAAGTTTCTAAAGGGGAAGAAATATGCCCCAGGGAAGCACCTGTCTTGAATACCCATTAAAAAAAAAAAAAATCAATTTCTCTCAGAGCAGCTCTCTGGAGGGTGATAGCTTAGTGAAGAAGATGCTTAAAGAGTGTCCTGGTTTCAGTTAGGACAGAGTTATTTTTCCTCCTAGTAGCTGGTAGGGTGCTATGTTTTGGATTAGGAACAAACAAATAAAACAAAAAATAATCACAATATCTGACCAATTAGGTTAAGGAACTTCTTGGAAAGCTGAGCGAAATGTACATGATATTCTCACCAGGGCTTTCTTTCTTTCTCTCGCTCTCTCTTCTCTCTCTCTCTTTTTTTTTTTTTATTTTTTTATTTTTTTACAAAGTTGGTGGTCCCCCAGCTTGCAAATTAACATGAAATATTGCTTCATTGCTTAATTTTCTCAGTGGTGCATGTTGTCTGTGCAAGGTAAGGTCCTTATGAATCTTAGTTTCTTTCTAAGTGTGGATCTTCATTTTATCATTCATTCTGCAGGATTCCTGAATTCTGGATAGCTTGAAGATGACTTCTGGTGTATTACTGAAAATCTGTCTCATGTATCCCCTGGATTTGCATAGCTGGCAGATGATCACCAAGTGGCAGGTTTGAATCAGCAATTTGAGGCTTGTCCTTGAAGATCAGGGGCACAAACAACTTAAGTTCTGTGCCAAGCAAAGGAAAATTCTGTCATGCAAATGGAAGACAAACCTTGGCCCATACCATGTTTCATTTTCAGTTGCTCACAGTTAATTTTTACGTCACCCTTTGAACCATTGAAGGTTAGTCACTTAGCTTAATGAAGTGTAATCACAAGGAAGAAATCTAGTTAAACAATTCACTTGTCATTATCCACACTCAAACCTCCACACTCAAACCTTGTAATAACAGGAGCAATTATTTTCTCCATGACTGAATCAGAGTCTGGAGGGTCTTTTTTTTTTAATTTATTTTTTTTTTTTTTTTTGGCAAGAAAAATGGTATTTCCTATACAATGTGAGTTTTCCATGTAGAGAAAGAGAGTAGTACAGCAAGGACTGGAGCTGTTGGCTATTGTTCCCATCTGGGGTCTAGGGCAAATGACCATGGGCTGCAGTAAGGTTAGGATGTGGTTTTGCATATAAGCCCCTTTTAGGATTCTGTTGTCAGATTATTGATATTTGGTTATCAGCTACTGTACTTCTACTTTGTTTTCTACCACCTTACATGACAACTAAGCTCCTATAAAGTGAATGATACACACTGATATAAATTTATTTACTCCAGTAGAGCTGGGCCAATTTGTAATCTCTGGAGGTATGGCCTTTTATACATGGATATATCATATTTTTTACAATTTTGTCACTGACATTTTGGTTCCTGTAACAAATGAGCCTCTTGGAGCTGACCTTTTTCACAAAGCAAACTTAGTCTCACCATCTGGATATCTCACTTCCTTTCTAAGAGAACATATAGGCCAGTGAAATCAAAGATTAAGTGACTAAATGTTGGGAAAAAAAAAAAAAAAGGAAAGAAATGTCATAACAAAAAATTCTGTTTATATTTAAACAAATTTATAAACAACTTCTGGTAGACATATAGACATCCTAATCTAGGGCATCTTCTCTCTTACTTCTGGTTCTTTAAAAGAATAATATATTCTCTATCACACTGCACGATGACCACACTTGTACTATATGGGAATAAGGTCTAAATCATTTTCATTGTGCAAAAAATCTATATCATTTATGCTTTGTCTCTTATTTAACTTTTCACTTAGTTATGCATACTGCAAGTAAGACAAGCTACCCAGAACTCTCTCTCAACTATTTTTTCTCTAAGACAAACTGTAAACTTGAAACTACAGTTTCAGTGCATTATATATATAGCTTAAGAGCACTTGAATCTTTGAGTGGAGGTATCCATTTCCATGTATTTTCAGTTCAAACATACCTCAACATTGGAACTCAGGTAAACATTGAAGATCCAAATTTTGTACAGATTTACCTGCTGATATGCAGGATTTAGGCTTCTAGTTCCCACTCCCATTTCAGTCAGTCTGGCCTCAATGCTTACATGAGTAAGATCATTTTGTTCACTGAGATATGGTGAAAAGAAGAAAATGATTTATTTATTTATTTGGAGTCTGTAACAGTTGTCTCTTGATGCAGCAATGAGATTTGGTTCTGGATCTGCTCATTCCCACTTATAACAATTTGAAAAAAAATAAAATCCAACAAAAACCAGAACTATTTTCAGGCATCATTTGGACATGTGTCTTTGCCATCTTCAGTAAAGCACTAAGCTAATTCCTTTTTATATTATCAAGCAGTATGCAAAAAATCTTGAACAAGTCAATTGGTGCCATTCCTACACACTCCTTCTGACCTAGCATGAGTATTAATTTATCATTATCTTCTGTACTATAAAGGTGAGTTCATTGTTACTGCCCCTGTCTGACTGACTTGGGTGGGAGATGCTCTAAAAGTCAAGTGATTAATATATAATCTGCCTGATTTGCTGAGACACAGGGAGCTTTGGAAAAGGTGATATCTGTATTTGAGAATGTATGTAATAAACTTCTGGTATATTTATGGGAGAACAAGAAGTACTTTATTTCACCAATTTAAATGGCTTTGTTTTAATGGTTGAGATGGAAACTTCATGCACGGTAGTGTCTAAATATATATTAGGTTAGCATTCAAGACAGGACTGGGAGAAGACA
This sequence comes from Heteronetta atricapilla, assembly GCA_011075105.1. Classification (NCBI taxonomy): domain Eukaryota; kingdom Metazoa; phylum Chordata; class Aves; order Anseriformes; family Anatidae; genus Heteronetta; species Heteronetta atricapilla. Next base: position 70,172,645 of record CM021763.1, read on the forward strand.
GTTTTATACAGTACTATCTAGTTAAAGCAAGCAGTCCAAAAACAAGCCAAAAGTGATTGAATAGGATTATGAATCAATGAGACAGGCTTCATTTTGCACTTCTGTTGTTTTTGAAAATGATAAAAACATCTGTACAGAGAAAGACATCTATTATTTACATTTCTGTCATCTGTTTAATAACCTTTACTTTAAGACTTGAGCATTACCTATTATATTTAGAAATTGTAATATGACAAAAATGTAAAAACATTGCATAGCTTTTCAAGCTATGGGCAACTTCATTAAACTCCAAATAATCTGACATTTTGTCACTTATTTATAGATGACACATATTGTTAGGGAAAACAGTCACTTGCCAACATGTCTGTACAAATAAAAAGGTAACTATCCTTTTCTCCTCTTTACTGGGTGCCAGCTTTACAATGAATAGTGTGGCACAGAGCAAACTTGATATAGTAACTCTGTCTTCTGTTGCGTAAAAGTGAGAGAGACTCTCCATGTCCCCAGACCTGCCAGGTCCTATCACTGAGCAAGTGCAAAGATGACAATTATTGTGCCTTTTTTTTTTTTTTTTCTCCTTTTTTATTTTTTTTATTTCTAAATTTACACAGCTTGTATGGTCAGGGATTAAGATGACAAAATGAGGTCTAAATACAGATTACTTCATGTTCTGCCTTCAGTCACGAAAGATACCAGGCATCCTCAACTCAACTCAGGCCAGGGAGGTTTCAGGACTGGAGACAAACTCTGGCTTGATGCTGTGGTGTTTTTACTTATCTAGGCAGCTAAAGTCCACCACAGCTGCTCTCTCACTCCCCCTCCTCAGAAGAAAAGGGGGAGAAGAAATTATGCTGTGTGGGAGAAAAACAAACAAACAAGCAAACAAAAACCTCATGAGTTGAGATAAGGATAATTTAATTAAAGGGAAAAAGAAGAGAGTCAAAACAAGCAAAGGCCATGTGGAAACACAGATAGAAAAAAAAAAAAAATCCTACTTCCCATCGATAAGCGATGCTCAGCCACATCCCAGAAAGCAGGGCCTCAATACACATAGCAGCTGCCTGGGAGGACAGACATCTTTCTAACAAGAGTCTCCCTTTTCTTTACCCTTTCCCAGCTTATATTGATGAGTGCGATACTATTTAGTGTGGAATATCCCTTTGGTCAGGTTAGGTCAGCTTCCCTCATGATGTTCCTTCCTCACCTCTTGCCCACTCCCAGCCTGCTGGCTCTGGGGGGTTGGAGGGAGTCCTGGTGCTCTGCTCAGCAATAGACAAAACACTGGTGTGATACCAGTGCTGTTCTGGCTACAAGTGCAAAGCACAGCACATTATGGGCTTCTGCAGGGAAAGTTAACTCCATCCCAGCCAGACCTGGTACAATCTCTACCCCTTATTCCATAAGATCTGTGTCACACTTGGGTTCCACATACTTTAGTATACTTGTATCCTCAATACCACTGTTCTCTGTCTTTTAACAGATAAACAGGTACTCTTTTCCATTCTATGGACCTCTCCCAAAATGTCTATAAGAACTGTTAGTGACTTAGGCATCACCTGCCAAGGTGGTCACTCAGGACAGTAGCAGGATTTCTGGACTCCAGCACCAGTTTATCTTGAGTCACTGCTGCACTTGTTCGATTCCTTGTGAAGTTGACCTGTTGGTTCTGCAGTGTCTTCATAAAACACATAATTTAGATTACAGACTATTTTCTTCCCAAGGTTAAATCTCCTTGAGGCACACACCTGATCACCCAACTACACCCAGGTGCCTGGGTGAAGACAATCCCACGAGTGGGTTTGCGTTTTCCCATGGCAGGAGCAACCCACACTGCCTCCTCCAGCCACTTTCCTATCCGCACTATGGGGTCTTTAGCTCCTCCCACAGCATGTAGGGGCTGTGTTTCAGCAAGATCAGCTTGGTTGTCAGATCCTCTAGTATTAACTAGCCAAGTGGCTTCTGCTAAATTAATGTCCCAGTGTTTACACATCCCAGCACCCAATGCTCATAACATGGTCTTTAACAGTCCATTGTGTCTCTCAACCTTCCCAGTCGCTTGTAGATGGTAGGGGATGTGAAATACCCATTCAAAACCATGCCTCTTGGCCCAGGAGGTGACAAGACTGTTTTGGCAGTGACTCATATTATCTGACACAATTCCCTTTGGTGTACCATGATTCCACAGCACCTGCCTTTCCAGACCCAAGATGGTGTTCTGGGTGGTGGCATTGTTTACTAGGTATGTTTCCAGCCACACAGTAGTTGCTTCTATTATGGTGAGTATGTAGTGTTTGTGGGAGTGGTCTGATATAGTCAATTTGCCAGGCTTCACCATATCAAAATCTCAGCCTCCACCCCCTAGTCCAGGGAGACTTTACCCTCATGGCTCACTTGACCTCAGCACAGGTTTCACACCCATAGGTAACCTGAGTGTTGGCCTCGATGTTCAGATCCAGCCCTTGATCATGTGCCCATGTGTATATGGCATCCCTCCCTAGATGTCCTGATGTTTCATTGTCCCAATGAGTTACAAACAGTTCACCCTTATGTCCCCATTCCAGGTCTACCTAAGCCACTTCAATTTTTGTAGCCTCTTCATTATTCTCATGTTCTTCAGTAGCACAATTCTTAGACATCTGAGGATCTACATGGCATATTTTTACATCAATATTTTCCGTTTGGGTAGAGAAGTCTTGACACAACACAGCAGTCCAGACAGGCTTACCTCTGTGCTGCCAGTTACTCTGCCTCTATTTCTGTAGCCACACCTGTCTTTGCTGTGTCACAAGGACGTTAATAGTATGGCCAAAAAGGACATTTATTGGTCTTTTCTTGGTTTTGCTCTGACATTGGAGGTTCTTTTGGAGGCAGACAGAAAAACGCAAAGGTGGAATAAACTGACCACAGTTAAGTTTGATATTTCTGAATTTCTGTGGTTGCTGTTGTACTGAAAGCATTACATATGCTTTAAAAAAATATATATATACATTTTCTGTTTTCTTATGAGGATTTTGTGATCATTTTCCTTCTTCAGAATACAACCTCATCTTTAATCCCACTTCATTGCATGATTAGCTCACTCATTTGCTGCTGTTTAGTTCTACTACTCTATCATGTCCTCACTCAGAGTTTTAACCGTGTGCTGATTGACTTAATGGGTATCGTTATCCAGAAAAGGCACATTAAATTCTGAAGAAATTTCATGGTTAATACTTCTTGTGCAAAGTCAACAGTATGCTCTGCTGAACTGAGCTTATTAATGTCTGATTTGACATAAATGCTAGCTTAGCTGTGCTAGTCTCCTAGGAGTTTAATCCCTAGGAGAGCACTTTCACTTTCTCTGGTCACTCAGAGGTTTGTGAACATTTTCTTAGTGTTTTCAGGACCTTTTGGTGTAAGAATTATTATGATCATAGGCAGCAGAATCAGAATCTGTGTTTTACTTACATTCCTATTTTATGTGGACTGTGATTGAGTCAGTCAGTGATAAAGTCTCTGTTGACAGTTGCATTAGATCTTGCTCTATTAACAAAATGTAATGGCTCATTTTTCTAAGTTTTTGTAACCCTGGCATAAAGTTGGTGCACAATACAAGTTTCTTCCTGAGCAACAGACTTGTTAAGAATTATGGAGGTTTCAGAACTAATGAAAGAAAATTAATCTGAGCCTAATAGAAAAATAGCTATCATGAGTGCAGGCTTTTGGGTAGTTATAGCACTACAGATTTCTAACTGTCAGGAAATTTTACAATTTTCTATAATTTTACAGGCAACAGATACTGACTGTGGGTTTTATCATCTGGCATACTAAAGCAAAGTGTGTGTCTTAATGCTTCATTTTAAAAAGAATTTTTGAATTTTCACTTCCAAGAAAATCTTGGAACACAAAAATATTTCCTCTGTTACTGCTTTGTCATGGTTTCATCTGGAATAGAGTTAATTTTCTTTGTAGAGGCTCACAGAGTGCTGTGCTTTATATTTTTGATGGGAATAGTTGTGATAACACTGATGTTTCAGCTGTTGCAGAGCCATGCTTGAACTGTGCCAAGGACCTTTCAGTTTCTCACGCTGCCCAACCAGCGAGGAGGCAAGGGGTGCAGCAGGATCTAGGAGGGGACACAGTGAGTACAGCTGGCCCAAATGGACCAAAGAGATGTCCCATATCATGGGGTGTCATGGTCAGCAATAAAAGGTGGGGGAAAGAAAAAGGAGGGACATGTGGACTGGTGGTGTTTGTCTTCCCAAGGAATCATTACATATGATGAACCCTGCTCTCCTTGGAGTGGCTGAACATCTGCCTGCCAGTGGGAATCACACACACATCATCACACAGAATTTCTAGGTTGGAAGAGACCTCAAGATCATCAAGTCGAACCTCTGACCTAACACTAACAGTCCCCACTAAACCATATCCCTAAGCTCTACATCTAAACGTCTTTAAAACACCTTCAGGGATGGTGACTCCACCACTTCCCTGGGCAGCCCGTCCCAATGTCTAACAACCCTTTCAGTAAAGAAGTTCTTCCTAACATCCAACCTAAAACTCCCAAGGCGCAACTTAAGCCCATTCCCCCTTGTCCTGTCACCAGGCATGTGGGAGAACAGACCAACCCCCACCTCGCTACAGCCTCCTTTAAGGTACCTGTAGAGAGCGATAAGGTCACCCCTGAGCCTCCTTTTCTCCAGGCTGAACAAGCCCAGCTCCCTCAGCTGCTCCTCATAGGACTTGTTCTCCAGGACCCTCACTAGCTTCATCGCCCTTCTCTGGACTCGCTCGAGCACCTCCATGTCCTTCTTGTAGCGAGGGGCCCAAAACTGAACACAGTTTTCTGGTGCGGCCTCACCAGAGCCGAGTACAGGGGGACAATCACTTCCCTAGCCCTGCTGGCCACACTGCTTCTTATACAAGCCAGGATGCTGTTGGCCTTCTTGGCCACCTGAGCACACTGCTGGCTCATAATCAGCCGACTATCAACCAATACTCCCAGGTCCTTTTCTGCCTGGCAGCTTTCCAACCATTCCTCTCCCAGTCTGTAGCTCTGTTTGGGGTTGTTGCGCCCCAGGTGGAGGACCCGGCACTTGGCCTTGTTGAACTTCATATAGTTGACCTCAGCCCATCGATCCAGCCTATCCAGATCCTCCTCCAGAGCCTTCCTACCCTCAAGCAGATCGACACATCCACCTAACTTGGTGTCATCTGAGAACATACTGAGGGTGCTCTCACTGCCCTCATCCAGATCATCGATGAAGATATTAAAGAGGACCAGCCCCAGCACCGAGCCCTGGGGAACGCCACCAGTGACCGGCCTCCAACTGGATTTGACTCCATTTACCACGACTCTTTGGGCCCAGCTATCCAGCCAGTTTCTAACCCAACGAAGCGTGCACCAGTCCAAGCCAAGAGTAGCCAGTTTCTTGAGGAGAATGCTGTGGGAAACGGTGTCAAAAGCCTTGCTGAAGTCAAGGTAGGCCACATCCACAGCCTTTTCCTCATCCACCCAGTGCGTCATTTTGTCATAGAAGGAGATCAGGTTTGTCAAGCAGAACCTGGCCTTCATAAACCCATGCTGACTGGGCCTGATCACCTGCTTGCCCTGCAAATGCCATGTGATGACTCTCAAGATAATCTGCTCCATGAGCTTCCCTGGCACTGAGGTCAAACTGACAGGCCTATAGTTCCCTAGGTCTGCCCTCCAACCCTTCTTGTAGATGGGCATCATGTTTGCTAGCCACCAGTCAACTGGGACCTCCCCCGATAGCCAGGACTGCTGATAAATGATGGAAAGCGGCTTGGCCAGCTCCTCCGCCAGTTCACTCAGTACCCTCGGGTGGATCCCATCCGGCCCCATTGACTTACGCACATCCAAGTGCATAGCAGGTTGCCAACCATTTCTTCGTGGATAGTGAGGGCCACATCCTGCTCCCCATCCCCTTCCACCAGTTCAGGGTACTGGGTATCCAGAGAACAACCGGTATTGATGCTAAAGACTGAGGCAAAGAAGGCATTAAGCACCTCAGCCTTTTCCTCATCTTTTGTAACAAGGTTTCCCCCCGCATCCAGTAAAGGATGGAGATTTTCCTTAGTCTTCCGTTTTGCACTGATGTATTTGTAAAAAGATTTTTTGTTGTCTTTAATGGCAATAGCCAGATTGAGCTCCAGATGAGCTTTGGCCTTTCTAACTTTGTCCCTGCACAGCCTTGTAACATTCTTATAGTCCTCCTCAGTGGCCTGCTATTTTTTCCAAAGATTATAAACCCTCTTTTTTCTCCTAAGCTCAAGCTGCAACTCTCTGTTGAGCCAGGCCGGTCTTCATCCATGTTGGCTTGTCTTTGGGCATGTGGGGATAGACCGCTCCTGCGCCATTAAGATTTCCTTCTTGAAGAGTGCCCAGCGTTCCCGGACTCCTTTGCCCTTCAGAACCACCTCCCAAGGGACTCTACCAACCAGAGTCCTGAGCAGCTCAAAGTCAGCCCTCTGGATGTCCAATACAGCGGGTTTGCTGGTCCCCTTCCTGGCCTTGCCAAGAATAGAGAACTCCACCATTTCGTGGTTACTCTGCCCAAGACAGCTTCTGACCACCACATCTCCCACCAGTCCTTCTCTGTTTGTGAAGAGAAGGTCATAGAATCATAGAATCATAGAATCATAGAATATCCTGAGTTGGAAGGGACCCTTAAGGATCATCAAGTCCAACTCTTGACACCGCACAGGTCTACCCAGAAGTTCAGACCATGTGACTAAGTGCACAGTCCAATCGCTTCTTAAACTCAGTCAGGCTCGGTGCAGTGACCACTTCCCTGGGGAGTCTGTTCCAGTGTGCAACCACTCTCTCTGTGAAGAACCCCCTCCTGATGTCAAGCCTAAACTTCCCCTGCCTCAGCTTAACCCCGTTCCCGCGGGTCCTGTCGCTGGTGTTAATGGAGAAAAGGTCTCGTGCCTCTCGACACCCCCTTACGAGGAAGTTGTAGACTGCGATGAGGTCTCCCCTCAGCCTCCTCTTCTCCAGGCTGAACAGGCCCAGTGCCCTCAGC
>CM021763.1:70179685-70235134 GCA_011075105.1 Heteronetta atricapilla
GGGGATGAATCCCATCCGGACCCATGGACTTGTAGGGATCCAGGTGGAGTAGCAAATCCCGCACACGTTCAGGGTCAGTTGGGAGTTTGTCATCCCCACCGTCCCGGTCCTCCAGCTCAGGGCACCCTGGGTCCCGAAGCCCATCATCGGCATTGAAGACAGAGGCAAAGAAGGCGTTAAGTGTCTCTGCTTTGCCTATGTCATTGTCTGTGAGGAGACCTTCCCTATCAAGGAGCGGCCCTATGTATTCTTTAGTTCTCCTTTTTCCATTCACATATCTAAAAAAACCCTTTTTATTATCTCTCACAGACACAGCCAGCTTCAACTCTAGGTGTGCTTTAGCCACATGAATTTTCTTCCTACAAACACGAACAGCATCCCTGTATTCTTTCCATGTCACCTGGCCCTCCTTCCAGTAGCGAAAGACTCTCTGTTTCCACCTAATCTCCATTAGAATGTTCCTGGTCAGCCACACCGGCCTCCTGCCCCGCCTGCCTGACTTGCGATATTTAGGAACTGCCTGTTCTTGTGCTTCTAGGAGGCATCGCTTAAAGAATGACCAGCACTGGTGGACATCGAGGCCTTCAAGAGCAGCTTCCCAGGGGACCTTGCTGACTAGTTCCCTGAGCAGCCTGAAGTCCGCCTTCCCCATATCTAGGGATAAGGTTTTGGTGGCACTTTTCCTTCTGTCGCCGTAAATTTTGAACTCAACCACTTCATGGGCGCTATGACCGAGGCGGCCACCAATCACCACATCTCCCACCAGGCCCTCTCTGTTTTCTAGCAATAGGTCTAGGAGGGCACCTTTCCTAGTTGGCTCCGTTAGCACCTGCACCAAGAAGTTATCATCTAGGTGCTCATGAACCTCCTGGACTTGCTCGTGTCAGCCGTGTGGCACTCCCAGTTAACGTCTGGCAAGTTGAAGTCCCCCATAAGGACAAGGGGAGTTAATCTCGAGGCCTCTCTTAGTTCTGTAAAGAATAATTTATCGGCGCTATCGTCCTGGCCAGGCGGTCTGTAATAGACTCCCACAACTACATTCCCTTTATTCGTTCGACCCTTGATCCTTACCCAGAGGCTCTCAACTTTGCCATCGCCGACCTGAAGTTCCACACAGTCCAGCCCCTGCTTCACATACATCGCCACCCCACCACCTCGCCTTCCCTGCCTGTCCCTCCTGAAGAGCCTGTAACCATCTATCGCAACACCCCAGTCACAGGACTCATCCCACCAGGTTTCGCTTATGCCGATGATGTCGTAGTTGCGGGACTGGGCCAGTACTTCTAGCTCATCCATTTTATTCCTCATACTGCGTGCGTTTGTGTAGAAACATTTCAGGTGTGTCTCCTTACACTCAGCACCTTGTGGATCTAACCGAAGGACCTCACTGGCACACAGCCCCTCTGATTCTAGCGTACCATCCCTTAGGTCTTCACCGGCGTGCCTGGTTTTAGCCCCTTCCCCCTTCAACTCTAGTTTAAAGCCCTATCTATCAGCCCTGCCAACTCCTGACCAAAGATCCTTACCCCTCTCCGAGAGAGGCGCATCCCATCCGGTGCCATCAGGCCCGGTGTAGCATAGACCTTCCCATGATCAAAGAACCCAAAGTTCTGCCGGTCACACCAGTCTCGAAGCCACGAGTTTAGGTGAACAGCACACCTTTCAGCTTCGATCCCCCCTATCGGAAGGACAGAGGCAAACACAACCTGCGCGCCTGATCCTCTAAGTAGTCGCCCCAAATCCCTAAAGTCTCTTTTGATCGCCTTCAGACTTCTCTTGGCTACTTCATCGCTACCAGCCTGAAAGACCAGTAGCGGGTAGTAGTCAGTGGGCCGTACCAGGCGCTTGACTTTCTTGGCAACGTCCCTGACCCTGGCCCCAGGTAAGCAGCAGACTTCCCTACGGGTAGGGTCAGGCCGACAAATAGGGCCCTCTGTTCCCCTAAGGATAGAGTCTCCCACAACGATCACTCTCCTGTCTTTCTTGGTGGAGGCAGTCCCGATGTGTGGAGTCGACCTCCTCGCCCTAGGCATCCTCCTGGGAACACTTTCTATCTCTTCCTCAGTTGCCGGTCTCTCAATCTCCAGGGCCTCAAACCTGTTCCGTAAGGGCACCTGGGAAGGTGGGGCCGGAAGGGGAGGGCATCGCCTGCGATGTCGAGCAGGGACCTGTCTCCATTCCTCCTCAACTCCCAGATCCCCTCCCTCTGCCCGACAGCGACAGGGCAGGGGGTCCACCCCCATTTGGGGTGTCTCAGCCCGGTACCTCTCCTCGAGGCCCTGCAGGGAGTTACTCCACAAGTCTATCTCCCGCTCACACTCCCTGATATCCCTCAACCTCTCCACCTCCTCCTTGAGCTCCGCCACCATGCGGACCAGATCGTCCACCTGCTCGCACCTCACGCACGCAGCGTCTCTGCCTCCCGCCGATGGCAGCAGCAGGCTCTGACACTCCCTGCATCCGGTGACCTGAACTGCTGCATTCTTTAACGGGTAGTCGGTCTGGGTGTGTACCGACTTCCTGGAGAGAGCACCGTGCCTGGTGGAGACCATTATCGCCTCGCTATCGGCTGTCGTTAAGAGGTGTTCGTGTGGGCAGGGGGTTGCTCTCCACCCTGCCTGCTCGCCCTGCCTGCGCGAACTGCGCGAACTGCCGCGCTAACTGCCTCGCCACGCCCTGTTTGCCCGTCCTGGTCGCCGCGCTCCTGGTCGCTCGCGCTCCCTACGGGCTGCTTTTTGAACGGCCGGGGAGGGGGCGCAGCTGGCTCCGCCTTCGCCTCGTCAGCCTCCCTCACGAGGGCTGCCGGGTCCTGGCGGCTCCCTCGAGTAGGCTCGATGCCGGAAAGTTAGCCCTGCCTGGCCCGATCCCCCGCTCCGCTGCAGAACGCGTCTGCCCCGGAGCCGATTGCCTCGGCAAATGGCCGAGGAATGGCAAGGTCTAGCGGGGCACCACCCCTGGTAGGCTCACTAACCAGCTGCGTCAGGAAGCTATCTTCCACGCTCTCCAGAAACCTAGACTGCTTTCTCTGGGCTGTGTTGTGCTTCCAGGATATGTCAGGGAAGTTGAAGTGCCCCACGAGAACAAGCGCCGATGATTTTGCAACTTTAGTCAGCTGCCTGTAGAACTCCTCATCCGTCTCCTCGTCCTGGTTCGGTGGTCTATAACAGACCCCGACCAGGACACTAGCCTTGTTGGCCTTCCCACTGATCCTAACCCAAAGGGACTCAACCTTGTCATTCCCAGCTTCGAGTTCCACAACATCGAAAGATTCTCTAATATAGAGAGCCATACCACCACCCCTTCTATGCTGCCTGTCCCTTCTGAAGAGCTTATAGCCAGTCATTGCAGCACTCCAGTCATGAGAGTGGTTCCACCACATCTCCGTGATGGCAACCAAGTCATAGCCTGCCCGCTGCACGATGGCTTCCAGTTCCTCCTGTTTGTTACCTGTGAAAAGTATTAATATGATTCGTGTCGTGTATGAAACAATGCTAGGGCAGCATGATGAAATGTAACTTTCTATCTAAGAAAAGCAGAGTGATTAGTGTACATAGTTCTTGTACTGTGCAAAATAAGAGTCTAGCAATTTGTGTAAATAGAAGGCTTGAAGGACGAACACTGAGACTCGAGTCTGGGAGATAAGAGGTCCAAGGAGTTTTTTTTTTGGAAACTACTGACTTCTGCATGAGATGCTGCCCAAGCTTCTGATGTCTGGCAAAGGGATCCACCAAGTAAGGAGAAAGGGGGAGTTGAAGGACGACCGAAGGACAAAGCCTGGGAGGAAGACTATGAGCCTTCAGCACAAGAGACCCCCAGAAAGACCACCAGAGACTGATACGCATGCGTCCGGAGAGGGTTTGGATTCTGGGAACTAATTATAATAACCCTGCCTTTTCTAGGAATAGTGATGAATATGTATTAGTCTAGGAGCATAAAAATCAGCTTCCTGATGTAACAGGTGTGCATCTTGGTGGAGCAGAGACTCCCCGTGCACCCAGCGCTGTTTGCTTGCCTCTATTCGCTTAATAAATTACAAACTTTAATTTTAATCCTATCTGGGACTCGAGCATTTATCACATTACCCATGCTGCATGCATTAGTGTAAATGCACTTCAGCTGGGCCATTGCCTTATCCCCCGGCCTTGCCATTGTTCCCCCTGGCACAGCTCCAACAAGCCTTGTTTCGGCCCCATCCCCCATCATACCTAGTTTAAAGCTCTCTCAATGAGCCCTGCCAGCTCCTGGCCCAGGATCCTTTTTCCCCTTAGAGATAGGGACCCATCTGCAGCCATCAGGCTGGGTGCTGAGTAAAGCGCCCCATGGTCAAAAGAAGCTAAGATTACTGTGCTGGCACCAGTCCCTGAGCCACGTGTTTATCAGGCGGGCTTTTCGTGTCCTGTCAGTACCTCTCCCTGCCACTGTAGGGATAGATGAAAACACCACCTGTACTCCCGCTCCCTCCACTAATTGCCCCAGCCCCCTAAAGTCCCATTTGATAGCCTTGAGGCTTCTGTCTTCAGTGTCATCACAGCCTGCCTGGACTATCAAAAGAGGATAATAGTTGGAGAGGCGAACCAGGCTGGGAAGCTTCCTGGCAACATCCCTGACCCTGGCCCCAGGTAAGCAGCAGACTTCCCTATGGGTAGGGTCAGGCCGACAAATAAAGCCCTCTGTTCCCCTGAGGAGAGAGTCTCTCACAACAATAACCTTTCTTTCTTTCTTGGTGGAGGCAGTCCTGAGGCATGGAGTTGACTTCCTCACCCTAGGCATCCTCCTGGGTACACTTTCTACCTTTTCCTCAGCGACTGGTCTCTCAATCTCCAGGGCCTCAAACCTGTTGTGTAAGGGCACCTGGGAAGGTGGGGCCGGTGGGGGAGGGCATCGCCTGTGATGTTGAGCAGGGACCTGTCTCCATTCCTCCTCAACTCCCAGGTCGCCTCTCTCTGCCCAATGGCGACAGGGCAGGGGGTCCACCTCCGTTGGGGGTGTCCCACCCCGGTACCTCTCCTTGAGGCCCTGCAGGGAGTTGCTCCACCAGTCTATCTCCCGCTCGCACTCCCTCAGCCTCTCCACCTCCTCCTTGAGCTCCACCACCATGCGGACCAGGTCATCCACCTGCTCACACCTCATGCACTTAGTTTCTATGCCTCCCGCTGATGGCAGCAACAGGCTCAGACACTCCCCGCATCCAGTGACCAGAACTACTACATTTTTGAATGGGTAGTCGGTCTGGGTGTGTACTGTCTTTCATCTTTCTGGTGAGCGCACCGAGCCTGGTGGAGACCATTGCAGGCTATCTAACAGCTGTCATTGAGGAGGTGTTCGTATGGGCGGGGGAGAGCGCCCTGCCCTTCCTGCTTACCCTGCCTGCACGAACTGCCGCACCACTCCCTTCTGACGTGCCCCACCCTGTCTGCCCGCCCTGGTCACCGCGCTGCAGGGAAGCTGCAAATGAATTCCTTAGTTTGCTTTGCTTGATGTGCAGCTTGTACTTTACCTAGTAAAGTGTCTTTTATCTCAACACATGAATTCTCACACTTTCACATTTCCGATTCTCTCCCCTGTTCCACCTGGGAAGAGTGATCAATTGGTTGGGTGGTTTTGAGCTGCCTGCTGGGGCTAAACTAGAACATACTTTTACCTATTAGCAAAAAAAAAAAAAAAAAAATATGATTATGAGTAGTTTCAACAGAAGTGAGTGAATGGACTGAACTGCTGAATAGGGATTAGGCATGGAGTTTACTTCAAGGAGGAAATGTCTCCTCTTGGTAGTAATATAAGATTTGTTCAACTAGAGGAAGTATTTAACATAATTTTAAGTTGTCAAATCCACTCCTAAAAATAAATGCCAATTTTAATGAAAGAAAAGAAAATCAAATCCAGTGAAAATAAGTATAGAGGTTTGTTGTCGTTGTTGTTACGTGTGAGGAGTTTCAATTATTTCCCAATTAGATTTCAATTATTCCTCTCTTAAATTTCTGCAGACAGCTCCATAACAAAAAGAAATGAAAAAAAAGAAAAAGAAAAAAGAAGAGTTTAGAAGAGTTTAAGAAATCCACTGCTCAGCATAACTCATTAAGTATTATCAACTCTACAAAAAATTCCACTTCCTTTCCTTCCATCTAACAACTTCACTTAATTGTTTGCAGCAAAGTAAAGTAGGTGACGGAAATATGACCAGTCTTGTAGAAAGAGAAGGGAGGGGAAGGGAAAGTGGAAGTGAAGTAGAGTGTGGAAAAAGGGAAAATAGATTATTCTTTGGTGTGACCTGCAAAATTCACAACCCGTTGACCCAGGTACCAATTCGTGAAAGCCACCCCCATTTTACCATAACACTCATGAAGTTACATTTTCAATCTGCCACAAAGAGACACCTTGTTATTTCTCCTTGGAAGTGAGAGATGTTCGAAGAAAAAAAGTCTGCTGGTGAAATGTTTGCTTCTGGTACTTTCCTTTTCTGTTATATCAAGGAATATCAAATCTAAATGCTGTCACGTTTGGCAGCCATGCAGCTGCAGTACAAACTTCTGTCAAGTAAGAGGAAGACATTTATAGTGATATGGATCAGGCCAAAAGCAGAAGGTTGATTTTCCATCTACCATTGATAGACAGCTTGGCTCTGAATTAACTTTCTTGTCTGACTTTCTGTCTTTTCTGTTAGGTGGTACACTAGGGTGCTGTGGCTGGGGGTAAAGGCTTATTTCCTTCAGTGTGTATGCACATCACAGATATTCCCACTAGATGCTGTTAAGGTCTTATGGCATTAATATCATCTTTGTTTTTTGTTGGTGGTATTTTTTGTTGATTGATTTATTTTTTTTTTTTTTAATTCATTTTCTTTCAGAAGTCTCACAGTGTCTTTTCTAGTGGTGATTTCAAGTGATTTCTGTCTTCTTCATCATGGAAACACAGCAAAAATATTTGTGTGCATGTGCACATGTGTATGTGGTAGAAAGTTCATTTTGCTGAGACTTCTGAAGCCATCTCTGTTGCACAGTGCTTTTGGTGCCTTAGCCTTTGTAGCACTATGGGACTTCCCATTGCAAGACTACCTGTTTTCTTAAAACTTCACATCCTTTCATCTGCACACCCTGAGGATTTCTGGTAGTGCTTTTAACCAGCTGTCCCAGGTGCTCTCTTCCCTTGGTTTTGCTGACCTGAACCTCTGCTACTTCCTGCCTCTTCCAGATCTCTGTTGTCACCAATGTTTAATCATTGTGCTCTTCCTCTGTCTGTTCACCTTTTCTCTTCATTGCTTCTAGTTCATGACAAAGGGTAAAAGCCCTTTACCCTTTGCCTCACAGCTTTTAGTCTATAACTTCACATTAGAACATACAGAGTTTAGTAAATAGTAAATGTGTTATGGTCATAACTAATAATATTATCTAAGAATTGCGTAAGTTCCATTCAGCAGCAATGGTTTCATAAGCAGGAGCTATGAATGGAGGCATGGTGTTGGTCTCAGTTAAATCTATGCTTGTACTTGGAAGGAACAAATCAAGGTTCATTTTTATCATCTTCCTCATCCTCACCACTTCATGTATCATGTATCTGAGAGGGGGATGCTTGTCTGGGGTCCTACTTCTCAGCTGGCCATAAGTCTGGGGTCTTTCTTTTTCCTCTGCTCTTTCCTGCCCCTTTTTTTTTTTTTTTTTTTTAATTTCATTTTTTTTTACTCCTAAGATGACTTTGCAGATGATGTATAGTAAAAGTTACACACCTTTCTAATCTTCCATTTCAACTTCCTCTGTGCAACAGCTGATATGTCTGTGGGTAGTGGGACACTGCACAAGTTAATACAGGTTTAGTCAGATCATTTATATGATACTATTCATACAAAAACATCGTATAGAATTAAAAAAAGGGGGGGGGGGGTGTCTAATGTTTTTTACTTGGAGTGTCATTAAAAAAACAATTTACCAGTACTAAAGTAACTCTATGAGTCTACTTCTAGCTGCAGAACTTATGTTTACACAATTCTATGTAATCACAAATCTTTCACCAGGCTTTTGCTGTGAGTTAAAAGCAATGGAAGAAAACATGGTATATCTATTTTTAAGTTTTATTCATCAAATAAAAATGTCCTTCTTTCTCATTTTTAAGCTCAAGATTTTTGCAAATCATTGCTTTTGCTCTTATTGTTTTTCTTTTCTCTCTCTCTTTTTTGTTTTGTTTTGGTTTGGTTTGGTTCGGTTCAGTTCGGTTTGGTTTGTTTGCAAGAAACATTTTCTAAAAATGTGTTTTACATATAAGCCATTTTGGGCAGCTGCACATCTGAAAACTCGGTGTGAAAACAAGCCATCATATGTCATAATATGTGACACACTCATAGTCACATTTCTTTTTACCCTCTAAGGTCCAGAAGGAGGCTACAGTGGGACTAAGTGAGGCCTCTGACAGACAGAAGCTACCAGTTTTAGCAGCAGCACTGAAGTCACTTCCACCAGCCATCTGTGAGAGCAGCAAAGGAGGATGCCTGATTGCCTTTCATTTTCAATCCTCCACAGCACCAGGCTTAGCTTGCAATGACAGTGGTTTAACACTGGGGGGCTGTGAACTCAGACCACTGATGAAGTGGCACTTTGCTCCATTCTCCTGCTCCTTTTTGTTCTTTCTCTCTTGGCTCCAGCATGAGCCTGAGTGTTTCTGGCCAGCACAGGAGACACCTGCCTTGCTGTGGGATGTTGCTACAGCTGGAGCCAACAAAGACAAAGATCTGCAGGTTGTGACAAAAGAGCACAGGTTTTAGAGGTCTGTTGGTTCCTCAGACTGGATTTGATCTTCCAATTTTTGTTGAGCAGATGTGATGTTAAAGCCTCATCTAAATTTTCAGTCACTAACAAGAAAGTATTATGGAAGATCTATAACATTTTTGCTGTGGATGACTATTAAGTTGGTTTTATGTTACCTCAGTTATGGGTTTTGCTTTGCTACAAAGAATCTGAAGCTATCTTACTGGTAATAGGAGTTTGTATGTGTTGATTTAAGGAGAAGCCTATGCTGGTTATAATTTTTATTTTTTTATTTTATTTTTTTATCTAAAATTATCTGTTCAAATGAAATTGTCAGCTATTAAAAGAATCCAATAATACAAGAATGGAGAATGACTGTTTCCTCTGTTACAGTAATAGCTATTACTGTTACAAATTTATAGGTCCAGAATACAATAAGAGCCACAATGGATTGCTTAAAAATGTCATCCAAAAAACTGTTAATACATTAAAATATGAATATTTTATTCAGGTCATTAACCTTGATAATTTACCTTAAAATAACTTTGAAATGGCTTGATTTTTATTAGTTTCTAATGGAGCTTGAAACATCTAGATGTTAATCTTCTCTGTGTGCCTGCCAGGTAGTTGATGTACTATTGGATTGATAATTATTATTCTTTCATCATACTTGGACACTTTAACATAAAAATAGCTTCATACAATCAAAGAATAATAGGGCTATAGAGGAACTCCAGAAAGATAGAAACATGTTTGTTTGTTATGGTAACTTGAGATATGCCCAAAGGAAAAACTACCTATCTGTGCTATATTTTTTTTTTTTTTCCTAGTGCTCTTTGTTTACCTTCTTTTAAATCAATCTGGCATTGGCAATTCTAGGATGTCACCAAGAACTCCCCAGAGCTTGCCTATCCTGAGAGTGTGGAAGTTTTCCAATTGTCTAACATTTCTTCTGCATTATTAGATTGTTTTCTTTTTATGCTGCGCAAAATGAATGAGGAAAACAGATTGCTTTTTTTTTTTTTTTTTTTTTCCATAGATTAGTATGGTTTAACCATAGAATCATAGACTCAATAAGGTTGGAAAAGACCTCCAAGATCATCTGGTCCAACCAACGCCCTACTACCAATGTCACCCACTAAACCATGCTCCTAAGCACCAGGTCCAACTTTTCATATTAAACTGCATTTTCTCTCCTGCCTGTGTCCTGATCTTTACTTCAAAATGGTTACTCAAATAGCAGAGCCCTTTGTACAGGACCCAGAAGCCAGCTCAGTCGTACAACCAGGTCACTTACATTTTGGGAGTTGAGGAATAGAGGAGGACAGATAGAATACCTAGTGGATTCTGGGGATTAAAAATAAATAAATAAATAAATAAATCTTGGATGGGAAGTTTGCAGTGCTGTCTCCTAGAGATTGAGGAGATGCTATGATTTGGTTCTGTTTCAGTGTTTGTTTCCTTCATAGTCAGAAAAATGTTGGTTAGAAGAATACATTGCCAACTTTTTTTTAATTTATTTTTATTTTTATTTTTTTTCCTAGTAAAGAGAAAATGGAAGATTTAGAGCCATGATGGAAGTTTTATCCATATAAACAAAGACAACAAGGACACAACCCAATTGTAAGGGATAACAAGATCCTGAATTAGAAGGAGAAAGAGAAACTGGAGAAAGCAAGAATGGAGACACTGCTAGAATGAGAACTAGCTGAACAAAATAATAATACCAGTCAGCAGAGCTAATCTATTTCTGAGCCCTTTTAGGATGTGGGGAGTGTTTTGTGACCCCTCCCATCTCTGGCTTTGTTTCTTTTTATAGGATTGAAGTGTCTACAGTACCTAATAAGGTACACAGTAGAAAAATAAGCAATATATTTGTTTAAAAGGGAGAATAGTGAATATAGAATTGCATAAGGCCTAGAAGGGGGTTTGGATATGAAGTGGTTGGTTAGCAAGAGCCTCAAAAACCTATTGATAATATACTAAATTGTAACTAATATCAGGCAGATACCTTCAGAAGGAGATAGATATTTTGCTTTGCTCAGAAAGTTCCTGAAATCCTGACTGCTTACAGAGTGTCATGTCACCTAAAAGAGTAAGGTTGGACTGTTTTTCCACCAAGATTGCACTGGCACAGTGGAAAGGAAAAGAACAATTATTTTTTTTATGTGTTGCTTTTTTTTAAAAAAAAAAAAAATCCAATGACTTATTCAAGATTGCACAGATAGAATCATAGAATCAGAGAATGCTTTGGATTGGAAGGGACCTTACAGATTATCCAGTTTTAACTCCCCTGCCATGGGAAGGGACACCTCCCACCAGACCAGGTTGCCCAAAGCTTCATCCAATCTGACCTTAAACAATTCCAAGGATGAGATATCCACAGATTCTCTGGTCAACTTGTTCCATTGCCTCACCACCTTCACAGGGAAGAATTTGGTTGCAATGACACTGAAAATTCATCCCAAGGCTTTTGGATCCCAAAGCAGGGATTTAATTGTACTTACATTTTAGCCTCCAAGACAACTTGGGCTTTCAGCATTATCTTGCTGGTTAAGAAAATTTAAGAAAAAGCTAAATGTTAAGAAAAAGCTAAATTTTATGGGAAACTTCCATAAAAGCAAGATCTGTTGCATTTCATAATAGTAATTTGTCCTAATTTGTTTCACCTTAGGAAAATCTTTCTAAGGTATGTCTTGCATTTCCTTTGGCATATTGGTGTGATTCTTTCTCCTCTTCCCTCCCTAACATCATCTTTAGAGGACTCCACATAATGTGTCATCTTTTCTTCCACCATTTTGACTCCATGTTCACTTAGGATACTGTACCTAGCTGACATTAGATGGTATTGGAGTTCTTTAGTTCTCATGGGTGCTTTGAAACATTGCTACCACGTTTAAGTTATGTATATCCAGTTTAAGTATTTCCATATGACCTAGACTTGTTTATCATCTTTGTAGAAGAAAGTTTATTCAGTCTAATGCAGCTTGCAAACCGTTTCATTACTCAGCAGCCTTGAACTCTCAGCAAACAGATTGATGACATTGACAGTAATTTTAGCCGTATGAGCATTGTTAAGACAACAATGAAGATAGAGAAAAAAATGGATGGAAGATTACAGGGAAGGAATATTACACTTGAGGATGTCTGTACTTTTGAATGAATGGACAGGCAGAGCTACTGAAGAATAAAATAATTGTTCATTTTTTCTTTTTCTTTTTTCTTTTTTTTCTTTTTGACAAGCATATTCTCTGTATGTAGTCTACACCTAATTCAAAACATTTTTCTGACTATTGCCCAAAGGAGAAAAGATAGGACCAGGCAGGAAAGTCACAGGCTAAACATTCAGAGAGCAGTCTTGGCTTGTTCTTGTTTACCTAGATGCATAGTAAAATGAAATTTTTACAATACTATTTTATGTTTGATTTCAGTGAAGAACCAGCTGATCACGACTTAAATTAAGAATTGAGCAATGGGGCTAGTTTAGTTTAGGGCATATCACAGCAAAATTTCAACATGACTGACATTTTCATTGTGCTAGAGAGTTGTAGGTGGGTGACATCCTGAAATGATTGTTCTTTATGCTGCTGATGTGATGCTATCTAAATGATATGTCACTTCTTCCTCCTCAAACCAATCCAACAAATAAATACTACATTAATAAATCCCTGTTCAGAAGCAATAATCGAGGGAACTCTTATTTCCTCTATATAACTGCATCAAAATAACATATTCCATCTTTATGATCTCAGACGTCCAAAATCTCTGAAAATAATTTTAGAGAAGAAAGAATAAGAAAGGCTTCTAAGTTAGAAGTCCAGTTTCATGTTTCTTAAAACATGACAGATATTACAAAGAATGAAAAGATAGTTTATATTTCTTAATAACAATCCTACAGCCTGAGGCATTCTCCATTACCATCTTAGTGATTAGATTTTCTTTGTTTAAAATATCTTTCCTTGAGATGAGTACAGAACATTGATTTACAGTACAGAATGTGGTGATGAAAATGCTGAAATAATACTGAAGTGACCAGTTTTCAATATACAAACATGGATGCCTGAAATTCATTATACATGCATTACTGGCTAAGTCATCTCCTGTGTTTATCACAAGATTTTGGCAACGAACTTGTGTGGGCATTTGCTGGACATAAATTATCATGCCTTTTTAAAATTTTCTTTCTTTTAACATTTTCCAATCTAAAGTGAGTGACAATTCAAGTAAATTTGTCCCCCCTTTGCCTTCTAGAAAGAAATCTTAATTCCATCAATGAAAGAATAACTGACTTTTGTCTCCTGCTGATGTTCTTGGAAAAAGCCATTTTCCTAAAAGTTTTTGATAACCAAGGCATTTTCCCAAAATATCAGTCAACAATACTACTGTGGACAAATGAGATTATATGCACAGATGAAGCTTAAGCTATTTATATATCTACTCTTCTCACTGGCTTTAAAGATTTTTTTTTTTTTTTTCTTCCTTTTTCATAAAACTGGTCCTGGCCTCCCAGTTTTTCAGTATATATTCACAGAGCTTTTACAGAGCTTTTTTCTATCTGGCTTCTCCATGTAGTTGCTGTTCAATCTCTAATTTCTCTAAGTGAAGATATTTGAATATAACTATTTCTTCCATCAGGGCTATAGTAACATGAGTTAATATGTAAAGAAAATCAGCTTGGTTTACTTCTCTACATTTGACCTGAGAGACTCTTGAAATAAAGACTGTCCTTTCCTTTATGTGCATAAAATACCTACAAATTCTTTCAGCATAAGAAATACATAATAATGAAAATAATCTAGAATTTTGATGTGGTGACATTGTGAAATTGTAATTGGCTTGTAGACTAAAAATTGCTTTTTTTAATTTTAATTTTTATTTTTCCCCCTCCAAAGAAAATGGATAGACTAGTCCTAGTATAATGTATGATACATCCATATATCCATATTCCTCCTTATTCAAATGAGGAATTATTGAAAAAAAAAGGAAATATTTTTAAAAGTATTACATATCCAAAGCAGCAATTAACCATGTATGTCTGAAACTGGTTACAACAGACTAGATGATTGAGGAAGTCTGCAGCTTGTTCTGAACATTAGATATGTATCTTTTTCTAGGGAAGTGTGTGGATCAGCATAAAGCCAGAACACCTTGCCAACAGAATTTGTAGAAACCCTTTTTATATGAGCCTATGAGGAAGTGGGTTGATAAACCAGATGCACAGAGGATTTTGAGGGGTGGGAGAGGTGTCAGCATTCAGGTGCCTCCTTATGCTTGCAGTAGCTGTTATTGTACTCTATGTAGTACAAGACAAAATAATTTAAATGTAGGTAAACATTGCTGTGGTACTGGAAGTAAATGGGCATAAATTAATCATATTAAATAACAGATTTAATGACTTCTACAAGGGATTATGCAAATTCCCCTCGATTTGTGTAAATTACCCTTCCTTTAATTTGAAAGCTTATTTAGATGGCCTAAATATTTTCCAACCATGTGAGCGTCTCTTCTGTTTCATCTGTGGAATTTCTAATGGTTCATTATTCTGGTATTATGAAAGCTTTTGTTCAAAGAAATTATCTTGTCTGTGACAATTTTTTCCTGATTTTGTTCTCTTAGAATAAAATTATTGAATTAAAGAGAAAGGAGCATCAATAGTTCATGCTTTTCCACATTCTTCTTCTCTGCAGAAGAGGAATTATTAACAATGCAGTTGATACTTTTCAGTGAAAATTAAAGAGTCCGTTCATATTAAATTATTTTGCTTTTTGTTATGTCATATACAGAAGTAAAAGATTGTTTTTTAACACAATTAAAAAGATTCATTGGATCATTGTTTCCAACCTTATATAATAGTTTTTGTTATTGTTGTTGTTTTGTTTTATATTTTTCTTTCAAATGAAAGTTATGAAAAGTACTAATAGTAGTACAAGTAATATTTATAGTCCAAAATCATTGCAAAAGATTTTTTTTCTTCTAAGTGGGTGAAACAAAGAAATATAAATGTAGGTTGTAAGGAGAAGCAGAGAAGTCTTAAACTAGGTGGTGGATTTAAAACACTTTACAGAGCAAATTCTTGTACATACCTGGCTGTGAAGTTGATTACCAAAATAAAGAGGGCTCCTGATACTGATTTGCACAATGCAAGCATTACATGATTTCTTTAGTCCCTCACTATCTAGTCACTCTTTTGTCTTAAATATTTATAATGCCAGAAGGCCACCCTGACCAAGCAATTTAAGCAATACATAGTCTGCCCAGCAGTGACCTTTCAGATACATGCCACCTTGAAATTTCATTTATTATACCCTTTCACCCCTTAATCTGTTGTGCACAAAGGGCTTTATTTTACAAAACAAGGTTTATTGTTTATTTATCTGAGAGTTCTTTCTAATGCTACAATCTACCAAAACATTTACTACCCCCCCAAATTTATATATATGTAAAATCCCAATACACAGAAAAAAAACAACAAACAAAACAAAAACAAACAAACAAACAATAAAAACATTTTTTTTTTTTTTAAAAAAGAAATATTCCTCCCAGAAGACCTCAGAACCTGAACTACTCACAGCTCTTCTTCAGAAGAACCCTCACCAAAAATTATTTTCCAATCTGAATGAGGGAGGCAGAATTTGAATTCCCACACTTTGATATATAGAAGTCAGTATTTTTTCACCACCAATTATAAGTGACTACTTATTTTGAATCAAGAACTTCTTCCTGTATGTATTACTGTTGGTTATATAACTTACAAGAAAGGTGGTTTCTCTTCACCTGTGGACCACGTACTGTTTTTACATTCCTACTTAATGGTCATGTCATTGTAACACATACAATTTCAAGCTAAATTACAATATTCTTCTTTTGATAAGGATTCTCATAGTATCATTCTGGAAAAAATGACTGGCAAGCAGCTAGACAAATACATAGTACAATGCGTGAACAATTGGATGACAGGCTGGACTCAAAGAGTTAGAGTCAATGGGGTTAGATCAGACTGGAAGCCCATTACTAGTGGGGTTCTGCAGGGCTGTATATACAGACCTGGGGATCAGAAGCTAGAAAACATCCCTGCAGAAAGGGATCTGGGTGTTTTGGGTGTCATACTCAACAATAAGTTGAGTATGAGTTGGCAGTGTGCCCTGGCAGCCAGGAGGGCCAACCATATCCTGGGGTGAATAAAACACGGCATTGACAGCCAGTTGATGTGATTATCCACCTCTGCTCTGTGTTTGTGCAGGCTCACCTTGAGTATTGTGTGCAGTTTTGGGCACCACAGTATAAGAATGACATCAAACTATTAGAGAGTCCAAAGGAGGACTGCAGTCACAGTGAAAGGTCTAGTGGGGAAGACCTATGAAGAGAGGTTGAAGTCACTTGGTTTGTTCAGCCTAGAGCAGTGGAGACAGGGGAGGCCTTATGGCAGCCTGCAGCTCCCTCACAAGGGGAGCATCTTGTGGAGAGAGCCTTGGCTTCTGAGAGGAGCAGAGGCATAAGCTCCTTGGCTTCATTTCACCCCGGCACAAGCTGGAAATGTTCCACCAAACTCTTCCTTAGAAGGCTGTAGGTTTAGTCAAGGTCGTGGTCACTGGAAACCACCTGCTGGTGTGATCAAGGTATGTAAGAAGCTCTCTGTGGGGTCTGTGAACTGTGCTGAGCCCTGGCATGGACACCCTGGGAGATACTTAGGGCAAGAGCAATGTTCATCATGGATGTGGCCAGGGTTTCCTGATGTAAGTTTGCCTCATAGAAATGCCACTGCCATCACGGCGCACTGCCTTCTGTCTCTCCTGAGCCTTTCTAAGTGTGTTTGCAGGGACACTGCTGGGGAGAGATCTGCTTGTTTCTCTCATTGGTTTGTGTTTCAAAACCAATGTCTGCAGCCAGAACTGACAAGCCTGGGGACTTGTTCTCACCTGGCAGTGGAAAACCTGCACAGCTCACCAAAGTGATGGAGCCTGAGCTGTGCCATTGTCTGATCCTGTGGTGGGGCAGACATGGCCTCCAAAGAGAAGCCAGCAAGGCAGAAAGCAAGAAGAGAGAGGCAGAAGGAAGGCAAAGCCAAAGTCAGCTCCCCAGAGGGCAGTCAGCCCCTGCTGGTGGGGTGAGTGCTCCAGCCCTGGCACCCAGGGGCCTCACCTGACTGCTGGGGTTTGTCAGCATCTCTCCTGCCTTGGCATAACACTGGCCCTGTGCAGCTCTGTGTGCCTGCACAGAGTCCTTTTCTCTAAGTGTTAAGAACTTCTCAACTGCTACAAAACTCACAAAAGTAGCTAACTCTCCAACAATCTGATGGTGCAAAGAGGCCTTTGTGAACAGTCTCAATGTGAAAATGAGTCAGGATACGTTGCAAGAATGTATTGCTGTCTGATTGACTTCTGCTTTCACTCACATTTCCTTATTTATTTATTTGTTTGTTTGTTTGTTTATTGAAGTCCTGGACCATATCCAGAGAAGGGCCATGAAGCTGGTAGAGGGTCTTGAATCAAAGTCCTATGAGGGGTGGCTGAAGGCACTGGGATTGGTTAGTCTGGAGAAGAGAAGGCTCAGAGGATATTTAATTACTCTCCACAACCACCTGAAAGGGAGCTGTGAGGAGCTGGGTATTGGCCTCTTCTCACAGATAACAAGTGATAGGCCAAGAGGGAATGGCCTCAAGTTGCACCAGGGGAAGTTCAAGTAGGAAATTAGGAGACATTTCTTCTCAGAAGGAGTATTTAAGCATTGCTGATGGAGGTGGTGGAGTCACCATCACTGGGAGTTTTTAAAGAAAATTTTGATGTGGTACTTAATGACATGGTTTAGTGGGTGATATGGTGGTAGGGAGACATTTGGACCAGATGATCTTGGAGGTCTTTTACAACCTTGATGCTTCTATTATTCATAAATTGTCTGTGAGGGAAAAACAACCTGTGTACCTCCATGAAAACAGTCTGGTAGATAATCATGGTATTTTCTGCCATCTTCTGCCACAGCAAGCATCACATGCTTACAGTGGTGGAAGCAACCACCAGATGGCTGGAAACATATTCTCTGCCCCGTGACACCACCAAAGGCACTCTTGTGTGCCCTGAAAAGCAAATCTGATGGTGACATGGAACCCCAGAAAAAAACAGAGTCAGATGGTGGGACTCAGTTCCGAAACAAACTTACAGACACCTGGGCCAAAGAGCATGATGTTGAGAGGGTATGTCACATCCCCTGTGGGTGCTGAGACATTGAAACTTCAGGATACACATTTAACAAAAGCCACCTGGTTAGTTAACACTCGGGGATCTGCCAGCTGAGCTGTCCCTGCCCCCAGTTAAAACTGTTATGTACTGTAGAAGGGAATAAAGTCCCTTCAGTGCACTTAAACAAACACAGGGAAGACGGTCCACGTTACTCCCACCTCAAGAAAAGGCAAACACATTTGTGGGATTGCTTATTTCAAGGGCCTGGGTGTACTTGGCAGGTAATGCAGAAGGATGGGGAAGGCCAATGTTCACCTCAAGGTACTTTGATGTTGGATGAGATTAGCCAATGGTTTGAATTGTATGATGTTAATTGCTATATAATACTGTATGTCATCACTGTTATGGTTGCTATAGGCTATATCAATAGTATTACAGTAAGAGTCACCCAGATTAATGAAGAATGAGTTTTGATGCAACCAAGGAAGGAACAGTACTGATAGAATTGGACAAGTGCAGCAGTGATGGATCCAAAGCTGGCCTCAGCAAGCAACGCTCAAACAGCACACACTGTCTCTCCTGCCCCAGAGGACTGTGATGACAGGTGGAGCCCAAAGTCATGGACTAAAAAAACTCAAAGGACATTTCAGAGGCATAGCCCATAAACTAGGATAAAAATCTCTGTGCATCTATATATCAGACAGGAAAGGTGCTGATTAACTGGGATATATTGGAAAGTGTGAGACTGAGCATGACATAGATGGTTAATTTTCTTCACAAGGGCTGATATAGTGCTGTGTTTTGGGTTTAGGATAGGAACAATGCTGGTAGCACATTGATGGTTTAGTTTTTGCAGAGCAGTGGTTAAACAAAGTCAAGGTCTTTCCAGCTTCTCATACTGCCCCACCAGTGGGGAGGCTGGGGTTGCACAAAGAGCTGGGAGGGGACACAGCCAGGACAGCTGGCCCCAGCTGGCCAAAGGGGTGCCCCATAGCAAGTGGCATTGTACGGAACAATAAAGCTTGAGAGGGTTGGCCTGGAGGTGTTTAGGGCCAGGCCAGTGCTGGAGGTATGCATCAAGACAGGCCCTGTGGGACCCTATGGGGCACCTTCATCTTGGCAGACACAACCAGGCAGCCTCTCCCTCTAAGCCTGACCACTCAGGCAGGCATTGCCTTTTCAGAATGCCTGCTTATCAAGACCATTGCCACCCAACCTGGATGAAAGCCTACTGTATGAAGGCAGTGTCATCACCTTGCCAAAGTGAGATGACATGCTCAGCTCTCCCCTCCCCTGGTACTGCCATTTCACTAGCCAAGGCAAAAGGCAGCAAGCTGGGGAGTCGGGATTCAGCTAGGGTCAGGCCATGCTGGCTGGTCCTACCACCTCACCTCCCACTGCCAGGAGACCTCTGCAAGGCATCGGGAGCAGGCACAAGACTGGGATTCATCAGGAACAGCACTTCCAGCTGGAAGAAGGAGGTGATTTCCCAATTTGCTCTGCACTAGTGTGGCCTCACCTTGAATACTGTGTGCAGTTTTGGGTGCCACAACACAAGAAAGATACATTTAGAGAGTGTCTGAAGGAGGGCTATGAAGATGGTATTCCCAACTGGAATACTGTGTGCAGGCCTGGGGCCCTCAGGACAAGAAGGATGTGGAGCTCTTGGAACAGGTCCAGAGGAGGGCCACTAAGATGATTAGAGGGCTGGAGCACCTCTCCTGTGCAGAAAGGTTGAGGGAACTGGGATGTTTAACTTGGAGAAGAGAAGGCTCCGTGGAGACCTCATTGCAGCCTTCCAGTACTTAAAGGGAGGGGGAACGCCTGTTTATGTGTGTTGATAGTGATAGGACAAGGGGGAATGGTTTTAAAATAAGACAAGGGAGATTTAGGTTAGAAATTAGGAGAAAGTTTTTTACTCAGGGTGGGGAGGCACTGGAACAGGTTGTCCAGAGAGGTTGTGGATGTCTCATCCCTAGAGGCATTCAAGGCCACATTGGATGCAACTCTGGACAGCCTGTTCTAGTGGTTGGCAACCCTGCCCAGAGCAGGGGGGTTGAAACTAGATCATCTTTAAGGTCCCTGTCAACCCAGGCCATTCTGTGATTCTGTGATGAAAGGTCTGGAGGGGAAGATCTATGAGGAGTGGCTGAGGTCTCTTGGTTTGTTCAGCCCAGAGCAAGTTGTTATAAAAGTTGTGATATTTATTTCATGAAAATATCTTACCCATTTAATTTCTGTCCTATATGTGTGCTTTGTCCTGACCAAAGTGTTTTGAATGAATGTGAAATTTATGTGCTTTGGATATTATTTTTGCAATCTAAGACTATAAAAGAATAGGCTTTGTTTGTGACTACTAAATTTTCATTTTTTTCCCCTTTCCTTCTAAATAGGAGTAAATTTTTGCAGTTTTAGGGCTTTTTCATGTTAGTGCATTTTAACATCAGACTCCATCAGATGCAGTAATAATATATATATATTTATATATATATATATATTTCTTTGGAGAATATATATATTTCTTTGGAGCATGCAAGTACTGGTGATCTGAAGAATGTCTGTACAGCCAAAGCATATGAAACATTGCCTGAGGTAGCACTTTCCAATAAGCATTTCCCAGGTCTTGAAAAATCCATTGTGGGATTTTTATTTGGTATTAACTCATTTTGCCAGAAATGTACAAAGTATCTGCAGTCTGTGGATCACATGAAAGAAACAACAACAACGAAAAAAAAAAAAAAAAACAAAAACAAAAACAGCAAAAAAAAAATCAACCAACCAACCAACCAAAATAAAACAACATAAACAAATAAAAAAATAATTGAAAAAGAGGGGCTTTGACATCTAATTTGTAGTCTGGAAACTGTGGTCATCCTCTTCTCAGAGACACAATTTTTGGTGGGTTCTGCATTTCCTGGAAATTGTATGTTTCCAGTAAGAAAAGCATATATTGACAGCTGTAAATCATATTATGGTATTAATTATATTACTGGGAGAAGGGTTTGGAGAACTGTTAATCTTGCCCCCCTTTTCTTTTAAGAAACCTAAGTGCTGATTTTCCCAACCTAAATACTGAACACACAACACACAGAAGCACAGGCTCTCTCTTGTGTCTCTTTCATTAATTGGAACATGCAGGATATGTCACATCTGTTTAGTTTAGGTGTTATCAAAATTTACAACCACTTGTATCAGCTGTGTCTAGCAAGCAGCAGGCTCTTGCTGGAGAATTTAGAAGTTCAGGTCCAGACTTTCCTCTTCCCTCCAGCTCTCCCATTTTTCCACTGCCTACTAGTGCTCATATGTGCACTATGTGTAGTTCCCCCCATATGTGACACTGTACCTCTTGCTTTTGCATTTAGACTGTTTAGGTATGATTTTTTGTAATGACATAGTCACTTAATTAATGAACTATAGGTATCACTTCAAGTGTGGACATCCTGTGTTAAAATTGCATTATTAATTTTGGTCAAGATGTAAAAATGCAGAGCTACTTTTGACATTTATTTTATAGGGCAATAATTTGCAGATGAAATGTACTCTAATTTATTATTTCTTAATTTATCAATAATTTATTGTAATTTATTACGTGATTCTTCAGGTCTAAAGAATTATGGGCTGTATAACATAAGCTTAACAATTTTATGAGGGTTTTTCTTCTGCACAGTGCTTTATGTTCACTGATAAACCTTCTGCAATTGGTTTTCCTCATTACTCATTTTCTGACTGTTGTACAAATTCCCTGTTATTTGTAGTGGTGTGTTCTGGTTTCAGTCAGGACAGAGATAATTTTCCTCCTCGTAGCTGGCATGGTGCTTTGTTTTGGATTTAGGATTAGAATAATGTTGATAACACACGGATGTTTTAATTGTTGCAGAGCAGTGCTTACAATAAGCCAAGGACTTTTCATCTTCTTGCACTGTCCAGTGGGCAGGCTAGGAGTGTAGCAGGAGCTGGGAGGGGACAGACCCAGGACAGCTGCCCCAAACTGGCCAAAGGGGTATTCCATACCATCTGACATAATGCTGGATGACATATAGGGGTGGCTAGCTGGTGTGGGGAGGCTGGCTGGTTGGGATTGGGCTGGTTATCAGTCAGAGGGTGGTGAGCAATTGCATTGTGCATCACTTCTTTGTACACTGTAGTAGTAGTACTAGTATAATTTTTTATTTTCTTAATCATTTTTCTTTATTTTCTGTCCTAATAAACTGTCTTTATCTCAACCCACAGACTCATTTTTTTCCTGATTCTCTCCCCCACACCACAGAGGGAGGGGGGAAGGTGAGTGAATGGCTATGTGGTACTTAATTGCTGGCTGGGTTAAACCATAACATGGTGCCATGAGGAGGGTAACAGAGATACTGGAGACCTTTTGACTATGCCCTGGTATTGTGGGCCCATGTATGCAAGCTGGACAGAAGATCTTCTCTCCCATCATTGTGAATCATAGAATCACAGAATCTAGGCTGAAAGAGACCTCCAAAATCACTGAGTCCAACCTCTGACCTAACACTAACAAGTCCTCCACTAAACCATATCAACTAAGCTCTACATCTAAACATCTTTTAAAGACATCCAGGGATGGTGACTCAACCATTTCCCTGGGCAGCCTATTCCAATGCCTAACAACCCTTTCAATAAACAAGTTCTTCCTAATATCCAACCTAAACCTCCCCTGGTTCAACTTTAGCCCATTCTCCTTGCCCTGTCACTGTGCACATGGTAGAATAGACCAACCACCACCTCACTACAGCCTCCTGTAAGGTGCCTGTAGAATGCAAAAAGGTCACACCTGAGCCTTCTCCAGGATGAATAACCCCAGTTCCCTCAGACACTCCTCATAAGACTTATTCTCCAGACCCCTCACCAGCTTCATTGCAAATCTCTGTATTCGCTCGAGCACCTTAATGTCCTTCTTGTGGTGAGGGGCCCAAAACTGAACACAGTACTCAAGGTGTGGCCTCACCAGAGCCGAGTACAGGGGGACGATCACTTCCCCAGTCCTCTTGGCCGGTTTATTATACAAGCCAGGATGCTGTTGGCCTTTTTAGCCACCTGAGCACATTGCTGGCTCATATTCAGCCAACTATCAACCAAAACTCCCAGGTCCTTCTCTGCCAGGCAGCTTTCTAACCACTCATCTCCCAGCCTGTAGCTCTGCTTGGGGTTGTTGGGCCCCAGGTGCAGGACCCGGCACTTGGCCTTGTTGAACCTCGTACAGTTAGCCTCAGCCCATCAGTCCAGCATATCCAGATCCTCCTGCAGAGCCTTCCTACCCTCAAGCAGATGGACATACGCACCTAACTTGGTGTTTGCAAACTTACTGAGGGTACACTCGATCCCCTCAACAAGGTTATTGATAAAGATATTAAAGAGAACAGACCAAGCCCTAGCACTGAGCCATGGGAAACTCCACTAGTGACCAGCCTCCACCTGGATTTAGTTTATGCAAGGTCACATCCTTCTGTTACTTAAGTTCAAACTTTCTCTACTCCATGATTTTTTTTTTTTTAATTATTATTATTATTATTTAACTAGCAAGTACTATGCAAAATCTTTTCTCATTTTTTTTTAATTATTATTTTATTTATTTATTTATTTATTTGGTGTTACAATAAAGAAAACCTGGCATTTAAGTTGCAGGATAGACATAATATATTGATTCTGCTGCATAAATAGAAAGCAATACTAAATTACCCTTCATCCTATTGAAAATATCTTATTTATAAATTATGCCTTTAATTTCTTTGTGGCCGTGCAAAGAAAATTCTGTAAATATTCAGTGTGTATTCAAACACATACCTAACACCTAATTGCATCTCAAATGAATCCCCACTTACAGGGCACAATCTTCAGCTGGAAAACCAGTGTCACGCTTAGCACAGAAACCAAAGTCACCTTTCTGCCTGGCATTTTTTCCTGTAAGAAGTTGATTTTCTCATTTCCCATGGTTGAGGTAATACTAGTAACCTCATATGAAAAATGAAATAATTTTGGAAAAAGTATTTAATTTCGAAACAAAACCGATATTCAGAAATGTACCATTTCTGTTGTCAAAAAAATAATAATAATTTTAAAATGGCATGAACAAAATGAAAGTATCTGCCCCAAATGTCAGCCAAATATTAGCAAAGACTAGAGTATATATATATAATATAAATATAATATATACATTATATATACTATATATATTATACAAATATATAATCTATATAGAGTTTGTGAATAATCTATGTTGTTACATGGGTTGTTAATTTAACACCTTATTGATAAAATGGTTTTACAGTGATCAGAGTGTATAAAGGCACTGTGAAGAGAAAAACAGCAACAATAAAAACTGGATTAAATGACCCTTTTTAGTCACGTCCTTTTAAAATCATACTTGATAATGAGTTTTAGGGAAGAAAGTAAGCAAGTAGGTTTAGCTAGTTCTGTGGTTTGCATTGGTAAAAAACAAGGAACATAAATTAAAGGAAATATTCCTTTTTAAAATTTAGTGGAAAATGCTATTTAATTTGTCTATATAATGCAACAAGTTAGACCTGAAAAATATCCCTTAAAGGGATTTGCTTTAAAATATATGGACCTTCATATACATAATAATGATAATAATTACAGAAGCAGAGAAAAGCAAGGTTGAAAGAATGTTAGGAGGCACCAATCCCATAGCCATTCCCAAAGGCTCATTTATGGCTGCATTAATCCTGATAAATCAACATAGATACACTATATGTTTTAACTAATCATGGTATCTTACCAGTATCATATGGTATTGTATGGTATCTATATCCATATGGAGGTATTGTATTCTGTATCAGTGTAGATTACTTAAAATACATGACAGATCTGCCATCATGCTCTGTTTATTTCATATCTTTTTTTTTTTTTTTTCCCTATATCCATTTGAGGCTCTGGGGGATTCTGCTTAACTTGAACTGCTTTTAGACTCAAGGTGATTTATAGTGTTCTCTAGAAGATGCATAATCTGATGACATTGTTAAACTCTGAAGAGAAATGGATAGCAATATATTTATTGCAAATAATTTATTATGGTAGCAGTTATCTTGCACTACCTTTCTAAAATATGTTTTGTTTGTTTGTTTGTTTGTTTAATCCTGTGAGTTTCCTGAGGAAATCAAAGAACTTTCACTAGATACCTAGATTTAATAAAATTCTTTCCAAAATGTTTATCCATATCAGTTGTTTCCTCTTGAATATTGCGAAAACAAATCGATCGAATGCTTCACAGAATTAGGTGCTGTTGAATATGATTTCAAAAAAAAAAAAAAAGAAAAAAAAAGAAACAGACTAGTGATGCAGTCAGTTTGATATTAAAGTGTATTTTCTAATGGTGTGATACAATACCAAACCATGGAAACTGAGAGTGAATCTCGTGGTTAGATCACAGGCTTAATAATGCACAGAGTGGATGTGTAGAGAAAAGAAATGTATCATGAACCCCTGAGAAGGAGTGGAGAGGAATAAGGAATAGATTAATGACAACTCTAGTACAGCTGTATTGGCTGAAGACTTATGAATAAAGCGTTACCAAAGACTGTAATTTATTATGACAAATCAAAACAATTCAAGATATTGAAAGAAAATAAGCCCTAAATAAATATTCAGGCTATTTTGGGAAGGGCCTTGGATGCTTATTTTTTATTTTCTTAGCTACAGTAAGTGAAGAATAATAAAACAATTATTATTACTATTATTATTATTATTTTAAATAGTATAGAATGAGTGTTTTCCCATTAGAGGATCATTTATATGAGTTTAAGTAGTGACGTGTATTGCTTATGACTTGCAAAACTCCTCTATAACTTTTTTGTATACATAATAACATTATCATATAACAACTAACAATCAGATTGGTGTTACCCTTACTGAAAAGCTATTCTTTTCCTATGATTGTTGTCAAAATTTCTAAAGCATATAATTTTTGCCATATTGAGATCACCTGAGTTTTCCTGTGCTAAGTCAAGAACTAAACCTTCAGTGAAGATGTGTGCTTTGCTAGAATCTATCCTGCTGTGATATCCTCAGAGAAGATGACAGACATGAAATAAATCAGCTGCCTATATTCAGTTGAAAGGAAGAGTTTCAAGGGGGAGAAATCTTACTGAGGTTTGGGTTGAATTCTTTATGGAAGTAATGAACTTAGATAGGTTTATGAAGGTCAAAACTAAAGTTTTGCAAAACTATCAAGTTCTGATTTATGAAATGCTCACTGGAAAAACACAGATTTATAATCATTTAAGGACATTGATTTATATATATATATATATATTTTTTTATTTTTATTTTTTTTTCTGAGCCTTGGACTGGTTTCCACTGTGAAAGGGCAGAAAGCCAGTTTTATTGGATCTATTGATAGAAAATGTTTGCACGCATATTTGCTGAGCTGAGTAACCTGGTACAACACGTGATATTTGGAGAGGTGATTTTATGTAGTATAAACCCTGTAGATGAGGTTCTAACTTTAGTTTAATATAAAAAGGACATAATAGTTGATGAGATTTAGTAGTTATTAGCCAGTTGAAGGTTAAGCTGATGTTACAAATTGTGGAATAACCAAATATTTTAGGTAGAAATACCGTGCTGAGGTTATGAATATTTTTAACTCGTTTTGATTCTGTCCTTTTCCACAATTAACATCTATGCAAAACCTGACTACCTCAACGTCTTTTAGAAACAAGTATCAGAGCTTCTCTTCAATCACTCACTCTCTCTGATCTGTATTTATTGGTGCCTCTCCAAGCTGTGATAAAGGAAAATGAATTAGGGATGCAAGGTCCCTAATGCAAGGTCCCAAGGGCTGTTACAGAATTTGGGTTGAAAATGATATTGAAGTCTATGCTATATGTATCTATTTAGCACATCTGCATTTTCCTTTCTCATAATGAGAAAATCCATTATAATAAAACTAGTATAAAACATGAGGAAAACAGAGGAAGAAAGAAAAATCTAACTAAGAAGCATTCAAACTGCCAGGAAGTTATTAACAAAAAATAAAATAAAATAAAAATTAAAAGCAATAACTCATTCAGGGAGACTAATCCTCAGGTTGCGAATACTGATTAGGCTTAAGTCTTTCTTTCCATACAATGATTTTGTGAGACCGGCATATAACCATGTGTGTGGAAGATTTTCAATCCTATTGTATAAACAATTCTGCTGTAATAAGTAACAACTGTGAATAGTCACTAAAGTGCTCATCTCATTTCCTAAACCTGGAAAGAATTGCTAGTTGCAGATATTACCAAATTAGGATATTTTTGTCATTCTCAGATATCACTGCAGTTTTAAACTGTATGCCATTTTCAAATTATATTTATTTATTTATTTATTTATTGTTTTCATTGGTTAAGTCATTTAAGCCAAGGAGGGAGCATCAAAATTTTTCTATTATTTGTAACTAAATATTTCTCACTAGTCAGGACTAATTCTTCTGGATATTCCCTGGGGATATGGCAGACTTAGTGTACAGAAGAGGTATTTATAAAATAAATTATTAATGAAATAGTTTAAAAAACAAGTTTTGTTTTGGTGAAGAATCCTCTACTCTTTTTCTCAAATTAATTATCCTTTTTCATTTTCTAGCCTGCCTGTTAGATCCTACATTTTTCAGAATGTGTATCTTTCTTCCTTCTAAGTTTATTAAAAAGGTCTTCTATTTCCAGTGTCCTTGCAGAGTCACAGTGGCAAATCCTAATAATATAATTTAGGTAACTGAAATTCTTAGTTAATCAGGGACTAAAAATCAGGCAGATGACTTGGACATCATGACTGCTAAATTCCGTTTCAGACACTAATTCGCTGACCTTGAACAGTCATTTAATTGTGTGCCCTATTCCTGAAGTGAAAGAGCAATCATATTTATCCATCTTCAGGATTCATTCTGAGACCAGCAAAATGTTTTTATTTATTTATTTATTCACATTATTTATTCATTTATTTATTTCCCTCAAGTTGGATGAATGCAAGTTGTTGTCTGGATTCTTTTCTTAAAAACATAAATAAATAAAATAAAAGCTCTAGCCTGGTAAACAGAATGTACAGTGATTGATACCATCATAAAACCTTAGAATATCACTGAGCAGTGTTGTTATTGCTCAATACTAAAAGCAACAGGAGAAACTAAATCATATGTTGGAAATGGGAGAGGTCAAGATGGAACAATAATGGATAACAGAAACCCATTTGGAGTTCATTAAGATTTTTATTAAGGGAAAACAAAGTGTAATAGATAATCTTGCTAAGAAACTATTGTAAATTCTGGCACAAATGTTCCAATTTTGCCCTTTTCATACAGGAACATTAATCTTGATTATGTGATACTATATTACTAAAGATACTTATCTAAAGAGGGTGGTATATTTGCTGTTGGAGGAAGAAGTATTTTTAATACAGTACAATGTTTATTAAATACATTTAATATGAACTCATTTTGTACAGACCAGTGTTTTAGAGGG
The DNA here is from genome assembly GCA_011075105.1 of Heteronetta atricapilla. Taxonomy (NCBI): domain Eukaryota; kingdom Metazoa; phylum Chordata; class Aves; order Anseriformes; family Anatidae; genus Heteronetta; species Heteronetta atricapilla. The sequence goes on from CM021763.1 coordinate 70,208,066, forward strand.
CTCTGCTTATGTTTTGGTACTCACTACAAGAAAGATGCAGGCTGTCCATTCTTCTGTGTTTTGCCTAAATGATTTATATGAGTGGCAGCTCAGTTCTGTGCATGGGTTCAATATTCACTATCCTCACACAGCTCAAAAGGATTGGAAAATAGCTATCCTATCCCTGCTGAAGCTTCTCATAGCACACTAGGTTTTCTGCAGAGACCCTGAACTTTGTTCTGTTGAGGGCAGTCCATGTACTTTGGGCTTTAGATGTTCTCTTTCCTATTCTAGGACACAGCTGCTAAGGATTCCTCTAGGCATTGTTATCCAGAGAGAGGGAGTAGGAGAAAAACAGCTGGCTGTGAAGTATGGGTTCTGCTTCTGGCTAGTGCCCTGCTCCTGCCAGAGCTCCTGGGCACCAGGAGCATCAAGCAGGCAGGTAGCTTTAGGCCCAAGTAGATGTCCAGGGCATCAGGGACCTCCCAGGGGACAGGATCAGTTAAGTCCATTGGTTCCTTTCAGTTCCTGAGAGATGCTACCTGTATATATTTTTGTTCCATTTTCCTCCAATGCACCCACTTCAGTAACTAAATAAATTGGCATTAATAGGAGAACGCACACTTGAATATGTCAGCGGCCTGAGGTATTTTGTAACTCAGGGATCTGTTGTTGTGATTTCTGACATTGATGTCTGTCCAGTGCTGCAAGTGGGAAACTTCTGCATGAAGATACCTAAGGACTGAGGGATGATCTATATTGTGGTGATTTATTTTAGCATACATTGTGAAACTTTGCTTTGTAGCGCAGTTTACTAGGTTACTTATATTGAAATTTTGTAAGGATGAAGTATATGTAATCTTCTAAAAAATCAAAAACAACAACAACAACAAAAAACATCTGTATTTCTTTAAAGAAGATATTTGGATTCTTTCTTTGTTTAAAGTTCTTATTTTCAATTGATTTTCACCTTATTCTAGAGCTGTATGCTCCTTGGTATCCTCCTTCATTCAAAACCTTGTTTAACATTTTGATATGAAAAAAATATTGTAGAATAAGGTATTGCAAGAGGGTAGTCACAACATTTCTCAGACATGGAAGGCATTTTGTGTTTGCCTGACATCATAGTCCATTCTTGTCAGTTCTTTTCAGCGGCACATCTTTGAGGTGATTTGTTTGATTTATTTTGGTTTCCTTTAGGCTCTAGCTTGTTCTCTTTTTGAGACATGACTCTCAAAATCTGAGAGGCTGTGACAGATATGACACATTGCTACTAGCAGCATGCAAATCTTCAAGGGTTAAAATTGCATGGTCATGGTTCTCAGTGAGCTGTCCTGAAAGAAACCCAGAGCTTTCTTTTAGAGAGAGGCAGGTCTTCAAGTTACACTGGAGAGTTAGTTGGCTGGTCAGGTTGTTTTATCTGCTCCATGAAAAGTTACTGTAGCTGGTGCTTAACTGAGTTTGGTACATAGAACTAATTATCTTGTAAATCTCATGATTCTCTGCAAAATAAAACCTGGTTATAGTTGTGAGTGTTTTAAGCAAATATCTTACTGGAATATTGCTAAAAAATACTAAGTTAAATACTTGCTATAAAATGAAAAGCAATCAAGAAGATGTATAAATAGTCTATAAAGGTATGGTACGTTGAATTACTGTCATGTTTAAATACTTCTCAATGCAGATGACTATAAAAGGCCTTCCTCTTTCTGAAAGTACCTGCTCCTGGTAGAAACAAGAGTTATATTGATTTACTGCAATTTATTTTCTCCCGGGATTCTGGTCCTGACACTGTGAGAAGATTAATTGGAATTAATGGCATTTGCACAGCTAATTAAAGTCAGTCTTCCTACATTCAAATCAATTCCTTTAATCAGAGAAGTAACAAAGTCTTTCTCAGCTCCTTCAGTCTGCATGTAAATATTCTTTGCTTGAATAAGAAACTCTGCAGTCATTAGTGGTCGGACACAGACATTATTTATGATACCTGGTAATTTCTTCAGCACTTGAAAAGCACAAATAATATACATATTCATTCTTATAGACAATGCAACAAAATATGAATTTTTGAAATTTGAATTTAATTGAAGACATGGTTGGTTTTTATTTTTGATCCATTCTTCAAGAAAGCTTCTGGACATTAGCATGGTGGCATCAGAGAGTGTATTCACAGGTTTTCATGCACTGCCCTTACAAAAGTAAATGGAGACAGATCAAGGAAAATACTTCCTCTGTATATTCTAATGATGGAGGCCCGCTTTCTGAGCCTCATGAAAAATAGTTAACAAGTTGATGTGTAGAAAGGTCTGTCATGAAAAACACAAACAGGATTTAAAACAAAACAGAATTAATGTGTTGTGAATCAGGTTGTTTCTGCTTAAAAGGTAAGAGGCTTTAAGTTCTACTGAGAGACAAGGCTTTAGAAGAATATTATTCTTAAACCAATCCATACTGCTTCAGCTGCAACAGGCTGAATTAATTTAATGCTTTAGCTGCAATAGGCTCTGCTGGCAAACATGCAGAGCATTCTTGACTGCAGTGACCTTCTGAATTTGTATAATGTTTTCTCTTCAGGCTGACTGCTCCAGCAGTAAAGACCAAGAGAGTACTTATTCCATGTGGCAATGGGCGTATGTTTCACTTTGATTTTTGTTGATAAGTGGTATGTGACAATGATGTCAGGCAAAAAACAGCATTAAGGATGTTTCTTGGCTATGAATTTATTACAGTAAACCCCTGTTTACTGTAATGCAACTGTTACACTCTATATGAAATGTTAATTTGTGTTCCAGAAACAAAAATCAAGCAATCAAGTCAGATCATAATTTTTCATCTAACTGTGATTAAAAGTTCTGTTCCCAAGATAGAGGTCTAATTTTTCAGACTTAAAATGTATTTTTTATTTTTACTTTTATACTAGACCTATTCAGAAAAAAAGGAGCTGAATAACATAACCAAAAATTCTGAGCTAGTCTCTCTGAACAAAAGGTATCATATTATAAATGTAATCTTTCTTGAACATTGGTGTAAGCAAAAATTTTTTAACCAGAAAATTCACATCAAGACAACAACAATATGATTATCTGCACTGGTAATTGCATCATGAATAGTAATGTTGCAAGATGTTTACTCTTGGTGTTCAAGTAAGAAGATGAACTGCATTTTGTTTCTTGTATACATCTTTTAAATATTTGTTTTTAAATGAATACTAAATAAATCATGGTTGTTTCTCAGCAACAGAAAACAGTTTCTTAAATTTATTGTATATGTTTATTTACATCAAGGAGGTCTTCCAGATTAATTTAAAAACTGTTCTTAGGAATAAGCTTTGATATTCGGGTGTCTTGGATGTTGAACTAATGCAGTAATGCAAACTTATAACTGCAGAGCCATCCAGAAGAAAGGCTCTGATTTAAATTGAGAGTTACAGGGGCACTTGTTAGCTGCAGAGACCTAGCACAAGACCTATTCAACAGTTACCTCTATTTTAAGGTAATCATTTCTCCTTTAGACTTCATCAGTCTCTGCACCTGTCTTTATTTTATGTAGCAAGGGTTTGGTAGCAGGGGTGACCTCTGTGAGAAGAGCTCAGGAGCTGCCCCATTGTAGGTAAGAACCAGCTCCAGCTGCTCCAAAAAGGACCTGCAGGAGGCTGGAGGCGAGCCATGAGTGATGCTGGGTGGGCCTCTGGGAGAGCACAGTTAAGGAAGGGAAAGAAGTGCTGGGCAACAGCAGCTGGGAGAGAGGCATGAGAGCCAGCCCTGCAGCCCCCAAGGGCAGCGCAGCAGGAGGGCAGGAGGTGCACCAGGCATGCAGCAGCAGTTCCCGTGTGGCCTATGGGAAGGCCCCTAGTGGAGCAGGCTGTCCCCCTGCAGCCCATGGTTCCCACATGGAACAGATCTCTGGAACGTTGCAGCCCATGGAGGAGCCCCCGGGGATATCTAAATCAGTTCACCCTCAGATAGGACTGCAAATACACTTTGCTGTGCTGTTCATTCCCCACATTCCAAAAGTTGGAACTGTACATTGTAGTCCATTTAGTCTGTTCAGAGATGGATATGCATCATCACATTCACAAGGGATCAATATATAATAATATTTATAATAAAATATAATTTTCCTTGTTTGAACAGTTTGATACTGAAGTGTTTCCAAAGTTATAATTTTAAATCCTAGTTCTGAGCCATATGAAAGACACACTCCCACTACAGAGATAGTTTGGCAAGTTAATATGATTTGGGATGAACAATTTATTGAAAGCTTCATGATAACAATTTGGTACTTCTGTGCTGAGGCGGTATTTCTCATTCTTTATTTCATCACTGAAAACCCCCTGAACTGACATATCTGAAATAGCAAATATCTTTCAGATGGCATGGTTTTAACTCAGAAAATCCCCAAAGCCTTTTTATTCAGTCCTTTGAAAATGTCACCTTTGAGTTTCCTGAATTTCTTCTAGCAAGAAGAGAAGTTTCCCAGCCGGAACACTATTTCAGATGCATTTATATTGGCAATTTTAAATTTTGTTTAGAACTGTATATGGACTAATACATTTGCAAAGCTGAATATCCTATTGATAGTTTACAACTATGTCAAATTAGTAGCAGATACAAATCTTTAAACATATTGATGAACAGTTTGAGTAGTTGATGTATTAGTTTTATTTATTTAGAAGTTTTTTAGCCATCTTTTTTTTTTTTTTTTTTTTTTTTTTTCTGTTCAAAGGCACGAGTTTAGAAATCTTTACCTTTGATTTAAATACACTTAAGATTTTGCAAATATTATCCAGTTAATTGGGATTTAACCTTATAAACTTTATTTAAAGTTATTTAACTTTATTTAAAGTTAAAGACCAAGCTCTCTAATGCTGTGAGTCTGCTGGAGCACCAGTTTATAGAATAAAATCTGCATGCTTAGTATTTTATTTGGTCTGTAGGCCAATTATTATTTCACTGGAATCAGATAGATCCACCTTCACCAACCATATTTACTACTTCCGTTATGTTTTTTTTTTTTTTTTAATGCTGACCCCCCTCCCCCAAATTCTAAGTAGCTCTTCTCTCCTTCAAATTGCATAGCAAGTCATCACAGAAATACCTTTGAAATAAAATGAATATATATATTTATTTGAAGAATTAAAATATAATAAAATGTTGACAGATCACATAATTAAAATAATCCAATAGTGAGAAATTAGGCTTAGCCTGGATTTCAGAGCTCTTGCTGGCTAGCCTTTTCAGACTTACATTTTCTCTTTTACAGATGAATTCAAGTACCTTCACAGACAAGTGCATTGATGCACAACTGTTTCCCCATGCATTCTTCACTTTAGAGCATACCCCCAGCTTCTTGAAGAGCTTAGCTTCTGCTCACAGTGTAGGATATTTCTGTTGGCACTCTGTGCTTGGCACCTGGGCACCCAGGAACATGTTGTCCCTCACCTGGAAAAGTTAACAGCATAAATCCCTGTAAGCTGGGTAGTGGATGAAGTATGCCAGGCCTGGATGGTACGCCAGTTGCTGTCCATGAGGTGAGATCCAGTTGTGTAGTTTACAGCAGAAGTGTACATGGTTGGTATTTGTATGCCAACTGGCAGCATTACAAGTAACTTACTACATGCCTTCCCTTCCAGGGTCATGGTTTTGGTTTGGTTTATTTTAATGAGAAAAACAGGTGATAGACACCTCTCCATCTCTGCACACTGAGTTTTATTTTTATTACATGAATACTTCCGGAAAGAAAATGAATGCAATTTGCCCATCTTGTGTCTCAGATGTTGCTGTTTTCCCAGCCTCATTTGGTGAGGGACAACTAAGAGGAACTCGGCTGGAAAAGATGTCTGGAGGACACAGCTAGTGGACAAAGTTGGTGAAGTGTATCCTAAAACTCAGGAGGCACCATAGCTGTAGCTGACTGAGCCAAGAAGTCCCTCAGTTTCAGGTAGAATCCAAGCAAGAATTTGTAGAAGGAAAACTCTTGTCCAGCATTTAGTACACCATTATCAAAAGCAAACCAAGGAGAAGGGAAAAGGAGAAGGGGAGAGGAGAAGGGGAGGGGATAAGAGGAGAGGAAAGGAGAGGAGGAACAAACAAAAGCAAACGAACAACCACAAAAACCACCACCACCACCAAAAAACAAACAACAACAACAACAAAACACAAAAAAAAACAACAACAAGAAAGTGTAAATTTTAAATTAATACAGGAAAAGGGAACCATAAGACATGGAAAATAAGCATTCAAATGGTGCAAAAATGTTTAAAATTCAGTGGCATTCACTGAATCAGTAGTGGAGAAATCACTCAGCATCACTGGGTAGTTGATAGTGGTAAAGTGGTCTTATTTCTATTTGCCCAAAAGATAGTTTTGAACTCTCGATGCTATCCCCAAAAGCACCTTGTCCTTAAATATAAATTGGGAATTTCATTGATTCCAAATGTCACTCAGTCAGTCAGAAGCAACAACCTTCTTCTTGTTCTGAAGAGTTTTGTAGACAAGACAATTTTAAATTCAATCAAAGTGTAGTGAAAACTCCGATGTGGAACTAACCCTGATAAAAAAGTTAGTGCAAACTGGCTGCTCTGGGAAACTTATCTTGAAAGCTATGGCTCCTGTTAAAGCCAACAATACTTCAGAAGCTTTGCTCTAGTGATGGTAAACACAGTCTTGACATTATGTCTGTGCAGTTGGCTTTGACAGCCTGTTTATGGATACAGCAGCAGTAAGCTGCTTTGTCACACAATCTGAGCAGAAAGAAGCTGCTATCGTCCCTTTCATTCCTTTCCCATACTGTGAACTGTTTGATGTGGACATTGGAGAGAAAAAAATGATGAAAAGAAAAGTGCTGAGGTGGGGAGGCTTGTACTTGAAATAGTAAAAGGAAGTACACTGTAGCCTGTTCCTCTGTATGTGCAAGGAATACTTCAGATATCAGATTGGGAACTTAGCAGTCAGAGAAGATGTTGGCCGTGCCTGGAGAAATGTTTAGAAATCACAGATATGGTGGTCACTGATGAATACCAGTGCCTTGGAAAATAAACAGTTAAAAATCAGAAACCACAAGGACCTTTTATTCCTTCACCTCAGCTTAATTTTACATACCAACACAAACTTACAAAATGTTAAGTATGTGATAGGTAAGAGCTAGTAATTTCAGAATTCTCTAAACCATGAAGGCTTTAATGCTCCAGCTGAGATTGTTACCACTGTTGGAGGCACAATTCTTGCAAAAGAAAATAGGGTTGGATACCTGTCTAGCTAGTATTTGGACTGGTTTTGAATAAAATTTTATATATACTTAGAACAATTATATAAGCTAGAAAATGAAGGAAAGGAAAATACATTTAAAAGAAAACATTTTAATTTTTGAGAATTTGAAAAGCCCCACTCTACTCTCTGGGACCTTGTTGTTTAACCCAGCTGGCAGCTAAACACCACACAGCCATTTGCTCACCTTCCCCCCCTCCCTCTCTGGGATGGGGGAGAGAAACGGGAAAGTGAAGCCTGTGGGCTGGGATAAAGACAGTTTGTTAAGATAGATAATAATAATAATAATAATAATAATAATAATAATAATAATGTGTACAAACAAGTGATGCACAATGCAATTGCTCACCCCCACTGACTGCCCAGCCCAACCCCGAACAGCCGGCCCCCCCACTCCGGCTAGCCACCCCTATTTATTGTTCAGAATGACGTCAGATGGTATGGAATAGCCCTTTGGCCAGTTTGGGTCAGCTGTCCTGGGTCTGTCCCCTCCCAGCTCTTGCTGCCCCCCCAGCCTGCCCACTGGCAGGACAGAGTGAGGAGCTGAAAAGTCCTTGGCTTAGTGTAAGCATTGCTCTGCAGCAACTAAAACATCAGCATGTTATCAGCACTCTTCTCATCCTAATCCAAAATATAGCACCCTACCAGCTACTAGGAGGAAAAATAAGTCTGTCCTAACTGAAACCAGGACAGACCTAGTTAGGAAGGATCCAAAGCTGGCTGAAATTGATAGGAATACTCCTTATAACTTAGTTTCTAGGACTCCAATGGGTAATATTTAACACTTGTCAGCACCATACACTGAGGCAAGTTGACTCCTGTTTTCGGTGCTGCTAAAGCAAAACTGAAGGAAAAAGAAGATTTTTTATTTTTTATTTTTGGAGAAGCAGGAAACTAATATTCCATAACTGGACATATCATGAAAGCATATGGATTGCACTTGTCTGTAAAATCTAAGACACATTGCTACTGACTTCATAAGGCTACCATAATCTTGCTCCTAAACCTTTGGCAAAGTGAACTCAGTATTACTTTTTCCAGTTACTTCAGATAGATTTAGATTAAGCCTTGACTTTTAGTGATTTCCTGGAATTATCTTGTTTTATATATACCAACTCCTTCCCCACCACCTTTGTTTTTAAAAAGAAAAGAGGGAGCACATTTTCTGCTGCTCAGACACAAAGCTGACTAGAATAAATGTGATTTTAGGCCTTCGGAAATATATATCATGGGAATGGGTGTATGAACCATAAGTATGGTGTCTTATTGGTGGTGTTTTTTTTTTTTTTCTCCTTTTTTTTTTTTCTTTTTTCTTTTTTCTTTTTTTTTCAGTACAGCTAAGAAACTTTTCCATCTCTTTGTTGACATTCACTTTCCTCCTGACTAAGGATCATTAAAGAGCACCCTTGTTACTTACCTGTAATGCCAAAGATGACATCAGGCATAACATTTTAACAAGAGGCTTATATCCAAGGAACAGCAACTTGCAGATGTCAGGATTTAGTCAGTAGCTTTAATTAGCTTTTACATATCTATTTGCAAGATGAACACTAGCATGAATTAGTGTTAGATATTCTGTTGTAGAAGATATAAATTTCATCTAAGAAAAATTTTACCTTTATTCATCTCTCACATCACAATACTAGAAAAATATTTTTATTCATTGAATGCAAGATATTTTAATTGTCTTTGTTTGAATGAAATCTGGAACTGCTGAGTTTTAAATTTTAAGAGCAGGAGAGTAAATTGTATTATCAAAGCTTGCCTGGAAAAACGCTATGCTATATTATATAAAGAAACTACTATTAGTCATACAACATTAATATTTTTACACTCTTAAATTTATCTTCACAAAGTTAGAAAATTAGTTTATGCAGAGTGAAACACTAAAAGGGGAATATCGCTGAGTTGTAGGAATGACCTCCACAAAAGCACATGTGTTGAGGTTTAACCCGGCCGGCAGCTAACCACCACACAGCCATTTGCTCACCTTCCCCCCCCTCCCTCTCTGGGATAGGGGAGAGAAACGGGAAAGTAAAGCCTGTGGGTTGAGATAAAGACAGTTTATTAAGACTACTACTACTACTACTACTACTACTACTACTAATAATAATAATAATATGTGCAAACAAGTGATGCACAATGCAATTGTTCACCACCCACTGACCGATGCCCAGCCCAACCCCAAGCAGCCGGCCCCCCCACCCTGGCTAGCCACCCCTAAATATTGTTCAGCATGACCCCAGATGGTATAGAATAGCCCTTTGGCCAGTTTGGGTCAGCTGTCTTGGGTTTGCCATGAATGGGTTTGCCTTTCCCTGAGGCAGGAGTAGCCCGGACTGTTTTACCCAGCATGTTTCTTATGTACACTACAGGAACTTTATCCCCTTCTACTGTACGTAGCAGGTTTGATTGGGCTGGTCCAGCTCGGTTGGCAGATCCCCTGGTATTGACTAACCAGGTGGCCTTTGCCAAATGTGTATCCCAATTTCTGAATGTCCCAGCACCCATTGCTTTCAGTGTAGTCTTTAACAGTCCATTGTATCGCTCAACTTTACTGGAGGCTGGTGCATGATAGGGGATGTGATAAATCCACTCAATACCATGTTCTTTGGCCCAAGTGTCTATAAGGTTGTTTCGGAAATGAGTCCCGTTGTCTGACTCAATTCTTTCTGGGGTGCCATGTTGCCATAGGACTTTCTTTTCAAGGCCCAGGATAGTGTTTTGGGCGGTGGCATGGGGCACAGGATGTGTTTCCAGCCATCCGGTGGTTGCTTCCACCATTTTAAGTACGTGGTGCTTGCCGTTGCGGATTTGAGGGAGTGTGATGTAATCAATCTGCCAGGCCTCTCCATTTTTATATTTCAGCCATTGTCCTCCATACCAAAGAGGCTTTGACTGTTTGGCTTGCTTGATTGCAGCACATGTTTCACAATCATGAATAACCTGTGCTATAGTGTCCATGGTCAGGTCCACCCCTCGATCACGAGCCCATCTGTATGTTGCATCTCTGCCTTGATGGCCTGAGGTGTCATGGGCCCATTGGGCTATAAATAATTCACCCTTATGTTGCCAGTCCAGGTCCACCTGAGCCACTTCAATCTTAGCAGCCTGATCCACCCGCTGGTTGTTTTGATGTTCTTCAGTAGCCCGATTCTAGGGCACATGAGCATCTACGTGGCGTACCTTTACAACCAGGTTCTCTACCTGGGCAGCAATATCTCACCACAACGCAGCAGCCCAAATGGGTTTGCCCCTGCGCTGCCAGTTGTTCTGTTTCCATTGCTGTAACCACCCCCACAGGGCATTTGCTACCATCCACGAATCAGTGTACAGGTAGAGAACTGGCCACTTTTCTCGTTCAGCAATATCTAAAGCCAGCTGGATGGCTTTCACTTCTGCAAATTGACTCGATTCACCTTCTCCCTCAACAGCTTCTGCAACTCGTCGTGTAGGACTCCATACACCAGCTTTCTGTCTCTGATACTTTCCCACAATGCGACAGGACCCATCAGTGAACAGGGCATATCTCCTGTCATTTTCTGGTAGCTCATTGTACAGTGGGGCTTCTTCAGCACAGATCACCTCCTCCTCTGATGACATCCCAAAGTATTTGCCTTCTGGCCAGTCCATCATCACTTCCAAGATTCCTGGACGACTGGGGTTTCCTATTCAAGCCCGCTGGGTAATCAGTGCAACCCACTTGCTCCATGTAGCATCAGTTGCATGATGTGTAGAGGGGACCCTTCCTTTGAACATCCAGCCCAGTACGGGCAGTCGGGGTGCCAGAAGGAGCTGTGCTTCAGTACCCACCACTTCCGAAGCAGATCAAACTCCTTCATATGCTGCCAATATCTCCTTTTCAGTTGGAGTGTAGCGGGCCTCAGATCCTCTGTATCCCCGACTCCAAAAACCTAGAGGTCGACCTCAAGTTTCCCCAGGTTCTTTCTGCCAGAGGCTCCAGGTGGGGCCATTCTCCCCGGCTGTGGTGTAGAGCACATGCTTTACATCTGGTCCTGTTCGGACTGGCTGAGGGCTACTGCATGAACTATTTCCTGCTTAATTTGTTCAAAGGCTTGTCGTTGCTCAGGGCCCCATTCAGAATCATTCTTCTTACGGGTTACTTGGTAGAGCGGGTTTACAATCAGACTGTAATTTGGAATGTGCATTCTCCAAAACCCCATGACACCTAGGAAAGTTTGTGTTTCCTTTTTACTAGTTGGTGGAGACATAGCTGTTATTTTGTTGATCACATCCATTGGGATTTGACGACGTCCATCTTGCCATTTTATTCCTAAAAACTGGATCTCTCGTGCAGGTCCTTTAACTTTATTTTGTTTTATGGCAAAACCAGCCTTCAGAAGGATTTGGATTATTTTCTTCCCTTTCTCAAAACCTTCCTCTTCTGTGCCACCCCACACAATGATGTCATCGATGTACTGCAGATGTTCAGGAGCTTCCCCCTGCTCCAGCACAAACTGGATCAATCCATGGCAAATGGTAGGGCTATGTTTCCACCCCTGGGGCAGCCGATTCAACGTATATTGGACTCGCCTCCAAGTAAAGGCAAACTGTGGTCTGCACTCTGCTGCTAGAGGGATGGAGAAAAATGCATTAGCGATATCAGTTGTGGCGTACCACTTGGCTGCCTTTGATTCCAGTTAATAGTGGAGTTCTAGCATGTCCGATACTGCAGCACTCAGTGGTGGTGTGACTTCATTCAGGCCACGATAGTCCACCGTTAGTCTCCGCTCACCATTAGATTTTTGCACTGGCCATATGGGACTATTAAAAGGTGAATGAGTCTTACTGATCACTCCTTGGCTCTTCAGTTGATGAATTAGCTCATGGATGGGAATCAGGGAGTCTCGGTTGGTGCGACATTGCCACCGGTGCACAGCTGTAGTAGCGATTGGCACTTGTTGTTCTTCGACCCTCAGCAACCCCACAACAAAAGGGTCCTCCGAGAGACTGGGCAAGGTAGACAACTGCTTAATGCCCTCTGTCTCTAAGGCAGCTATGCCAAAAGCCCAGCGGAACCCTTTGGGGTCCTTGAAATATCCTCTTCTAAGATAGTCTATGCCAAGGATGCACAGAGCATCCGAGCCAGTCACAATACGGTGTTTTTGCCACTCATTCCCAGTTAGACTCACTTCAGCCTCCAATACAGTCAACTGCTGGGATCCCCTGTCACTCCATGAATACTGATGAGCTCTGGCCCTTTCTAGTTTGATGGCATTAGAGTACATTATGCACCAGTATCTACTAAAGCTTTACACTTCTGTGCGTCTAATGTGCCAGGCCATCGAATCCACACAGTCCAATAAACTCGATTGTCCCTTTCCTCCCCCTGGCTGGAGGCAGGGCCCCTCTAATCCTGGTCAGAATCTTCATTCCTGCGTTTAAGGGACTGCCTGCTGGAAGTTGGAGCAGCAAACTTTTCAGAAAACCCCTTTTTCCCACTTGTTTTCTTTTGCAACTCATGTACCCGTGCCTCTAGGGTTGCGGTGGATTTTTCATCCCATTTTCTCTGTCCTCTCCATGGTCACATAGGTAAAACCACAGGATAGCTCGAGGTGTGTATCCACCATATCATCTTCCTTGCACGGATGAGTGCTTACCCCTAATAGCAGAGACATTGGTTTGTACAGGGGTGGAAGAAAGTACACTCTTTTTAAGTTGCTGGACCTCTTCAGAAAGTTTCTCCAAAGTATTCTCTTTTAGTTGGTGGACGCTTTCAGAAAGTTTCTCCACAGCCGAGATGCAGGCCTGTAGGGAAGAGGAGAGACTTTCTTCGTACTGCCAGAGTTGTTTAGCCAGTTCACCCACTGTGGGTTTCTGATCCTCTTTCCAGGCCATTATTGCCAATGAGCTGGCATATGATGATGGTGCACTCCGTACAAACTTCCGCCACATGGGTCATGTACACTTGACTTCATCTGGATCTGTGGGTATTTGTCCATTGTGTATGTCCTCATAAATCACCTCCTGTATGGCTAATTCCCTCAGGTACTGGATTCCCTTCTCCATAGCGGTCCTCTTGCCTGGCAGACATACGAGTTCTTCCTTGTAGGGATACCTTTCCCTTATAGTGTACAGGAGACGCCTCCAGAGGCTGTAAGATCGTATTCCATCTCCAATAGCTTTGTCAATGCCTGCATCTCTAGCAAGGGATCCCGGCTGACTGGCTTCCCTGCTGTCTATATCCACATAATTGGCTCCAGTATCCCAGCACCAGAGCAGCCAGGTGACAAGCTGCTCACCTATGCAGAGACCAAAATCTTTTCGCATATCTCGTAGCTCACACTGGTATAGGTTTCGGGTAACTACTGTTGTTTTTTTAACATCCCCAGCTTCATCCTCCTGCATCCCTGATGAAAAAAGGCAGTAGGTGTAATTGTTAATGGTTTCCGAGATATAGTTTCCAAAGTACAGAGTCGACGTCATTGTTGAGTACAAATACCAAGTTAGAGTCATGGCCAGATATTTCATCATATCGTAAGCTATTGTTACACTGCACAGTACCATAATGAGTACCATAATGAGGGCCCAAACCAGGGCCCGGAAACGATAAACAGCACTACAGGGATCACATACAGAAAGTACAGGGCTTACACAGGTGATTAATCTTTTGGAGATGGTTGGTACAGAGGTGAGTTTCATTTCAGAGTGAAGAGAACTACTGCTTGGTACAGAAATATCTGTTTGGTGTTGCAAATTTCAAAGCTTTCCTGTACTAATCATGCATGCTTACTCATGAACAGAATCATAGAATGTGGCTACTACCGGATAGCAGAGACAATATAACACCACAGACACAACATGCAGACCAGCAGAAACCTGTGAGTTCTCCAGTCTACCCCCCTGCCCCGACCAGGTTCAGCGATGGGGTCAAACCAGGTTGCTCAAAGCTTTATCTCATGGGTGATGAAAACCCTTCAAGGAGCGAGACACCTCCCTGTGCCTCATACACTCTTTATGGCCATCCTCTCAGTGGAAAAGCTTTCCCTTTTCTTCAGTCTCTCTAGTCCTGCTCTTCTTGCCACCCAGGAAGGTAGTGGCCCTTCTCCCCAGAGCTGCTCCAGCCTCACCAGCATTACTGTGGGCACTATGACTGCACAGGTTTTTCCTGCTGCAAGTGCCTGCGGGGTCCTGTTACCTCTTCCCTCTGTAGTCACAGTTCCTCTGCAGTGTCTCTGCTCTTGTGTATATCAGCTGGTCTCTTCATAGCTTGGGACTACCTGCAAACATGATGAGTGTGTGCATTGTTACCTCCCCCGGTCACTGATAGGATCCTGCAGATCACTACTTGTTCCCAATCATCAGGCAAAGCAGAACCAATCAAACACCACCTTCTTTGTCCAACGGTCTAACTTTTATTTTTTTTCCTCATCCATCTGGTTATGCAGATGCACTCCACTCCTTCATAATATCCCAACTTAGAAGAATATCCTGGGAGACAGTGTCAAAAACTGGGCTAAAGTCAAGGTACAGGACACCCACAGTTCTTCTCTTGTCCACAAATCCAGCCATTTCACCACAGAAGACAACTATCTGGGACTGGCATGATTCACCAATGGTCAGTCCATGCTGGCATTACCTACCACATTCTCCCTCATGCACCAAAACTGTGTTTCAGGAGGGCTCTTCCCATGATTTGTCCATCTGCTGAAAGGAGTCTAACCAGTCTGTAATTTTCCAGACCCACACTAGTAAGCTTTTTTATATTATTATTTTATTTTTTTAATTGTATTTTATTCTATTTTATTTTATTTATTTTAAGATAGGTACAACATTTCTCTTTCTTTAGTCTTCAGGAACCTCCCCTGATCAGCAGATTGCCACAGCCTTCCAGTAATACTAGAGAACAACCTTGTGAAGACACCATCCAGTTCCTTCAGCTCTCTCTGCTGCAGTAAGTTGGGTCCTCTTCCCTTTGACTTGAAGCAGTACTGCAATTCTATGACATTTTCTGGTGCGAATGCACTTTCCTTGCTTTTCTCTTGCTCTGCCAGGTGCTGCCAGACTGTGCAAGAAGTCCTCTGTGTGCTTCTGCAGTGCTGTATTGCTTTTGCTAGGGCAAGACTGCAGCACATGGTGATGTCTTCTGCAAAGGTGCGATAGTACTGCCAGCTTCAGAGCTTGAATGATGTTATTGTAATGACTTTCAGGGTCTTCTTGATTTTAAATTTTTGATAATGACATCACTTTGATTTCTAGTTTAATATCTTTTGAAATTGGTGCTCAGAACAGTATGAAATGAATAACTTGATCACATAAAGTTTTCTACTTCCATTCAGACAGGAAGTAAAGGATATTTAATACATGGCTACTTTCTGTCCATATTCATACATTTTTCAGTCATGCTTTTCACTCAACATTCTTCTATTAAAATCTTTATATTAAAGTAAAAGTAGAATTAGGATGGATACACCTCCCTTTAGTCATCAACTGATCCAATGACTATGTAAATGTTTATGTAGTATTTGAATTTGCTTCCTTGGGATTCTGTGCCATGCTGTCAGAAAAAAAATATAACCTAAAACAAATTAGAAAATCAATGTAATTTCAGAATTAATTATTACAACTTGATTTGATAATTAAAACATTAAATTAAATTACTGATGCATTCAGAGACAAATGCAATAAGAGAAAGGAGGGTAACCCAACCAAATAAATTATCCTTTACAATTTTTTTCTTACCTCTGTTTAAAAGCAATAAACCTGTTTCATGAATATGTAATCTCAGCAAAGATTGTACCATTTCATTTATAGTATTTTGGAAAAGCTTATGCCAAGAAAACACATGAGCCAGTAGTTCTGGTTATTTTTTCTTAAAGCATTAATATTATAGAACAAAATCAACTATTTTTACCATCTGGTTCTTACACTGAAATCTGGGAATACATTTGTATATATGAAGTGGGTTTATGCAGTAATGTCAAGTTGCAATAGCAGTATTGCAGGAGGATGAGAAAAACATGAATATAACTTGTTTAATTCCTAATATGAGAGGAAGCAGAGCACAAATTATATAAAGGAATTCCAGGGACACTGGTTTGAGAGTTCCTTTATGGCTGTGTTTTAGATGGTGGAAAACTAATCAAACTTTGCATACTATTATAGCTAATAAGTAGCTGAGCTGAAGACTTATTGTGAGCAATCTTGACAATTCTCAAGGAAGACAAACAGCTCAATGTCTGGCTTTGCTGCTTTTGATATATTTCTAACATTTCGCTGTGTTTCTGGTAATACTGACTAAATGTGAGTCAGTCTCTTTCATGAAATCTAACAGCTCTGTGCCCTTTTCTGCTCCAAAATTAAAAAAAAAAAAAAAAAAAAGATTCTACAATCACCATCCAGTCTGTTCTGTTTATAGATGAACCTATTGCACATTGTAACAAGGTTTAATTTAGCATAACTTGCCAAACTGAATAATATTCGTGTCATTTTGACCCTGTTTTTTTAGCAATGAAATTAAATATTGTCCAGACTAAGGATGCAGTTAAACAAGATAGGGCAAAAAGTAAGTAAGAAAAATAATAGTAAGGTTTCATTGTCTTTGTTTCCCTATGAGGTGGACCAGAGAAAACAGACTGAAGGCTCATTGCATTAGTTAATGTAATTGCTACGTGTATTACTGCTCTGTGGATAGGAAGACTGGTATGTCTGTGAAGCTTCTGATGCTGCTACTTACATTCCAATTGAACTGAAATAAGCAGATGAAAAACATAAATTGTGTTTCCTTCAGTCATCAAAAGCTTGGAATTAATATAAAAAGTAGTGTGCATGTTCTTTTGCCAAAACAAGCTTCCAGTGCTCATTAAACTTTATGCTTATTGAAAGTCTACCTATTCTTTTTCATTTTTCATATTTCCGTTTGGTTCATGTCTTAGGCATATGAATTATACACAAAACCATAATGTTTTCCTGATTTATTTTTTTTAATATTTGCATGTGCTGTATAGGTTTTGTTTCTTTAATATTGGGAATTATGTTTACATCCATGGCTACAACAAAAGAAACACTTTCCTTTCATGAATTCCTTGAAAACATACTCAAATAATACATATTTTCTGAGCTTCCAGAGTATTTTGTGTTCTATATACAGGACAAATGAAGACTCTCCAAATTATTTTTAGGAGGATCTGATCCTCAATCATTTGTGTCATTTGCCAAGCTTCCTCTCAAACCTAACAAAAGGGGTATATTTGCACAGTTAAGTGCCCCTGAAAAGAGAATCATTTGACATTTTAAGTCTGAAGGAATGCTCTCCAGGCCATAGCCATGCAAACATTTCAGAGCAAAAAGCTGACTTCCTAGCATGGCTTGAATTGAGTGGGAGTCTTAGTCCAATTACTTGTTCTAACTTAATCATTATCCCCAAACTCTGAGTTAAATTGTGAATTTACTTAAGATACAATTTCCAGGCACCTGTTTAATATTTCAACTTTTTTTTTTTAACTTTTCTTATACTTCCGTCTAATTATAAAATACTAGGATTTTCTGTAGACCTGGAGTCTTGTTTTGGTGAACAGCTTTAGAATGTGCTAAACCCTTTCTAGCTCCATAAAAATTGATCTATTCCTTCATATTTCTTAATTGTATTTATGAAGACTGATAAAGTGTTGTGAACGGCTTGGGACATTGTTGAGTGGTTACAATAGCTTTTCCAAACAATTTTCACAGACTAGTTTAAATAAGATGTGATTTTTATGCCTTCTGATCTTTGAGTGAAGCAAAGGTAGAATTCAAGAACATGGCAATACATGGTAACGTACGCCCAAACAACATGAAGCAGCAAAGCCTTGTCCAAGAAAATTAATTAAATGATTGCTTCAGTGTTCTAGACCTGAGCTTCAGTAATGAGATAAGAAAGCTGCAAAACTGGTGCTGGAGTGGTGAAGATGAAGAAAAACTCAAACCCAATGTTAAGACTTGGTAAGTGGTCTCTGGTTCAGGAGGGATGCTAGAAAGTACTAGAAAAGACATGGAAGAAGGATGCAGCAGACCCACAGGGGAAGGCTCTGTGCACACAGTACACATGCTTTGGAGTGTTGTAAATGCCATGTGTTGTCCCAGAAGGACCCATTAGTCGCCACTCAAGGCAAAAAGTATGTCTTGCTTCCTGCACAAGGAGTGTTTAATGGCACTGAAATTGTTCAGTTAATTAAGAACTCTTCATGGCAGGAAGGCTGATGTTCCTCCTAATTTTCCTTGTGGCATAGCAAATTATTGACTTTTGTTCACATTTAGAAATGAAGATCTCATTTGTACATAGAGAAGAGTAAATGACATCCTGATAGTACTCCCCTCCATTTTATACAATGGACTATGTTCTTATCTCACTTTGGTATAAATCTGCTCTAGTTTCATCAAATTAATGGATTTTTCCTATACTTACACAAGAGTAATTAATGTAACCCTGTCAAAGAAAAGGCCAGAGGCCAGCTGTGATAGTATTCGTGTAGTTTCTCTAGGTATAATGAAACAGTATAGTGGTTGCTTTTGAAGAAGGTTAATTCTGATTTCCCCTGTGGCAATAAGAGATGGAAATTTAACCATATTCTATTTTCCTGTTGTAATGTAAACACAACGAACTCCTGTTAAATGTTCTCCAGTTAGAAATAAATAAGTACAAAATCTCCATATAATAAGCAAGTACAAGATTTCTGTAGAATGTTCTTCTACTTTCACACTCCACCCATTCACTTCTTGCCCTTTTCCTTTCCAGAAACCTGCACGGTTGTGACACTGTGTATATCCCACAGCTGCCTACTGTGGGATATACATCTGACAGCATTATTGACAGGCCCGGCTACAAAGACTGAAGATGCCAGGATGTTTTCAGAACTGGTGAAATATGCTTGGTTGGACAAAGGGGCTTCATCCAAGCTAGAATTCCAGACTGTCCTGCTCCCCGGGACTAGGTGAGTAGGATCCAAAATGTGTCATCTTCTCTCCAGAATAATCCTTCAGTGCTCAGGAGAAGACTGATTCTTGTTCTGAACTCTGTAGATTCGTGACAAATGGCAAAATTGCATTCCAGAAATGAAGGGGAAATCCTCATCATTACCAGCTGTTTTGTGTAGATTAATGATTTTTTCAGAGTCCCTAAAAATGATTTCTGAAATTTACGGTCATGGTTTCTTAGGAGAAACATAGCTTTATTTGAATGTGCTTGACAAAGCTGCTGAGTGCTCTTCAGATTATTAAAGATAGTAGCTCAATAAAAATAAAAATGTGCAAATATCAAAACCAAAGCAATGTCTATTCACTTATATATGAAATTCCAGGAAGAGTCTTCTTGTTGATGTTTTGAAAATAGAGAACACCAGTCTGGCTGACATGCTTAAAGGTTAGATCTTGTCATCACTTGTATTTCCTTTTATGAAATGATTTTAAAAGCATATTTTCATATTCTGGTAGTTGTTAAAAGACTCTCTTGGACCAAAATTGAGCCTGGATTTTCTATAGATCTAGATTTATTTATTTATTTATTTATTTATTTTATTTATTTATTTTTTTTTTAGTTTTGAGTATGTAGAAAGATCACTGGTATTTTATTATCACATGCAGGAAGCTGAGCCGTCAGTATTGATAATCTTGAATACAAACAGAACTCTTTTATAAAGCAAAGACATTGGCAGGACTGCAATAAAAGAAAGTGCTCTCTTCATTTCCATTCTTCTAAACAGTCCAGTAACTACAGCTTACACATGACATAGTGCAGAAAAGAAAACTATTAAGAGCTACCAGGCTATACTGCCAGGAAAGAAGGCTTTTGTAGTGACATTTTGGTTTTATTTTAAGTCAGAGAAAGAGCTGAGGCATGACTGCTCAACTGAACTATAGTTCTTCTACACATAACATTTCTTGAGACATTGAACAGGTAAATGAGATTCATATAAGGCAAATCAAACAGAATACCTATAGTAGGCCTCAATATATGGTTTCTTCTGTTCATAGTTACTAAATAACTTCCTGATGCAAGGTAAGATGGAGGAGAATAGCAAAAATATATATTAGAACTTATTTAGAACTTGTTATGGTCACCTTAAGGAAAGTAACTTATCACCTTAAGGAGAGTAACTTTTCAGCTTTCCAGGCCCTTTGTGTATACTGACATTAAAACTGTTTGTCATCTTGTAAAATCTGAAGTTTACACACACACATGCCCCCTCCCCACCAAAAGAAAACCCCAAACATAACTTTGCCTATTTTTCTCATTCTCAGAAAGTCATCTAATGTTAATTGAAGTATATAAGCTTATTGATTACAACCATGGGGACTGTATTTAATATTTACACAATACCCTCAATATGGGAGATAATATGGGGGAATAATTTAAAAAGTGAAATGATATTTAAATCCCATAGTTTAAATACCAGCAGAGGAATCACAGCAAAAGGAAAGTTATTGTGGTATATTAAAGAATGAAAAAATGGATCATCTTCCCCTTCACAAGCAGATTCAAATCAAACTTTTGAAATACATATTGCTCATAATATGTTTAATTAGTGTAATTAATATTGCAATTGATTTAAATTCTTTGTTATGCACCTCTCTCCCAGACAAAACCATGACAAAGATGAGGCAGGGGTATACATGCTTGGTTGTGAGTCTGTGTAAATAGAGATGTCTGCACTTTGTGGGCACTGTGAAGCTGTCAGTAATCGCCAGCTTCCTCAGTAGGGGAGACCTCTGCAGCTCACCTGGATCCATGCCAGTCCACCAGGGCTTCAGTGACTATACTGGCCCCTTGCAATATATTTCACTAGGCTATGCATGTCAGGCTCTAGCCTCTGAGACCAGCCCTATTTAGGCTCTATAATGCTGTTTTCCTCAGTTTAGCTTCTTCATGAAATGTTTCCATTCAACCATCTAGAATCTGTTCCAGAAACTCTTTCCTTCATTTACCTGTGAATCAGCAAATTACTGCCTATTTCAATCTTCATTGTTTCAGCCTCTTGCAGTTTGAGTTTCGTTTTGAAACTCTGTATTTCAAGAGAACAATTGGGTATAAATTAATTAATTATGAGAGTTAATTATGAGTAATTGAGATGTGCATACTAGTCATCCATTCCTGTTGAGCTTGCCTAAATGTCAAGCTTCATCTTTCAAATGCGTCATCTATCAACTGTCTTCAACGGAGCTCTTCAGCAGTAATCTAATGCCCTCATGAACATTTTATTTTTTTGTGCCTTCCTTGTTTTATTTAGATGGGAAAATTTCTGTGCGCATATTAGGTCTTGATTTCCTAAAAGCCTGTCTGAAAGGTATGAAATGATATTATCAGTTAAACACTCCTATTGGATTCAATTGAAGCTGAGTTGGACCAAAGCAACACACTTAGTACTCCTTCACAACATACCAAATCGTGTGTTTCCTTGTCATGTGTTCTTCAGCACTGCTGAACATTCCATTCCCTAATTTCTGTGGTATTTAATTTAGAATTAACTTACATAATTATCTCTTATCTTTCTGCATAGGAAAAAAAATATTTCAGAATCTCTTAAGTTTTGTCCTGGCAGGCTTGACTTGGTTTGGTTTTATTTCAAGTTTGGTTTTATTTCAAGTGATATCTCTCCTTTCTTCTCCTTCCAGACACACAACTTTTTCAGGTAGGTTGAAATAAAATGTAAGTGGAGCATTCCAAAATGTGCCCTAGTTATTCAACAAAGAATGACACTCAGGTGTGCTATTGAATGTACACTCCAAACAGTGAGTCCAACCCGTAGAAACCTGACAAGGAAGAAACACCTAAACTGTGGCTCTAGGGAGGCACTGCATACACAATTCCCTTTTATTTTTCTCATAGAATTTTCAGTAGGAAGAAGTGCTTTGTTGTTGTCGTCGTTGTCTTTAACTAAAGTTTTATAAGGGAAAATAAAAACGTCATGCCCCTCCCCGCCCCCCAGTCTTACTCAGAAGCTGTGGTATGGCGTGTCTCCACTTGCATCAGATAAGAGTATGAGGCACTCAGACTACACCTTTCCTAAGGTATCACTATAACATTGTAAAATTGATGCTGGGGGGAGGGTTGTTTTATTTTTTTTTTTTTTTTTTTTTTTTAATTCCAATCAAAATATGTTTCAATGAGAGCTGAAAAAACATCCACAGGAAGGAAGCACAGTTTTGGAAAAAAATAAAAATAAAATGCATAATAATTCATAATTTGTATTGCAAGCAAATGGCAAGAGATGGCAGAAAACAACAACAACAACAACAAAAACATTCCTTGCCTATTAACAGAATTGTTCCTTTCATTGCTAATGCATTGTATATGTCCTATGTGAGGTGTTCATTCTAATCCTGATGAAACACTTTCCTGTATTCTACGCTTATTTCTCTCACTCTGATAATATATCATAAAATAGTCCCCAGCTTGTGGTAGCATCGAATCTTCACAGATTACCAGTTGGCCAACCAATATGCTTTCTGTGAGTATAGTTTTGGACTAGTCATATCTCCTCCTTTCTCCCTTTCTTTATGTAGTGCTTCTTTCAGGTTATTATTAGTGTTCATTATTTAGATGTTTTCCACATATATGTGGAGTTTTAGTCCTGGTGATAGTCCTCAACTCCCCTTGCATCTTCTGTTTTTAACCTCAGTACATACATTTTGTCTCGTGCTAGGCCTATAATGGTGATTGAAGGAGAGGGCTAATCTTAGCTAGACTACCTAGGTTTCAGCATATTCTAAATATTGTTGCACTGTAGTTAAACATTCCCTTGTATTTGTTGCCTCATTTACAGATCTGAAAAGACAGAATTTATGGCCAGAATTGTGTTAAGTTTCCGTTTTATTTTTCTCTTGTATGCATTCATTTAAATGAGGAAGTAAAAAGGTTAAATTCTGGCTGTCCAGTATTAGTACACTCCACTATGCGTCCAAGGTGGCCTGATGACCTAGTGCATGCGATTTCCAAAATTGTAAAACAAATGTGTGAGGATTTTTTTGTTTGAAGAAAAAGCTTTATCATGAAGCTTGACACATAAACAGCTTGAGCCCCACTAAGGTTTTTTATTTTTATTTGTTTGTTTTTAATGTGGGTAATAATTTGTGGTAGTCAGCACAATTGGGGATGTAAAGAGACAGATAGGCCAACTAATGCAAGAAAACACAGTTGAACAGTGGAGATTTGTATGACCTTGGGGTGTAGTGTTAGTGATAGCATCAGATATGCATTTACATAAAGCAAATGCTCTTGGGATTCCCTGTCCAGCTGTTGTGAAACAAATAACTCAGGGAGGCAATATGTGCATGTTTTCTTTTCTCTTTGTTGTTGTACACATTGCAGTAGGGCAGCTCATTAACATTTTGTTTAAAAGGGAAATTACAAAGTGATGCTAACTGGGGTTAGAGGTCAGCAAGAGTACAGAGGCACAACAGTGAGTGTGAGAAAATGATTAAATTAAAAAGGTATTTTGGAATCCTTCTTTGGCAAATGTTTTCCAAATGCTGTGAAAGTGATGTGAAGGTGGTGTGAAGATATAAACACATTAAAGTGAAGTATGTGGGGGATGGTCTGCTGAAGAAGGCAAAGTGGATCTTAAAAGAGCCTTTTTTTTCTTTTTTTTTTTTTTTTGGCTTTTGGCTTTTTTTTTTTTTTTTTTTCTTTTGTTACATTCCACCCTGGTGAAGCATGGAATTGTCTTTCTGCTAAGCTTAAATTTCCACCCATCCTCATAGGGAACAATTAACCCAGGAGAGGCTGCCTGTTAGCTTCAGCAGAAGGAGGCATGTTCTAGTTAAAGTCTGCAAGAGACTGCATATTGAGTCAGAAGTGATATCCATCTTGCTCACTGACTGCTGCTTTTCCATCTTCATGGATAAATGTGTGCTTCTGCCCTCCTCCTTTAGCATCCTAGCTACCTGAGGCTGTACCTCAGGACTGCTATGTCTGTTTTAACTAAACACAGTTTCCGGGACGCTTCTGACTAAACCAGGCTTTAGGATAGCAATTAGCTTCCAAAAATTAAGACCTTTTTCCATCTGTCTGTTAGCATTCCTTTTGTTACCATGACTTAAATAATGGTGTGATGAGAAGGTCTTGTCGCAGGATGTTCAGAGTAAGTGAATTGCATCTATAAGATGAAACCAGCTCAGATGAGTTCTGATAAAATGGGAGACAGTTCATTATAGTTTTTCATAAAACTTGCCATCATGGCTACTAAAGATTTGGGATTTGGGAATGGCTTTAGAAGTCTGTGTTCTTTGCCTTATTTATTGCATTGCCATTTGAACATATGTAGATTGAATATATTCTCATTTAAGGTATCGGCTTTTCACTTATATTAAATCTCTTAAACAAGATTTTCAGAGTGCATGAGACAGTGCAGTGACAGGTTCAAATAAAAGCTATATTAACTTATTGTTTTTAATGCCTTAAGACTATTTGTAGCACCTTTTAACATTCAGAAGCAAGCACTGAGACATTATGGTAAATTAGGAAACTCCTTTTTAATTGAATTATGTTTCCTTACTGTTAATAGTTACACTGTTTAGATCTAGATACCATTTTGATCAGCTATTTTAGATGCAGAAAAAAGAAGAAAAAAACCCTATAAAAGTACGCAAAACTTTTGTTCTCTACAGGCTTCAGGCAGGTATAACTTGGGAAGGGAGGAGTTGGAGAAAACATGCAAAACAAAATAAAACAAAAAACAAGGAAAACCTTCCAAGATTCCTATTTCCCTATTTCTGCATGGAAAGCAAGCTTCTCAAAGATCTGAGATACTGGAATAAACTCCAGCAAAGACAAGTTAGATGGCAGAAAACTAGTAAGATGATAGAGGAGTTATGCTGAGTTAATAAATCATCTCTGTACTTCTAAGCATAAAACCCCCACATGTGTAATTTACATATGTATTAAATTAATGTATCTCTAAAACACGTACACACTATTCCTCTGTATACTCAGTCTATTATCATTTTCAAAGCACTTGTCACAGCCCTGTCTAAGCTTTGTATTGAATTAAAACACCATCATAAATATTTCAAAAATGATAATTAATTGTCCTTCTTACAGCAGATAAAATTATAAGCTCCTGTTTCTGAGAAAAATGATGGCTGCACTGCTGCTCTCATTTTAGTGAAAGACTGTTATCTTATAAACCTGTTTTATTGCCTTCATTCTGGTCCTCTGGGAAAGCTTGAGTGATGAAATAGGTCTTACAATATAATCTAAAGATTGCAAGGTGATGGCTTTTCTTAGATCTAATTTTGGTTGATATTTCAGAATCTCAGGCATACACTTAGTTCTTAAGTGTAGTGCACTTGTTAATCAAAGCAGTAACAACTACAGATGAAAGCTTTGAATCCATGCCACTGCATTGTATTGCTGCAACTACAGACCTTCAATCTGTGTGAAACAAAAAAAAATATTTTTCTGGAAAGTCCTTTTTATGTCCCCTTCATTGTTCCTTTCCCATTGTGGAGATAGCTTGCTTATAAAAGTTTGTTTCTTCCCCAGCTTGTTAGAAAACCAGCCATAACTATCACCCAAACATGAAATACTGCTTGTCAGAAGACAACACTTTCTAAAAAAAAAATATATCAGAACTATTAATTTAAGTATCATGCTTCTTCTAATCCCAACCATAAATGCAGTCAGTCCTATTTTCTTTCTTCATTCAGTCTTTGTGTGGAATTTTGCCACACACATCATCTGAGTTCTTCATTTATTTTCCTTTACTAAGGATGGATGGCTCAGAAGCAGAAGAAAAATGTCTGGTCTTCTGTCTTCTCTACCTCAGTGCTTTTAGTTTCACACTCTTCAATGTGCCAGATGTTTCTAATCAAGTAGTCCTTCAGAAAACAAAAACAAACAAACAAAAAACTTTAGTTGTGATGATTTAATGTGGCTGAGGCATAATGTTAACTAGTAATAATAGGTTTGTGTATCCCTAGCAAAAATACTCCCATCCTCTAGCATTATGCCAAAATTACAATAAGCTATTAAACTGCTATATTACAGAGTAACTGAAGATTTAGGGTTGTGAGTAGTTAGCACTATGAATACTGCCTCCAATCAGTTCTTTCCAATTTCACAGTTCTTTCCAATTTCAGTAGTCACCCATTAAGAGGAAACTTCAGTCTCAACAACATTTGTCAGAGGCAGATATTCCCTAAAAGTGAATACTTGTTAAGAGAAATAAAGCAATAGGCCTTTTTGTAAGAATTGATAATAAATCACTACTGTAATTTTGATGTGTTACCTTATTTTTAATAGCAGGTATTATGCCAGCTCTAGAATGTAGCATGCATTATTACTTATTCCAAATAACATTGTCTGTAATATTAATCCATGCAATGTTGTATCTGATGCAGTCTTTGCTGCTGGATTTCATGATAGGTTGGTTTATCTCTGAGCTAAGCAACTTCTTGCCTGCTCATGTCATTTGTACTCTTCATTTTACCACACTCTGGAACCTCCAGATCCTAGTTTTAGTTCTAGATCTTATGGGCTCTTGCTGGCTTTCATGAGCTTATTCAGACTACAGATGAACAAACACACATGCTTGTCTCCCTCCAAGGACCAACTGATACTTACATTTTAGTACACCTATAGACAGGAGAGCATGCATCCTTCGGTCTGGGGAAGAGAAGGGTCCTGGGAGACCCTGTAGTAATAGGACAAGGAGTAATGGTTTAAACTAAAAAAGGGTAGATTTAGATTAGCTATTAGAAAGAAGTTCTGAGGATGGTGAAGCACTGGACCAGGTTGCCCAGAGAAGGTGTGGGTGCCTGTCCTGGTTTCAGTTAGGACAGAATTATTTTTCCTCCTAGTAGCTGGTAGAGTGCTATGTTTTGGATTAGG
>CM021763.1:70250134-70266240 GCA_011075105.1 Heteronetta atricapilla
CCTAATCCAAAACATAGCACTCTACCAGCTACTAGGAGGAAAAATAACTCTGTCCTAACTGAAACCAGGACAGTTATCCAAAGGATTTGTGGATAACCAACCCCTGGAAGTGTTTAAGGCAAGGTTGGATGTGGGGCTTTGAGCAACGTGGTCTAGTGGAAGGTGTTCTCAATGGCAGGGGGAGTGGAATTAGATAACCTTTAAGGTCCCATCCAACCCAAACCTTTCTATGAATCTTTAATTCTTTT
Organism: Heteronetta atricapilla; assembly: GCA_011075105.1. Lineage (NCBI taxonomy): Eukaryota > Metazoa > Chordata > Aves > Anseriformes > Anatidae > Heteronetta > Heteronetta atricapilla. The sequence goes on from CM021763.1 coordinate 70,250,383, forward strand.
AGCCAATATGTTCTTTGAGGTGACCTGGAAAACTCTAAATTTGGCAAGGAGTCCCTTCCCAAACTACTTCTGCAAAGTAATGTGGGGATATATGGCAAATATCAGTCTCCTAAAAGACAATGTTGAGAAAAACGTATGAATTTCTGTAACAGAATTTTGAATCTTTAATAATCATAAAATCCATGGGGAATTTAAAAGGCCGTATTTCCAGATTGTTGTAGATGAGGAAATTTTCACTGTACTGTAAGAGTTGTAAGAGTTGCTCTATTTTTGTACTTTGGAAGTATACATAAAATAGTTGTGTTAAATACTCTTCCTTCTCAGTGGTACTGAAATCAAAAGCATCAGTCTTTGTAGAGGAATTTATATCCTTTTCCTGAGTATCACAGTGCTGGCAGGTTGGAACTGGAGTTGGTGGTATGACTCTGTATTCTTCAACCCTGTGATTCCTATCCTGTTTAATCAAGAATTTAAATTTTTTCAATCTCTGCTACCTTTCCATATCTTGCATTAATCAAATGAAGACTGGCTTTTATATTAAATTAAATTCCAGATTCACGTAGACTTTACTATGTTATTCGGCCATTCAAATGTTTTGGTCATTCACTGAACTTGATTGAAAACAAATAGTAAGGTAACTCTCCAAACCAAAACTTATAAGTACATAAATTGTTTCCCAATTAATGTTTCATATATTAAAATGACACCTTCTTGTATAAAGATCTTGGAAAAGCTCTGAGTTTTTTTGTATTATTATTATTGGAATGTGTATTCTGAAATGTGCTCTGTATATTGCATTTTTTATATTCTGATGCATTTAAGTGAGAATTTTAGCCTTTTTTATTTTTTTTCCCATTTTATTCCACTATAATTATTCTTTCTTCCTTTTGCTCTGCAGGCAAGGATCTGAATAGTCTTGGAAAAAGAATCACAGGAAGTGTTATGATCTGAATTTATTTATGCTTTTTTTCTTTTTCTAATACTTACATTAGAAATCCTATCAATATGTTTTCACTGTATCTATAATTAAAACTGTGATTTTTTGCATGCAGTTCTTTTTAAAAACACTGTGGCTGGCATAGGAGCTAGAGTCAAATCCCGGAGACAATCCTTTTAGAAATTATATATATATAACATCTTTTGTTAGATTGGAAATATTTTTCTGAGAATAAATTATCAAAATGTGGAGTCAAACCACAATCTTTGTTCACAAGAAACTTTTAGAATCAGGAGGAGCAGCTAAGAAAAAAAGAGATATAGAAAGGAAATCATAATTTATTTTGTGGTTGTAAGTGGTTCTGAAAATCTGTAGTAGCAGGAGTGATGGTAAAAGTATTTATGTGTGGACAAAATCTTCACTCCATATAAACTTTGCTGAGATGTAATAGAAATATTTTACTAACCCACCCATAATTATTTTGTCCTATACAGGTTCACGTACTCCAAGAAGCTCTCCACAAAATAAAACAATCCTTAAGGTAGCTTTGTGCCCAGAATCGTGTGTTGTGAGCCTTCATTAATCCAGAGGGATTACTATATGCATAAGAATGTTATTATCTTGTTGGTTTAATTTAAATATATTATTTATGTAACATAACTTTAATTAATTAAGTCACTGGCTTTGAGTCAACATATGTTTGAACTGCCTGCTCACTCCCTAAAGACCCATGAATAGAAAGCATGTGGATTTACAATTAGATAAGGAGCTGGGGGCTGAAAAGTTGAATTACTCTTGAATACTTAAAATATGTCAATTTTGGCATTCTGATTAGAGTGGGAATGCTTTTTTATGCTCCTGAATCTGGAAATAAGCTGAATTGTAATTGCATAAGAATTTATTTTTTAGGAGAGGTAAGCAAGATCATCATTCATCATTCTTCCTTGTTAATAGATTAACTGGAATATGAGGGCTTTTGTATTGCTTTTGTTTTGTTTTGTTTTGTTTATATATGTATATTTTGAGATGGAGCAACAGTAGGAACTGAAAAGTTAGCTTTATATTCATTAGTAGGCCAACTACGATTTATCAGATGAGCTGTTCCATCATGTTCCTTCATGTTCCATCTCTGTTTCATCTTCATGGATATTTAGCATGACTATAACTTAGCCTTGACATTTTTGTAATGTTGTTGTTTCATCCAGACATGCAACTTGGAGTGGTTCGGCACAATCAGGAAGATCACAAAATCATGGAATCATTTAAGTCGGAAAAAAACAGTCAGGATCCAACCACCAGCTTGATCTACTGAGTCTCATCACTAAACGGTGTCCTTTACTGCCATGCCACTTATCTCTGAAACTCCTCCAGAGATGGGGACTCCACCACTTCCATGTGTGGCCCATTCCAACATTTGGCCACCCTCTCCATAAACAAATTCTTCCTAATGTCCAATCTAAATGTACCCTGCTACAATTTGAGACACTTTCCTCATGTCCTATCACTTGCCACCTGAGAAAAAAACCTGACACCCTCCTTGCTCATTTCAGGTAGTTGCAGAGCAAAGAAGTCTCCCCTCAGCCTCCTCTTCCCCACACAAAACAACCCCAGTTCCCTCAGCCACTCCGTTTAAGTCTTTTCACCCCTTCACCAGCTTCATTGCTCTTCTCTGCACCCACATGAGCAACTCAATATCCTCCTCTTATTTGACATGCAGACTCACCAGTGTTGCATATAAGGGGACAATCACTTCCCAAGTCCTGCTGGCCACACTCTTTCTGATGCACGCCATGATGCTATTGGCCTTCTTGGCTACCTGAGCGCACAGCTGGCTCATGTTCAGCTGTCTGTTGACCAGCATCCCCAGGTCCTTTTCTTCTGGGCAACTTTCCAGCTACTCTTCACCAAGCCTGTGTCAATGCATGGAGTTATTATGAAATAAGTGCAGGACCCAGCACTGAGCTTTGTTAAATGTTAGCTAGCCTACCAAGATCCTTCAGCAATGCCTTCCTACTCTCAAGTAGATTGACAGTCCCACCTAACTTGGTGTCATCTGCAAACTTACTGAGGGTGCACTCAGCACTCTCATCATGATAGTTGATAAAAATTTAAAACAAATCTGACCCTCGTATTGAGCCCTGAAAAATGCCACTGGTGACCAGTCAACTAGATTGAGGTACATTCACTATGACTCTTTGAGCCCAGCCAACTGGACAGTTTTTCACTTGGTGAACCATGCACCCATACAATCCATGAGCAGCCAGTTTCTCCAGAAGAATAATGTGGGAGATGGTGTCAAATCCTTTACTAAAATCAATGTAAATAACATGCAGATCCTTAACCTTACCTACTTTCAGGTCACCTTGTCATAGAAGGAGATCAGGTTAGTCAGGCAGAATCTGCCCTTCATAAACCCATGCTGGCAGCTTCTAATCATTTGAACATCGTGTATATGCCATGTGATGGTTCTAAAGATGATCTGCTTCATAACTTTCCCTGGTATCAAGCTCAGATTGACAGGGCTGTAATTCTCTGGATCATCTTTTCTGCTCTTCTGGTAGATTGGAGTCATGTTATTAAAAGTTTGGTCAACAGGGACCTTCCTGGTTAGCCAAGACTGCTGGTAAATTATTGTTAAGTATCTCAGCAAGAAGTTCCACCAGCTCCTTCAGTACCCTTGGATGAATCCCATCCAACCTCCTCAATTTATGAACATTCAAAAGATGTAGAAAGTCACATACAGTTTCCCATTGGAGTATAGGGAAATAGTCCCTATATGAGGGTCCCTATTCCCATTGGAGTATAGGGAAATAGTCCCTATATGAGTCCCTATATATGAGTATAGTCCCATATGGGACTTCATATTGCTCCCTGTCACTGTTGTCCAACTCAGTGTTCTGGGTACCCCAAGAAAATTAGTATTAGCCTTACTAATAAATATGTTCCTAGTCATGATGTTTCAAGCCTAGAATCTAATTTTGACCGCTGTCTGTGGACCTCATCTTTTTTCCCTCTCTTTGTGTCATCTGCTGTAAAGGTAGGGCTTTGTTGCTATTCTCTTCCAATGCCTGAGCAGGCTTATATCTTTACTGCAGAAAATTATTCCAGTGCCTGAAGACAGATATTTGCTTACACTTTTCCACTAAGATGCAAAGATATGCATTTACAATGTACAACCCAAACTTAACAAAGAAGATTTTTTAATATTTTTGGAAGGAAAAACATGAAGCAAATTTTCAGAATGGTAACTCTCCCAAACATTTTCTTTTTACTGTCCTTCACTCACCCAGTCTCCATTTACTGAATAGTGGCTCTTATAGAAAGGGTCCTGCATTCCTCCTGGACAACAGTAGGGAGAATGGTTGTAGTAGGGTACACCTCTGTTCCCTTTCAGTAGAAGAAATCTACACCATCCACATGTACAAAAACTATGTTAGTGCAATGCTTCAGGTATGTGGCTTGTAGACTGCAGTTCATTTTACCTCATGACCTTTCTCAAGCTTCTGTTAAGCCAGTACTATTGTGTGTGAAACTACAAAAAATATTGTCTCCCTCTGATACATCATGTGTTGACACATAAAGAGGTGCAGGAAACTGTTAGATACAAACGCACTGTTAAATAAAATTTGTTAATGTTTGTTGCTCTTAACTATACTGTAAAAGTGCTTGACATTTTAAAAATGCCAAACAATTGTATAAATTCACACTGTCCAAATTTCATCATGAAATCACTGTTTTGAGAGTAAAATTCAATAGAACAATTATAGAATCATAGAATCATAAATTCTATGCCAAGCCAAGCCAACATTAAATATCCAAACGTGACTTGTTCATGGCAGCTACTGCACACAGTATAGTAGATAAGAAACAAATGTATGTAGTCTTCAAATAAGAATAATAAATAAATAAAACTGTTTTATTACTTGTTCTTTTAGCTACATCTTCACTGTAAATCTATTTATTTATTTATTTATTTAACCTGTATTCTAGCAGATATTGGATTGGCCATAATTTAGGTATTGAATCCCAAGTAAAAATTACCACTTTTGAGTAAGTCAAAATATGTTCTGCTGTACTCAGTGGTGTTACTACAGCAGTCTTACTCAACCTTTAAACTTCCTTGAAAGATGAATGACGGGCCAATGACGTGAACATTAGAAGATCATAAAACCAACTTTCCATTTGAATATTTTTAAATACATAGATATCACACACATACCTGTTTGATATGTCCCTTTAGATTTTGATGATGAATACAGCAATGTCAAGATGTTGATGATAAAACAATCCCTTTAAGTTTTGTACCTTACTCTTTTTGATGGCCACGTTTGCAATGTGCTTAAACTTTCCCTTGACATTAAGCACCAGTTTAATTACCTTACTATATCAGAGATTAAAAGGAAGCATTAACTCTTATTTCTGGACCAGATATGACATTTTAGAAACAGTTATGCTCATAAATATACCCTTTATCATCAGAATATTCCTACTTTATTATAGCACTTTAAATGTGTCCTTACATCTCAGAAGTAGGCTATTCCTGTTTAAAGTTATAGAATCTCTTTAATATTTTTCTGAATTGAACCATTACTGCTAAATTTAAAATTTAATTTCTTTCTTTCCTTTTTATTTTTTTTTCCCCTTTTTTTCCCCTCTCTTTCTAAGTGGGTTCTAGGGTCTCTGATTTGCTGTAGAGTTATTCACTTTTAACTCTTGTATTCCTGATCTTAAACAAATAAATAAATAATTGGGTTAAACATGATTAATTTCAAGTCACAGCCTTTCATTTGCAAATCAACCCATATTCTTGTATCCACATGAAGACTTCTTTTTCACATGGAAATCAGCCTCTGCTTTGTTCATGAAAAAAAATAATGATAACATAAGAACATTTCTTGACACTCTCAAGCCAATAATTAAATTATTACTTCCTTCCTCTGAAAGAAACCCTAGAAAAATATAGAAATAAAAAAATATTTAAAGAATATGATACAGTCAATCAAAAAGTGAAAAATTGTTATTTCTCTTAGACTGACTTAACTCCTGTTTATTTTACAAATTAGTTTTGGGAAAACAAAAACAAAAACAAAAATTTCCAACTTAGACCTATTAAGGTAGTTGTCATCTTCTTCTTCATCATCACCCTCTTCATCTTTTTTTTTTTTTTTAAAAAAAAATATATATATATATCATTTGCCTGGCCTTCTGAATTATCATATATGCAATTTTCAAGTTCAGATATGGAAAGAAGGAAGAATCCTTTCAATTACTGTGTACCATACACTCAGGTCCCTTCTACTTTTATGATAAAATAATGCACCAGAAATCACTGTACATCAAATTACTTAGTGTGTACTGGAAAACAAATAATAAGACCATATATTTTGATTTTCGCCATGGTGATCAGCTCTGGGCAGGTGCAGGCCACGGCAGAGTTGGGTACTGCGGCTTACTACCAGGGCCTTCCTGAACTGGGGAAGCTCCAGGAGAGCGCAGAGATTGCCAGGGGTCTGCATCTGGTGCACAAGCAGATGAAGCGTGTGGGCAGTACCAGTAGTAACAGCAGCCACTGCTCACTGCCCCATAAGGAGTCCCCAGGGAGTCTGAAAACAGGGTGGTCAAATGGGCCTGGCCTGGCGGTTGGCGCAGAAGGGGACCCATGAGGGAGGGTGCCCCATGAGAGAGGGCTCTTCCACTGGCCGAGTAGGAGGCACCAAATACACCTTGACCCTGCACCCAGATCTGTGCAGGTCGGGGGTGCTCACCCTACCTGATCCTGGTGGTGCTCATCTCAGAACAAAGGCTGTGGCTCACAGCACAGTCTTCAGGGGACCCACAGCCAAACAGCTTGAAACTCTGTCACTGTTACTAACAGAAGGGAGGGGGAGCAGTGGTACAGGAGAGTGGAAGCTGGCAACAACAAGGACCAACAGGAGGAAGATCAGCAGGAGAAAGAGTCATCACTCAGAACCTGAGGTACCCTTACTGAAGTTCTTCACCCCTCTGCTGTCTGGAAAGGAAAGACCCATTGCAGGGGTGGTGGAGCTGAATAAGGCAGCCTGGTCTGATCCTTGTGGAACAAGCAGTGCAACTAAGAAAAGTTGACAAGTGATAGAAGTAGGAGACAGTCTTCTGAGAGGTATGGAGGCACCTATCTGACGACTGGATCCCCTCTTGAGAAAATCTGCTGCTTACTGGGGGTTCATATCAGGGATGTCACCAAGAGGCTGCCAAGAATCATACAGCCTGAGGAGTATTTATCCAATGTGCTGTTTCATGTGGACATCAGTGATGCAGCAGTCTCAGGAATACAAAAGGGATTACAGAACTCAGGGAGCAGCAGTAAGGGACCCGGGAGCACAGGTTTTTTTATTTTATTTTATTTATTTTTTTTTTTTTTTCATTGGTCTTGCTGGTCAAAGGGAAGGGGATTGAAGGGCCAGTCAGATCTGGCAAGTCAAAAGTTGGTTACATAGGTTTTCATTAGGGGCCCAACTTAAATGTCTCTATGCTAATACATGTAGCATAGGGATTAAACAAGAGGAGTTGGAGATGTACGCATGCCTGCAGGTTTATGACTTCACTGGCTTTATGGAGATGGGATGGGATGGCTCCCATGAATATAGTGTTGGAATGAGAGGATACCATCTCTTTAGGAAAGCAGACAAGGACAACTACAGTCCAGTCAGTCTCACCTCTGTGATCTGCAAGCTTCATGATCTGCAAGATCATGAAGCAGATCCTCCTGGAAACTAAGCGAAGGCATATGGAAAACAAGGAGGTGATCCAAGACAGACAGCATGGCTTCACTAAGGGCAGATCATGCCTGACAAATCTACGATGGGGTGACAGCATTGGTGGAATGGGGAAGAGCAACTGACATAATCTACCTGGACTTTTACAAAACATTTGACATCGTTGTGCACAATATCCCTGTCTCCAAATTGGAGACACATGGTTTTGATGTATGGAGCACTCAGTGGATAAGGAATTGGCTGGATGGTTGCTCTCAAAGAGTTGTAGTCAATGACTCAATGCCATAGTGGAGGCAAGTGTCTAATAGTATTCGTCAGGGGTTGGTATCGACACCACTGCCGTTTAACATCATTGTAAAGAGGCAAGATAGTGGGATCAAATTCACCCTCAGCAAGTTTGCCGATGACATCAAGCTGTGTAATACAGTTAATACTCTGGAGTGAAGGGATGTCATCCAGAGGGACCTGGACAGGCTTGAGAGGTCGAAAGGTGTCCCGGCCCATGTCAGGGCTTCAGAATTGAATGGTCTTTAAGGTCTCTTCCAACTCAAAGTATTATGTGATTCTATGAAATATATTAAAGCCAGGAAGCATAGTTATAATTTAGAGATGAGGGAATTTCATATTAGGAGTAGCTTAGCCTCAGTAGCACTTTGTTACTGCTGCTTGGCCTGTACTTAACCTCAGAGGCAACCTCACAATTTGTATTTGGTCAAATCAAAGAAAGAATGCTCAAAAACAAATCCTCGCTGGCGATAACGTCTCCTTTTCAGGCTTTCATTTTAGTTTGGCTTAACAGAACAAAATTACTGACAGATGTCGAAGGCAATGCTTTAGAAAAAGTGCCAAAATACCATATCTGGCAGTGTACATTTGGCTAAGTATCCCCCAGTGCACTTGATACTTGCGCCATTGTCAGAATGACAGTTCATTTACATCACTTCCATATTAGCAGTGCCATTAAAACTCCAATTATCCAACACACACACTTTTAAAATTCTCAATGGATAAGCTACTCAACTTTACATCTATTACACAATTCTCATCCCAATTTAAAAATGTTTCAACCCAACAGATTAAGTAATCCAGGACTACATTGTTTTATTATCTAATTAACAAAAAATGTTCTTCTAAGTCAAATCAGGGGTATAGCCTTTTCTCTTTTCCCTGATTTTACCTGGGAGCATTGAGCTAGCTGTGCTGTGTGTGGGCCAACTTCCTTTAAATTTGCTGCATTTCCTTTACCAGAAAGTTACAGATGATCAGAGGTTCCTCCCAGCTCTGCTGATAGGAATATGAAACATTCTGAGCACATTTGAAATATTGTGCAGTTGCTGACATATGTGTAAATGAGCACAAAGTATTCCCAAATTGGAGAGACAGTGTTTCATATAAATGTTTCACAGATATAAAAAACTATCCAGCAGACAAGGCTCTGGCTGCTAAAAGCTGTCTTTTGCTTACTTTCAAGGCTGTGTTTAACTCCATTGTTTACTATAAAGCAAAAAAGAGTTTTGCGTGCTCTTCCCTCTCCTTAATGCTGATGTGAAAGTGTCTGCATGGCTAATGTATGACCTGGTGCTTTGGAGAATCAAATAATTAGTGAGAGCAAACTGCTTGTCCATGGTAGGCAAAAACCCACCTTGAAAATAACAGGAGGATCCTATCTGCCCATTCCTGTCATATAATGCCAGGGATCAAACTGATCCACTAATAGCATGGCATGTCTGTCTGCCCATGTTTGGACAGTAAGCCAGTGCAAGACAATTAATATACCCCAGCTTGGATGCAGGTGTTGTGGAGAGCTGGAATTCACAACAAAATAAGTGCTCATGCTGGTGTTTAGCTCACTGAGGCCACAGCTCTGAATTTCCTCAGAGTAACATGACAGAAATCCTCTGAAGAATTGTGTCTGTGCCTACCAGAGAAGCTGATCTCCAGGCCTTCTTCCTGATCTCTTATTTTTATCCTCACTGTAAGCCTTTACGTATATTCTGCCTCTTTGGGAAATGCTGAATTTAAAAGGCCAAAGAAAGCTCACCAGAGTGGCAGAAACAGGGAGGTCTTAGGTTGTTTGCTTCACAGCTATCAGCAATGACTCGTTTAAACCAACACACCTGTAAACAAAGGAGAACATACACTGGTAACTTAACAACAATGGAAGTTTGGACAAACTGCTTTGAGATTGGATGTAATCTGAACCTGCCTGAATGAGCGACTGCATGAAGGTTATTGTTCTAATACGAAACAACTGCCTAGAACTTGTGCTTTGTTTTCAGAAGACACACAGGCACATGCTAAGTCTGAAACATTTGAGTAATCCTGCTGAAATCAATAGAACTACTCACATTCTAATCAGTTTGTTTAAGGTTTCATTCATTTAATATAAACTTTTTTTTTTCTTTTTTTTTTTTTCTTTTTTTTTCCCAAAGAGTAAAGGCAGCTGGCAGAAATTGCAAAATCGTCAGCGTTTGTTCTTGTGGGGGACTTTAACTTCCCAGACAGCCCAGAGAAAGCAGTCTAGGAGGTTTCTGGAGTGCGTGGAAGATAGCTTCCTGACGCAGCTGGTTGGCGAGCCTACCAGGGGAGGTGCCCCGCTAGACCTTCTGTTCACTAACAGAGAAGGACTGGTGGGAGATGTAGTGGTCAGAGGGCTGACTTTGTGCTGCTGAGGACACTGGTTGGTAGAGTCTCTTGGGAGGCAGTTCTGAAGGGCAGAGGAGTCCAGGAAAGCTGGGCGCTCTTCAAGAAAGAAATCTTAATGGCTCAGGAGTGGTCTATCCCCATGTGTCCAAAGACGAGCCAGTGTGGAAGAAGACCATCCTGGCTGAACAGAGAGTTGCGGCTCAAGCTTAGGAGAAAAAAGAGGGTTTATAATCTTTGGAAAAGAGGGCGGGCCACTCAGGTGGACTATAAGGATGTTGTGAGGCAGTGTAGGGATAAAATTAGAAAGGCCAAAACTCATCTGGAGCTCAATCTGGCTACTGCTGTTAAAGACAACAAAAAATGTTTTTATAAATATATCAGCACAAAAGGAGGACTAAGGAGAATCTTCACCCTTTACTGGATGTGGGGGGAAACTTAGTTACCAGAGATGAGGAAAAAGCTGAGGTGCTTAACGCCTTCTTTGCCTGAGTCTATAGCAGCAAAACCAGTTGTTCTCTGGATACCCAGTACCTTGAGCTGGCGGACAGGGATGAGGAGCAGAATGTGGCCCCCACAATCCACGAGGAAATGGTTGGTGAACTGCTACAGCATTTGAATGTACGCAAGTTGATGGGGCTGAATGGGATCCACCTGAGGGTATTGATAGAACTGGTGGAAGAGCTGGCCAAGCTGCTTTCCATCATTTACTGGCAGTCCTGGCTATCAGGGGAGGTCCCACGTGACTGGTGGCTAGCAAACGTGATGCCTATTTACAAGAAGGGCCAGAAGGTAGACCCAGGAAACTATAGGCCTGTTAGATTGACCTCAGTGCCAGGGAAGCTCATGGAGCAGATTATCTTGAGCATCATCATGAGGCACTTGCAGGGCAAGCAGGTCATCAGGCCCAGTCAGCATGGGTTTATGAAGGGCAGGTCCTTCTTGATGAACCTCATTTCCTTCTATGACAATGTGACACACTTAGTGGATGAGGGAGAGGATGTGGATGTAGTCTACCTTGATTTCAGTAAGGCTTTTGACACTGTTCCCCGCAGCATTCTCCTCAGGAAACTGGCTGCTCATGGCTTGGACTGGCATACGTTTCATTGGGTTAAGAGCTGGCTGGATGGCTGGGCCCAAAGAGTTGTGGTAAATGGAGTCAAATCCAGTTGGAGGCCAGTCACTAGTGGAGTCTCCCAGGGCTCGGTACTGGGGCCAGTCCTCCTTGACATCTTTACTGATGATCTGGATGAGGGGATCAAGTGCACCCTCAGTAAGTTTGCAGACGACACCAAGTTAGGTACTTGTGTCGATCTGCTCGAGGGTAGGAAGGCTCTGCACGAAGATCTGGATAGGCTGGACTGATGGGCTGAGGCCAACTGTATGAAGTTCAACAAGGCCAAGTGCCGGGTCCTGCACCTGGGGCACAACAGATAGTTGATAGTTGGCTGAATATGAGCCAGTAGTGTGCTCAGGCAGCCAAGAAGGCCAACAGCATCCTGGCTTGTATAAGAAACAGTGTGGCCAGCAGGGCTAGGGAAGTGATCGTCCCCCTGTACTCGGCTCTGGTGAGGCCGTACCTCGAGTACTGTGTTCAGTTTTGGGCCCCTCATTACAAGAAGGACATCGGGGTGCTTGAACAAGTCCATAGAAGGGCAACAAAGCTGGTGAAGGGCCTGGAGAACAAGTCCTATGAGGAGCGGCTGAGGGAGCTGGGCTTGTTCAGCCTGGAGAAAAGGAGGCTCAGGGGTGACCTTATCGCTCTCTACAGGTACCTCAAAGGAGGCTGTAGCGAGGTGGGGGTTGGTCTGTTCTCCCATGTGCCTGGTGTCAGGACGAGGGGGAATGGGCTAAAATTGTGCCAGGGGAGGGTTAGGTTGGATATCAGGAAAAACTTTACTGAAAGGGTTGTTAGTCACTGGAACAGGCTGCCCAGGGAAGTGGTTGAGTCACCATCCCTGGAGGTCTTTAAAAGACGTTTAGATATGGTTTAGTGGAGGACTTGTTAGCATTAGGTCAGACGTTGGACTCGGTGATCTTGGAGGTCTCTACCAACCTAGACTATTCTGTGATTCTGTGAAAACAAGCAGGAAAGCCTAATCATAAATGTAAAAACATGCTTCAACTTGTATAATCCTAAATCTCATAATATTATGCCCAAAAGATTTAATTAGATCCTACTGCAAGCGTACTATTTAGAAAAAAATCAGCAACCAAAATAACAAGTACATATTATTACTAATGTACTGTAGAAGATTATGTAAAACTGCAAGTCTCTGAATTACAGGGAGAATAGAAAGAAAATGTTTTTAATTGAGAAAACTGCAATTAATTTATTTTAGGTTGAAAATATCTCCAGTACTTTACTTTCCAGAATAATTTTGTAGATAATGAAAACAGAATAGGTTTTTACAGAATCAGAGAACTACTGATTAGTTGAGGTTGGACCTCTAGATATGACCGTAATGTCAATCCTGTGCTCAAAACATGTCTAATTTACATCACATTACTCAGGGCTTTATCCAGTCATATCATTGAACATCTCCAAGAATGAAGTCCCCTGAACGATCTGGTCAGCTTGCTCCATAAATTGACCACCTTCATGATGAAAAATGTTTTCCTTATATTCCTAGAATTTCTTATGTTCCAGCTTCATGCCTGTTTCCTATCTCCTTGTCACTGTGCACATCTGAGAGAAGTGAGACATTAAACCAAATAGTTATGAATCTAAATCTCTGACATCTCTGCTTTTGAGCCTTTCTTTTCCAAAAAAAAAAACCAGCTGTTATTGGGAGCAATATTAAATTCTATTTTTTTAATTTTTAATTTTTATTTTTTAATGCCACTGGTTGGTGGAGAGAAGTGCCTTTTTTTTTTTTTAAAAAAAAAAAAAAAAGTGGCTAGAAGGGATTTATAGTGGACTCACAGTAACACTGTCTGAAGTATTTTAGCTACATTAAGTATTATTTTTTCCGACATATATTTGCATATAGACCTATGTAGAAACTGAAATACTATGACTTGTCTCTATGTAAGTAACCAAATATAACAGTGTTATTAATTTCTGCATAATTTCTGCACAAGTCAATGCTGATCTTGTAATGTTATTATCCATAAACTTCCAAATGGATGGTAGAGTGCCTGTGACTTCTTTTTTTGCAAGCAAAAGGCAGAAGATTATGGACAGTGTTTGATTCATATTTCTCAGGATTTCTGTGACTACATCTGAGCCTTAGTTAAGCTGAAATGCCTAATAAACTTCATGCGTCATTTATCAGGTAACGGTGTCCTGACCTCAGAAAGGGAGTTCCAGTGATCTACAGTCTAATGGGCCCTTCTGTTATCTCACCTTTTTGCTTCAGTAGCTCCCCTGTTCAAATGACTGATGTCAGATGCCTGAATATGGTAACCAAAAGTAAAAAACAGTGACCTTAACTTTCTGCTTTAACCCATTGCTATTAAAGAAGAGCTCAAAACCCTTCATTAATGATTTTGGTACTGCAAAGCTCATTAGTTAAATGTAGATTTGTAAAACCAAGACCATAACTAGAGATTGTGTGAACTGTTGTGCTAATTAGGAGATGAAAAAAAACTCTGATTTTAGATAAAGAGACTGAATTTTGTCTTAGCCTGACTGAGAAAAAAAAAAAGGTTAATGAAGAACACAGTTATAGTTTCATAGTGTATTTGGATTGTCCTGGCATCTCTATGCCTGTAATATGAATCTCTTATGAATCTCTTGTTACGAAAATGATGTTATTTGTAGGAGTATAGCAATCCATGTCTGTTCTTGAATGAACACTTCATATCTGTCCGTCATTGTGGTATACACTTGAAATTAACCTTATGGGTCCTAAGATGGGATTCATTGCAGGTGAAAGGTGAGAGAAATAGCAATGACAAATATTTTTCTTTGTTAAACATGTCTTTCTTGACGAAGGGAAGCTTTCAATAAAGCTCTAAATACCATTCTTGCTGTTAAGCTACATAGAGGTGCATATTTCATTCCTCCAACCCTCCTGTGATGCATTTCAAAATAATTAACTTTAGCATTCCTTTTTTTTTTTAAAAAAAAAAAAAAAAAAAAAAAAAAACAACCAACCAAAAAAACAGAGAAAGTGCATTAGTTGCAGAAGTGTCTCTAAAACAAATTCACAAGATGGCTCATTTCAAAGTGGTAAATTTTTGCTACCACACTTAATGGACAGTGACTGTAACTGTAATTTAAAATATGCAAAAGTTAAAGGGACTCATTTCTTTAGAATGTTAACAGCTTTCTCATGGAACAGCACATGTTGGTTTGCTTACCGCAAAGGGATATATATGTTTTTTTCCCCTGACAAATGCTGTAGGTGTCGCCTATGTTGCCAAGACTTCCCACATTGTTTCCCCTTACTGTCAATCCTGTCTTATGGTATGTGCAAGGGCCAGTTGGAGGATCAGTGACAGATTTTACTGTCATGTGCTGTGGCTGATAATAACTTCTAATTTTGTATATTGCATTTAACAGAAAAAAAGTATTAATGATGCTGTCTTGCTGGTACTTATTCTTTCTGTATTCTGTAGCAGCATGTTTATTGAAAATGCATGAGAGGAAGATCTTCTCCCTTATCTTTTTAAGACTCCATAGTCTACTAGCAAGCACTTTCTCAGCTGAAGTACCATATGAGAATAATCAAGACAACATCCTTCAGTTTTACTGACAGATTCCATCCTATCTGTTTTTATAGTGGACTGACATGCTGATGAGAGAACATTCTCCATATAGGGGAAACTTGCCTGCAGAAAGACAAGTGAGGTGTTTTAAAAAACTATGCAGAAATAACTGTTAGGGGTTGTCAGCTATCTATGGCTAAAAATGTGAAGACATTATTAGAAATGTGAAAGAGCACAAACAAACATAGAGAGGAGAAACACATTGTCTAAGAGAGTGTCCACAGTTTTGTAGGGAGCACAAGCTTTTTGAAAGGACATACATGGCTCACCAGCAACCAGCTTGCATACACGTACTTGTTTTACAGTCTCAACAAGTTTTCAACAATAAAGCATTAAGTGGTTATGACTTAAGTTATGGAAAGATGAATACATGTTGCAGTGTTGTTAGAATGTGAGTTGGATTAAAAAACAATTAATGAAGATTAAAGGTACAAAAACTTTATACATGTGTTGACTTCACCTGCCTTAGATTTCATTTACCTATTTTTCAATCTTCATTGTTCCTGGGCATTATTTAGTAACTCTGTCCACTGTTTTAAACACATGAAAAATAACTTTTTACATATTTTACATTTAAAATGTGGTTCAGCACTCCCCTGCCCCCACAGGAAGGAAAATATTTTGGAAACTTCTCTTTCAAGAAAAGTAAACAGTTTTTAAAACCAAAAGAAAAGGCTACATGTAGTCATTTGACACTTCATCTTTGAAAAGATGTCAAGAAAATAAAATCAGAAAATCATAAGCAAATGCATTTTATGTTAACATAATAAATGAAAATTTCATCCAGCTTTACCTGTAATGGTTCTC
>CM021763.1:70266340-70288770 GCA_011075105.1 Heteronetta atricapilla
ATCTGGTTTAGCCAATGTAGTTTAATAGGTACAATTCATGATTTCTCTGGAACAGAAGTGACCAGTCATGGGGCTTCTCCTAAATTAAAAAGCTGCACTATTTTTCCATTTTCAAGCCAACTCCATCCGGTGGATTATCAGAATGAATGCATGTGATGGAGTCTGATTCTCAAATACCATCTTCCCTGATGTCTGCAAAGCCACACTTGGCCAACTGAAAACCTGTGCTGCCTAGTTATGCTAATTTATATTTGTAAACTCAGTGGTTTTCCTAGATGTTATCACTGATACCCAGTTCACTGCTGCAACAAAGAACCATATATGAGAATGAATTAACAACAGGTGTGGAAAGGGAAACAAAAAGTCATCAGCTCTAATTTCCCAGCCATGGTCTCACAGAGGCTGTACATCACTCTCCAGGAACCAGCTTGGTGCAGGTATGTGGTTATAGATCATACATTTGTTGTGCAAATATGCTGGCAGGACTCCCAAGTAGCATGGATATTTGTAAAGTAAGCCCACCTGCTCCTTCTACAGTAAATCATTCCTCAGTAAATGCTGTGCTCTTTGTGCTGATGCTTGGACAGTACTGTCTACTAGGGGCACCGATTGATGCCATTGTCCATAACATGACATTCTTTACTCATGCTTAGCTGTGAGTCCTGAACAATCTGCAGTGCATTCAGAAGTGGACAAAGCACATTTGTGCTCAATGATGATAACTTATTAATTTTAAATGCAGAGATACAGCCTGCCTTAATGCACAATCTACATACCCCATTTAACATTTTAAAATTACATAGTAAATAGCACTATTACAGTAACATCTATGGGGCATTACTACACTAAGATTTTTTTTTTTTTAAAAAAAGTTATTTCAAGCTATCAACATTTAATTTCTTTGAAGTAACTATAACAATATATATTTTTTCCTTTTTCTTCGAAAAAAGCCACTGTGCCAAATACTAAATAGAGTACAATAAGAAAACATTTATATATTTTTAAGTGTATACTGAATATGTCTTATACACCAGATGATAAAGGTTTGTTTGCCCATGAGTGTATGGGCAAGGTATTAAAACAATTAGGTGGTTTTGAGTCTTTGTTCCTGGTCGTCTCTCCTAAGAAACACGAAGAAAGTCTAACTTCTTACATCATTGCATTACTAGCTCTTCTTTTTTTGTTGTTTTGTTTTGTTTGTTCATTGGTATTATCTGAAAGTCAAATCTGGATTCTTACAGGGAGGTGATGGCTGCCATTTTCTCTGTGGAACTTCTTTTAAGTTTCCATCCCTGCGTCACTTCCTAGGATGCAGAAGGGATATCTGCCTCACTTTTACCTTATGGAATTGCTGGGAATCTGCAAATTAGATGTCAGTGTTCTGTACCAAATTACTTTACCTCTCTTTCTTTTGCACAGAGAGAAAATGATTTTGAAAGTGAGTAGGGGGCAACAGAAGAAGCTAATAAAATCACAAATTTACAAATAAGCTAAATTAATGATATCTTGGCCACATAGGCACAACTAATATAACTAATTAATTCACCTGTAAACCACAATGTCTGCAGTTCAATTATCTCTTTAGTTTTGGATTGATTATTCCTGGGATGCTTCTCCTTATATGTTTAAATATGTATAACATTTCTCAGCCTATGTGTTCACATGAGATTTGTATTGTATTCAAAGCAAAAATTAATATCTATCTACTTTTAATTCACTTTCAAGAAACACTTTGATGTCTAATAAGACATCACTAAAACCAAAATTGTGTATGACACAGATGGGCTATAGGTTAATCGGAGCTTTTGTTTGTTGTGGACTGAAAACTGTCTTGAGAAAATACTGATTTTTAAGTTCTAACAGAATTAAAGCTAGTAAATAAATCTCAAAAGTTGTCTTCTACTTTTCTTTTTTAGGGAGCTGGAAGGGGTTGAAGAGTAAATCAAATGAAAAAAATTGGCATTTTATTGGAGAAATTAATATAAGATATTGACTGGATTTGTAGCTGCTAGCATTTGTAGTTGTAAAGCTATAATTCCAAAGGGAAGAGGTTTTAGGTCTCCCTCCACGTTGATCAGAAGGTAGTAAGAATTGTAATTTGACAGGTTAGTGCTATGATTAAGAACTATTTTCTTGCTCTTGCTATAGAAATTACATAATAATTAAAATAAATGAGCCTTAGCTTTTCCTCCTCTCTATTTAGTGATTAAGTCTCCAAGAAAATCACTTAAGTGATGAACCAGCTGGATGGCAAAATTCATTTGCCATCTGAGGGTCTATTGCTACAGAAAAAATAAAAGATTTTTTTTTTCTAAAATATTCTAATCTCAGTAAAAACTTTATCTTTACTAGCAGATTAACAAACAAACAAACAAACAAACAAAAAACAGCAATGTACCAACAGTCTAATGTTAGGGCTATTGACAGCTCTTGGCAAAAGACCATTTGCAAGTGCTAATAAAAAAGAATTTCATTACTGTATAGGGAGAAGCATGCATATGTAATTTCAGAGGTTTAAAGTTATTGTAATGACATTTCCGGAATAATAGGTGATGAGAGAGAGGTTATGACTCTCATTTGTCATGGCACAGTGGTACATATGTATTCCCATAGTGTGCTTGTGGTGTAAAACTAGTGGCTTTCTCTGAGATTCATCAGGGAAGCTAGCTAAGATGTAACAGGGTCTCAGTCAAAGGCTTTGGTTAGACTACAATGGGATCATCTTCCATGAAAGAGTAATACCACAGAATCACAAAATGGCTGAGGCTGGAAGGGACCTCTGGAGATCATCCGGTACACCCATCCTGCTCAAGCACGGACACCATGAGCAAGTTGTCCAGATGTCTTTTGAGTATCTCTACAGTAGAAGACTCCACAGCCTCTCTGGGAAACCCATGCCAGTGTGACCCTCATTGTGAGGATGTTTTCTGATGTTCAGCAGGAACATCCTGTACTTCAGCTGATGCCCATTGCTTTTTAATCTCTCACTGTGCAAAGCTGGAAAGGCCTGGCTCCATCATCTTTGCACCCTCGCTTCATGTCTGTGTACATGTTGATAAGATGTCCCCTGAGACACCTTCTCCTTAGGGTGAACAATCCCAGCTCTCTAAGACTTTACTCGTGAGAGACTTCTCACGGAGTCCAACTCTTGGCACCACACAGGTCTACCCAAGAACTCAGACCACATAACAAAGAGCATAGTCCAAATGCTTCTTAAACTCTGATAGGCTTGATTACTTCCCTGGGAAGCCTGTTCCAGTGTATGACCACTCCCTTGGTGAAGAACCTTTTCCTGATATCCAACCTGAACCTCTCCTGTTGCAGCTTGACTCCATTCCCTTGAGTCCTATCACCGGTCACTAAAAAGAATAGATTAGTGCCTGCTCCTGCACTTGTCCTCATGAGAAAGCTGTAGACCACAATGAGGTCTCCCCTCAGCCTCCACTTTTCCAGGCTGAACAGACCAAGTGACCTCAGCCCTCCTTGTACATCTTCCCCTTTAGGCCCTCACCGTCTTTGCAGGCCTTCTTTGGACACTCTCCAGTAGTTTCACATCCTTTTTGTACTGTGGTGCCCAGAACTGCATACAGTGCTCAAGGTGAGGCTGCACTAGGGCAGAGTAGAGCAGAATAATCACTTCCCTTGACTGACTATCTGTGCTATGCTTGATGCAGCTCAGTATACAGCTAGCCCTCCTGGCTGCCAGGACACACTGCTGATTCATATTCAGCTTGCTGACAATCAAAACCCCCAGATACCTCTCTGTAGGGTTGTTCTCCGGAGTCTCATCACCCAGTTTTTATGTATAGCCAGGGATGCCCCGTCCCAGCTGCAAGACCCTGCCCTTGCTCTTGTTAAACTTCATAGTGAGGTTGGTGATTGCCCAGCTCTCAAATCTGTCCAGATCACTCTGCAAGGCCTTTCACCCTCAACACATTCAACAATTCCTCCCAGTTCAGTATCATCAGCAAACTTTCTAGTCTTACGTACTAATAATCTGACATTGAAAAGACATTGAAAAAAAGACATTGAAAAGAACTAGCCCAGTTCTTTTTTTCAGACAGAATTTCCTATGCTTCAGTTAGTGCCCATTGCCTCTCACTGGGCACAACCGAAAAGAGACTGGCTCCATCCTCTTGACACCGTCCCCTCAGATATTTATACACATTGATGAGGTCTTCCCTCAGTCTTCTTTTTTTCCAGGCTAAACAGGCTCAGTTCTCTCAGCTGGTCCTCGTACAACTGGGGCTACAGTCCCCTAACCATCTTAGGAGCCCTCCACTGGAGTTGCTCCAGTAGTTCTATGTCCTTTTTGTACTGAGGAGCTCGGAACTGGACACAGAACTCCAGGTGCATCCTCACCAGAGCTGAACGGAGAAGTGGAGGATCACATAACTTAGCATCATAGAAACATCATGGTTGGATGCAACCAGTATCACCCACTAAACCACTTCTCTAAGCACCAGGTCCAACATTTCCTTGAACATCCCCCAGGGATGGTGACTACACTGCCTCCCTGGGCAACCTATTCCAATGCCTGACTGCTCTTTCTGAGAAGAAATGTCTCCTAATTTCCAACCTAAACCTCCACTGATGCAACTTGAGGCCACTCCCTCCAGTCCTAACACTAGTTATCTGTGAGAAGAGGCTGACTCCCAGCTCCCCACAGCTTCCTTTCAGGTAGTTTGTAGAGAGCAATAACATCTCCCCTGAACCTCCTCTTCCCCAGACTAAACAACACCAGTTCCCTCAACTGCTCCTCCATAGGACTTGTATCCATTTTCTGGACATGTTCCAGGGCCTCAATGTCCTTCTTGTGGTCAGGAAACCAAAACGGAATACAGTATTCCAGGTGTGGCCTCAATGGAGCAGAGTACAGGACTGTCACATCCCTGGTCCTGCTGGCTACACTGTTCCTGATACAAGCCAGGATGCCACTGGATTTCTTGGCCACCTGGGCACACTGCCATCTCTTGTTCAGGTGAGTATTGACCAACACCCCCAGATCCTTTTCCTCTGCATACCTTTCCAAACACTCTCCCTAGATCTGTAGCACTGCAAGTGGTTGTTGTGACCAAAGTGCAGGACCTGACACTTAGCCATGTTCAGCCTCATCCCACTGGCCACTGTCCATTGACTCAACCTGTCCAGGTCCCTCTGCAGGGCCTTCCTACCCTTGACCTGCTGGCAACACTCTTCCAAATGCACCCCAGGATACCACTGGCCTTTCTGGCCTCAAGGGCACATTGCTGACTCATGGTCAGCCTGCTGTCCCCCAGGAATCCCAGGTCCCTCTCTGCAGAGTTGCTCTCCAGCAGGTCAGCCCCAAGCATGTACTGGTGCTTGGGGTTATTCCTCCCTAGGTGCAGGACCCTGCAGTTGCCTATGTTGAACTTCATGCGGTTCCTCTTGGCCCAACCCCCCAGCTTGTCAAGGCCCCTGTGAATGGCAGCACAGCCCTCTGGGGTAACAGCCACTCCTTCCTGCTTTGTGTTGTTAGCAAACTTGCTGAGTGTGCACTCTGTTCCATCATTCAGGTTGTTGATGAATAAGTTGAAAAATACTGGACCCAGTACTGACTCCTGGGGGACACCACTAGCTACAGACCTCCAACTAGAATCTGCACCACTAAGCACAAACCTGTGAGCTCTTCCACCCAGCCAATTTTCAGTTCACCTCACTGTCCACTTATCTAGGCTGCACTTCCTGAGCTTGTCTATGATGATGTATGGGAGACAGTGTCAAAAGCGTTGCTGAAGTCAAGGTAGACCACATCCACTGCTCTCCCCATGTCTACCCAGATAGTCTTCTCATCATAGAAGACTATCAGATTGGTTAAACATGATTTCCCATTGGTGAATCCATGCTGACTATTTCCAATGACCTTCGTATCCTCCACATGCTTATCATGACCTCCAGGATGAGCTGCTCCATCACCTTTCCAGGTATGGAGGTGAGGCTGATTGGCCTGTAGTTGTCTGGGTCCTCTTTTTTGCCTCCTTCAAGCACATGCAAATACCAAAAGTACGAGTCCAGTCAGCATGGGTTTATGAAGGGCAGGTCCTGCTTGACGAACCTGATCACTTTCTATGACAAAGTGACACGCTGGGTGGATGAGGGAAAGTCTGTGGATGTGGTCTACCTTGACTTGACCAAGGCTTTTGACACCGTTTCCCACAGCATTCTCCTCAAGAAACTGGCTGCTCTTTGCTTGGACTGGCGTACACTACATTGGGTTAGAAACTGGCTGGATAGCTGGGCCCAAAGAGTCGTGGTAAATGGAGTCAAATCCAATTGGAGTGCGGTCACTAGTGGCGTTCCCCATGGCTCGGTGCTGGGGCCAGTCCTCTTCAATATCTTCATTGATGATCTGGATGAGGGCATTGAGTGCACCCTCAGTAAGTTTGCAGATGACACCAAGTTAGGTGCGTGTGTCGATCTGCTTGAGGGCAGGAAGGCTCTGCAGGAGGATCTGGATAGGCTGCACCGATGGGCTGAAATCAACTGCATGAAGTTCAACAAGACCAATTGCCGGGTCCTCCACCTGGGGCGCAATAACCCCAAGCAGAGCTACAGGTTGGGAGAGGAATGGTTGGAAAGCTGCCAGGCGGAGAAGGATCTGGGAGTGATGGTTGATAGTCAGCTGAATATGAGCCAGCAGTGTGCTCAGGCAGCCAAGAAGGCCAACAGCATCCTGGCTTGTACAAGAATCAGCGTGGCCAGCAGGTCCAGGGAAGTGATTGTCCCCCTGTACTCAGCTCTGGTGAGGCTGCACCTCAAGTACTGTGTTCAGTTTTGGGGCCCTCGCTACAAGAAGGACATGGAGGTGCTTGAGCGAGTCCAGAGAAGGGCAACAAAGCTGGTGAAGGGCCTGGAGAACAAGTCCTGTGAGGAGCGGCTGAGGGGGCTGGGCTTGTTCAGCCTGGAGAAAAGGAGGCTCAGGGGTGACCTTATCGCTCTCTACAGGTACCTCAAAGGAGGCTGTAGCGAGGTGGGGGTTGGTCTGTTCACCCATGTGCCTGGTGACAGGACGAGGGGGAATGGGCTTAAGTTGCACCAGGGGAGTTTTAGGTTGGATCTTAGGAAGAACTTCTTTACCAAAAGGGTTGTTAGACATTGGAACGGGCTGCCTAGGGAAGTGGTGGAGTCACCATCCCTGGAGGTCTTTAAAGGACGTTTAGATGTAGAGCTTAGGGCTATGGTTTAGAGAAGAACTGTTAGTGTTAGGTCAGAGGTTGGATTCGATGATCTTGAGGTCTCTTCCAACCTAGAAATTCTGTGATTCTGTGATTCTGTGAGTAACTGAGCCTGGCTATTAACATGCTAAAACGTATAAAGTGACTCTAGAGGTTTCTAAGTTTTCTGGGGAGGTGCTTGTTGTAACCAAGTGTTCATATACTTCTCAAAGGCACCCCGGTGTGGGGGAAGAGAGGCTCAGCCCATTGACTGATCCCAGAAGTCATAAGGTATCCTTCACAATGGTGTCTTCCCTAATATCCTCTCTCTCTTAAGTCAATTTATATTACTTCCTGTCTTTGAGGTGGAGCTTGAGTGACTCTAGTCATGCATATCTTGGTTATGATTGGTACAAAATTTTGTTGCTTTTGTATAAAGGTATAGGCTCAGAGAAATTCAGAGCATGTGCTCAGTGAGGGGTGGTCACACCTTGAAGGCAGGTAGCCTTTGGCATGGAGGTGTGCTTTTATAATGAACAAAGTTCACCATAGTACAACACTTTGTCAAAAACATGACAAGCCATTGGCTCAGGGTAGCAAATGAATAGTTTATTGGTTTTGGTGTGCAAAAGAACAATCAAGTTGCCATCTTATCACAGAGTCTGGCTGCAGTGTCTCCAGGCTGCGCTCCATACTATTTCTCTTAGCGTCAGCACACCAACTTCTGCCAGTGTGGCCAGCATCTAAGATTGGAGGCCTAGAGAACTTCTATGGAATGCTCCACACTAGAAGCTTCTTCAGTGCTGTACCTTTCCTTAAAAATGTGAATATAGGCTTAATTTCTCAGGCAATTTTTCCACACCTTCCTTGACAGCATTCCAGTCACATGAGCTGTCACCATGTCTCTGTGATTGCAATGAGAACAAAGCCTTGTGGCTGCAATCAGGTTTCCAGTTCTTCCTTGTTTCCCAAACGATGTGCATTAGTATACAAGTTTTTTCCTTGTTTCCTATGCTGCAAGTATTTGTATAGAAACGTTTCAAATGTCTGATGCCCCTCATGGGGCAGGTTGAAAGGTCTCGCTAGCATGCAGTCCCTCAGTTATTGGTGTGCAGTCCCATAGCTTATCAGTGGTGGGCCTGTTTTTATCCCTTTCCCCCTTCAAATCTAATTTAAAGCCCTATCAATCAGCCCTGATAACTCCTGGGCAAAAATTCTTTCCCCCATCTTAGAAAGGTGCTCCCCATCAGTAGACAGAAGGCCTGGTGTTGTGATTCTATGATTCTTCTGAGCTATACCACCCAAGGTGTGTGCTACAGCCTGGGGTCAATGGGGCCCCTCTGTTGGGAGGGTGGTACATCTGTGCAGCCCTTTGTTGGGAGGGGTAGGATGCTGATGCAGCAGCTCCTCATCCTCAGTTCCTCTCAGCCTACTGCTGTGCAAAGATAATGGCTGAGGAACAGCTTGCCCAGAGGAGCAAGAGAAGGAGGGGGAGGTGGTGTTCCAGGTGCCAAAGCAAAGATTCTCTTTAGGCCCATGATGAAGAAGACCACGAATCAGGCACACATCATATAATCATAGAATCATGCAATCACAGAATGGTTTGAATTGGAAGAGACTTTAAAGATCATCTAATTCTGATGCCCCTGCCATGAACAGGGACACCTTCCACTACATCATGGTGCTCAAAGCCTTTTCCAGCCTGAATACTTTTAGGGATGGGTTATGGACAATGTCTCTGGGCAAGCTCTTCCAGTGACTCACAGCAGCCAATCACTGCAGGCTCCCCAGGTGAACCAGGAGAATAACTGACGAACCACGTAAGAGCTGCAGATGTACTTCATAGACTTATGCTCCAGACCCTTCACCAGCTTCACTTCTCCCTTCACCCTTCACTTCTCTGGACATGATTGTAACAAGAAGAGGAAGAAATCAATGCGGGAATGGACAGCAGCAATGTCTGCACTATCAATAATAGACAGACTCTTTCAGTAACATTTCTTTATTTTCTCTAAGAGATAGTGTGAGAGAAAATGGAGTGGCTTGTAAACAGTAAAAGGAAGACTAGGGATAATGGAGGTGTCCTGGTAACGGGGAACACTGAAAACGGAAACTACAGGCCAGTTAGTCTCAGAGGGAGGTGGTCCATGGCACAGAGTCCAGCTGGAGACCTGTGACAAGTAGTGTTCCCCAGGGGTCGGTGCTGGGTCTGGTCTTGTTCAATATCTTCATCGATGACCTTGATGAAGGAATAGTGTCCACCCTCAGCAAGTACACTGATGATACAAAGCTGGGAGGAGTGGCTGACACACCAGAAGGCTGTGCTGCTGTTTGGTGAGACCTGGACAGGCTGGAGAGATGGGCAGGAAGAAACCAAATGAGGTTTAACAAGAGCAAATGCACCTGGGAAGGAACAACCACATGCATCAGTACAGGCTGGGGGATGACCTGCTGGAAAGGATCTCTGAGGAGAAGGACCTGGGGGGTCCTGGTGGATGACAGGATGACCATGAGCCAGCAGTGTGCCCTGGTGGCCAAGAGGGCCAATGGGATTCTGGCATGCATTAAAAGGAGAGGGGCCACCAGGTCAGGGGAGGTGATCCTTCCCTTCTACTCTGCCCTGGTCAGGCCTCACCTGGAGTACTGTGTCTAGCTCTGGGCTCCCTGGAACAAAAAGGACAGGGATCTCCTGGAGAGAGTTCAGTGGAGGGCCACAGAGATGATAAGGGGCCTGGAGCATCTTCCCTGTGAGAAAAGGCTCAGAGACCCAGGTCTGTTCAGCCTGGAGAAAAGAAAATTGAGGGGGGATCTTATCAACATTTATAAATACATGAAGTGTGGGAGACAACGGGATATGGCCAAACACTTTTCAATGGTTTGTAGGGACAGGACAAGGGGCAATGGCCACAAAATGGAGCACAGGAAGTTCCGCACGAATATGAGAAAGAACTTCTTCACAGTGAGGGTGACAGAGCACTGGGAGGGGGGTTGGAGCCAATGACCTCTAAAGGTCCCTTCCAACCCCTACAATTCTGTGATTCTGTGAAACCAACATGGGTATGAACAGCAGCAATGTCTGCGCTGTCAATAATACAGAGACTCTTATCAGTAACATTTCTTTATTTAGATGTGATGTTGCCTCCTGTGGACGGCCCGCCTACAGCTGCCATTGGGGTGGCTGGGGAGAGTCCTGGAGGCTGCTGCTGGCCCTCCTCTTTGGGGTGCACCATTGCCCCACAGGCAAGCAGTCCCTGCCCTGGGCAGAGGGACCTGCTGCTGCCTGCCCTGGCTTCTAAGGTGCTGCCTCCTCCTTTTCTGTGGTGGCAGGGGCACAAGTCCCTACAGGAGAGGTGGCGTGGCTGTGGGCAGCTGTGGGGATATCCTCCTGGCCCTCTGCAGCATGGGCGTCCTGGCGGTCATGCAGCTGGTGGATCTCTGTGCTGCACAGCTCCACAGCGGCAGTGATGAGCCACACCATGAAAGGCAGGGTGTGGTTTTTGAGGCAAGGCTGCAGTGTCCACACCAAGCTGTCCTCGTTGAGCCTGTAGATGCACAGGAAGCTGATCCCTGTGCTCAGACCTGCAGCCACCTCCCAACACTTGGAGCTGGAGATTGTCTCCAGCTCCTGCTGCAGCCATGCAAGCAGGGGCTTGATGTTTTCCGGTGTGCTCCTGGAAGAAAGCTGCCCAGACCTCGGGTGGGAAGCTGAGCTCCAGAACCCTAGGCGCTGGCTCTACAGCCTCCTGCTTGTCCTGCTGGCTGTCAGAGAAATGCTCTGCGGGCTCTGGGACAGCGCACTACAAGAAATCGTTGTCCGACCTCACCAAGTATTTGACAGTCTTGATTGTCTCCCTGCAGAAGGGGCACCATGGATTCTTCTTTGCCCACCACAGGGCATAGCCATAGCACAGCCGTTGGAGACAGGAGGTCAGATAGGCAAGTTCATCCCTAGTCTCCCCACAGGCTGGGCAGGTCCAGTCCGATGGCACATCCATGACCACCGAGCTGTACAGTGGGCTGGGGAGAGCTGAGGTGAAGAAGCTGCTCCCCTGCCCTGGCGCTGCAGCTGCCAAAGGCTGTCTGAATCTGCACAAGGGAGAGAGGCCAAGGTCACTCAGTGTGCCAGGGTGAGCAGAGGCAATGCCCCCCCGGTACCTCAGCAGAAACCCTCCCAGCCCCACGGCTGGGCCGTTACTGTGCCCCCTGCTGGCTGCTCTGTGGCACGTGCCCCCGCACATCTCGTCTGCTCTGCTGGGAGCGCGCCTGGCGGTGCCCTGGCTGCCTGAGCCAGGCAGAGCCGGGGAAACACGGGCAATGACTGTGGGGATGGGCACTGAGAACAGCTGCCGGCAGCCCCACAGCACGGCTCCACCAAAATCTCACTCGATGCTCCAAGCCTCGCGCAGACGCTCAGCAGGAGTCCAGCCACGAGCTAGGCTGACATGGCCCCTGCTGGTGCCTCAGGTTAAGCAGCAAGGTCTGTGAGATCACATACCATGGCTCAGTGATGTCACCATGGGCCATCTGCCCCTGCAGAGGCACCCACAGTGCTGGGTACCAGCTCTGATGCGGGGCTGACCACATCAGCCCCGCATCAGAGCTATCCCTGTCTGATGCCTACAGGAGAGTTGAGTGTGGGGTCTCTGGAAGAGGATGGAGCTTGGGCTTCTCCTGTTCTGAGAACTGGACAGCTGCTCTTGTCAATGCTGTCACAGGATAGGAGAAATGGCCTTGTTGTCTTATATGTCCTGTTCTGGGCAGACAGGAATTATCACTGAAGAGCTCATAAAAATTTGGGAGTAGAAGTTTAGCTCTTTTAAATTTAGCTGGTACTTACCTGACCTCATTGCCTACCTAACCTAGTGGACTGGGATTTGCACAGCACTTTATTTTAGTAATTTTGTTGTTGTTGTGAAAGTATTTTTCTTTAATGAAATAAAGAAATGGTCATGTCTCAAAACTGACTTTGATTATGGGTACCCAGACTGTTTAAGTGTGCTTTGGAGAACTGGGGAAGAAGAATGAGGAGCTTGAAGGGGGAATTGCATAAAGCAATATCATGATGAAAGAATAATAATGGGTAACCAATGCCTCCACTGTAACAAAAACAAGTATTCTTCTCTAAGTCTGTATGAATAATTTGGTGTGGAATCTGAATTTCAGCGATTGTAACAGAAATAGTATATCAAAATACATGACATTGCTTGACATGGATTGATTCATTTACCTATGAAATAAAATCTTACAATTTAGGGACAGGTAAAAGTAAACCAAAGGAAATTAAGTTTAAAATCACAAAGAGCATTAGATGATAAAGCAGTCAAATTTTAAATACTTTTTAGAAGATAAAAATCAGATAAATCACATTGAAAGTTATAGTGTAAAGGGTCAAATTTTACTGTTCTCAACAAAATCACTGTGATCTTGATTTGTCCCTTTATATACTTAAATAAGTTTAATTGCTCGTCTATTTAGAAAGCTCCTTTTTCAGGTGCTATTTATACACCAAATTCATGGAGATTCAAGTGCAGCACTTGATTTTCTAACTTTCATATCTGAAAGGGTTTATTTGGGTCTCTGGAAAAATGATGGGCATACACAAACAAACAAAATTAAGGAATATAAAAATGTATCTTGCAGCATTTTTCTGGCTCTTAAACAACAAAGCAAATTTATGCAGCTCTGCAAGGGAAACACTGGGGAATTAAACAGAAGCTCCGCTTTTTCAGTTTGTTTCTATTCCGTCTCTTGTTGATCCCTACATACCCATCACCCCTCTGGACACAGTCCTCAGATGGTTTTCCTTCAGCAGAAAATCTGACTTTTACAAAAACACCACTGTGGGGAAACAGTATTTTTGTATTCTTCTGAACAAACAAACTTTGGAATTGTGCTTTCATTTTAGGAACTTTTTCTCCATTTTGAAAGTGAGCGGGCTTTGAGATTTAGTGGAGTTTGTATATATATATGTCTGTGGCTACATAAAACTTCCACGTTCCTTCTTTCATCCAATTCTATAAGCTTAAAAGAAATAAACAAAAAGAATGTGACAGGAGAAAGTTAAATTACAACAATGCCATAAACATATTAATCTACAATAATAGTGTTCCAATTATATTAGGTCATTATCATTTCTGTAGCAATCTTAAATAAAATCAATACAACTAGTCATATATAACAAAGACTTGACACCATACACAGCAAAGGACTTAACAAAGATAGCACTGCTAATGAGTTCTGGAAATGGGATCTGCATGTAAATCTATTAGCACCTGAGTACCATAATAACTTCTCAATATGCAGAGAGACTTTATTGACTTCTGCTGATACATGTGTGGCTGCAGACAGGAAAATGGCTCACCAGAGAAGAATTTCTCATCATTTACCCATGTAGAAGAATAAAAGTATGAGGAAAAGGAAGTGCAATGAAGAAAGTGAATGAAGAAAATTAACATCCACCTCATATCTATCTATCACACTTTTGAAATTTTTGCCTTTTAGAGATTTCAAGATCGAGTACGTGTCTACATAGTCAGCCCTGTCCATACTTGTGCTGCAAGAATAGACACATCAATGAATTAAACAATTCATTTGGCACAGACAGCTATAGGTTTAGTGGTACTTTGCAAGTTGGATCGTGAATGACTACTAAACATAAGACAGACTGATTCTGGCTTTAAGCAGCGGGTTGGGTTTCTGGGTTCACTGTTCCAGTAGTGTCATTAGTTGTCTATGTGTGAACAGGAAATGGTAGAAAGAATGTAGGCAAAAGTAACCAGTATTATTCAACGAATTGGATCTGTCAGGGTACTGAGTGTGAAACACACCCCAAGATTTGTATTTTACACTGTTACCTGGAGATAAAACAGTAAGAAAACAGTAGGATGAGAAATTGGCATTATGTACAAGATAGAAAAGTCCTACTATCTAAATAAGACACAATTTCATAAGAAATAGAAAAAGTAAGATCCTAAATATGGTCACCAAACAGAACTAGACTAATGCTAAACTTTTTAATCTTCACATTAAATGTAAGTATTATGTCTGAATGTGTGATTCTCTGTTCCATTTTACCGGATTCTTTGTACAGGGGCTATGCTTAGCCTTCCTTTAATTTTTTTTTTTTTTTTTTTTTTTTTTTTTTTTTCTCCTTAACTATACTTTATCTGTTCGCTTAGATTTTTTTCTTCTTGATACTATAAATTTTCAATCAATTACAACAACACTGAATATAGTACTTTTAAAGTCTCTGCTGAGAAGTTGATTGTGAGCTATTTTGTTGCTTGAAAAATAATTTGTACATTCAGTTCTTTAAGTTACAGATATTTTTTCCAATTTTGCATTCTTTTTTTTTTAATCTCTGAACTATTTTGATGATTTTTTTTTTTTTTTTCTGAAAACTGATGGTGCTTCATTGCTTATTAGCAGTTGTCAAAATACAGAATTATTTAGCAGACGTTTTTTTGTTCTCAGATAGATGTATTGAAATCATTGTGACAAAAGTATTCACTAAAGGGACTGAAAAGCTCAAATCCTGATGTACATGTTGCAACTTTTGAACCATATCTTTAAAGTATCATTCTAAAAGCCTATATGTTCCCAGAGGAAAATCTTAAATTCAGATGACATTTAATATGCCACATGAAGTTTACTTCATTTGCCAGTATAGAGCCATCTCAAAACAGAAATTGGCAAACAGCATGCCAACTATCTTAAAATGCCAGTCTGAGAAGTTGATGTTTATTATAGAGAATAATTCAGCTTCTTTGTTAAAAAGTGAGGCAGTTTAAACTCTTCTTCGCATAACCTTCTGTGTAATTCATTACACTTGACTTTTTCTATTCCATTCTTCCTATACATATGAAATATATCAAAATATTTTATATGAATAAAGTTTACAGGCAACTTGAGAAAAGTAAGACCCATCCTTTGTATATTATATAGGTATCATGGGTTGTTCTCTTTACTACTTAGAATTTCTGAAGATTGTAGCTTTTTTTCTTCTGAAGATTGAAGTTTCCTTAAAAGCCAAAAGTGATTCTTCTGTTAGATTGTCCATTGAATAACGTGTAGAGAACACACATATTTTCACAGTGGTTATGATGAGAAACTAGTGTTTGATGACTACTCCTTCCTTGCTGCTATGGCCTTGCTGTGGTGTGGACCTGCTGGCCTAAACCCTCTGCAGCCACAACAATAAATAAATAAATAAATACATTGTCTATTGGAAGAAAAAAAAAAAAAAAAAAAAGGTCGGGTGACCTACATGGTTTCTCAATCTGTTCATTTTTCAGCAAATTCACATATAGGAGGAACACAATGCCAATAGAACTAAAGTATCTCAAACAGGCTCATGTTGAGCTGGCCTTAAGATCTCTACACAATGCTTTGTTGTGCAGTGTGCACTATCCCACTGGCAGTCTGTGCCATACAACGGCTGAAATCAAATTCCTTCAGACCTTCAAGGGTTTAACCAGGAATAGGTTGCCCTACTGCTTTCTATCTACAAGCATCGAGTTCTATACAGGAGTTCTAAAATTCAAAATAATGTTTAAAAGCCATTTTTCTTTTTCAAGTCAGATATTTTGTTTGGTTTCATTAAACTGTATTTATTTATTTATTTATTTATTTATTTATTAAGCCCTGTACTACAGAGGAATTTCTTGGAACAAATGCAGAAATCTCCTGAGTGAAATAATTCAATGTACATGGCAAAGTAATATTCTGATTTTCTTTGTACTGCTTTTGTGTATTTAGTGTTCCTATGGCAGAGAAACAAGAATCATACTTAAAGTAGAGGAAAATTATAGAATCATACAATATTCCAAGCTGGAAGGGAGCCACAATGATCAACCAAATCCACCTCCTGTCTCCACACAGGGCCACCCAAAAATCAGGCCCTATATATGAGAGTGTTGTCCAAATGTTTTTGAACTCTGGCAGCTCGGTGCTGTGCCAACTGCCCTGGGGAGCCTGTCCCAATGCCTGATCACCCTCTGGATACAGAACCTTTTCCTAACACCCAGCCTGACTTTCCTGCCCCAACTCCATGCTGTTCCTTCGAGTTTTGTCGCTGTCTCTAGAGAGCAGAGCTCAGCCAGCACCTGACCCTCCGCTCACTTGTGAGGAATCTGTAGGACACCATGAGGTTTCCAGAATACATAATGTTGTGTATGCTTTCTGTATAAATGTGTATACACACAGATAGTATGGTGTTGGTACTACGCTACTAGTCTCATTTTAGAAATAATGTATCTAAGGAGGGAAACCAAAAGAGCTCCTTGCCAAAAGAGTTGGCATAAAAGCTTTACACCAGATTGCCAGGAAATCATGGAAAATGTTTAAACTTTGTAAGGTGATCATTTGAACTGAAGAAGAAAATCATGGGCAAAAAGGGAGGTGATATTCTATTTGTCAAGACAACACAGGTAAAGCAAACACAAAAATAATACTGTAGGTCTAATTCAGAACCAGACCTGCTCCAAGTTCTTAAAGTTGAGACACCAAAACACCAACATTTTCAGTGAATAATACAATGGTTGGGGTTGGAAGGAACCTTAAAGATGTAGTTCCAACCCCCCTGCCATGGGCAGGGACACCTCCCACTAGATCAGGTTGCTCAAGGTATCATCAAGAATAGACTTGAACTTTCCAGGGACGGGGCATCAACAACTTCTCTGGGCAAGCTGTTTCAGTGCCTCACCACTCTCAGAGTAAAATAAAAAAAAAAAAAAAAAAAATTTAAGAAGATTTTTTTCCTTGTATCTAATATAAATATACCCTCTTTTAGTTTGAAGACATTACCCCTTGACCTATTATTACAATCCCTGTTAAAGAGTGTAAGATAAATTATACTTCCTGATAAAACCTCCATCTTTCTTGAGGGATCCTCTTTAGGTACTGAAAGGCCTTTATAAGGTCTCTCCGAGCTTTCCCCTCTGCAGGCTGTACAAGCCTTGGTCTGTCAGCCTGTCTTCTTGGGAAAGGTGTTCCAGCCCTCTCATCATCTTTGTGCCCCTTCCCTGGATGTGCTCCAACAGGTCAATTGCTTATGCTGGGTGCTCCAGAACAGAACATAGTATGCTAGGTGGGGTTGCATGAGAATGGATGCCCTCTGGATGGCAACCCGTCCCTCCATGTCAACCACGTAACTAAGATGGGTATAACCTGAAAATTTGCTGTGAGGCATGTCCTGTGGTGATTTTACTCAGCTGGACAGCTGAGCTCCACCACAACTGCCCTCTGACTCCCCCTCATCAAAGGGAAAGGGGGTGAAAATACAATGAAAAAGCCACAAGTGTTGAGGTAAGAACAGGGAGATCACTCAACGATTTTTATCATGGTTAAAACAGACTCAGCATAGCGAGAATAATGATATTTCTTGCCTATCACTAGTGGAATAGAACAGTGAGAAACTAAAAGCAAACTACAAACACATTCCCTCCAGCCACCCTCCTCCACCTCCTGGGAGAACATAGGGAATGGGGACTATGGTCAGTCTATAGCACATCATCTCCACCAGTCCTTCACAGTCACTCACTGCCTCTTCTCCACATGGCGTCTTTCCCAAACTGAGCCTGCAGGGGCTGCCCACAGGCAAAAGCACTTCAAGAACTTCTCTCACATGGCTCCGTACCACGGGGTCCATCCATCTCCCAGGAGCAAACTGCTCCAGCACAGATCTCACATGGGTGTCAGCTACCCCCAGACCCCCTGCTCCTGCGTGGGCTCCTCTCCATGGGCTGCAGCTCCAGCCTGGGGACTGCTCCTGCGGGGGTTCACCCTGGGACGCTGCCTCCTCCAGACCACATCCACCTGCTCCACCGGGGTCTCCTCCACGGGCTGCAGCGTGGAGATCTGCTCCATGTGGGACCCATGGGCTGCAGGGGGACAGCCTGCTCCACCAGGGGCCTCTCCACAGGCCGCAGGGGAACTTGTGCTGCGTGCCTGGAGCACCTCCTCCCCTCCTGCACTGCCCCTGGGGGCTGCAGGGCTGGCTCTCACCCCTCTCTCCCAGCTGCTGTTGCCCAGCACTTCCTTCCCTTCCTGAACTCTGCTCTCCCAGAAGCTCACCCAGCATCATTCATGGCCAGCGGTGGATGCCTTTTGGAAGGGCTGGAGCTGGCTCTGCTCTGGCATGGGGGCAGCTGCTGGGCTCTGCTCACAGAGGACCCTCCTGCACCCCCCTCCCCTCCCGACTACCAAACCCTTGCCACACAAACCCAATACTAAACATTATAGTAAATACTGACAACATCAGTAATCAATTATTTGAAAACTAATGATTTCCTCTTTAAAACCTAGCTTTCTTAATAAAGTCAGGATGCTACATACCAAGTAAAATTGGAAGTGTGGTAATCTCAATTAGGACTACAGCCAGTGGTAGTTTGTAAATTAATAGGGTTGGAAAGTCAGAATAATAATAATAATAATAATAATAATAATAATAATAATAAAAGGAAGGGAAAATCTTTCCAGTAAATGATAAAATAATCATTTCATTAAGTGAAGTTTGTGTGATAATATTAAATTTTATTGGTTTCTGAATGGTGTGGTATGAAAAGTAACCTCCTTTTAAATTTTCTTAATTTTCCAATTAAATACTGTTATTTTTAATTAAATTTTAAAGACAATGAGAATGGAAACAATAGATGAAGACTGAAAAATACACTGTCTTTGGATTTCAGGTTTTCAACCACAATGTTCATAGAGAGACAGTAATAAAAATAAATATAACATGGTATTTCAGCATCGATGTTTCATGAATAAGCCTCTGGGAAGCTTTTCACTGACAGTCTCGAAGTGATGTAGAGTTTCCTTTTAGGTGCTTTATTGCTTTCTCACTCTTTCCCTCCAAAAAAAATGCAACTTGCTTATACATCTGTGTTCTGAGCTTCTCTGTCTTTTCAGTGAATCACCAAAACAGCTTCCCGACCAACAGAAAGGTGTGTCTGGCATGAGTCAGATGAGTTCTATGAGTCAGACCTCTCCAAACAAGAGAGGCCTCTCTCACGCAGGAGTAAACTGGAAGAAATAGTTGTGGGTCAGCATTTGTAGAAAATAGCTCAGGTAATGGGGGAAAAGCTCAAATGCTAGTACTGACCTTGCCTTCTTAATTGGTCCCTCTGGAACTGGAAAAAGCAGTTGCTGGAGGAGTGTTAAATAAAGAAATAACTTCCATTTTCCATCATAAGTAATTCAGTTTTCTTGAAAAAAATAATTCACTATAACGGAGAAAAAATCATTAGTTATTTTTTATGCTTTTTATCAGTATTATTTATTTTCTTCTCTCAGAAAATTCTACAGATTCTCATGCTGTTCATGTGAAATGGTGTATTAAGGCAAAGTAGTCACATGCTACACTATAAAAGAGTAGGTAACATGTAATTGCATGTTGTCTTAGAAAGTAATGCTGTATCACTCAGAGTATATTTGGACTAAGCTACAGGTTTTTTTTTTTTTTTTTTTTGACAGTGTGGTCTTGATAAAAAATATTATATTTCTTCTGGGAGAGTGATTCTATCTGCGAGTGAAGTTTGCAGTATGCCAGGGGAGTCTCAGAGATGACTTCACAGTAGCTGTGATCCAACTTTCTGGCAGCTTCTGAGACACAGGAAGGCTGCTGTACCATTTCTCCTGATATTTCCATTCTGACTTAACTTGTGCCGGCTTGAGACCACTTTCTAGTTTCATTCCTCCTCAAAAGCTGATAAATAAGACAGAAAAACTAGTGACAACTGTCATGGAGAACGTTGAAGTACTCAGCACATTTTTGCCCTAGTTTCCACTGGTAATCACTTTTCCCTCATCTCTCAAAATCCTGAATCTTGACTGGGAGAATGAAGTCCTTGTACAAGAAGATCAGTTCCAAGACTACTTGAGGAACTTGGACATATACAGATCTTGACAAGGATCTGACAAGGACCCAGGGTCCTGAGGTAGTTGGGAGATATTGTTACTAAGATACTCTCTGTCATATTTGAAAAGTCATGGAAGTCAGGTGAAGTCCACAGTGACAGGAACAAAAAAGGATTATCACACCCATGTTAGAAAGGTTAAAAGGAGGACCCAGGGAATTATTGACCAATCAGCCTCACCTCAGTGTCCACTGAGAATCATGGACCAGATCCTCCTAGAAGTTATTTTAAAACACATGGAAGACAGAGAGCCCAGAGACAGCTAACGTGGCTTCTACAAGGGTAATCCATACCTGATTGATCTAGTGACCTTCTATGATAGAGTGGCTGCATCAGTGGACAAGGGAAGAAGTACTGATGTCATCTATTTGGATTTCTCTAAGGGCTTTGACATAGTACTTTGCAACATTCTTGCCTCTAAATTGGACAGATATAGAATTGACAGATGGACTAATAGATGGATAAGGAATTGACTGAATGACTTCAACCAAAAAGCTGCAGTCAATGGCCTACCATCCAGGTGCATGTCATTGATAACTAGTATTCTTTGGGGGTCTGTATTTGGACTGGTAGTGTTCAATATTTCCACTGGTGAGAAGGACAGTGGGACTGAGTGTACCCTAAGCCAATCTGTGTCTGACACCAAAGTGAATTGTGCAGTTGACACTGGGGTGAAAGGATGCTATCCAGAAGGACCTTGACTCCATGAACGTCATGCAGTTCAACAGGGCCAAGTGCAAGTTCCTGTACCCGGGTTGGGGCAAGTCCAAACACCCATACAGGATGGGTGATGAATGGATAGAGAGCATTCCTGCAGAGAAGAACTTGGGAATACCTGTAAATGAAAAACTTAACATAAGCCAGAAACATGTTCTTGCATCCCTGAAAGCCAACTGTATCCTGGGCATCAAAAGAAGCACAGCCAGAAGGTTGAGGGAGGTGGTTTTTCCCCTCTACTCTGACCCCACTTGGAGTACTGTATCCAGCTCTGGAAACCCCAGAAAGACTTGGACCAGATATGGTCTAGGCTGGAACACCTTTCCTATGAAGGAAAACTATGAGAGCTTGTATACCATAAAGAAGGCAAGGTTCCAGGGAGACCTTATTTTGGTCTTTCAATCTATAAAGGAAATTTCTGAGGAAGATTGAGAAAGTCATTTTAGCTGGGTCTGTACTGACAGGTCAAGGGACAATAATAATTTTAAACTAAAAGGGGGAAGATGTAGGTTGGATACAAGGTTTACTATTATTATTATTATTATTATTATTATTATTATTATATGATCAGAGGTGAAACATTGGAATAGGTTGCCCAGAGAAGATGGGCATCCATTGATGTGGATGCCAAATCAATGAAGTTGTTGAAAGTCAGGTTGGACAGGGCTTTGGGCCATCTGATTTAGTAAGAGGTGCTCTTATTCCTTCCTCCCTGCTCTAGGCAGGAGCGTAGGAACTAGATGATCATTGAGGATCCATTCCAAACCAGACTATGCAATGATTCCGTGATCCTATGAAATCCATAGTATGAAATCTTGGGGTGAAGTTGTACTGGGTCTGGCTGGGATGAAGTTAACTTTCCCTACAACAGCCCATACAGTGCTGAGTTCTGCACCCGGAGCTAGAGAAGCATTGGTATCACATTAGTGTTATGTCTATTGCTCAGCAGTGCTGGCACAGCATCAGAACTCATTCCACTTCCCTCCCCTTTCCCCAAGAGCCATCAGGTTGGGAGTGGGCAAGAAGTGGTTAGGGGACATCACCAGGGCACCTGACCTAAACCAACCAAAGGGATATTCCATACCATATGATATCAAACTCAGCAATACAAGATGTGAAAGTGCAAGGAGAGGGTGTGGGGGACTCTCATTATGAAGATGTCTGTCCTCCCAAACAACTGCTAAGTGTATTGAGGCCCAGCTTCCTAGGACATGATCAAACATTGTTCACTGAGATGAAATAGAGAGTAATTTCTTTTCTCTGTGCTTCCACTTTGCCTTTGTTTCTTCTTGTTTTGTTGTTGTTGTTGTTACTTTTCCCCTCTTCCTTTTTCTGTTAATTACTTATATGATCCTTATCTTAACCTGTAAGTTGTTACTTTCTTTCCAGAATACTTTCTTCACACCTTCTTCTTCTTCTGAGGGGGAGTAAGAGAGCAGTTGTGGTGGGATTCAGCTGCCCAGCGAGGTAAAACCACCACAGAAGTATTGTTTTAAGTTTTGTGTCAAGGGCTATTTTAACTGGTGACAGACAGCCTACTCATTTGATTTTATAAAAGTGTATAAAGAGTAAAATTGGGTAATGCTGACTTTCATTCAGACTTTTTGTCAACATGGGAAAC
>CM021763.1:70292327-70324441 GCA_011075105.1 Heteronetta atricapilla
TTTTTTTTTTTTTTTTTTCCTTTTTATCATTTATTTCCTCTCTCTCTCTCTCTCTCTCTCTCTTCCCCCTGTAAATTACTGTTGAGCAGCTCAGCAGCATTCTATCCCTGTTTCAAGAAGCCTGACTAGTTCTGCTGGTGAGCATTTCTACTTGTAATTCATGTGATAACATCAGATATTTTGGAGACTGATTTTCTGTGGACTGCAGACAGTGGAATCAGTGGAATCATTGTTCTTGTTGTGCCACAACCCATTTCTACTTTTCAGTCTGCTTTCAAGACTTGATTTGGGTGACCCCATATAATTATTATTATTATTATTATTATTAGTATTATTATTATTATTATTGTTTATGTGCACTTAGTATTCATATTTTGGAAGAATCAACCAAAATCAGGGGGCAAAAGAGAACCTACTCTCTTTTGCAAAGGTGTTGTACAATTTCATTATCTCTGTTAATAGCGAAATCTCCTCTTTGCTTACTGATATTGCTCTATTGCACTTAGTTATTATCATTAACAGTGTAACATACTGCTTAAAAAATCAGTAGAGTTCTTTATTAAAGGCAGCATAACACAACAACTTTAACCATAAAATTCCTTATTGTGCCTCCTAAACATTTGAGAAGGGGCATAACGTAAATTTACTGGCTGTGGAGGAATTTCTTAGAGGAAAAAAAGCATGTGCAACCTTTGCTTCAAGCTGAATTTGACATGCTGGCTAGAATAGAAAAGAAAAGAATTTGGGAGGAGTGGTGATTTAATTTAAAATGTGGAGGAGTGGTAACAAGAGATAAGAAGACTGGTATCAAGATTATCTTGTAAAGAAGGCCGTAATGCAGAAGAAAATCTGTAAATGGTACTTAAGATAACTAGCCTGGAGGATGGAGAGTTTGACTTCTCAAAGCTTGTTGATGAGCTGAGTCTTGGGTACAATAGATATTTATGAAACATCATGGACTGACAGAGATCAGTGGGTACTATTTTGATTGTAAAGAAAATTTAAATCCTTGGGCTTACTGTAGAAGCAGTTCTTGCAGACTGGACAAGCGTATATCAGTAGAAGAAATGAGGCTTTCCACATCTATATTAAATATACTTAAAAGAATGTTTTGTATCTTCAAAGAAATATTTAATTTAATTCAAAATATTTTGGGAAGAGTATGCTAAGAATGTCCTGGAAATGTGTTCTTTATGTTCTGAAGGCTGTTATCTTCATTGAAGTTCCAAATTTCCATTATATATATATATATTTTTTTTTAAATTGTCTGTTAGTGGTTGCAAAAACAAAAGTATGTTTCAGTTTATAAAGGCATCAACATGCCCATAAAAAAACACAGGTTTAAACAGTATATATCAAAATATTTTTTTTGCTCAGATTACAGGAAGAACTCTGGGGAAGCAGGACAGTAAAAAATCAAGGTAATTCCTGTAAATTTAAAATTAAATTATATTACATAGACCTTTTTCAACAAGATGTTTTATTTGTTTTATTTTTATTTTATTTTATTTTATTTTATTTTCCTAGAACAAATAAACAGATATACCTTTGGCCTGAAAATGCTGCAAATTCTGACATGAACTATCTGGATCAGACCCCCTTTATGCTAGCATCATAGAAAACAGCCACTGTTAATAGTGCTGGTCTTCTTGATTTATTTATTCAGAAAACATAGTTTGATAATTTTAATCTGTGTTATCAGAGCAGATCCCATACTATCTATCAGTAGCATGGAATAGAAAAGATGTGAGTTTTTTTTTTTTTTTTTTTTTTTTTTTTTTAAATCCTCCTAACCATTGTATATGTAAATGTCTAAGTATTTTCTAAGACATGTTTAAATTTGTTGTTCAGCTCTGTTTGCTTAAAAGTTCTAATTTTGACAGGAAAGTGACAAAAACACTTACATAAAGCTCTGTAGTTGATATTGTCATTGTCCAGGTGTTGTGAGATTTGCCTAGTGTCTACTTTTGCTTTCCAGTGAAAAGATATTTTTTCCTACATTTAATTTATTCTTTATATTTTGATTTTTAAATATACAGATTAAAACAGAAGTTCTTTCTTTTATCTGCTTCTGTTGTTGAAACAACCTTCTTAATGTTTGTGATATAAAGCCCCTAAAGCAGTTACTCTTTGTATTTCTGACTGCTAGAAAATAAAGAAGAATATGAAGGAGACTGATAGGGGAACAAATATGGGACTGAGAACATGATTATGAGAAATATCAGGCATAGAGAAGCAGACTTACGAGGTAGTGAAATTGCTTTAAAGCAAAAGGAAGTCACAATATGCTTGAGAAGTGGATAGCTGTCCAGATCTCTCCATATGGGATGTTTTTCTGCAATCCTCATGCTCTAAATTAACGTAATACTATCTAATATAATTTGATTAAAATTCTAGGAAAGGAGCTGTTCAACTGCTTTTTGTAATGCATTTCACAAGAAAATGTTATGCCTAACTGAAGCAGGCACCATCTGTTGTGATTGGAAGTTGTCACTTCTCATGTGACTATGAGTAAGACCTGGAAAGTGTTTGGTCAGACCACACCAATTGGAGATGAAGCTTTTCTAACTTGAACAACAGCTAAATCAATGAAGAATTAAGTCTTTGATTTGATGAAGTAACAAAGGTATGTGACGACCATTTGCTTCGTGCCTGCAACATCAAGTTACAGGAGCCCATGGAGAGGCAGCTAATGCAAACTAGCCTGTATAGTTGCATCTAAGTCTCACGGACATGAGTGGGAATTTTAGATCTATTTCCTGTCAGACCTGTCCCATCACACATACTCCCATGATGGAGTGTTAGCTCATGAAATGCTGTTTTCTGCTCACAAAGGAGCAGCAGGAGCTTTCCACCCTCAGAGAAGACTTGAGGCAACTGGGCTGTGCTCTGCTGCAAACAGCCTCCACTTCTGAAGGAGGAGACTCGTCCTTCACAGGAGAGAAAGCCTGGGAGGAAAATTGGTGCAGTTACTTTACCTGCAGTGGTAAAAGCTGTGGGACAGAGTTTGTAACTACAAACCCAGACAGGTCTCAGACTTTTTCTGTATGTCAGTGCTATTATCTGTATTGCCTGCCTATGTCATGAGTTTGTTCATCAAACATTCATTTTTGCCATTGTGATATCTGTTGTTTTTAACTGGAGGCCAGTTAGGCAGTTGTCATTTCCCACTACCTTCTGATTATTATTATTATTATTTTTCAAAAAAATAAAAGTGCATTAGCAGTATGACAGCAATGCTGCTGTCATACTTAGCTTAGCCTACTGACTAAACTGCTTGTCATCTGTAATGTTTCTCCTCCCGGAGCCATGCTGTCTCCAGAGATCCATGTAAGTCAGTCCCCTGAGATACAAAACAAAATGCTAGTTGTACTCTCACTGCTGTACTAGAGCAAACATTTCATTTTCTCTATAGGATTTAAAAACATATATTGGATTGCTTTCAAGCTAAAAAAAAAAAAAAAAAAAATCCTCCTCATTAATGATATCCTTTCACAAAAAAAAAAATCATAGATCTTTTAAATTCACACCGTCACCTGTGGTCTTTTATTTTTTAGCCATTAGTATACATTTAGCTTCCCTAAGTGCCTATACCAGAACATTATTTATGTTCAGTGACACCAAAGCTCTTGACTTTATGTTCTGCTCCAAGGCAGTGTTTGCCTAGATAATATGTCATTTGCTTTGACAAATCTGTGATAGGATGTAGTTCTCTGACAAGGTAAAGGCTTTAAAGATTTAATTTACAGAACTTGCTTTGCATTATTTTTAGGTCTGCACACACAGAAAAAGTCAACAGCTAACATTAAATGCCTATCAAATACTGTTGGCACTACATATTAATATTAATAACAGCATATGACAATATCTTCAGGGAAAAAAATGAATTTAGACATAATTCTGATTTTGATATTTGTTTCTGTGATATTAGGTTTCAAATAATCCTGTGTTTTTGTATGTTTTTGTTGTTGTTGTTCATTTTTATTTTTTCTTTCTGCTTCTTCTTATTCGGGTAGAGAAGAACTAGGAATAATTAAAAGAAAAAGCCAAACATTAGCTGTAGGAAATGAAATGGGCACGCTGTAGTAGTTTTTTTCCTGTGTTCCATGTTACACCACATAGATTTTATCATCTGTACTTGCAAGAAACTTCCCAAAGGTTCCTGTAGATACGTGCCTTTGCTTTTATTCCAGCTGTCATGGGGGGTCTCTTTGCTACATTTTTTCATTTCCTTTCCATCAACAGGAAGGAGGAAATTAGACTTTTAATCTGTGGTTTGGAGTAGAAGTTAGAGAGGATCTTAAACTAAAATGAAGTTTGACTTTTAAACTTCTGCATGCCACTCCATTCAAATCATTGTATGCAGTACCTCACAGTTTTCCTGAAATGACTCTATTTCTGTCTCAGTTTTGGAATTAATTTCCTTTCACATTGAATAAAACAACCACATACTTAATAATGGCCAGCAGGTACTTGTTCTTCCTAAACACTGGAAATATGATTTAAGTGGAACTAGATCATGATGATACCACTATACCACTGTACACAATGAAAAACATTGGGATTGAGTTGTTCCCTGAATATGAAAGCTTATTTGAGATTTTGGTGTACAGTTTTGTTTTGTTTTAAATAGTAAGACTATAGGCTAGTCAGTCCAGGAGGTCACTGGAATG
The DNA here is from genome assembly GCA_011075105.1 of Heteronetta atricapilla. Lineage (NCBI taxonomy): Eukaryota > Metazoa > Chordata > Aves > Anseriformes > Anatidae > Heteronetta > Heteronetta atricapilla. The sequence continues at coordinate 70,297,001 of CM021763.1, forward strand.
TACTGATAATAACTTCCTTCTCCAAGCAATAGAGGAACTGTATAAAATAGAGGTATAACTGGATCTTGTTCTCACCAACAGGGAAGGGCTGGTGGGCAATGTGAAGCTCAAGGGCGGGCTTCGCTGTAGCGACCATGAAATGGTACAGTCTAGGATCCAGAAGGCAGGAAGGATGTAGCACAGCAAGCTCCCTACCCTGGACTTTGGAAGAGCAGACTTTGGCCTCTTCAGGGATCTGCTTGGTACAGGACAAAGCCCTGGAGGGGAGAGGGGCCCAAGAAAGCTGCTTAATATTTAGTTATCACCTTCTCCAAGCTCAGCGGTGATGCATCCCAACAAAGAAGAAGTCAGGCAAAGAGGCCTGAATGGAGGAACAAGGAGATCCTGTACAAATTCAGACAGGAAAAGAAGGCTTTCAGAGGGTGGAAGCAAGGACAAATAGCCTAGGAGGAATACAGAGAAATTGTCTGAGAAGCCAGGGATCATGTTAGGAAATCTAAAGCCCTGATAGAATTAAATTTGTCCAGGAACATCAAGGTCAACAAGAAAGTCTTCTATAGGTACTTCACTGAAAAAAGGAAGACTACAGAAATCATGGAACCTCTCCAGAAGGAAACAGAAGACGTGGTTACCTGGGATATGGAAAAGGCAGAGGTATTCAATGACTTTTTTTTTTTTTTTTTTTTTTTTTTTTTTTTTTTTCCTCAGTTTTGCCTCTTGCCTCTCTTGTCTCTCACAGAAGCAATCTCTTGCTTCTGTGGCAAGAGCTCTAGCCACATATCCCAAGCCCCAGATAGAAAGGGCAGGGACTAGGAGAAGGAAGAACCACCCGCTGAAGGAGAAGATAAGGTTCAAGACCAGCTAAGGAACCTGAAGGTGCAGAAGTCCATGGGACATGATGAAATAAATCTGTGGGTCCTGAGGGAACTAGTGGATGAAGTTACTAAGCCACTATCCATCATATTTTCACAGAATCACAGAATAGTCTAGGTTGGAAGAGACCTCCAAGATCACCGAGTCCAACCTCTGACCTAATGCTAACAAGTCCTCCACTAAACTATATCCCTAAGCTCTACATCTAAACATCTTTGAAGACCTCCAGGGATGGTGACGCAACCACTTCTCTGGGCAGCCTATTCCAGTGACTAACAACCCTTTCAGTAAAGAAGTTTTTCTTAATATCCAAGATAACCCACCCCCAGCACAATTTTAGCCCATTCCCCCTTGTCCTGTCACCAGGCACTTGGGAGAATAGACCAACCCCCACCTCACTACAGCCTCCTTTAAGGTGCCTGAATAGTGCAATAAGTTCGCCCCTGAGCCTCCTCTTCTCCAGGCTAAATAGTCCCAGCTCCCTCAGCCGCTCTTCATAAGACTTGTTCTCCAGACCCTTCACCAGCTTTGTAGCCCTTCTCTGGACTCATTCAAGCACCTCCATGTCCTTCTTGTAATGAGGGGCCCAAAACTGAACACAGTACTTGAGGTGCAGCCTCACCAGAGCTGAGTACAGGGGGACAATCACTTCCCTGGACCTGCTGGCCACGCTGATTCTTGTACAAGCCAGGATGCTGTTGGCCTTCTTGGCTGCCTGAGCACACTGCTGGCTCATATTCAGCCAACTATCAACCAATACTCCCAGGTCCCTCTCCACCTGGCAGCTTTCCAACCATTCCTCTCCCAGCCTGTAGTTCTGTATGGGGTTGTTGTGCCCCAGGTGCAGGACCTGGCACTTGGCCTTGTTGAAATTCATACAGCTGGTCTCAGCCCATCGGTCCAGCCTATCCAGATCTGGGGAAGAGGAGGTTCAGGGGAGATATCATTGCTCTCTACAGACTACCTGAAAGGAAGCTGTGGGGAACTGGGGGTCAGCCTCTTCTCACAGATAACTAGTGTTAGGACTGGAGGGAGTGGCCTCAAGTTGCATCAGTGGAAGTATAGGTTGGAAATTTGGAGACATTTCTTCTCAGAAAGAGTAGTCAGGCATTGGGACAGGTTGCCCAGGGAGGCAGTGGAGTCACCATCCCTAGGAGTGTTCAAGGAAAGGTTGGACTTGGTACTCAGAGATGTGGTTTAGTGGGTTACATTGGTAGCAGGGTGGTGATTGGACCAGATGATCTTGGAGGTCTTTTCCAACCTTAATGATTCTATGATTTGGTACTGTCTTTGTTTTGATGGATGGACTGCTTGGTGGTTGAGGAATTGTCTGGTTGATCTCAAAAAATGGTGATTAATGGTTCAGTGTCCAAGCAGAGATCAGTGACAAGTGATGTTCAACACCTAAAGGGTCAATATTAGGACCAATGCAGTTTAACTTCTACATAAAGTGACAAGGACAGTGACGATGAGTGCATCCTCAGCAAGTTTACTGACTACAGTGGTCTATGTGATGCATCTGATATGCTGGAGGGATGGGATGCCATCCATAGGGATGTCTCAAACCTGGACAGGTTTGAGAAGTGGGTCTGTAGGAACCTCATGAATTTCAACACAGCGAAGTGCAAGGTCCTATATCTGGGTTGGTGCAATCCCAAACACATATACAGGTTGGGGGAGAATGGGTTGAGAGCAGCCCTGAGGAGAAAGACCTGGAGATGTTGGTTAGTGGGAAACTCAACATGAGCCAACAATGAGCATTTGCAGCCCATAAAGCCAACTGTACCCCAGGATTCATCAAACAAAATGTGGCCAGCAGATCAAGGGAGGTGATTCTCTATCTGTGCTCTGTTCTTGTGAGACCCCACCTGGAGTACTGCTTTCAGCTCTAGGGCCTCTAGCAAAAGAAGGACATGGAAGTATTAGGACAAGACCAGAGGAAGGCCATGAGAATGATCAAAGGTCTGGACCTCTCCTATGAAGACAGGCTGAGGAAATTGGGGTTGTTCATCCTGGAGAAGAGAAGACTCCAGGGAGATCGTACAGTGGCCTTCCAGTACTTAAGGGAGCCTACAGAAAAGATGGGGAGGAACTTTTTGTCAGGGAGTGTATTCATAGGACAAGGAACAGTGGCATTAAACTAAAAGAGGGTAGGTTTAAATTAGATATTAGGAAGAAATTCTGTACTCTGGGGGTAGTGAGGCACTGAAAAAAACTTGCCCAGTGAAGTTGTGGATGTCCCTGGAAATGTTTAAGGCCAAGCTGGATGGGGCTTTGAGCAACGTGCTCCAGTTGGAGGTGTCCCTGGCCATGGCAAGTGGATATGAACTAGATCTTTAAGGTCCTTTGCAATCCAAATCATTGATTTTATGATTCTATGATTTAAATATATATATACATTTCCAGTTTTTGATCCATGCTCTTAGATTTGTGTCTGAGCAACGTATATGTAAAATATAATGAAACACAATAAAAATATGATTTGGGCATGTTTTACCATCCTCTGTCACAGCTAAGGAACACAATGACTAACAGTAACTAGATGTCTGCAAAGAAAACCTTAAAACTATACTCTCACTGACATAACCCTGGATAGACCCAAGGAATGTGTTATGGTGATGTTTAATGTCTGTATTACATGTTTTTTATTTACTCTATATTAGCCACATGAAAAATGAGCAGAGAGAGCAGACACCCCATGATACACCAAAAAAAACCCCTCTCATTTGCAAGTTTTTGTCAGGGATGGGACTGAACTCATTCCTTCATGGACAACTAACAAATCCATACTTTGTGATTGCTGGCCAGGATCTAGCATCAAGCTTACTGCTTTTTTTTTTTTTTTTTTTTTTTTTTTCCTAGTGTTGAGTAATAGAATTAGCAAAATATGTATAAGCATACATGTCTAACAGTTTCCTAAGTATGAAATATTGTGCTGTGCCAATCCAGCAGACAACTGGCATAAGATTTTCAAACAATATATCTTCTTCCATTTTTATCTATTTTTAGTCATTATTGTTGTTTTTAAGAGTAGATCAAATCTTCATGTAAGATTTCCATATGTCCTGCACTTTACATTATGAATAAGTTGCAATTCTCAGTTGTGATAATTTTCTTTCTAGTAGTTGCTATGCTGTTGTGTTTTGGAGTTAGTACGAGAATAATGTTGATAACACACCAATGTTTTTTGATGTTGCAGCGCAGTGCTTGCACAGAGCCAAGGACTTTTCAGCTTCTTGTATTGTCCTGCCAGCAAGGAGGCTGGGGCACAAGTAGCTGGGAGAGAACACAGCCAGGACAGCTGACCCAAATGGACCAAATCTTTGTCCCATATGGAATCATGCTGAACAATAAAAATGGGAGATTTAGCTAGGGGGCTGGGGGTGGTGGAGGAGGAGGGGGCGGCTGCTGCTGCTTGGGGTCTAACTGGGCATCGGTCATCAGGTGGTGAGCAATTGCATTGTGCATCATTTACTTTGTATATATGAACTATTACTATTAGTATTCTTATTATCCCTTATTTTTTTTTTTGTTCATTTAAACTGCCTTTATCTCAACCTGTGAGTTTTTACTCTCCTCTTCCCCCACCTCCCCCCCTTTTTTTTTTCTGTTTCTCTCCCCCATCACACTGTGAGAATGGGTTGAGTGAGTGAACAACTGTGTGATGCTGGCCTCCCTGAAAAACAGTAAACTCTGTTTCTGATTCCTCTGTGTTAGGAAGCTTTTTACTTTTATTTGAATTAGAGAAACCTAATTAAAGGTGACAGTGTCATGGAATGGCCTAAAAAGAGATGTAGAGAGGGTGGAATGAGGAGTGAACTTGTAGGTGTTGTCCCAGCCCTGTGTAGTCAAAAACCACTTGAAGTAGAGGTATGCAAAAGCAACTTAACAGGGAAAAGTATCTGTAGTATGTGTGCAGCTAAGTGTCTGAACAACATTGGTATACACTTGCTTTAGGAGTAACAATAACAAAAGTGTCTCAGATAGCTTCCAACCTTACCTGAATCTCACAGATAGATGCAAACTCTATATGCAAATATAAATGTAAATATATATAAATATGTATGTGTGCATATGCATTGTTGGTCTTACGCATACTATATGCTATTTAGAGACACCTCTCTACAAATATGCTTACTGAGGTTTCGTAAGACACACTCTTCATCAACATCAAATAAAAAAAAGAGCTATGTCTGACTGTTTTCCAGAGAATCCATGCACATCTAAAAGGCCTAATAAATAACTTGAAAAAGGAAATAAAGGCCAAGTGTGGCTGCTTATACATGGGAAGAAGTGAATGACTGTTATTAGGCTTTAGCTCTAAAAGTTATGATCCTTAAGAGAAAGCAAAGCAAAGTAAAGCAAAGCAGAACAAAACAAAAGAACGAAACCACAAACTTTTCTGATCTGTGAAGTGGAAGAAATTCTGAACCAAAAGTAATTTTGCTGGGTTAGGAAGGAGATGAAGTGAAGGGGAAAATATCATTGGCAGTGGTTGCATGGTATAGATTCCTCCAAATACTATATAATAAAAGGAACAGCACAGTGCTCTGGTAAGATTGGTCACTGCACCTGGAGAGCCTGGGCTCTTGGATGTTTTGCTTTGGCACCATCCAAGCTCTTCCTATTGCAACTTCTATCACTTTCCTGTGACATACATCATGATTAATAAATCCTACTTTTCATTTATATGGGAAAGGTTATTCATCTACTGGCAAGAAGATGATCAAAATTATTTCTAATTTTACTCTACAAATATTAGTTGAATTAGAAGAGGTATAAAGCTGGCCAGAGATATCCTGATGATTTTCCTCACTAGTCATGTGATAGGAGTTGCTCTCAGGCAATGCTTACCTTTAAAATTAAATTCATTCTTGATCTCATAATCTTTGAAATTACCTGAATCTATTTTATTTATTTATTTATTTATTTTAAACTAACATCCTTTGCAGAATGCTTTTGTTTTATTTTCATATAAAAAGAAAATATATCGGACATAGAAAATTTGGGTATACTTTTTCCTCCTCTTGCCAAACTCCATTCAGTAGTTCCTGTTCTACCTTCCTGGCACAGATATGTTGTAAGGTACTATAGCCCTTTTTGTATTATTGCAATGTATTGCCATTGTAGCGTTTTGTTAAAAGCTTTACACATACATAGGGGATGATATTGAAGGTCTGTAAAATCTACATGTGGAAATGCAAATGAATAGAAGCAGTGATTATCCTTATTTCAGAGGACAGAGGATGATAGGTTGAAAGCACAAGGGCAGAAAGATTCAATTTAATTTAGCATAGCTGGCACACACCTATTTTATACACTAGGCTGTATAGGTGTTGTTTAACCCCATGCTCAAAGCAAATCTTAGAGTAATAATACAAAGTGTTAAAAAATGATGTGGGTTTCAGTTCTGATGCTTGTTCAGAACACAAACCCTTGTCTGCCTTGATATAGGAGGTGAGATGGAAGGGCTCACTGGTATCCATTTATCCACAGCTCAGTGCAGGACTGGGATGAAACAGGACATGATGAAACAGAGACCATTTTATTCAGGGAGATAAACAATTCAATTAATAATCTTACAAATAAAGCAAAAATATAATTCACATCTCTGCTAGCAGAAAACATTATTTTTTCTTTGCATAAATCAGATTAAAAACCCCTAAAGTAGTTCAAAAAATATGTTTACAATGAGTGCAACCTAAACTTTTGGTAGATGTACTTAAGTTTTTTAATCCAGTTTCCCCAAAATATCCACTACAGTTCTCCTCACTTGTCTGGTGAATATTTCAATATCTTTCATATAATTATTTTGTCTAAATTAAACTTTCTTAATCTCCATAATGTTTGTTATTTCACCTTACACTAAAAGAATAAAGACATGAATTGCCTTTCATTTTCCCTTCTTTCCCCTGATGGATAGTCACTCTCTTGGCTACACTAAACTGTCTGATTTCATGAAATGCCTCAGTAAGTAATAATAAAGTAACTAAATTTTGCTTCTCAGAAAACATTTGGAGATGTTGCATTAAGCTGTAGAGCTATTAAAGGTAATGTTAGCTGTTTATTTTGAGTTGACTGAACCACCACTATTCTTGATTAGAAACAGCATAATTTGTTGAGAGTGACAATGAGATACTCACACCATGTATGAAAGGTAATTATAATTCTATTTTTTCTTTTTTAGTGTTGCAGAATTTCACCACAACCTCTTAAAACATATAGCAATATCATATTAGTCAACTGTCAGAGAACCATCTCTGAATTTTGCAAAAAGAAATTAAATGTATCATCCCTTGTATTAATAAGGACTAATGAAAATTTTCCATATAAGTAGCAGCTAAATCTAGCACCCACACAGTTCCTCTGAATTAGGGTTCTGTAAAGGTGAATAAACTCTATCCCACAGACTATACAGCCTACAGGAGAACTGGGTTAATTCCTTTGTTAATTGTGATTGTGAGAGTAAACACTGTCCATATAACAGAAGACTGTCATATAAACCTTGATGGAAATATATATATATATTTATAGCTAGTTTTGAACCAGGTGATGAAATGTAAAAGCAAGTTAGGGAGTTAAAGAGATTCATTAAAATATTCCTCTATAAAAGCTTAGAAATATTTGTTTAGGAATAATGACAATAGAAAGTATAATGATAACAAAAAATACACTAGAAAAAAATATAATTAATTTCCTTCATCTCTAAGGGATTAGAGTGATAACACCTTACCTAGTGGTTTATCAAACTAAATTCTTACTGAATTCCCAGATGGTGAAAACTGTATTCTTCATTTGGATTTCCATACACATTTTTTGAGCATATCTGAATCATAGATGAGAGCTGGCTTGATAAATTGAGTCCCATATAAATCAAAGTGTTAGGAATCCTCTTGCAAAAGCCAGCTGGCACAAATCATGAAGAATGTCCCTCATTGATCAGGAACACATTTCAATGGTTCTGTGAAGCAGGCAAATGAAGATATTTCTAAAGTAAGAAGAAATATTTTTTCCTATTTATTTCTATCCTGGAGACTACAACCATATCTCCACCCTCTATATTTTGTAGTTTTGATGAGCAGCTGAATGATCTAATGTCTGGATTATTTTGTAATTTCTGTGCTGCCCCATCTCAAATGTTGTAAATCTCCTCACTCCTTACTTGCAGTTAAATCTTTGATAGTAAATAAAAATTACCCATCCCTTAGGATACCTCTTAAGTCACTTCTAAACTCTTACTTTTAATTTGTCTTTGCTGTAGAACATCTATTTTCTTTTTAAAAAAATCCTTGCTTCCATGAATATATGTCACATGACTTCAAACAACTGACAGTTGAGTGTTTTTAAGAAAATGAACACGTAACTTAGGTATTTTTTGGACAACTACTGCTATAGCTCCTACTTTCCATGTAGTATATAGGAGATAAAAACAGAGAATTATAGAACCACTTAGGTTGGAAAAGACCTCTAAGATCATCAAGGCCAACCATTAACTTAGCACTGTCAAGTCTACTACTACACCATATCCCTAAGCACCACATCTACACGTCTTTTGAATATCTGAAGGAATGGTGACTCAGTAGTTCACTGGGCAGCCTGCTCTAATGCCTCGTAGCTGTGAAGAAATGCCTCGTAGCAGTGAAGAAATCTTTCCTAATATCCAGTGAAAACCTCCGTTGGTGCAACCTGAGCCTCTTGTTCTCTTGCTTGTTGCATGGGAGAAGAGGCTGACTCCCACCCTGACAGAACCTCCTTTGAGGTGGTTGTAGAGAGTGATAACATATTCCCAAAGCCTCCTTTTCTCTAGGCTAAACAACCCCAGTTCCCACAACCAGTCCTTATAAGACTTGTTCTCTAGACCCTTCACCAGCCTTTCTCTGGACTCACTCCACCACCTTGATGTCCTTCTTATGGTGAAGGGCCCAAAACTCAACACAGTACTAGAGGTGCAGCCTCAATAGAGCCGAGTACAGGGGGACAATCATTTCCCTAGCCCTGCTGGCCATGCTATTTCTAATACAAGCTAGGGTGCTGTTGGCCTTCTTGTCCACCTGAGTACACTGCTGGTGTATATTCAGTTGGCTATCAACCAATACCCCAAGGTCCCTTTCCATTTGACAGATTTCAACCCATTCTTCCCTTAGCCTGTAGTGTTGCATGGAGTTGTTGTGCTCCAGTAGCAGGACTTGGCACTGAGCCTTGTTGAACTTCATATATTTTGCCTCGGACCATCGGTCCAGCCTATCCAGAGCCCTCTGCAAAGCCCTCCTAACCCTGAGCGGATCAACACTCACACCTAACTTGGTGTTGTCTGTGAACAAGGTAGAACTCGATCCCCTCATCCAGATCATTGATAAAGATATTGAAGAGAACTTGCCCCAGTACTAAGCTCTGGAATACACCTTTTGTGACCTAAGCATACAAAAGTTTACCATTTCTGAGCTTTGTGAGGTTTGTGTTACCATGCTTGCTACTGGTATTATGATATTGCTATCTTTGTAAAGCAAATATTGTCCTCTTACAGGCTCAGCCAGCAGGTAGAGTGCAGCCTGTTCATTATGTATGGGAATCACAGTTGTGTTTGTGCCAGACAATTTTATTTGTTAGTATATATATATTTTTCTTATTTAAATTCCATGCCTTTGTTCTCCTCTCCAGTGTTTATGTGAGCTTCTTTTAGACACAGTTCTGTCATATATTCCTTTTAGTCTTTGTATTATTCTGTTTGTTTTCTGCCCTTCAGTAGTTCAGTCTCAGAATGTCAGATCCTACTCTAATAGTAGTGTTGCTCCATCCTATAGTCACTAAAAACACTGCTGTTGCTTATGTGAACCTTTATCCGGACATGTTCCTCCTCCAAGGTATTTCTCTCCGTTACCTAACAATGGAAATATCCTTGCCATAGCTCTGTACTCAGACACTGCTCAGGGCATGATTTCTATTATTGTTTGACAGTCTCCGCTTACAAACTACACAATTATCAGTACCACAGGCAGTAACAGATCAAGAGAGCAATAACCTTTAATTATTCTTGCTCATTAAAGAACAAGAACCCCCTATACTGCAGGTGAGAATGAACATTATACTCCAAATGAGGTGCAAAGCAAGTAAAGTGATTAAAACAAGTAGGAAATTGAGGCATTGATGATTGTTATAGACTCATAAAATGGTTCAGCTTGGAAAGGAGGAAAGGAGGAAAGATGTCTAATTCCAATCCCCAACCATGGGTAGGGATATATCTCAGTAGACCAGTTTGCTCAAAGCCCTTCAAGCAATATGGGGTTGGGCATCCACAGTTTATCTGGGCATCGTCTTCCAGTGCCTCATGACCCTCAGAGTAAAGAATTTCTTCCAAATATCTAATCTAAATCTAACCTTTTTTAGTTTAAAACCAATACTCCTTGTCCTGACATACTCCCTGATGAAGAGTCCATCTCGTGCTTTCTTGTAGAACCCTGTTAGGCTTTAGGTACTGGAGTCGGGGAAAAGGACTATGTTATTCAGTGCAATTAAATTTTCTGCAAATTTGAGAAGTGAATATTTATTTATTTATTTGTTTGTTTGTTTGTTTTTCTTCATTGTGCCAATATTATACATCCGGGCTTTTTGATAACTTCAGCAAAGTTCATTGGTCATTGAATGATCTGTATTCTTCATTGTGATTCTGATTCCACAGACTGGGGAAAAATGGTGCATTGGAAGGGAAGATGCATTGTAGGTGCTTTGAGCTATATCTGAACATAACATAAAATAGACTTCTACTTCGGGCCTAAAGGTTAAGGGAGTTTATTTGATAATAAGTTTAGAAATACTCCTAGAAAAAATGGGGACTGTATATACTTGTGCCAAATAATGACTGTAGAATGAAAGCATAGTTGTTTCCAAAATAAAAGTTTTAGGATATTCTAGGGATTTACTTCTGTAGATTTCCAAGACAGGAAAAGATATATTTTTTTCAAATTATTTATGAAGCTTTAATTTAGTTTTACAGCATCAGTCTGAACAACTCTATCCCATTCGGTGTTGTAAGGAATGAAAACATTTTGCATAATAAAAATAGACACATTCCCATTTGATTTTTAAATGAGCTGAAAGGGAGAAAAAAATAAGTGTTGCTACATAAATGAATAGCACATGTTTAAACAAACTCAGCTTTTCCCAGGAGGAATCTACAACAGATACAGTTGGTATTAGGCTGTTAAAGTTGTTGCATATATTATTTCTTTTTTATGTATTCATCTGAATGTTTTCATAGCTTTTCTTCAGATGTACAAGATGGTAAATCAGTTACTTCCTTCAATAATGTGTACTGCAGAAAGGAATTTCTCTTCTGGTGTGCTCATTTATGTGTAACTGAGAGGGCAGTACATGGGGGAAACAATAGGAAGTTCTACTTACATTACTTCCAGAGTCACAATGGCCAGAATATTTGGCTGGGTATACAAATATGATCTGGCTAAAATCCAAATGGGATAAAAAATCATTACCTAACAGTGGTATTTTTCTTGCTAACATGTTTCAGCTGGTAACATCCTTTTTACTTTCATGGATAAATCAACAGCCATTTATGCAACTATTTTTGCAACAATATCTTCTCAGAGAGGAAAACACACCATCTGGAGACTCACACATGAAGTAAAATGCAACACCTCAGTACAAACCAGGCAATGCAATCTCTTGGTTGAATTAGGAGAAACATTGCCAGCAAGTGGAGGAAGGTGATCCTTGACCTTTACTCAGTTCTGGTGAGGCCACACCTGGAATGTTGGGTACAGTTCTGGGCTTCTCAGTTCAAGAGATGTATTGACACACTTGAGAGCATCCAGAGAAGAACCACAAAGATGATGAAGGCACTGAATCACCTCTCCGATGAGCAAAGGCAGAAAGAGCTCGGACTATTCATTCTGGAGAAGAGATGGTTCATGTGGGATCTTAAGAGTGTATAGAAACACTTGAATGGAGGCTGTTGAAAAAGACAGAGCTAGGCTGTTTTCTGTGGTGTCCAGTGACAAAGATAACAAATTAAAACTCAAAATTCCATCTGTACACAGGAAAAAAAATAAATTACTGTATGAGTGGTCACACACTAGTATAGGTTTCACAGAAATATTTTATAGTCTCCCACCCTGGAGAAATTCAAAATCCAGCTAGACATGATTTTGGGCATCCTATTGTCATGACCATTCTCTGAGCAAGGGGATGAACTAGACGATATTCAGTAGAGGCATTCTGTGATCCTATGAATATGAAGGTCAGTTAGCATCACCAAATATAAAAGTCAGTGTAGACAGTAGAAACATTGCATTACCTCATCTGAGTATGGAGTACAATCAGAGTAAGTCTCAGCTGTATGCTCAAGTTCACAAAGAGATCAAGAATAGAAAACTGAACATGTCCTGGAGTGGAATATCCTCTGTTAAAATCTCTGTACCACTGTTTTTATTTAGTCTTTTATTTATATATTAATTAATTTATTTTTAAGATTTATAGGATACAATTATGATAAGGGCATGAGGGACAGGCAAAAGACAAACGAAAAGAAGGAAAACAGAAACCACAACAGGAGAGATACCTATTATCAAATTTATTTATGTCTAGGTATGTTCTGGGATAATTAAATAGTCAAATAATATATTTCAAATACTCCAGGGCAGCCAATCTACTGTAAATAGATTATTCTTATTTATTTCATTGCAACATCAATGAGAGTCAAGTGAAATAGACACCTTCTGTAAAAGTGACAAGTTTTATAATGCGCTGTATAATTTTGAGAATGTCTTTGTAAGTGTCTGGATGAATGGAACTGAACTGTTCCTGAAAGCTACAATGAAACCAGAACTCTGCAAATTACTCAAAATCTTGATTTTTGTTAACCTCTTTGGAAAAAAGAAGATTCATGCACACAAGGAGGGTTTTTTTTTTTGTTGTTCATTTTTCTTCAGGTTTCACAACACAGAAATTTTGCATATTTAAGTAATTAAGTAATTAATTGATTAACTTCACAAAAACTGCTTCTTTTGTACTGCTTCCACATTTAGTCTGAGTCACCTTAATGGAGTTCTAAGTCACCTAGAAAGCCTTGTGGGAGCATGTACTTAGGTCATCTCTTTCTCTGAACCATGCATTCCTTATCTCCAAAAGCACTTGTTTTCTCACATGCAGATCTTGGCACAAATTCTTCCATTGCACAGGTTCAGTACCACTGGCAACACTGTAGATGTGCACCAGTCAAGCTGGCAGAATGGGACACCTTGGCCAGGCTTGTTTTTCAGTATGTGCATAGCTTTACCACTTTATGTGCACCAGTCAAGCTGGCAGAATGGGACACCTTGGCCAGGCTTGTTTTTCAGTATGTGCATAGCTTTACCACCTTTAAAGTGAGAATGATTCTCACTTCCTTCAATATGTCTGTAGCCATTTCAAAATACACACCTCAAAAGGCAAGACTTAAAGTGGTTTGGAATAGTTATCCACAAAATATGCCTCTTAAGCACAGCTGAAATTGATTACCTTATTTATGATTATTTCATCAATAAAATCTAGGATGTCTGTTAAGTACCATTCGGAATTTAATTTGCACACTTTATTTTTCTTAAAGCATGGGGGTAAAATCAGACCAAAGGATCAAAAACATATCGTGTGCTTGGAGGAAAGAAAAAGGTATTCAGTGGACTAAAGATGTAAATTATGACTTCTGAAGGCATTTCTAGGTGCCTAAATTAAGATTTCTCTACATATATGTTGTGGAAACCAGGACAATATATTATAAGAATGAACTTCATTATAATTCTGGACTGCTGCTCAGACCCCATTTTCACAAGAAACAATGGGAGATATAAATTAAATGCTGTATTGAAAGTATAAGTTTTTATGATTATCAAACATCCATGAAGAGCTGGGAAACTCATGTCTCTGAAATCTGTAACACGGAAATATTGGTGGGTCAGAGCTAAGAAAAAATATTTCTTCCTAAGTCGTGATGTACTGGGTCTAGCTGGGATGGTAACTTTCCCTGCAGCAGCCCATACAGTGTTATGCTCTGCACTTCTAGCTAAAACAGCAGTGGTATCACACTGGTGTTGTGTCTGCTGCTGAGCAGTGCTGGCACAACATCAGGACTTTCTCTAGCCCTCCTAGGGGGTGGGAAAAAAAAGTGAGAAACATCACCAGGGCAGCTGACCCAAATCAACCAAAGGGATATTCCATAGCATATGATGTCACACTCAGCAATAAAAGGTGGGAAAAGGAGGAAGAGGAGAGGGGTGGGCTCTCGTTGCGAAAACGTCTGTCCTCCTCTCCGAACACCGGCTACGTGCGTTGAGGCCCTGCTTCAAGGACGTGGTCAAGCATCGCTTATTTGTGGGAAGTAGAGAGTAATTTTTTCCCCTCTGCATTTCCACATAGCCTTTACTTGTTTTGTTATTCCCTTTCCCCCTTCCTCTTCCCCTTTTCCCTTTTCTCCCTTTAGTTGAATTGTTTAATTAATAATACTATTGTTAATAATAATAATATTGTTAATAGTTGTTTAATTAATATAATATTTCCTTGATAATATATTTTTCTCTTTATTAAAATTATCCTTATCTCAACCCGTGAGTTGTTTTTTTTCCCTTTACTTCTTCCCCTCCTCATCTGAGGAGGGGGAGTGAGAGAGCGGTTGTGGTGTTCAGTTGCCTAATATGGTCAAACCACCACAAGTTCTTTATCTATTCCACTTCTTTTTTCAATAGTAACAAACTACATCTATTTGCATGCATTTACATTGTGCAGTGTCATACAGATAGATGCAGCATTTGGTGACCCTTCTCAGCGAGTTAATTTCAGGCCTCCCGAAGTAAGAAGTCGGGGGGAAAATAATCCTCTCTCCTTAAATAGACATAGTTACCTGATCCCAAGGATACCTTGAGTAATTAGAACAACCCAGCCATTGCTGAGTGACAACAGAGTCATTAGCAGCCACTGCAGGCAGGGCTCTGTAATGCATCTCCAGTAAGGGTTTCTGTAGAGGTACCTAATGTTAGCAACTGCAAGGACAGAAGGATTGATGAAATTACAGAAAGTTTTTTTCATTTCATTTGATGCAGAGCTCGCTCCCTCAAAACTACTGAAACAGTTGCTTTATTTTAAACTTACATTTTTATAAACACACCATTACATCACTATACCCCAATACTCTATAGAAATATAAAAATTACTTGGGAAGTAGTAGACACAAAAATGCTTTAAAGAAAACCCCAAAAGGCTTACTTTGTTTGTGTCTGTGTGTGTGTGTGTTTGCTACAGGGATTTCAGTAGTTTATGGCAAAAATACAGGAACTGATTTTCATTTATATTTCATTAATTTAAGTAGAATACACTGCCTGGTGTAAATTACTTTGATTATAGTGCTAAGTTTAGCATCTTTTTAGATACTGTTAGGAGAGTAAGACTGTAGATGTACTCAATTGGTGAGTGTGTGCTAAGTCACGGGTAATTATTCAGCATTAAAATAGTTTCCTATTTTCAAGGTGAGTATAAAATATTTTAAAGCAGAAAACTAGGATATCACATTTTACAAAAACCTAGTGATATGTACTTTGCACATCTGACTGGGGGAATATCAGGTAATTTAAATAGATTCACTGAAGCTAAGCAGATTAGCACAGCTAACAGATTCAGTTTCAAAAAATACTTGCATCTACACAGATTGATTAGGATCTGGTGGTATTTCTAGTAGATATGATTAACTCTAGTGTATTTCTCTTAAGGAAAGATTATACTATATTTACTGTCATATTCTTTTTGATTATGCATTTAAATGTATCTCAGGGACCCTTAGATTTCTGGTAGACTCATTTCTCTCACAGCTAGAAATCAAAATTTATTAAGAACTCAGCAGAGTGAAATGCTGTGTATTACAGAAATATATATACTCTTGGGAGAAATAGAAAACAGAATCAGATAAAAAGTTCTGGAGCAACCCTAAAGCTTCAGCTAATTTTGGAAAGGTGTTATAGCCTAAGGTTGCCTCTCTCTATGAGTCCTATCCCCTAGGGGTTATATGATATTTACATAAGACTATGCAAACTGCATGAAATCAGTTTCGACATTTAAACTTGCTGTGCAGTGGGATGCCTGCATGCTAAAGACTGCAAGGTTAGAACAGGAATTAGTGAACAAGTGAAGCCACTTGTTCAAATGGCTTCACAAGTTGAAGCCACAATCACTATACTCAAGTGATTCTTGAGTATGAGTGCTTATGAGTCCCTCTTTTGATATTCTGGAAAACATGTACCCATGCTTGTCTAAGTGAAGGATTAAAAAATAAATAAAAATAAAAATCTTGAAGCTACTTGAAAAAAACTGGAAACAAATCAGCTATTTTAACAATTATTTATTTTCATCTGTGCTGACAACCTGAATCTTTTGGCCTTCTCATAGCCAATTCAGAAAATAGGCTAAGGTGGTTAGCATGTGGTGGGCAGCTGGTCCACTGCTCCACTGCTGTCACCTGTGCCACAGAGCTCCCAGTCAAACTGAATCAGAGATCTGGTGGCTTTGTCCAAAGACTACCTAGAAGATGGCAGTAACAAACTTCTTCATCAATGCAAAGACTGTCCTTGGAGAAGGAGTTTTGTTAATTTCTCATTAATCTTCAGAGTTCTCTGTCCACACCTACAGCTGGTTTTAATCAGCATTGCTGTACTGACTTAAAAATAAAGTTAGGTTGATTTATGCTACCTTGAGATACAGCCCTTCTGATAGTACCTTCTTGTGCATCAGATATTTGTGTAAGAGCTAGCTTGGCATTGGTAATTCAGTTTTTACTCTCAGTTGATAGGAACTTCTAATGTTAGTTACACGGCCTTCAGTAGAAGTTGTGATGTTAAAAAATCTAAGTAGCACAACGGTTCCCCCACTATATTTCCTGAATTTTAGTATGCTTTACTTGATTAAAAGACTTTTTCAACAAGTCAAGATGAATCACATTTTATACAGTTCTGCCTTTAAAATTACACAGTATGATGCACTCTAGGAAAAAAAAAAATAAAATAAAATAAAATAAATAAAGCTGGTATCACAGTCAAGCTAACCTCCAAAATGAGTTACATCCCTCTTCTCTGTGTCTGTACTACAAAAATAAGTATGCCATTCAATCAGTACCTCACTGTCCAAAGGATGAGGTTCAGATGTGTTAATTTGTATGGTATTACTCATTCCAGAATTCCAGAATTTCAGCTTATCTATTTAGATATACAAAAGACTTTTAAAATACTTAGATTTGATTTTTTTTTAATTTATTTTTTAATCATGCAGTTGGTACTGTATGTCAGCAATAACAATCTCTCTTATTCTCTGCTTTCAAGGACTACTTTTACATACTACTCTTGCTTCTGTTGTCACCTATCAAATGAAGTAAACTTCATGATTCTCACATTGTCCACAGACAACACTGAGCTTCTGCAATGACAGAACTGTACACGTACTGTGCAATTCCTTGAAATGCTGTTCTAAATGTTCTGGTCTTTCAGGAATCTGCGTGGGGTAAAGCCATCTCTAGCAAAACAGCAAATGCAAATAAGTCAGATCTTAGGTTTCTTTATGTTGGTATATATTTCCAATAGCTCTGTACCTGAAAAAGTATGTTTAGGAGTTCAGATGCTGTCTCTACATCCAACTTTAATGAAAATATTTTAAAACTTTGAATAAACTCATGCAAAGACTGAGGACAATGTATGTAAATGGCTTTGCACTATGATGTTTCTTCTCACCTTTCCTCCCCAAGATTATTTTTTTTATTATTTTATTTATGCATGCAAATATAATACAGTAATTAATCATACAATATTCCAGGTTTGACAGCTTCAGGCTCTTGAATACATTTATATCATCAGCCAGAGTCTCTTTATGCCACATTCTTTGGCTTGCTATATCTTGCCCAGTAATTTTTAGCGCTATTTACTATTTACCTCAGACAGTATTATACAGCCACTCAGGAATGATTATTTATCTGGGAAATCAATAAACTGGAGCTCTATTAATAACACACATTATAAGGGATATGCCAAAATGACTGTCATGTTCTCTTGTGTGAGAGCTGTCTTGACATAGAGGAAACTGTCAGAAACTCATTAGAAATAAATCATTCTGACACCATCATTCTGCTTTCTTAATAGTGGGGTGTCAGCACCTCGATATTTCCCTGTGCTAATACATTTCTAGGAGGAGATCTAAAGTTCACTGTCACCAGCCACAGACTTTTGAAGCTTAAGTTTTAGTGTGACATGAAATGAAAACAACAGACTGACTCATTATCCCTTGCCCCAGGGTCAGTTACAGACTAGTGATTCAAACACTTGATTTGAGAGCCATTTGGAAACATGTCTGCTTAGATGCAGTGAGGGAGTCTTGAAAAGATTAGTATCAGAATAAAACTGAAAATTACTGACAAAAATCACAGCAATCTAAATTAATTCATCTTCCTGAATGCTGTATATTTGCTTGCAAAACGTGATGGCACAGTATTATACTGCATCCTGGGTAAGAGAAGCTGTCTCCATCTGACACTTGTGCCTATACATCCTGATTTGAAAAACACAGCTCCTCACAAGCTACACTTCCGTCATTCATCTCAGGGAATGATACAACTGAAGTGTTATGATTTGATGGTCTACTCTGAATATTACATGCGTCTCAGAGTGGCCAGTTGCAATTGAGGATGTGAGATTTTTGAACATAGCACTTTACAAGTGACCCAGGTTGCCCTTTAAAATAAGTAGTATTGGTAAAAAGGAATGGAAGGAAAGTAATTGTATCATTTCCAAGCATTCTTGAGACTATATTTCACAGTAGATGGCTGTAGCTTCTCAGATTTGCACTGCTCTATTTCCACATTTTTTTTTTTTTTGCATTTGTCTTCAAGACTGAGTGATGTCCTATAATACTGATGGAAGAAAACCTGGCAGTCAGAAAGATCCATTTCTTTAGCTTGTCTTGAGACAGTGCATGTATAGAGGAAAATATATATGTGTACCATTTGGGTTCTTAGATAAATGAAGGCTGGGCACTACTGTAAAAAGCTAAACATATGCTCCCTTTCCTGTGGGAGGAAGATAGCTCCTTATGCCCTTCTCAGAGAGAAGGAGGCGGACATCTCATATCACATATAAGATAGCAACACCTACCACCCACACATGGCAACCTGCTTTGCTACATAGATGTGTCTGTAAATCCCTGCCTGCAGGGCTTCACAAGGTGAGGAGAGAAGATGAAGCAGATCCCAGTCTGGGAGTCTTAAGCCAAAACCACCATGTAGCTGCATGTTCCATGGCTTGAGCCACTGTAGCCACTGTGCTGCCCTGTTTCCACATTTGCTGAAATTATACATGGAGGCTTCAAGGGCTGGAAGTAGTTTCCGAGGAAGAAATTGAATTGAAGATCTGAATGAACCTGAGCTTTCAAACACTGCTGGGGATCTGAGGACTCTGACAGGATTTGAACGAAGTGCAGAAAGTTTTTATGTTTATTGGTAGAGGTTTGTACAGAATTTGCTGCTTATAAAGTTTCACAAAGTAGACAAATGACAGTTTCATCTATTTCTTGCTACGAAATGCAAGAGATGCTGAAAACCAAGATTCACTGAAACACAAAGCTATAGAGGTAGAGAGTAAAATGGTACATCCAGTGCCCATGAGTAGAAAACATAAAAACATACACAGCAATTAGCAAATAGAAATGCTATTGAAATAATATGGAAAAGTAACTCTATCTCAGATAGACAGTTTGGGTATATCATTCCATGAAGTGTGGACTTTCAGGGTTTATGTCCTAAGTTTATGCCCTTCTGCCTACTGTTATCTTCTGTCTCTTTGTTGTGACATAGGTGAGCAACATGTTCCCATTGGGGTTCTGTGGCTTCTCTCCAATTTTTGAAGCTGACATGTTAGACATGGTCTATTGTCTTGAAGGTTAGGCATGGTTAATTCATCAGCCCCCAGAGTAAAGTAAAATGTAATATTTCATAAAGGATAAATATGCCACTTGCTTCAATGAGAAATAAGAGTGAGATTTGAAGAAGTTAATGATAGACAAAGTTATTTTTGCATTCTTGTCTATGCTCTCTGTTTTCCCACAATAGCAAAGAATCATGCATTGATGTGAAGCTTGACTGATTAACTGTGTGTACTTTATAAATTATAATGTAAATAAAACATATAATTTATGTATTTAGTATGAATTTTGGAGCCATGGTATTATTTCATAAGTAAGTTAATATTGTGACTTTTTATAGATTTTATATATCTTTGGCAGTTTGGGGAGAGGTTTGGCCATCTACACTGGATAGAATGTTTACATGTTTGCATCTGAATATTTGAAGCAGCACTACTATTCCTCATAGTCAATAGTAAGCTCATAAATGCTATGTTGTACTTTGTATTTTTACTTTAAGCCAAAAAGATTTGAATTGGCAGGGAAGAAAAGCCTTTATCTGTTTCTCTTTAATTGCTGCATCTCATTAGTACTGCTGTTACAAAGAGGCTTAATGGCATGACTGATACGGCAGATTACAACTTCTGAGTTTAACTATATATTTTTTTTTTTTTTTTTTTTTTTTTTTTTTTTTCCCAAATGGGTACTGAATAATGTAAAATTTTTAGAAATCTGTCTGACTAGTCATAACCTGCTTAAGGTTATTTACATTGGTTGTTCATTGGTTTATTTATTTATTTATTTATTTATTTATTTATTTTTAAATCAGAAACTATAATGGCAGGAAAGGAATTATTTTTCTGGGATTGAGAATTTCCCCATAGTGCAACTGAACACCAGAAAGCAAGCTAGGAATGGCAAAAGAAGAGATGGTAGGACAGATACTAGGTGCAAGAAGAAAGATATAGACACTGAATTCCAAATGTGAAGAACATGTAACTAATCATGTCAAGGGTCAGATGAAAATATTTTCCATCAGGACAGAGATTTTTTTATGTGTCAAGGTGTATCTTTCCACAGAATTATTTTAAGTATGAATGAGACTGCTCAAAGCAAAATATCATTTAGCTCAAGTAAGAAAGCATGTTTTATTACATGCACCCTGGAAACTTGAGAAAGTCTGTCTTTGTTTAATTGCTACTTCTGTTTCTTAAAAAAAAAAAAAAAAAAAAAAAAAAGGATTACTTTATTTCATCTAAATTTATTTATTTATTTATTTATTTTTCCACAGGGCCTGTACCCTTTAAAGCTTTACCATGGAGAATAAAACAAAGATCTACATGTTGCCTTAGAATGTTAGGTCTGCTGTTTTTCCACGAGAGAGGTACAGTTAGTGAAATTAAGGCTGCAGTCTGTAAAGGAAATATGAGTTTGTGAGGACTAATAAAGCAAAAATGCTAGCAAAGCAAAGTGAAATATTAACATCTTCAAGGAAGAACACAGTAGGAAGTAAAACTGAGATAATAAATGAGGCAAACTGCAGCTAGATAGTAATGAGTAGAATGACCAGTAAGTTGGACTTACAAGGATCTATTTATTTATTTATTTATTTATTTATTTTTCCCTTATTAGGAAATAAAGCAGAAAAAATGAAACCTATTTTGGATGACAGTGGTTGCCAATGGCTTCATGATAGATGATACAAATGAAAACCTGTGTCAAAAGTTCCTGTACAGACACAGACTGTGCAAAGAGATCTTTTAGGTCTGTGCCTCTGTGATGCTGACTGAACTAGAGAAAAACTTTGGTAGGACCTCCCACACACACAAGGCCCCACTTATATAACCGAGCTCCTCAGCAGTAGTAGGACTTCGCTCAATATATTTAGCTGTGGATCTCAGATGTTATAACAAACATGGAAAAGATCACTAAGTTTATTAAGGAAATGAATACAATGAAATATATAAATGAATATTAGTAGCTACTTATCCAAGGTGAACACAAGCACATAAAAATCACATATTTACCACTACTATTTGTAATCCGTTCTATCTCCAAAGTGAAGAGGTGAGTTTCATTTTATAGAACTGAAATGCTCACAAACAGCATATCATTTATAACACATTGTTAATATAAAACTATAATGCTGCTTTTGCAGCTTTTTTTTTTAATTATTATTATTTTTTCTCTTTTTGCAATCTTAAATCTGTTTCCTCTCTCTTTTTAGAACTCCATATTCCAAATTTTTATTTAAAGTATATCTACTTCAAGCCCCACTCCCTGAAAACTGTTCATCCGGAAATAAAATTAAATTAAATTAAATTAAATCATGTGTCAGTTCGATTAATTCCAGGTGACTGAATTGAAAGAGCAGGAAAACTATCTGAGATGTGAAGAGGAATTTGGGATAATGTTGAAACCTAACAAATTATTTTCCACTGCATACTGATGTATTGTTATCCAAGTCCAAGCATCTCATGTTTTTTTTAAGGTCACATATGTCACTGGTCTAAATTAGTGTGGCTCTGATGACACTGATGGTGATAAGCTGATTCTGTGTTGCCTTATGATCTGGGACAGCCTAGGATGTTTCAGAAGTAAACCATGTTTCAGAGCCTGAAAACTGACAGTACATAACCTTGTATATAATATGTTTAAGAAAGCAGTGAAAATGTCAGCATTTAAAATGGAAGTTTGGAAACAAAATCAAACTCTTAAAAACAAAGAAAATTATGAATGCATATGATGCAAACTGTAGCTCTGTGTGACCTTCACGTGTTAACTGCTTCAAAATTGTAATAAAAATTCCTGTGATGCTTTGCTGCAATTTATTATTTTCTTCATTGGTCAGTGTGTGATCCAAGTCTTGTTTTCCACAAGTTGTCAGATGTTCCCCTGACAACAGATTTATTCGCATCTTCCACTTACCTGAGTGCTTCAGTGATGAACAGTCCATTTGTCATCACAGTGTCCTTGGAGGTGATACAGTGTTACAGCTGTTTAGGAACTCTGTTTGAGAGCATGGATTTATTTATTTTATTTTATTTTATTTTATTTTATTTTATTTTATTTTATTTTATTATTTTATTTTATTTTATTTTTTATTTATTTTATTTTATTTTCCTCACAGAACTCCCACATTATTTATCATTTTAACCTCTCTATATAACTTAAGTTCAAAGGTGAGTGATTGTCTCAGCCTCAGAATTGTTGTCAACTATTTCATACTATGCACTAGAAAACTGGGAATTCAGATGAAATGCTCTCTGTGAACCATTGGTTGGTATAAGCTATTCAGTATTGCTGAAGAAATCTGGAGGAGAGGGAATCAAAAAGTCAATGCAGCAGCATGCCACTGCATACAGGGTGAAAGAAGCCATATTCCCCTCCACTGGCTGGTCATCATGATGCTGCTTTCCAAAAGAAAATATACTCTGGAAGAGGTTAAGAGGGTATCTGGATAAGAATATTTTGTAGAAGAGAGATCAAGCAAACACCATTTATAGGTGACACTGCCTTTTTTGTTACATTTCAAATGGGTATTGGACATAAAATGTAACTTGTTCATACCCTGGTTTTGGATTCTGCTACCCCTTTTCTTACAAGAAGTAGCTCTACTGGTGCTCTTTCCAAAGAGTGAATGGGAAGAGTCAGCTGAGGATGCAGTTGCCCTGTGCAGCCCCCAGAAACTGTGTTGGATGGAGGGTCCTGAGATGGAAGGTTCTGGAGGGTTCTACCATGCACATAGGAGCTGTCACTGGTGAGACTTACCAAATGATGTGAAAAAAAACCAGCACCAGTCCATCAGCTGGTGAGGTCATGTGCTATGAGCATCTGAGAGTTTATGAAGGCTGCCTTTAACATTTGACTGAGAGCAGACCTGCCAATGCTGTTGGATCACTATTGCCTCCCAGGCACAGAGAGACACGTGTTCCAATTAAATCAACAGAGCTGCATCAGAAAAAGTTGGAAAAAACAAACAAACAAACAACAAAAAAACCACTTACAAACTCTTTATTATCTTACAACAGAGGTTTTTCAATAAGCAAACAAAAAAGGAAAAGGGGTGAGAACTATTATAGCAGATAAAATTACTCTAATTAAATTTAATTAATATACTATTGCACTTCAGTATTTAAAATTCAAACTAATTTAATAAATACATTAATCATACTGGTTAAATGAAAATGAATATGTAATTCAGTATGTCCTTCAGCTTCAAGAAAAATGTTAACTCTGTTACAAAATTGTATACCTAGGATAGAGGAGACTGGAGAAAAATATGACATTTGTCAACATGTCTGTCCTCTCAAAAGCCCTCATGGTTAAGAATTGCTCATTTAGAGCAGTGTTACTCAACCTTTTGTTGCTAAAGAACCACTTCACCTTTAAAAAACAATCCATAGATCTTCTCCCTAGTACAGCTCAGTAGCTAGAGGGAAGGTAATTAATAGTGTATTTAGCATTTAGATATTATAACTCTTGTTTTGCAAAAAACTGTAATGTGTTGTTATAATTAAGAATGTTGTAGTTGAAACTCCATGATCAAGAATAAATGAATAAACAAATACATAAATAGGCCATATATCCATCTGCAAAAACTGTTATACATTGTCAACTTTCCATGTGCATTTTTTTATTATTATTCTTTTTCATTTCTTCCTAGCTGGTTCATGAGTCATTTTGGGTGGAATTAGCTGATTCATGAATTAGACCTTTAAGTGACCTCCATGAGACTGAAAAGTGCTGTTTTAGAGAGTTGATGTCTAGTTATTAAATTTATACATGGGTATGAATCCAAATACTAAATTTGGGTGGAATAAGAATGTAATAGTCAACTGGAAAGAATGTGTGTTAATGTGTGTTAATCCTTCATTCAAAGCCAGCCTAGATATTTAGGTCCAGGGCTTCAGTAAATAAAAGTGATTAAATCCTATTGATTTAATGTTATTTGTAAAGTAGATCTGGACCACCTGATTATACCAGTAAAGCAGGTAAAGCAATAAAAGAAATTCTGTTACTTAAAAAAAAAATAAAAATGTTTCTGATTGTTTTGTATATAAAAGTGCTTAAGTAGGTATATGTTTTTGCATTACATATGTTTATATGTAACATATGGACGTGTAAATTTAAAACATTACTTTTTCTTTGGATTTCTGATGTAAAAGTTATTTTTTCAATGTATATTTGTAGCTGTATTTTAAAAGGTAGTTCAGGATACATATATTCATAAAAGTATTTTACCATTAAAAAGATCTCATGCACCATTCTTTATGAATGCATGACAATTATTCTTTAAACTACTTGTGTTTTGACAGTACCCATTAGAAAATCGTGCATTTATATTTAGCCTTTTAGAATATCTGGCTGAGTTGAGGACTTTAGGATCAATTTCCTGAAGGTGGAATAATTTGACTTACTTTACAGTTGCAAGTAGTCCTAATGCTTTTTTAAAACCAGGATACCTATGTTATAATAGCCAGTTAATTGACTTTGTATTATTACGGTATTTGTAGCAAGACCACCAACTTCCAGTAAAGATTTAAACTCAAGCTTTTTTTTTTTTTTTTTTTTTTTTTTTTTTTTTTTTTTTTTTACTATTTCCATATGTACATATGTATTCAGCTTCTTTTCACCTTCTAACATCACCGGAGCAAGGTGGCTGGGGGTGTATGAGGAGCTGGGAGGGGACAGACCCAGGACAGCTGACCCAAACTGGCCAAAGGGGTATTCCATACCATATGACGTCATGCTGAACAATATATAGGGGTGGCTAGCCAGGGTGGGGGGACCAGATGCTCGGGGATAGGCTGGACATCGGTCACAGGTGGTGATCAATTGCATTGTGCATCATTTGTTTGTACACATTAGTAGTAGTAGTAGTAGTATCATCATTATTATTATTATTATTTTCATTTATTTTCTGTCCCAATAAACTGTCTCTATCTCAACCCACGAGTTTTCTTTTTTTATTATTTATTTATTTTTCTTTCTTTTTTTTTTTTCTGATTCTCTTCCCCACCCCCTCAGGGAACAGAGTATGCGTGTGAGAGAACAGCTGAGTGGTGCTCAGTTGCTGGCTGGGTAAAAAGACTACACCCTTACCTCTCCCTTTGTAACTCTTTGTATCCACCATTTCTTTTAGATCTTTACTAGAGCTTACCCTCTCAAGACAGGTTGCTTCCTTCAGAGTAGGTCATGGCAGACCTCAGTTCAATAAAAGGAGTAAAAAACTTTGCTTCACCTCCATGTACTTTACAACTGATTGTGCTACACTAAGGTGCAGCAATTTGTTGTAGAATGATTTGCTTTAAATCTGACTGGATATCAAAGCAAAATTTTATTCTCTTAGGATGATACATTGAGTTGAATTAGAATAGTCCTAGCACGCTGCATGAGAGAAAAACACATCAGATTTAGGAGTTAATTCTGAAAAGTCCTGTTGCTCTGTAAGAAATACAAACCTTCTGGCTTTCAGAAATCAGTACAGGTGTAGGCTTATAGCCACAAGTTTCCACAGTATGTATGTGTCCCAATCTCTGCTTCCACTAGGATCAGATCAGGTCCATGAGTTTGAAGATGGAGTTTTAACATCAGTCTTAAGGAAAGCATTAATTTAATATTTAACCATAGATAGTCATTTAAAATAATCAAAATATTTCAAAAACTCTGCAAATAAGCAGTATTGCTACTGCTGTTGGAGATTGCAAAGCAGCTTTGTTATAAGAGAAACAAGTCTGTGATTATGAGCTCTGTCAGTGTCCTGGCACTCCCTTTGTGAAAATGGGAGTAAGGGCTCTGAACTGTATATGTATGCAGGTTTGGCTACAAACAATAGAATGAGATGCAGATGATTTCTGCTTGAGAACCTAGGCCAATGTCACAGGAAATTTTCCAAAAATTGCCTGCCATCTGATAGTATGTCCACATAACTGATTGAGGTTGGGATCAATCTCCATTTGACTGATGGATCTATTGATAGTATTTCATGAGTCTTTTGTCTATGTCACCATTTTTTTTCCCCATTTATTTGCTGCAGAACATGTAGTTGTTTGAAATGTTCTCCTACAAAACTGGAAGCCAGTAATTCTTGGGGAGCTGATATGTATAGTAACAAATACATCTTGAACAGTGAAATATTCTCCTTAAAAAGACTATAGAGTTACCTTTTATGAATGTTCCTTTCATAAATGATATGTTCTACTCCTGTTTATTACATGTCAAATTTAATTCCCTGTATAGGACAGCTCAATGAAAGATATTACAGGTATTTACTATACTAGAAAGGCACCTGCTAATTATCTTTAGTTAAGTCTTTTGTGAAAGTCTCTGCTTAAATGTTGTATTTAAGAAATTTAAAATTAACTTCAGCTCCTAAGAACCCCCAGTTTTTGTTGATATCTGAACGTGCTAGTCTAAATTTTGAAACATAAAAATATTTTTAAATAATTTATTCTGGGATTATTTAGCTTTTGTTATCTGGTTAAAAAGGAAAAACGTTTGGCTTTGTTGTTTATCCTACCTCTTCCCCTATGTGTTGTTGCCCTTTCCTTTTCCCTTTCCCTTTCACTTTCCTTTCCTTTCCCTTTCCCTTTCCCTTTCCCTTTCCCTTTCCCTTTCCCTTTCCCTTTCCCTTTCCCTTTCCCTTTCCCTTTTTCC
>CM021763.1:70329869-70343255 GCA_011075105.1 Heteronetta atricapilla
TAAAAACCATAAGAAGTTATCACGGAGTTATCTGGGGTAGGGGGTTTGAAGAAACCAATCTTCCAGCAGTATCGGACAATAAATGGCACAGAAACTACAGTAATTCTGATTCGTACTAGAGCAAGCAATTTTGAATAGCATATGCCAACCCAAACGTACCAGCAGCCCATTTAGATTGCAGCAATGACTCACTGAGACCAAGTCTGAAGAGAGCTGCAGTCATATCCACACCACTTGATACAGTCAGGTAGAAGATTCCTAGAGATACTAATGAAATTTCAACATGGCATGACACCCCTGAAGCACTATATTCTTTGAAAACTTTTTTCAGCTGCTGGGATTTATTGAGTTTCTTGTATTCACTGCTGAGCTCTGTGGCCGGCTTTTCAGGGGATCCACCCACATCTTTGACCGAGCTGCCGGCGGCAGCGCCCGCAGAGGGGGTGGCGTGCTGAGGGGGGGCCGGCCCGGGGGACCGGAGAGGGGGGAGCCGAGGGCCGGGCAGGGCGAGCGGCCGGCGGGGCTGCGCCTTGCGCACAACTCGCGGGGGGGGGGGGGGGGGGGGGGGAGCCGAGGGCGGAGGTCGGCAAGCCTCTCCTCCCTCACCTGTGGGTAGTGCAGGACATCCCCCCTGAGTCCTGGGGTGTTGCTTCCGCCAGCGGCTCAGATCTCAGCTCTGGTCTGGCCCCGCCAACTTCTGAATTTTCTGAGCTCGATGGTGGGTCTGGCGGGACTCCGCATAACGTGGGGGCGGCCTGTTACCCGGCCCTTCACCGTCAGTGCGCGATAGGAGTTCGGAGACCGTCGAGCATGGAACCCTGGTCATTCCTTTAACCACAGGGAGCCCAAAGATACGCGCAGGAGTTGTGGGTTTTCTTTCAGAGTCCCCAGATTTTATAGGGGCCATCCCCGGGATTAGCATTTGAGCAGCAGCACAGGCTACTTCCTTTTCTGCCTTCGTGGTTTTTAACGTCTCTAGTACTGTACGCCATAACTAGTGGACAGTTTTCACCTCCTTTTCATCTTTTGGATCTCCAGCTATAGTCCTTTCCCACATGGTAGTCCCAAATTCTCGCCATTTCGTAACAGAGAACAGCAAGGTAGTCTCTCTAAAATGTCTCCATCGTTGTCCAGGCTTGATTAATTTAGTCAATTGCTTTCCCATTGTCTTGATGCCTCTCTTGGAAAGAATTCCTACGAGCAATGTCACCGCAGCTTCCACCAACATGGCTGCGCTTTTCCCTGGGAGGCGAGGTCCGTGTCTGCCCTGACTATGCACACAAGCAGCACTCCTCCCAGCCATTTAATTTCTGTCCTAACTTGAATAACTTAATCAATTGCTTTCCCATTGTCTTGATACCTCTCTTAGAGAGTATTCCAGCGAGCAATGTCACTGCAGCCTCCACTTCCATGGCTGCGCTTCCTCTGAGAAGCAGGGAGTGACCAAGACCTGTGTCTGCAAAGCAGCACACCTCTCAGCCGTTAATTTTCCCATTGTCTCAATACCTCTCTTAGAGAGTATTCCAGTGAGCAGCATTGCTGCAGCCTCCACTTCCACAGCTGCAGCTTCCTCTGAGAGGTAGGGAGTGACCCCAACCCGTGTCTGCAAAGCGGCACCCTCTTAGCCATTAATTTCTCACTCCCCTCCTCTAGCTGCTTACCGCGTATAATCGTTTTCCATTTATTGCAAGTTCTAACAAAGAACATATAGGCTACTAACAACAGCACACGCCGACAACAACTGATGATTGGTCTAACTTCTCTGTACACGCGTCTCTAGCACTAATATAATTGGTACAACGGTGTTGTTCACGCAGAGTAATGTTATCTCTCCACCTGCACATAGTTCCACATATTCTAGTCATAACATCATTCAAGGTTATCAGCCCTGGGCCTACATTATCTTCACAGTCCTTCAAAGCCTGAGTTGCTCATTATAATTAAGTCATGCCCCTTGTCACTTAAACATAGCTCCACAGGGTACAAACAGCAATTATAGATAGCAAAATCCCTCCAGAAGCTCAGGGCCCCGTGTTGAAAGAATGTCTGATGTCGGGGGCTAGGGAGACATTTTGAAATGAATTAGCAGAGTTGCCTGCTTCCTGCAGCACAGCTGAAATGATTGAGGCAGGTTGCAGAGCAGGACGCCGAGAAGAAGTGGAACCGATGACTATGGCAGTCCAGGTTGCTCAACAACCACTGCTTGCAGCTTTGCATGTCATGATGGGGGGAGCAGGGGCCCAACCGCACTGTTTTGAGTGCAATGGAACAGGATATTTTAAGTGAGATTGTCCAAAAAGGAAACTGACTCAGGGTGTAAGTCCGAGAGATGTCCGCTGTTGGGTCTGCGGCGGGCCCCATGTTGCAAGAACTTGTCCCAACCGCAAAGACACAACACAGCTGCAGGGAAATGGGGGGGGGGGGGGGGGGGCTCAGGCAGGAGGGGAGGAGCACCCACCCAGCAGACAACCTGGAGCTCCCAAACGAATCCACAAGTGTGGTCCGGGGCGCCGTGGCCCGAACTCGATCAGGGCAAAGAGTAGAGTGGTGCAGTGTGACAGCAGGCCCTGAGGTGTTTACTTGTCAATATGACAGGCCTGAAACACGAGGGAAATGGATTGTGGGGAGTGGGGCATTAGAGAAGGGATTGGAAATACCTCCCCAACAGTTGGAGGAAGGATGACTTTTAGTTGACAGTAATACAATACCAACACAGCAGGCAGGGGATGTGCCCTTGATAGCATTGACCATGGGAGTTGGCACTCACCCCCGGATGAACATCACTTTGGTGATCACTGGCCTTCTCAATCCTATACCACCCTCCGTGAAATTACCAGTGCTAGTGGACACGGGCAGACATCACGGCAATTCCCAGAGCTCAATGGCCCAGGAGCTGGCCACTTCGTCCTTTCCTGACATCCGTACAGGGCGTGGAAATAGTATGGCAGCAAGAGCAGTTACCCCATTATGTTCTCCTGGGTGGACAATGGATTGACTGTGGAGGCTGGATGCTTGTCTACATATGTGTTGGACATTCCCATTGCCCTTATAGGTCGAGACATTTTGCAGATGGTGGGGGCTAGCCTAGTAACACCCAACAGGCCTATTAAACAGAAACAGGAACAGGGTTTTTAGCGGTGGCCGCTGATGAGCGTCTCGCTTGGCCGTTGTCTTGGAAATCAGATGATCACATCTGGGTGAATCAGTGGCCACTGTCAGAGGAAAAATTAAAGGCGCTAGAGGAATTGGTTAAATGAGAAGTTACACTAGGGCATTTATGCCCTTCTACTAGCCCCTGGTACAGCCCGGTATTTCTAATAAAAAAGAAGACAGGGAAATTGTGATTCCTTCATGATCTGCATAAAGTGAATGCAAGCATGTGGGACATGGGAGCTCTTCAATGTGTCCTCCCAGTGCCTTCTATGGTTCCCCAGGATTGGCAATGCCTTGATAAAGATCTCAAGGACTGTTTTTTCTCTATTTCATTTGCAGAGCAGGACAAACAGCGTTTTGCGCTGACCGTTCCATGCATTAATAATCAGGCACCTGCCAAACGATATGAGTGGACAGTCTTGCCACAGGGCATGAAGAATTTGCCCACTATTTGTCAGATGTTTGTGGCTTGCGTGCTGCAGCCGGTCCTGAGGCAGTACCCACAGTTGATGATGCTACATTACATGGATGACATTCTAGTGGCAGGAGAGAAGCTACTGGAGGATATAGAAGATACAATTACTCAGGCCATGGGGAAATATGGATTAGTAACTGGGGAAGAGAAAACACAGAGGACTAGTCCCTGGAAATATCTAGGTACTCGGGTGGTCCAGCACCAGAAGTGTTGGCAATGAACCCAAAAATAGAAACCTTAAATCAGCTGCAAGAGCTTGTAGGCTCAATGCAATGGTTACAACAGTTTGCGTTGCTAACACCAAATGAAGTGAAGACCTTCACAGACCTGCTACAGGGTGTCACGGATCTGATGGCACCATGACAATTGCTGCCTCCACATCAAAAGTTGTTGCAGTCCTTCTTTTCATGCGTACAGGAAGGTAGGCTCACAAGGCGAGAATTGGGGAAGGGAATTTGGGCACACATCTTACTACAGCATGAGGGGGCAGTCATAATCTTACATCAAGGGGACAGTCAGTGCCCGCTGCTCTTTGGGTATTTTGCGGCCCTTAAAATCACATTACCACAGTGGGAGAACCTATTGGCCCTCACCATAAAGTGGGCCCGAACAGACAGTCGTATGCTCTGGTGTAGAGCCCGTGTCAATTTCATGTGAGTTAGCTGCAACCTCGTTGGACTTGTTGCAGCAAAATAGTATGTCAATTCAGGCCACGCTGGCTGGGTATCCTGGTCAGGTGGAAGCCACACAGACCTCCCCTTGATCAGTGATTGCAATTTATTGCAAATTACACGTTACTGCTGGTGGTCCCACTAGCCCAGCAGCTGCTGAGGGCCCGCACAGTGTTCATGGATGCAGCAGGGTCGACACACAAATTCGCAGTGGTGTGGTGGGATGGGATCAGATGGATTCAGGAGGTCAGGCAAGAACCGGGGGTGTCACTTCAACAACTGGAGTTGAGAGCTGTGTTGCTTGCCCTGACATGCTTCTCAAACAGGCCCTTGAATATTATCCCAGATAGCCAGTATTGCTTTGGAGCAGCACAGTTGTGTCACTCTGTACGACACCCCACACCATAACTGCTACGTTATTATACAGTGCCCTCTCTTAAAGACCCTGGCCTGTGTTTATCCAACACATACATAGTCACACTGAGATCCCTGGATTTATCACGGAGGGAAACTGGGTGGCAGATGCTGCCTACTATGTGCTCGACCTTCAAGCAGCGGCAGCCCAGTCCCACCGCCAGTTCCATCAGTCTGCCCTCGCTCTGCAACAGCAATTTAATCTGCCACTATCTGAAGTGAGGAATATAGTGGCAGCTTGCCGCGCTTGTAATACCGCGGCACCCATGCCTGCTGGGGTTAATCCTTGGGGTTAATCTGAATGAGGTGTGGCAGATGGATGTCACAGAGTTTGCACCCTTTGGGCGGCTAAAATATTTGCACGTGGCCATTGATACATGCAGTGGTCTCATGTGGGCTACCGCCAGTAAGGGCCAGAAAATGAAACAATGTATTGCCGCACTTCGCATGGCCAGCATGGCCATCGGGGTCCTAGGAGCGCTGGCTGCCCTAAAGACTGACAATGGTCCTGCCTACATTAGTCATGCCTTTGTCTGGTGGTGTGCGGCATGGGGTATTAAGCTCATTAGGGGTATCCCTGGCAACAGCCAAGGACAGACGATCGTGTAGCAGGTGCTCCGGACCCTCAAGGAGTATCTGCGGGCACTTAAGGAGGGGGGAGGATTGGATACTCTGGAGCTATGTCCACATGCTTTGCTTCTGTGAGCTCTCTTCTCATTGAACCATTTAGAGGGATAGGCTAATGACCACCTTCGGGACTCTGCAACACCCATTGGTATAGTCCAGATGCGGACAGCGGCAGGCCAATGGTCAAAAGACCCAGTACCCCTACTGGTTTTGGGCTGGGGCTACACTTGTGTGCAACTCCCTTCTGGTCCGACCTGGCTGCCAGCTCAACATGTACGCCCTGTGCTGGGGGGATAAATTCCCCTCGTGAGCGGCAGAAAGCGTATTGGGAGGCCATCAGCAATGACTGTCTAATGGCCACATATTTATGGTTTGCAGCACCAATGGACTTGGCTGTTATTGCTACCATCCTGCTGCACTAACAATTTCTGGCAACAACTCGTGAGTTTGACTAGCCACACGGATGCAACGCTCTGCTTGGCTCTTATGGCAGTGGGTAATCCTTTTTCACTTTTTGTTCAGCATTCCGCGACCATTAAGTGTACCTGGGAATAGAGGTGACAACAAAGTTGCTAACATTTCTGTGGTTATAATCAGGGGCGAGAAGGACACACCCGATATCTTGAAAGCTCCGGACCCCATGGAGGTCATAAATTTGAGCTACACCATACACACAAAGCGCTATGGATTTGGGAAGGACAACGACCCCATCTGCAGCTTGCAGTTAGCAACAATGCTGTATACGGGTCCGGGCCCCAAGTCCAGGAACTGGGAGTTCAGTTTTTGGGCTGCAACATTAGTTGCGAATTACAGCACCCCAATGTCTGAAGAGCTCTTCTCTGACTGACTTTGGGTACAATTATGCACAATGATACGCACAGGAGTGGTTAATCTTCTTCAACATGACGGAGTCGGAAAGGCATTTTCTCTCTTTGTGCAAGTGGCTGGATGCCACCATGGCAGAGATGTTCCCTCCGATGACAGTGGACGGTTTGTTTGTCGCTGGCGGAAAGTGGGTGACAATCATGGTTGTAGACAGCCCTTTGGTACCTCTACGCTTACCACGAGGAGTTTTCCTGCTTTGGGGAAATGATTGGGCTTACCTGATTATTCCTCCTAATGCGCATGGTGGACCCTGCGTGCTTGGGACATTAGCGGTCAGTCCGCTCACACCTGATGACATCAAGAAGGCTATGGCAGGGATGGGGAGCCATCACAAGCGCTCACTGAAAGACCCTACGCTAGATCCAGACTGTGATGATGGATGGTATTTGAATACCCAGGTGCAATCAATTGTTGAAACACTTTTCATATGGCCGCAAATTGTCCGGAATACCAAGACAATTGAGTGGCTAGCTTGCTGGGCACTGAAACATGTGGAGCTATGTTTAAATGAGAAGGGGCATGATTTAATTGCAAGTGCGCAACTCAGGCCTTGAAGTACTGTGAAGATAATGTAGGCCCAGGGTTGATAACCTTGAGTGATGTTATAGCTAAAATATGCGGAACTATGTTTGGGAGGAGAGATGGCACCGTTGTACCAATTATATTAGTGCTAGAGACGTGTGCATAGAAGTTAGACCAATTATAGGTTGTTGTCTGCACATGCTGTAATGGTAGCATATATATACCTTGCTAGAACATTCATTAAAGGAGAACGATTATACTCACATCGAGGTTGCGTCGTTACTCCGGGTCACTCCCATTCCAACAGAAACATGCTAACCTCATGGCGGATGCTCTGGCAAATCTCATTGACGGTATGGAAGCTCTTAAGGAAGTTTTATCCTCAACTAAGTTGGCTGTAGATTTTTTGCTTGCTTGAACAGGAATCAGTTGGTCTGAGCTGGAAGACGCTGATGTCAAAGGGTTCTGTTGTATCGACTGGAAGAAGAACGCGACAACGGCTATGGAACGAGCCAAGAGCGCAACTGAAAAATTGTTGGAGAGCACCTATGGAGACTGCATTAACTGAAACTGGTTGGGGAAGGGCCCGTTAGATTGGCTGGGGACACCAACCTCATGGTTAACTTCCCTCTTGTCAACTGCACTGTGGGTATTGATTTTGCTGGGTACCGGTGCACTCCTCTTGCCCCTGCTATTTCTACTACTGCAACAGCTGCTCGAAAAGCTAGTCCTGCGAATGGTGATTATTAACCTGCTTCTCGATA
Source organism: Heteronetta atricapilla (assembly GCA_011075105.1). Lineage (NCBI taxonomy): Eukaryota > Metazoa > Chordata > Aves > Anseriformes > Anatidae > Heteronetta > Heteronetta atricapilla. The sequence continues at coordinate 70,337,381 of CM021763.1, forward strand.
ACGGATGGTAGCACCTATCACAGGAAGAAGAGAATGATTGCTTATAGCTTGAGCTGTACTATGATACTATGATAATCCGCTCTGCAACAGGAAGAAGGGGTACGACAAAAATGGGGCATGATATAGCATAAGGAGGGAGGAGATGTGGGAGGAAAATTAGGAGGGACAGCAGGTGGAGCAAGGGGTCACGAGTATCCAGGGCAGTCGTGTGTACGGGTATAAGAGGCTATGTTACACAGCATTAAATTGGCACTTGAGCTAGACACGCGGTGTCCATCTCTGGTGTCCCTGCTTGGGGAGCAGACGTCTAGGCAGCCAATAGATGTTGTCTCTTGGGTGGGATAGCGTGGAGAGAGGCAGCATGTTTGTGCTGGGAGAGTTGCTTATGAAGAACACATGGGTCAGCAGTTCCCAGGAAGGAAAACAGCTTGGGGATTTAATGAAAACTCTGTTAAAAATAATTTATTTTCCAGAGATAGATGATCTATCAAAATATTACTGGACTATGTTATTTATTGAAGAAATAATTTCTTAAGGTTATGGCATAGGGAACTATTACCTAAATTAGTTCTAGAAACAGAATCAAGTTTTTGTGGTGTCTGCAGGATGCATTTCAAAATTTTTGTCTGACACTGTAAGGTAAGCATTTTTAATGTACAATAGAGAATGCCATTTGATGAGTTCAGTAGTAAATTAGAAAAGAGGTGAGAAAAGCTCAAACATGCCAGTGTTTTCTCTTTCTGTTATGATGACATAACCATGGTCCTCTGAGGACCATTATTTTAGATAACCTTGGACTTCTGATCAACCAGATCCTGAGTGTTTTCTGCCCTATGTGTTGTGAAGGTTTTTATACTTAAAGAGAGCACAAGACATCTGTGGTTATGTAGCAGTGGTGTGCACGACTTCCTACTGGATTGTTTTGGACTCTGTTGTTGACACTACCATTCCGAAAGCACAGCAATTGCTGCTCTATGTAAACACTCTTGACATCCCTTCCCCAGATCCTCCTTCCTCCCTCAAAATTCCTTTCCTAGTCTCTGGAAAGTGAGGGATAGAAAAGGTGAAATGTAGAAATTAAATATATGGTCCCTGGTCGTTTCAGTGGCAGGAATGAATATTGCACTTATTTTATGGGGATAAGACATTAACTTTGTGTACCATTCTAGACCTTTCAGATTTCCTTAGATTCTTTTAGATGAGCTTTTTGCAGCCTGCCAGGATGACAAAGACAGCAGGTGGATGAGCTACCCTCTATGGCTGCCTCAGCTGCTCCACAGAAGAAAAGTAACTTCATATGAGTCCCCTCTCCTCAGGAGCTACAAATTTCAGTTTAATTTGTAGACAAATTTTGATTGTAACACAGATGCTGGGTCCTCTTGCACCTTTTTGTAAAACTCTGTCCACTTCAACTTTCCAGATGCATTGCAGATTTTTTATTTATTTATTTATCAATTTATTTATTTATTTATTTATTTTTCGGGTGGTCGCTAGACAAATAAGCTGACATTTTAAAACTATTTTCCAGAACATTATGCTCATATGTGATAATTGTGGGGGGATTGCAAAATATTCAGCATTTGTCTATAGCATTACAGCAACAGAATGTGAGGTGTTTGGTCAATAGCTGAGTGTGATAGACATAGTTTAACAGGTGTGTCCAGGGAAGAATTAATAGTAGCCCACTAAATTGTGCAATAACAGAGGTGGTCGAAAAAAAAAAAAAAAAAAAAAAAAAAAGTACTACTAATCAGTTTTTGTGCTAGATTTTTGCCCTATAAAAAGCATCTTTCTCCTTATTGAAACCATATACATTTGCATGTCTCCAATAAGCAAATGTGTGTGTCTCACTAACAGAAGATATACCTGTTGAGAGAGGAGTATTCCCTAAAGAAACAGGAGATTATTTTGAAGTAGTTCCTCTTTTCTATTAAGCACAATAATTAATAAAGTACCCAGACTGACATAACAACTCTCAACATAACTGAAACAAAGGATAGACGAGATAGTATCTCTTTATGCACTCATGGAACAGAGAAGAGTGCTATACATACTAAACAATGCAAGTTTGATAAAATCATGCATTTTATATTTTAAAAGATTGTTAAATCTTTTGTGTGAATAGTTTCTATACTAAATTCTCTTTCTTCTAAAGCTCTCGCTTTTACATTACAAGCTAGGTCTATGTACCTAACTGTATACATTACTCACTGAGTAACAGTTTTTGTGATAGATATTACATAGATAACTTAACCCTCTGAGAGATTTACACCACCTGTTTTCCCAAATCACAATGACATTTTATAGAGAGAATGTGGCATATGCTTATGGTGTTAGTGCAGACAGTGAATTAGCAAAATGTCTTTACTGTTTATTTTTAAATTATGCTTTGCATAGCTATGAACACATCGGCATAGAATGATTTCATTCCACTGTGACAAATGCTCTTCCAACATTCTTTTCTGCAATAAGAACAAAAATAAAAACCTATATATCTCTTGGGGAATGACTCTAAGTTTTTGTCTGTTCAACTGAATTCAATAAAGTTAATTTTTGCTACATATCACAATCATAAAAACAGTACTTTGTTTTAACTGATACTGAATCAAACAAGAGTATTGACTAATTACCACATCTTTTGTTGCCAGTGAAACAAGGTCCTAAACCACTGCAGTCACTGGACGGTGTGTTCAGTTGGCTCTGGGCTGTGCCCAAATAACATTTTTACATTGGAAGGTCTTGAATCAGATTTGCACGCACAGATGATCCTGAGTCAGAAGGTTCATGCTTCACCAAGAATGTTTTGGACTCAGCCTAATCATATTCTAAAGCTATTTATTCCACCCCACCATGAAAGATTAGTTAACTAAATCATCCTGCTTAAGAAACTTCCTGTCTTATTTCATCTATAACAATGAATTTGAGATGTGTCTTGTTAGTCATTCTAGTCCTGCTGTCTACTAGCAGTGTGCTTAACCACTGAAACCTCTTTCCATATAATAAATGGTATCTAAATTTTTATAGATATTACACAGTTTAGCAATATTTTTAGATGAGTGTGTCATCTTGTTAAGCAGATTCTCCTATCTTTATATCTTAATTGTAACATTCAAGTTTTCTAAACAGCATTTAAACCCTCTCATTTAGTAGAACTTTCCTATGGTGAAAGCAAGGGTTAACTAAGTACACTAAGGAAACCACATTTGTAGAAGACATGAATTGCTATAGAGCAGTGTATACAGCCATCAAGTTCCCCATGAGTGTAAAGAAAGCTCAGGTCTCAAATAAACAATAAACATCTTTGCAGTTTATTTTTAGTAAATATATCTGTTAGAAATGCCATATATCTCTTGTGGACCTGATTTATTTAATCTTTCAGACATTTTCTGAATAGCCTTGCTTCACTTTTATATGATGTTATGCTTTGAGGTTTCACCAATAAGCATTGAATATTTTGATATGTGGAGCAAAAATTATGAGCTGCTGCTTTACAAACTAAAAGTGTTTACAAGCTGAATTCTGTATCTCAGATTTGTACAAACCTTGTGAACATATCTACAGCATAGCCAGTTGAATAGGTGACTATAGGTGATCATAGATTATCACAGAATCATAGAATCATTTGGGTTGGAAGAGACCTTAAAGATCATTTAATTCCAACCTCCCTTCCTTAGGCAGGGACACCTTTTTCTAGATCAAGTTGCTCAAAGTCTCATCCAGCCTGGCCTTGAACACTTCCTGGGATGGGGCATCCACAGATTCTCTTCACTGTTCCAGTGTTTCACCACCCTATTAGTAAAGAATTTCTTCCAAATATCTAATCTAAACCTACCCTCTTTTAGTGTAAAACCATTATCCTTATCCTATCACTACAATCCCTAACAAAGACTCCTTCCTAAGCTTTCTTGTAGGCCCCTTCTATGTACCTGAAGGTGGCCCTGGAGTTTTCTCATCACCAGGATGAACAACGCCACTTTCCTCAGCCTGTCTTCACAGGAGAGGTGCTCCAGCCATTTGATCATCTTCATGGCCCTTCTCTGGACTTGTTCTAATAGGTCCACATCCTTCTTTTGCTGGGGTTCAGAGCTGAATTCAGTTTACATTTATTTAATATTTTATCCTTCAAGAGATCAAAATACAGGACCATAGATACTTCTTCATAGAAGCAACCTGCATCCCTGGAATGTTGTCTTCTGGGGACAGTTGTTTTCTTGAAATTCCAAACCTAAGAATCGTATGCTGTCTTGCATGGTTAAACATGGTTCTTTATTATATTTTTTCTTCTGATTGTTTTTGAATCAGAGTTTCCAGAATATGTATGTTTAATTCAATACTTTAGTTGTTCTGAGATGATGCTTTGTCTATATGCCTTACAAACTTAAACACACAACTTCCTCTTTTTGACGAGGGATATTCCAGTTATTGCATAATTAAAATATAAGGAATTTTGAATGTGATATTTAAGTAGAGTAAGATTTAGATGTTATGCTTAAAGTCAAATAGAGTTTGTCTGAGATATGGGTAATACACAGATTCATGTACAAAAAGAATATCAGGTTCTTCAGTGGAGATATGGTTGGCAATAACTGTTTTATTCTGATAGCCAAGAATTTTGGCTATTACAATATATGCTGATATTTTTAGATCAATCTTCAAAACCAGATACTGTTTCATACTTTCAAAACTCTTGAATTAACTTGGAAGGAAATGTAATTTTTTCTAAAAGGAAAAATCTACAGAAATAAAGAGGTTGCACTGGGAATTAAAATTACTTTTTTTTAAGGATAGGACTTTTTTTTTTTTTTAATCACAAGATAAACTTTTTATCTATTTCATTTTACTGTGAAAAACACATATTTAATAAATAAAGGCAGAATTAAAAGTGATCAAAGACGCTGTGCTATTGTAATGAACAGTAATGTAATAATCTTATTAAAATGCAAATGCTTCATGCCATAATCTTGTGAATTACAAGAGGTCTAGCTTTTTCACCTTGTAGTGGCTAACAGTAATAATAATAATTATAACAAATCACCAAATCTAAGTTGTACAAGGTTTCTTTGTTTTGTTCACACCCATCATATAATTATTTTCTGTATTCTTGTATTTTCTGCATCTTGATGTTTATAATGACTTTATTATGTAGTGCTGCTATATTCAATGTGTATGTTTATGTACTGAGATTTTTCCCATTACCTGCATCTCTTCAAGTTTATGTTTTTTATGTCATATATATATATATATATATATGTATGTATGTATATGTATATTTGGTAACTGAGATTTGTAACTACAGATTCTGAAAGTTTGTTTCTTACTTGTGGCTTGAGACCAACCTGAACAGTACTCCAAACTGTACTAACAGGATACATCAATGGACAACTATTATGGAAAGCTGTGGCTACAACTCCAATTGGACTTTACCCACATGTACAAACAGTAGATGACATCATCATCCTTCTTAAGCAGAAATGCAAGTGCAAATGCAAGACAAAAACTAAAATCCAATGTCTGAAATGTTTCTTTTTCTTTCAATTGTTAATGAGAAACAAGCATTTCATTGGTACTATAGAGACAGAGCATATGAATATACTTGAAAGAAGAAAAACACACAAAGTTTTCTCATTTATGATTAATACTCAGGTATCTAATTTAATCATTCTGTAACTAAATTACTAAAAATGTTTTTGATTTTTGCAGTATGCAGTCTTGCCAACGTGCTGCATTGCTCAAAACAAGCTTTTCATATGTGAGCTCTTTGACATTATTTTGTTCAGGATTGAGTTACTGGTTTAAAAGTTATACAAATTAGAGCTTCTTAACCATGAAAGCATCCCTGGATTTACATGGATCAAGGCTGTGATCCCTCTGGTCA
>CM021763.1:70375578-70439616 GCA_011075105.1 Heteronetta atricapilla
TTATTTTATTTTATTTTATTTTATTTTATTTTATTTTATTTTATTTTCATTGTATGAGTACACATGCACACAAATCTACCCCAATTTTTATAAGTTTTATACGTAATCCTGCTAGATTTACTATTCTACAAAACTACATTGCTGTAGTAATATATACATTTGTAATCTCAAAAAACAAAACAGCAACAAAAAAAACTCTTAAATTTGGAAGTTTAGTCAAGAGTAAAAGTAACACACTGAAACAAACTTCAGTTTTATAATTTGGTTATGAATTTAGGAGTCTAGCTTTGGCTGGCTTTAACTTCGGCTGACTTTTTTTTTCAATGCTTAGTTAAATTAGAATAACATAAATCTTAGTTGTAGCAGACACTGAACAAAACCCAACCATATAGAAATGCCATTAAAATAAAGAGACAACATAAAATACTAAACCTGGATTTATCTGAGATTAGAACACAAGGATTCACAAGTAAAAATATCTGCTGTGGCCCTGATTAGAACATATAAATATATATTATATTTATAGATATATCTATCTATATCTATAGATATCTATATCTACATCTATTTATCTATATAGATGTATAGATAAATATATATATGTACACACAATCCAAACAAACAACAACAACAAAAAGCATTGAAAGCTTTCTGTTGTGCCTTGTATAGAAATACCTTTCAGGTCTGAAAAGGAAGGGACATGCTAGCTAGTACTGTAACCATTGTAAATTTTGATACTCAGAAAATGGAGAGACCAGATCACCTTGGCTGAACAGAGATCTCACGACAGCTCCAATGAAAAAGGGCAGAATACAGGAGGTGGTAGCAGGAAGAAATTGTGAAATATTCCCTGAACTAACAAAAATGATGATCAGAGAACACAATGTACTGGAACTGAAACTGGAGTTAAGACTGGAAAAAACATTGAGGGAAACAAGAGCTTATACCTGTATATTAATAATACATGACTGAAGGGACAGGAAAGAGGGAAACACAGGCCCATTTTTGAATGTGTTGGGTGGTCTACTGACAGTAGACTCGGGAGTAAGGCTCAGGAGCCCAATTCAGGATCCATGCTTTATTTATTTATTTATTTATTTATTTATTTATTTATTTATTTTCCTCAGTCTTCATCAGGAAGGTCTGTTGGAATTTTGCCTCAAGATAGGTGTGTAGATTTTAGCTAGTGTGAAGCTAATTTTCTTCACATAAAATTATATTACAGAATCACAGAATGTTTGAAGTTGGTAGGGATCCCCTTGCTCAAGTAAGGACACGGAGCAGATTGATCAGGACCATGTCTAGACAGATTTTGAACATCTCCAAGGAGGAACATTCCATAAAGTCTCTGAGCAGCCTGTTCCAGCACTTGGTCACCTTAACAGTAAATAAGTTTTTTTTTTTTTTTTTTTTTTTTTTTTTTTTTTAAAAAAATAAAGTTTTTTTTTTTTTTTTTTTTTTTTTTTTTTTCCAGTTTGTGCCCATTGCCTCTTGTCATCTCATTGAGCATCATTGAAAAGAGCCTGGTTCCATCTTCTTATCTTCTTTGCACCCTCCAATGAGGTATTTACAGACATCTCCAAGCTGAACAGTATAAACTCTCCCAGCCTTTCCTCATAGGAGAGATGCTACAGGCCATTCATCATCTTCATAACCTTTCACTAGGCTCTCTGCAGAATGTCCATGTCTCTCCTGTACCAGAGAGCACAGAACAGGAGACAGTGCTCCAGGTGTAGCCTCACTAGTGCTGAGTAGAGGGCAAGGATCACCTCCATTGACCTGTAAGCAACACCCATCCTAATGATGTCCAGTAGATGTTGACCTTTGTTGCAAGGGAAAGTTGCTGTCTTATGGTCACTTGTCCTAGGGATCCTGATGGACACTTGTCCACTGGGATCTCTTTTACTAAAACACACACCCTGACCCTCCCCTGTCCCAGGTCCATGCCATTCCCTCAGGTCCTGTCGCTGTCCCAAAAGAGCAGAGATCAGCACCTGCCCTTCTGCTCCCCTCGTGAGGGAGCTGCAGGCCTGTGAGGCCTCCCCTCAGTCTGCTCTGCTCTGGGCTGCACAAACCAAGGGACCTCAGCTGCTCATCATACGTCTTGCCCTCTAGATCCTTCACCATATTCATAGACCTCCTGGGGACACTAATAGTTTTATGTCCTTCTTACATTGTTGTGCCCAAAACTGCACACAGTGCTCCAGGTGAAGCTGCAGTAGTGCAGAGCAGAGTGGCACAAGCGCTTCCCTTGGCTGGCTAGCAATGCATTGCCTGATGCACCCCAGGCTATGACTGGCCTTTTTGGCTGCCAGGACACATTGATGGCTCATACTCAACTTGCTGTTGACCAAATTCCTCAGATTACTTTCTGTGGGGCTGCTCTTTAAGCCTCTCATTTCCCAATCCGTACATATTTTCATTATTATCCCACTCTAGCACTTCCTTTTGTTGAACTTTATGCAGTTGGTGATTGCCCAGTCTTCTGATTTGTCAAGATCTCTCTGTAAGGACTCTGTCCTCAAGGGAGTCAAAATCCAGGTGTAGTCTGTCAGACAGATCCCTGTGATCTCTAACCAAGCGAAACCCTGTAAAATACTCGGATTTGTGAAGTATGATTTTCTTCTATAAAAAATGATGACTCTCCCCTTGTATCATATTTACTCATTCCTATTGAGAGCTACTGAAGCTACTTTAAAGGCTGGGATAACATTTTCAACACTGTATTTTTGATCCTTAATTCTTTCATTTTCAATTATGTCAGCTATTTCTCTGAGGCCAAAATTTCCAGCCGTGGCATAATGGAAGAATTTGTTTCTATTTAGAAAGTTTCAATTCAGAATGTATCAACCTTTAAAAGCAATTACAGGCAGGGTATGATATTGAGCAGTGACAATTAGCCATAATAATAGGGTATGATAACACTTTTTATCATGTGTAGCTGTCTGTGTTATCATTTAGAGAAAATGCGTAAATGTTTAGCTTTAGAGTATTATACAATTTTAGCATTAAAGAAAACTATTGTCAGCCTTTCTGGATAGGGCTAACAAACTAAACTGATAGAAGCAGTCAGCCAGTTTTAAAGCCGTATCTTCACTTAAGAAACTAAAAAAATATATATTTTTTGAATATACTCCCAAAGTTAGAAGGTTTAGCGATAACCAATAAACTCATTTTGTCATGTGAAACTGACTGCCAGATGATCAAATCTGCTTTCTGCTTCAGAGACAAAATTATGTCGTGAATGAAAAATCAGAAAGTACTTGTGCTGGTTGTAACCCAAAAGAAAATCTACTTTGCACTTGGCCATTTCTGTGTGTGTTAAATATTCATGACCAGATTTACCCATTACAGAAATGCTCGGGCATATCATTCTGCCATGTAATGAATTGCTTCCCTGTTGAAAGTAGTCATTATAACTTTGTATCTCATCCAATTGCATATCAAATTTTCCCTCTTCCCCACTTCCATCCCTCTATTTGTTTCTTAAGTGTTATTGAGAAATAAAGTCATCTGCCGAGGCGATCGGCTCCGGGGCAGACGCGTTCTGCAGCGGAGCGGGGGATCGGGCCAGGCAGGGCAAATTTTCCGGCATCGAGCCTACTCGAGGGAGCCGCCAGGACCCGGCAGCCCTCGTGAGGGAGGCTGACGAGGCGAAGGCGGAGCCAGCAGCGCCCCCTCCCCGGCCGTTCAAAGGCAGCCCCTGGGGAGCGCGAGCGACCAGGAGCGCGGCGAACAGGGAGTGGCGCGGCAGAAGGGAGTGGCGCGGCAGAAGGGAGTGGCCCGGCAGTTAGCGCAGGCAGGGCGCGCAGGAAGGGCAGAGCGCTCTCCCCCACCCATACTTAACACCTCCTAACACCTCCTCAACGACAGCCGTTAGCGAGGCGATAATGGTCTCCACCAGGCACGGTGCGCTCTCCAGGAAGTCGGTACACACCCAGACCGACTACCCGTTAAAGAATGCAGCAGTTCAGGTCACCGGATGCAGGGAGTGTCAGAGCCTGCTGCTGCCATCGGCGGGAGGCAGAGATATTGTGTGCGTGAGGTGCGAGCAGGTGGACGACCTGGTCCGCATGGTGGCGGAGCTCAAGGAGGAGGTGGAGAGGTTGAGGAATATAAGGGAGTGTGAGTGGGAGATAGACTTATGGAGTAACTCCCTACAGGGCCTCAAGGAGAGGTACCAGGGTGAGACACCCCAAATGGGGGTGGACCCCTGGCCCTGTCGCTGTGGGGCAGAGGGAGGGGACCTAAGAATTGAGGAAGAATGGAAACAGGTCCCTGCTTGACATCGCAGGCAATGCCCTCCCCTTCCGGCCCCACCTTCCCAGGTGCCCTTACGGAACAGGCTTGAGGCCCTGGAGCTCAAGAGACCGGTGGCTGAGGAAGAGGAAGCAAGTGTTCCCAGGAGGATGCCTAGGGTGAGGAGGTTGACTCCACACCTCAGGACTGCCTCCATCAAGAAAGACAGGAGGGTTATTGTTGTGGGAGACTCTGTTCTCAGGGGAACAGAGGGCCCTATTTGTTGGCCTGACCCTACCCATAGGGAAGTCTGCTGCCTCCCTGGGGCCAGGGTCAGGGATGTTGCCAGGAAGCTTCCCAACCTGGTACGCCCCTCTGATTATTATCCTCTTTTGATAGTCCAGGCAGGCAGTGACAACATTGAAGAGAGAAGCCTGAAAGCTATCAAAAGAGACTTTAGGGGGGCTGGGACGGTTAGTGGATGGAGCGGGAGCACAGGTGGTGTTTTCATCCATCCCTACGGTGGCAGGGAGAGGTATGGAGAGGACACGGAAAGCCCACCTGTTAAACACGTGGCTCCGGGGCTGGTGCCAACGAAGAAATCTTGGGTTTTTCGACCATGGGGCACTTTACTCAGCACCTGGCCTGATGGCCGTAGACGGGTCCCTATCCTTTAGGGGAAAAAGGATCCTGGGCCAGGAGCTGGCGGGGCTCATTGATAGGGCTTTAAACTAGGTAAGAAGGGGGATGGGGCTGAAGCATGGATTGTTGGGGCTGTGCCAGGGGGAACAATGGCAAGGCCGGAGGATAAGGTAAAGGCCCAGCTGAAGTGCATCTACACCAATGCACGCAGCATGGGTAACAAACAGGAGGAGCTGGAAGCCATCGTGCAGCGGGCAGGCTACGACTTGGTTGCCATCACGGAGACGTGGTGGGACCAGTCTCATGACTGGAGTGCTGCGATGCCTGGCTATGAGCTCTTCAGAAGGGACAGGCAGCACAGAAGGGGTGGCGGTGTAGCTCTCTATATTAGAGAGTCTTTCGATGTTGTAGAACTCGAGGCTAGGAATGACAAGGTCGAGTTCCTTTGGGTTAGGATCGGTGGGGTCAACAAGGCTAGTGTTCTGGTCGGGGTCTGCTATAGACCACCGAACCAGGATGATGAGACAGATGAGGAATTCTACAGGCAGCTGACAGAAGTTGCGAAATCTTCAGCGCTTGTACTTGTGGGGGACTTCAACTTCCCTGACATATCCTGGAAACACAACACAGCCCAGAGAAAGCAGTCTAGGAGGTTTCTGGAGAGCGTGGAAGATAGCTTCCTGACGCAGCTGGTTAGTGAGCCTACCAGGGGTGGTGCCCCGCTAGACCTTCTCTTCTCAAACAGAGAAGGACTGGTGGAGGATGTGATTGTTGGGAGCTGTCTTGGGCAGAGTGACCACGAAATGGTGGAGTTCACTATTCTTGGCGAGGCCAGGAAGGGGACCAGTAAAACTGCTGTATTGGACTTTCGGAGGGCTGACTTTGGGCTGCTCAGGACACTAGTTGGTGGAGTTCCTTGGGAGGCGGTTCTAAAGGGCAGAGGGGTCCAGGAAGGCTGGGAGTTCTTCAAGAGGGAAATCCTAATGGCGCAAGAGCGGTCTGTCCCCATGTGCCCAAAGATGAGCCAGCGGGGAAGAAGACCAGCCTGGCTCAACAGAGAATTGTGGCTTGAGCTCAGGAGAAAAAAGAGGGTTTATAATCTTTGGAAAAGTGGGCAGGCCACTAGGGAGGACTATAAGGATGTAGCGAGGCTGTGCAGGGACAAAATTAGAAAACCAAAGCTCATCTGGAGCTCAATCTGGCTACTGCCGTTAAAGATAAAAAAAAAAACGTTTTTACAAATACATCAACACCAAGAGGAGGACTAAGGAGAATCTCCATCCTTTACTGGATGCAGGGGGAAACTTAGTTACAAGAGATGAGGAAAAGGCGGAGGTGCTCAATGCCTTCTTTGCCTCAGTCTTTAGCGGCAATACCGGTTGTTCTTTGGATACCCAGTACCCTGAACTGGTGGAAGGGGATGGGGAGCAGAATGTGGCCCTCACCATCCATGAAGAACTGGTTGGTGACCTGCTACGGCACTTGGATGTGCGCAAGTCAATGGGGCCGGATGGGATCCACCCAAGGGTACTGAGAGAACTGGCAGAGGTGCTGGCCAAGCCCCTATCCATCATTTATCAGCACTCCTGGCTATCGGGGGAGGTCCCAGCTGACTGGCGGCTAGCAAATGTGACGCCCATCTACAAGAAGGGCCGGAGGGCAGACCCGGGGAACTATAGGCCTGTCAGTTTGACCTCAGTGCCAGGGAAGCTCATGGAGCAGATCCTCTTGAGAGTCATCAGGCGGCACTTGAAGGGCAAGCAGGCGATCATGCCCAGTCAGCATGGGTTTATGGAAGGCAGATCCTGCTTGACCAACCTGATCTCCTTCTATGACAAAGTGACGCGCTGGGTAGATGAGGGAAAGGCTGTGGATGTAGTCTACCTTGACTTCAGCAAGGCTTTTGACACCACCTGTGCTCCCACAGCATTCTCCTCGAGAAACTGGCTGCTCTTGGCTTGGACTGGCGCACGCTTCGTTGGGTTAGAAACTGGCTGGATAGCTGGGCCCAAAGAGTCGTGGTGAATGGAGTCAAGTCCAGTTGGAGGCCAGTCACTAGTGGCGTCCCCCAGGGCTCGGTGCTGGGGCCGATCCTCTTTAATATCTTCATCAATGATCTGGACAAGGGCATTGAGTGCACCCTCAGTAAGTTTGCAGATGACACCAAGTTGGGTGCGTGTGTCGATCTGCTCGAGGGTAGGAAGGCTCTGCAGGAGGATCTGGATAGGCTGCACCGATGGGCTGAGGTCAACTACATGAAGTTCAACAAGGCCAAGTGCCGGGTCCTCCACCTGGGGTGCAATAACCCCAAGCAGAGCTACAGGCTGGGAGATGAGTGGTTGGAGAGCTGCCAGGCAGAGAAGGACCTGGGAGTGATGGTGGACAGTCGGCTGAATATGAGCCAGCAGTGTGCCCAGGTGGCCAAGAAGGCCAACAGCATCCTGGCCTGTATAAGAAACAGTGTGACCAGCAGGGCTAGGGAGGTGATTGTCCCCCTGTACTCTGCTCTGGTGAGGCCGCACCTCGAGTATTGTGTTCAGTTTTGGGCCCCTCGCTACAAGAAGGACATCGAGGTGCTTGAGCGAGTCCAGAGAAGGGCGACGAAGCTGGTGAGAGGCCTGGAGAACAAGTCTTACGAGGAGCGGCTGAAGGAACTGGGCTTGTTCAGCCTGGAGAAGAGGAGGCTCAGGGGCGACCTTATAGCTCTCTACAGATACCTCAAGGGAGGCTGTAGCGAGGTGGGGGTTGGTCTGTTCTCCCACGTGCCTGGTGACAGGACGAGGGGGAATGGGCTTAAGGTGCGCCAGGGGATTTTTAGGTTAGACGTTAGGAAGAACTTCTTTACTGAAAGGGTTGTTAGGCACTGGAACAGGCTGCCCAGGGAAGTGGTGGAGTCACCATCCCTGGAAGTCTTTAAAAGACGTTTAGATGTAGAGCTTAGGGATATGGTTTAGTGGGGACTGTTAGGGTTAGGTTAGAGGTTGGACTCGATGATCTTGAGGTCTCTTCCAACCTAGAAATTCTGTGATTCTGTGAAAAGTAAGGCTGATATCTTACTGGATTAATTACAACCTGCATTTTAGAGTTATAGGTTCCTGCACCTGTTAGGCCTTCTAAGGCCAAACAGCTATATAGCAGATCACAGACTGCAGACTAAAACACACTGTTTCAAAGGAGGACAGGTAATGACTTCCAAATACACCTCATGGCATTATCTTGTCCACTATTTCCATCATATATTACATACAAATTTGGACTTCACATTTTTGGAATAGGAGGAAGAGGTGGATTATCTTTCTTCACTCCATTCCCAAAGGTGAGGTTCATGGTGAATCCACTACTCAGTGGATGATGCTAATCACCCTCTTGGGGACACAGAGGGAGCTGAAAAATGCTAATAATTCATGGTCTAAAGAAGAAGAAGCAATCTGTGTGTGTTTTGCATAAAGAGTTTGACAGCTGGAGCTACAGGAAACTGAAGGTTGGGTTTTAACCCAGTTGTGGATAGTAACCACTCACACAGGACACATAATATAGCACACCCATGGATTTCTGACCTAGATTTAACTTAAATTCTGTGTAAAGAAAGCCATGACTCACCTATGCTGGTAATATACTTCTGTCTTACCTTACCTTGCCATTACTGTACAGTTTTTGATTTGCACATAAAAGATTTGAATGGGTTATGTCATTTTGAACAGAAGGTACAAGCCTTTGTCACTGATAAATATGCAGATTTATAATGCCAATAACTTGAGAGAGATATTGAGTTCGATATACCTTTTTTCACAGAATACCAAATAATGTCAAATAATGTTTTTGTTTGTGCTGTTTTGTAACTACTCTGATTCTTGAAGTTTTTTGTTTGTTTGTTTTGTTTATCAGTACTGATAGCTTTAATCAGACCCTTGATACATAATGATCTTCAAATCTTGAGTGTCTGATTGTATAATATAAATAACCATCTATAAAAAGCAACTTTCTTTAAAGTGAGGTTGTGTTTTCTGAAAAAATGGTATGCAGTTACTGTTGATCCACTATAAATAGTTAATCTAATAGTATTATCTGGAAAATGGATGGGCTGGAAACCTTATGTCTTTGCAGCAATTTTTGAATACTGCATATTTTATTAATTTGATACAGTGATGTTATATGCATGTACATGTCTAACTGCTGCTGTGCCTGCATATGTGGTATTTATATATTAATTATATAAATATTATAAATTATATATACATTTATATACTTTCAAAAAGAGTAAGTAAGAGAAGTTTAGAAAACACAGGCTTTTCTGATACACTTCATAATTTTAAGGAAATGAGAGAAACGTATAAAGATAAGCTCTAGTAACATTTATTAAAGATGTGGAGTCTAGATGGTTTAGGGTTTGTATTTTATTTTGATATGGAAATCTCCTGAGATGCCTGGTAGAAAAAAAAAAAAAAGGAAGAAAAAAAAATAGAAGAAGAAGAAAAAAAAAAGTGCAGTGATCTGTCTCAGGCTTTCACTTTACCTATAATCTCTCTCATGACCGTGAGAAAACTTGCTGCATTTCCTGTGACAATAGTTTCATAGAATCATAGAATAGTTTGGATTGGAAGGCACCTTAAAGACCATCCAATTCCAGCCCCCTTGCTACAGGCAGGGACACCTCACACTACATGAGCTTGTCCAAGGTCCCATACAACCTGGCCTTGCACACCTCCAGGTATGGGGCATCCACAGCTTCTCTGGGCAACCTGTTCCAGTGTCTCACCACCCTCAGAATAAAGAATTTCTTCCAAATATCTAATCTAAATCTACCTTATTTTAGTGAAAAAGCTACATTCCCTGACAGAGTCCCTTCCCAGTTTTCTTGTGTCAGATGCCCTTTAGGTACTGGAAGGCCACTATAAGGTGGAGCCTTCTTTTGGCTAAGCAACACCAATTTCCTCAGCCTGCCCGATCATCTTTGTGGCCCTCCTCAGGACTTGCTTCAACAGGTCCATGCCCTTGTTAAGCTGGAGGCCCCAGAGCTGAATGCAGTGCGCTAGGTTGTGTCTCATGAGCACAATCAAAAACAATCCTCTGCTGTCACTGTTAACCTGCTTCAGAATCTACTGTGCAACATGGTTGTTTGTAACCTCACTAACCTAGTCAGAAAGACTTTGCATAGCCCCATTTCTATATTGAGAAAAAAAAAAAAAAAAAGATTTAAATATCTAGTCCATTTGTGAACAAACCTGGACCGATATAACCTCAACCTCCTTCTCTCATGTGTGTATACCTGTAGAAACAGCAGCTTCATCCCTTCTCATATCCACTGTCAGATGGAGATAGAGCACACACCACATGAAGAAGCCTGAAGCAGTTTGTTGCTAATTTTGTCCACCACAACAACATGTGTTACAGTATTACTCATGTATGTATGGACAGATGTCTTAAAATTCCTTTCTTTATGTTCACATTGAAGTTTACATGAACCCAGTTCATTTTCATAATCAGACTGTTCATGTCAATGATTTTTATTTATATTTTTTTTTTTCTGAAATGAGAGTTTAAGAAGGGAGAATCAAATTAATTAATTAATTAATTGTCATAAATAGTGCTGCCTTTTCTGGTTCAAATGGTGATCTGCTTCACGAGCAAAATAGTTTTTGTTGTCTTTCTGCTTGAATGAAGAGTCCACAGTCTGGTCCTTTTCACCAGCTGAATAGCTGAATGGAGCCTTTCTTTTACCCCTAGAAAAGCAATTCAGCTTCATCCATACATCTGGCAATGGGTAACTCCTTCTCTAGATTACTGAACACATAACAGTCTGAAGACAACAGACCATATAGGAAAAGATAGCATAGTTATGTGCCTATCTTATTTTTAGAAGTAGAACCAATTTTCTTGAGGCAGCTTTTCCAGTAGCAATGCTTTTATTCAATAATAGGTAATTACTGAGAGAATGATTGTACTGTAATGAGTGTATATATCACAGAAATTCTGCTAGACTTCTTTAAGATGTAGAAGTTAATACTACTTTATATATAGCCTTGTTCATTCACAGCTTTCAGAACACTATGCCAAAAAGAAAAATCATCATTGATGTAAATTAATATCATCATCATTGACAACAGTAGACAAGGGAAGGCTGTCTGATGTCATCTACCTGGATTTCTGTAAGGTTTTTGACATGATCCCACATGACCTCCTAATCCCTAAATAAGAAAGATATGAATTTGAAGGGTGAACCATCAGCCTGGAGAAGAGGAGGCTACAGGGAGACATCACTCTGGCCTTTTAACACTTAAAGGGGTCTTATAAAAAGGATGGAGAGGAACTCTTTACTCCCTCAAGGGACAAGGGGGAATTATCCTAAACTAAAAGAGGATAGATTTAGACTAGACATTAGGAGGAAATTCTTCACTGTAAGGGTAGTGAAGCACGGGAACAGGTTACTAGGAGACGCTGTGAATGCCCCATCCATGGAGGTGTTCAAAGCCAGGCTGGATGGGGCTTTAGACAACCTGATCTAGTGGGTGGCATCCCTGCCTATGGCAGGGGTGTTGTAACTAGATGATCCTTAAGGTCCCTTCCAACCCAAGCCATCCTATGTTTCTATGAAATTATTATCACAGGAAATGTAGCAAGTTTTCTCAAGGTCATGAGAGAGATTACAGGTAGAGTGAAAACCTGTGACAGATCACTTGTGTGATGCCCCATGTAACTGTTTATGCTATTTCACTTAAAGGAGTTCATCCTGACTACATAAGAGCCTGACTGAGTTTAAGAAGAGATTGGACTGTGCACTTGTCACATGGTCTGAACTTTTGGGTAGACCTGTGCGGTGTCAAGAGTTGGACTTGATGATCCTTAATGGTCCCTTCCAACTCAGGATATTCTATGATTCTATGATTCTATGATATATCATGAGGCATTTGCAGGTTCCTTAACTTAGAGATACATCTTGAACTTTCACTTTACAAATCTACATAGTTCTTTTGACTGCTAGTACCATGTTTTACAAGAAGTAGGGTGTCCATATATTTTTGCCTTGTTGCTTACTCTTGTTAAAATATTGTCTTTGAATGCAGTTACTGACTACTGTCTAGCAGTTTCGTTTTTAAATGAATTTTCAAAAATGATTTTGGTGTGAGTAGTTTAAATGGCTGGCAAATTGATGCATCATTTAACAGATTTTAACCTCAACTGATGAAACATCAGGGTAATCATGCCCAAAGTCAAGACTGAGAATGAAAATCTGTAATTCATAGTTATATTACAAATATAGCAATTCAGTGTCTGTAAAAATGAGTCAGAATCCTCAGATGTTTGTAGATGTTTTAGATGTGAGAATGGTGAAGAAAAACAATATTTGAGAGCCTAGAGAAAATCAGAATGATATATTTCACTTTCATGAAAAAAATATTTGAATGCATGATAAGTTATTTAATAGTTCAAGAACCAACTGACACTGCAACATCTCCACAGTCCAACACAGAGACACTATGTGTGTCAATGGGCTCAGCTGCCATCCCATTTTGAATGTTACTAAGATCACAGCCTTTACTTATAATGGAATTGCAACTAAGACTATCCTAATATGTGTTGTATACCCAAAAGAAATACCTGGATTATCAAAGTGCAAAAATCTAATGGAATATTAGAGTTACATTGCTTGAAGGTGGGACACAGCAGAGTCACCAAACATCAAGTCACAGTCATCTTCAATGAGTGCTTTAGTATTGTACTATATTATATAAAATTATTTTTAGGTTTTGCAATTAAAATGTCTCATTTAAAGCTTGAAATATAAATTAATATTGGTAATAAGGTTTATAAATAGAGAATCTTATCACAAAAAATTAATCTGGATGTTTGTTTATTATTGTTTAGAAAGGTGTTCACAGTATATCTAGTTATGTAAACAACCCTGGATCACTTTACTCAATCATAAGAAGAGGTTTCAATTAGTTTGTTGCTGTTTGTTTTTATGTTTGTTTGTCTGTTTTTATTCATCTATACTGAATGACTTCCAAAAGCAAAGTCTAGGTAACATGCAATTATTTTATTAATGATATGATTTAATTTCATTTCTAGTTTAATATAAAATCAAACTAAAAAATAACCATGAAAGAAGACTAAGAATTCTCTATTAATAGATGTCTTCAGTTTGGGGAGAGCTTCCTTCAGTGAATGTAACTCAGTCAGTATTTGAAACATAATCAATACTACTCCCAAAACAAATCATACAACTTACAGTGATCAAGACTAACCTCCCTTATGCAAAAAGCTGGGGATCACCTCATGGCACGTGTAGTAACAACTTTTTCTTTAATCTTTTTACAGCCTAAGATTTAATGTGATAAAATGGCTTAAACACCTGCTATTAAACACAGATTCTGTCAGTGGGTTTTGTTTTTTAAATGCGTTTAAGGATGGACTGAATGCCTTTTCACAAGTGTTGATTTGCTCTTACACAGAGTATGTCTATACAAGAGTGTAGGTGGGCCTTGCCTTAGTTTTTCATTTGGATAGCAAAGATATCCACTGTCAATAAAGTCTTTGCTAATTATTAAAGCAACACAGTATACAGTGTAGGCTACACCAATTCGCTGCTGGTATTAGGTATAATATGTCAACCAAACTAACCTGAACAAAAAATATTTACACATAAGAGAAATGGCTGCAATCTAGTCTTTTCAATATGCACATTTTCCCTAAGCAAAGCTAGTTAGAGTGTGAGTATCCTTCTAGCTTAAATAGAAGTCTGCTTTTTGAAATAGTTAGTTGGGTAGTTGGAAGATATGAAAGCACTTTTGCCTTCAGATTGAAGTAACTATAGAGTTTGTACATACTACTGTTCTAAATTCTTTTCACTGAAATCTTATGCCTAGTTATATTGAGTCCTTTCCAGTTCTGCTGAGACTCAATGGTTTCAAACTGAGTATTTCATTACCTGTGTAATGTTGCTGGCATCCTGAAAAAAAAGAAAATCTTGCAAATGTAAATTATTGTCAAAATCAGAACATAAAGTGGGAAGCAAGTAAGGGGGAAAAAATGTGAATCTCCCCTTTGCAGGACATACGTGGCGAATGCTGTGAGTGACTAAATTAGTCTGTTGAGAATCAAAAATGCTATGCAATATTAAAAACTAAAGTAAATAGGTTTGATTCACTGCTAGGAACACAGACATCAACTTTTTTGTATTACGATAAAAATATCTTTCTTTTGTAGCTTGAGAAGATACGGCTTGTGACTTCCACTAGATAACTGGGAATGTAAAATTATTATATTGGTATTTGGTACTTCAGAAGAAGTGAAAAACATTCATCAGGAGATAAATATCACATGCTCATTTTCAGTTTTTCTTCTTAGTGTTTCTATACAAAGCAGATTTTTCTCTCAAAAGAAGATAACATATGGTAATAAAGACACTTCTCTTCATGTGTTGCTCCAGTACACTATATATAAGAGATTAAACTGAATAATTGTCAATAACGTGGCAGTGACAGGTTTAAAATTTCTTAGTTATCTTGATTCTTTATATGTATATATATAACACAATTCAGTTCAAATGTTTCACATTACTTCATATAAAATAAAAAATGACTAAGAAATTTGATTCTTGAAATGTATAGATGGCCATAAAATATTAAGTTTGAAGATATTTTTGAATTGTCCTAGTTTCAGTTAGGACAGAGTTATTTTTCCTCCTAGTAGCTGGTAGGGTGCTATGTTTTGGATTGGGATGAGAAGAGTGCTGATAACATGCTGATGTTTTAATTGCTGCAGAACAATGCTTACACTAAGCCAAGGACTTTTCAGCTCCTCGCTCTGTCCTGCCAGCGGGCAGGCTGGGGGTGCAGCAAGAGCTGGGAGGGGACAGACCCAGGAGAGCTGACCCAAACTGGCCAAAGGGCTATTCCATACCATCTGACGTCATGCTGAACAATCTCTAGGGGTGGCTAGCCAGGGTGTGGGGGGGTGGCTGCTCAGGGTTGGGCTGGGCATCGGTCAGCGGGTGGTGAGCAATTGCATTGTGCATCACTTGTTTGTACATATTATTATTACTATTATTATTATTATTATTATTTTCTATCTTAATAAACTGTCTTTATCTCAACCCACAGGCTTCACTTTCCCATTTCTCTCCCCCATCCCAGAGAGGGAGGGGGGAAGGTTAGCGAACGGCTGTGTGGTGTTTAGCTGCCAGCCAGGTTAAACCACAACATGAATACTCAACATATCTTCAGATAATCAAATAAAGATAAATGTTAATCTCCTGACTCATGCTAAATATTTTTTGCCTCTGTAACTATTTTTACTTTTTTTGAACTCAGAGGAGACATTCATAAAGGAGGACCTGCCTGAACTAAAAAGGCAATAGGAAAACTAAAAAGCTGTCTCCTGATTTTCTGTATTAACTGTTCATTTTTTAGTACAAGTTCTTGCTATCCAACTTACCAAAAACTATGAAACGATGAAACTACCTGAAAATTATTAAAAACTGTATAAATATAAAGAAGTATATAGTCACTTTTTCTTTTTATCTGCTGCAATGTAGAGTTCTTTGAGTGGAATTAAAGAGCATGTGGTAACAGATCCAGAAAATGACTACATGTTGCATGTAAGATAAGAGGTATAATAGGAACAGACTCAAATGAGATATGTGCATATCATGATGTTGAATTTCAGTCAAGGTTTATATGCTGTTTTAAAATGTGATTGCTACTTGTATGAAGATTCTCACTTTATAATTATTCTGAATATTTTTTCTTTCTTTATGATGGAAAAAAGTTTAATTTTGTCTTTTAGCATTATTGCCATTCTGCGCAGGTAAAACAGCCTTGCTTTTAAATGTTTAGTTACCCAAACAATTCCAGAGGGAACATCAAATAATCTAATATCAATGATAAACTTTTCATGAGGGTAGAAGGCGATCTGAGTTTCACATTCATACTTGATCTGACATATCTGAGTGTCTTAGCTTCCCGACTTAATCTACTTAACCAGGTGAGAAAATTGGAGTATGAAACATTTGCTTGTTGGTTGTAGGGAGTATAAGCACTTCATAATGCCAATTTTGCATAGTCACCAATCCAAAGAGTAATTATTGCTTACATTTAAATATGTAAGTTGAGGACTACTTCGTTGTATCAGATCTTTTTTTCAGAAAATAGGAAGAATAAGTTGTAAGTCTTAATTCATGCTATGTTTTGCAGTAATATATATATATATATATATATATATGTATAAAAATTATTTAGTATTTATAGTTTCTCAAAGTTTAAAGTGTTATTAGTATTTTGTTTGTTATAGAAAGATATAGAAAATATGAAAATATCACTTCTCTGGTACTGTATATTATTAAAGACATTACATGTATTTTGATCTTACATTGCAATCCATGCAATGAAAGCTCTTCTATACCAAAAGCATTGTGATCTGAAAAAAATACTCATTGTAAAGAAACACATTGTCAGGAGTATATGTGATAAATGAAACAAAACACATTTCATTATCTCAACTCACCACACTTTTCTATGGCATCACAACCCTTGTTAGGTAGTATCTTCTGCCAAATACCTAACTTTTAGCATTTTAGTTGTTCTCATTGATTTCAGTCTTCTAGTTCTTTAGGGGGCTTATGGAGGCTTATAGGAAAAATGATGGAGAGCAACTTTTTACTTGAGCAGATAATGATAGAACAAAGGGGAATGGTTTTAAACTAAAAGAGAGGAGATTAGGTCAGAGCTTAGGAGGAAATTCTTCATTGAGAGTATGGTGAGGCACTGGAACAGGTTGCCCAGAGAAGATGTGGATGCCCCATCCCTGGAGGTCTTCAAGGGCAGGTTGGATGGGGTTTTGAACAACCTGGTCTAGCAAGTGGCATCCCTGCCCATGGCAGGGTGGCTGGAACTAGATGATCTTTAAGATCATCTTGATCTTAACTTGACCCATTCTATGATTCTATGATGATTCTATGAAACTAAAATTCTCTCCCAAGAGCTTATTTAGAAAAGTAGGCAGGATATGCATCAATCAGCCTCAGAAACTGTTGCTTTCCTCTTCAAAGGATGTCACAAACCACCATCAATACAGTATTAATTGTACAAAAAGAACTTCTTCACAGATCAGAGATGTGGATATTTGCTACAACTGTTGATTGCTACTGCCCAGCAAAGGCTGCCTGGAAGCCTCTTGAGGGTGGTGGCACCAAGGCTCAGACAAATAGCTTATTACAACCAGCTATCTTCTGTTTGTGCTGCCAAGCACACAGTAATTTATACTTCTATGTATAGCCCACTTACAACCTCTCTACACGATTTCTCAATTTGTTGGAGATTATTTAAAAAAATAAAACTTCTCTCTAGATTATTTTTTTTTCACTTTTACTCTTTTTCATGGAACTAGTATGCCTTTCATTCATTCATTTCTATAATGAAAAAGTTGTTTAAATTTATCTATTTATTTTAAAAATAGTAATTTGGTGCTCCTACCTAGATATATCCAAAAGAATGATTTCTGAAATGTAAAAACAATCAGCGGATGTCATCTACTCTCACAAAATTAATCGCACCTTTCTCATCCCAGGTCAATTTCTTGAATGAAGGTAATTTAACAAGAGAGCTGATGGAGACAAGAAAAGTGTTATGCACAAAACATGATTGTGCAATTTTGTATGCATACCAAAATTGTTAATTTATGTACTGAAATCGTGGAAAAAAATGTGACACATATTAAGTTTTATTTTTGCACTCTCCATTCCTTTCCCGTACAAGTTCTGCAGCTTTATTACCAGATTTCTCCACTGAGGAGTCAAAAAGGAAAAGCATGTGAATTTCCCCCAAAGTGCCACCCTCATATACTAACAATGACACAAAAAGACAACCACAACAGCAACACCAACAAACTATCTCTTCAAACAATGGCGTTCATATACCTTTTGATCAACAACCTTTTTGACATTAAAAACATTCTGACTTAAGTGGGGAACAAACACAACAAAAGAGCCCCAGATGTTGGAATTTTTTGTTTCTTTCTTGCTGTGTAGACACCATAATAATAGGTGATATAATAGAAGAAATTAAGAATATATGTGAATGTGCAATTCAAGTAATGCAGATGCATTTAAGAAGCCTGAAACTTACTCTTCACACTCAATATCTGCATTGGGTTTACATGGAATTTGGTTCAGCACAAGGTTTTGGTAGCTGAGGGGCTCCAGGGGTGGCCTCTGTGAGAAGAATGCAGCAGCTGCCCCATGTTAGGTAAGGTCCAGTTTCAGCCAGCTCCAAAGGGACCCGCTGCTGCCCAGAGCTGCGCTAATAAGTGATGTTGTTTGTGCCTCTGTGAGAGGACATTTAAGAAAGGGGGGGGGGGGGGGGGGGTGGCGAACTGCTGCACAACAGCAGCAGGAGAGAGGGAAGGACGGCATCCTGCAGGGGCAGAGAATGACCCTGACGGAGCGGTGGCGAAGCAACATCCACAGCCCCCATACCCCGTTCAGCCAGAGGGAGATTCTTTATCAGGGATTGTAGTGATAGGACAAGGGGCAATGGTTTTAACCATTGGTAGATTTAGATTAGATGGTAGATTTAGATAAGATATATGTCCTAGTTTCCACATGAAATCACAATATAACAAAGACATTTTTTTACTATGAGGGTGGTGAGGCACTAGAACAGGTTGCCCAGAGAAGCTGTGGATGCCCCATCTCTGGAAGTGTTCAAGGTCAGGTTGGATGGGGCTTTTGGGCAACCTGATATAATAGAAGGTGTCCCTGTCCATGGCAGGTGGGTTTAAACTAGATGATTTCTAATGTCCCTTCCATCCCAAACTGTTCTATGATTCTGTGAACTTATCTTGGTTTGCAGTTTTTGAAGTATTAAAAAAGAGAATATATCTGTCTATTTATTTATTTATTTATTTATGATCTACAAAATGCTCTGAAGTGCAAAATGTTAGTTTACAGATATGCATGCATTAAGAAGGATGTTATTGTTCTGACAAACCACAAGTGCAATCATGCAATCAATGTTCACATGGGAAAAATTACATATATCTTCCTCCGGGTAACTTTTCCAAGTATGCACAGATAAGGCTGAACCCCACATGGAAGCAGTAGCCTTGGAACATTCCTGGTAATTCAAATTCAGGGAGACATGCTGCAATATACAAACAACAGCAGGATCAGCAACGACAGGCATGGAGACAGCTGTGAAGATTAGAGAGTGGTATAACAAAAGAGAGAGGGCATGCAGAGAAGAAATAAAGCAAATGAAGAGTTGAGAGTTGATAACTGAAGGCATTAAGTCAACTGAGTAAAGGATGTAGGCACTGAAAGGGAAACATGATTAGAGAAAACAGTAGATGTGATGGGTGAGCTGTAAGGGAGGGAGGGAAAAAGAAAAATATGGAATATAAATGTATGCATCCCTTTTCAAGAAAAAAAAATATTTTATATATATATTCTTTTTTTTTTTTTTTTTTTTTTTTTTTTTTTTTTTTCCTGTTTTAGATGCTTCATACACCTGTATTTCTCTCCTTTCCAGAAAAAAAAAGAGCTTTCTGGAGCTACCCCATGTCCTTCTATCAGGTAAAAATCTCTTACCTAATCACAGTAAATGCTTGAGTGCCATACAACAATGAGCTTTTTCTGTATCAAATTACATAAAGCAATATTATTGCCATTTTACAAAATGGAAGATAAAAAAGAGATGCATTATTTGCCAGAGGGAATAGAAATAGAGAATGAAACTGCACTCAGAATTCCTAAATACTGTTCCAGTGCTTTACCAATAAGTCATCCATTCTCTGTTGCTGCAGTATTGTCTGAAGATGGATGATTCACTGCCCACCAGGACCAGTTCCCAGTGAGAGGTTCCTTGTTTCTTCTGATTTTATAAGAAGTCTTCCACCCTTAGGAATGGGAAGAGGAAAAAAGCAGAAACGTCAGCCTTCTCCACACAGTGGTCTTATGCACTTGCTTTTAAACCTTTTACAAATCAAAGGCATAATGTACACCCGACAAGCACACAGAGTACATCTGGGACAAGAGAATTAACCATTGGTTATATACCACATTCATCCAGAAGAGTTCTCATCCATTCAGCGCAGAAGTTTAATGTTACAAAACATCTTATGGCTGTATCGGGAATGAGGCAAGAACAATGTAACTTGCCTGCAACTTCAGCTTAGATCTTTGAATTTTTTGAGAAACCTATACAGCCACACAGTAAGTATTTTAGTCATTTGAGTTTCCCTTCATCTTTGCCTTCTCTCCCCCCTCTTCCCCTTCCCCTTCCCTTTCCCCTTCCCCTTCCCCTTCCCCTTCCCCTTCCCCTTCCCCTTCCCCTTCCCTTTCCCTTTCCCTTTCCCTTTCCTCATTTCTTGAAAATTTAAATGAAAAACTCTCATGAATGTTTTACATATCATAAACCATATATCAGAATTACAAAGTAGCTTTAAAATGATGTTATTGCATTAGTACATAATTAATGTACAATTCATTTGCTGTCTGTAGATGGCAGCTGAACTGATCTGGGGAAGGGCAAGGGCAAGGGCAAGAGGAAGGAAAGGGAAAGAAAATGTTGGCAGTTTTTCTGCCAAGAAGAACCAAGCAAAAATAATTTAATGTATTATTTCACAAGTTAATGTACAAAATGAAAGTTTTGCAGAAAGTTATATCAGATAGAAAGAAGAAAGTGTAATTTATCAGAAGAAAGTGTAATTTATGTTTGGAATGAGTGAAAGATTAAGTGTGGACTACAGTAATTATAATAACAAATGAGATTTTATTGTTCTCCTCTAAAATGTCATCCCATGCATCATTTAATCAGAATGGGCAGAGTGTTACATTCTTGCAAAGGTGGAAGAGATTTCAAAAGGATGAAGCAAAATCTCCTTATTCAATAAAATCTTTATACATCTGTACGTTAAATAAATAAATAAATAAATATTAAATGCTTCCCATGAAAATCACTCTAAGTGGTAATTCTAGATTCAGAATGTGTCTGACATGATGTAGTTTTAGGGTTAAAGGGAAAGCAGGTTAGAGCTGTGTGAATGAGGCCATGAAAATAATATTCCAATATTCCAATTTATGTACTAAACTGGAATGACTGGACAAAGAAAAAAGTTACTCTGATTGAACTGAACATAACATTTCTTTCTGGTTGTGTCTCCGACTTAAAAAAAACAAATAAAATAAAATAGAAAAAGTGAGGAAGTAAAGAAATGAAAAGAATCCAGAGACATACTTCATCCTTTTAATTTTTTCTTTGGATTCCAGTACTAAAATATGCTAGTTTCTAAAAGCAAAATATTAGAAATATATAGTATAATTTACCTGGACTCTAAGATTGAAAATAAGATGCTTCTCAAAACTTGTCTTAGAAGATGTGTTTGAATTATCAGGACAGCAAGTCACCTGACATTACTATCAATATATTTCCAAAAGAAATAATGATGTATCTAAATTGATTTGTCAGTAAGAGGATTAACATGAAACAAGCTTTTCCCTCACACACACTCCCCTACACACTTTAAGCAAAGAATAAGAAAAACAAAGGGGGAAAAAGGAAGGATTCAAATTTTAAAATTCAACCATCCTTTCTGATACATTTCTGTTTTGTTTAATTAGGCTTTCTTTGGCAGAAACATTAGTGGCAGGTACAACAAATCAGGCAGACACAAGGCACCACTCTTATTCATGCTTGCAGATCTGTCTGCAGCTGTAACTACTTCTGGCTTTAGATGTTGCTTACAAGACAACAGCATATATTGCTTCACCCATGAATCACCATGAAAAGCTAACTGTGAGGGAAAGGAGATGGCCTTTATCTTTCCTTGAGTGGAAAAAATAAATCTGGTAGCTTATGTCACGAAACACCCTCACTTCTTTGGTTGGACTAGATGATCATGGTGGTCTTTCCCAACCTTAATGATTCTAAGATTTCCCATGATATAGTCTTCCCATGATATAGTCTTTAGCCAACAGAGTAACATGTGTCCTGGCAGTTCATATTCCCTGTCCAAAAAAATGAACTGAACTTGAGCGCCCAAAAGGTATATGCAAGAGCTAACACTGTTACCCTCTAAGTGAAGACAACAAAACTGGGAAAATGGAAGGCATATCTTGTGAGGAGAGGCTGAGCACACATGGGTTGTCTACTCTGGAGAAAAGGAGACCAAGAGGAAACCTCATTGCTCTTTGCAAATTCCTGAGGAGGGGAACTGCAGAAAGAAGTGCTGGTCTCTTCTCACTGGTAACCAATGACAGGACAAACAGAAATGGTACAAACTGCATCAGACTGTACTTTAGGGAAAATTTCAATGCCATAAGAATAGTCAGACACTGGAACAGGCTTCGTAGAGAGGCGCTAGATGCCCCAAGCTTGTCAGTGTTCAAGATACATTTGGATAAATCCCTGAATTAGCCCTGAAGTTGTCAAGCGATTAGACTAGATGATCTTTGAAAATCCCTTCTAACCGATCAATTCTATTCTATTCTATTCTGAACACATTACTTACCAGAAAATCTACTCATGCTCACCCTTGGATTGTAAATAACAGCTCAGAATACTTTATTTGAAATGAAAACATACAATTGTAATTTTAATCTAAAATCAGCGAATAATGCTGCAACAAGCACCTAGCTTCCTTTCCCTGCAGAGAACGATTCTGCAGCTCAAAGGCAATTACAGCAGCAGATACAGTGCTCAATTGTGATTCAGACCACTACTTTTAAAGAAAGTTAGCCCAGAATACATGCTGGGAGTACACATAAGGAATAACCAACTCTGATAAATTGACTCCTAAACATCTCCCTTGTTTCACAGAAATGGTGCCAGGAAGGCCTGCATCTGATTAAAACAGAAACAAACGCAGTCTCATCCCTTCATTTCAAGTCCCCAAAATTCCTGCAATGAAATATTTCATGAAACAAATACAGTGGACAAATAATTGGATCATCACTTAGTGGCCTTCTGGTTTTGGTTTTCTCTTACCTAAATTAAAGCTACTACATGTCTTTTTAGGAAAGGTTATATTGCAGTCTGTCTGATAAAAAAACAAATGTAAAACAGTGTGTGAGTTTACTAGTATACTGGAGGACATTATGGTGGTTTTACACTGCTGAGCAGTTGAACTCCACTACAGCTGCTCTTTCACTCCCCCTCCTCAAAGGGAAAGGGAGAGAAAATACGATAGAAAGGGCTCAAAGGTTGAGATAAGGACAGGAAGATCACTCAACAATTATTGTCATGGGCAAAGCAGACTCAGCACAGGGAGGTTAATAAAATTTATTACCTATTGCTAACAAGATAGAGCAGTGAGAAACTGAAAGCAAATGAAAAACACCTTCCCCCCATCCACCCTCTTCTATATCATCCTCCTGAGCAGTGCACAGGAACAGGGAACTGGGGCTGCTGATGCTTCATCTCTGCTGCTCATTCACGGTCATTCTCTGTCCCTGCTCCACGTGGGGTCCCTCCCACGGGATGCCGTCCTTACTGTGCGTCCCGATCCTGTGGGGGCTGCCCACAGGCAGCAGCTCTTCAAGAACTGCTCCCACATGGCTCTGTACCATGGGGGTCCATCCACTCCCCAGGAGCAAACTGCTCCAGCACGGGTCCCCCACGGGTGGCCCTAACCCCAGACATACTCTTGTGTGGGCTCCTCTCCACGGGCTGCAACTCTGGCCCGGGGCCTGCTCCTGCAGGGGCTCTCCATGGGCTGCAGCCTCCTCCAGGCCACAACCACCTGCTCTACCAGGCGCTTCTCCACAGGCTGCAACATGGAGATCTGCTACGTGTGGGACTCATGGGCTGCAGGGGGACAGCCTGCTCTACCAGGGGCCTCTCCACAGGCTGCAGGGGAACTTGTGCTGCATGCCTGGAGTACCTTCTGCCATCCAGCTGCACTCACCTGGGGGCTGCATGGCTGGCTCTCACCCCTCCCAGATGCTATTGTGCAGCAGTTTTTCTTTCCCTCTTAAATCTGCTCTCACAGAGGCACAAACAACTTTGCTTATTGATTGGATTCTGGGCAGCAGTGGGGTGGGTCCCTTTGGAGACAGCTGAAACTGGGCCTTACCTGACATTGGGCAGCTGCTGGTCTCTTCTCAGAGAGGCTACCCCTTCAGCCTCTCTGCTACTGAAACTTCACCACATAAACCCACAATTGCACAGACCAGGGGCAGGATCTTGCATGTGGT
Source organism: Heteronetta atricapilla (assembly GCA_011075105.1). NCBI lineage: Eukaryota > Metazoa > Chordata > Aves > Anseriformes > Anatidae > Heteronetta > Heteronetta atricapilla. The sequence continues at coordinate 70,399,649 of CM021763.1, forward strand.
CTGGTTGAAATTCATGAATTTCATAAGGTACCACCTCTAAAGCCTGTCTGTGTCCCTCTAGATGGAGGTCCATCCAACAAATCCAGGTCTCTCCAATTTAGAGGCACGGATATTATACAGGACAGTGTCAAAGGCTTTGCACAAGTCCAGGTAGATGACATTATTTGCTCTTCACCTACCCACCAGTGCTGTAACCCTGTTGTAGAAAGTCACCAGATCTGTTAAGCATGATCTCCACTTAGTGAAGCCATGATAACTATCACCAGTCACCTCCTCGTTTTCAATGTACCTTAGCATTAGCAGAGTTTCCAGGAAGATCTGCTTCATGATCTTGCTGGGCACAGAGGTGACTTACCGGCCTATGGTACCCCAGCTCTTCTTTTTTTCCCCTTTTTAAAGTGGAAGTTATGCATCCTCTTCCAGTCAGTGGGAACTTCACTGGACTTCCATGACTTTAATATATAAAATCATTTAATCATTGAATCATAGAACCATTTAGGTTGGAAAACACCTCTAAAATCACCAAGTCCAACTGTTAACCTGGTGTCTGTAAGCACCACATCTACACATCTTTTGAATGCCTCCAGGGATGGTAACTCTACTACTTCCCTGGGCAACCTGTTCCAATGCCTCACAACCCTTTCAGTGAAGATTTTTTTCCTAATATCCAACCTAAACCTCCCCTGGCACAACTTGAAGGCACTTGCTCTTGTCCTGTTGCTTGTTGCTTAGGAGAAGAGACTGACATCCCCTCACTACAACCTCCTTCAAGGTAGTTCTAGGGCAATAAGATCTCCCCTGAGCTTCCTTTTCTCTAGCTAAACAACATCAGTTCTCTCAACCAGTCCTCATAAGACGTGTTCTCTAGACCCATCAACAGCTTTGTTGCCCTTCTTGGGACATGCTCCAGCACTTCGATGTCTTTCTTGTAGTAAGGGATCCAAAACTAAGCATAGTATTTGAGGTGTGGCCTCAGCAGAACTGAGTACAGGGGGACAATGACTTCTCTAGTCCTGCTGGCCATGCTATTTCCGATACAAGCCAGGATGCTGTTTGCCCTCTTGGCCACCTGAGTACACTGCTGACTCCTATTCATCTGGCTATCAACCAATACCCTCAGGTCCCTTTCCACTAGGCAGCATTCCAGCCTGTAGCGTTGAATGGAGTTGTTGTGCCCCAAGTGCAGGATCTGGTACCTAGCCTTGTTGATACTCATCCTATTGGCCTTGGCCTATTGATCCACTTAACCCAGATTCCTCTGTCCAGCCTTCCTATCCTCAGGTATATCAACACACCTGCCCAACTTGTTGTCTGCAAATATACTGAGGGTACACTTGATCTCCTTGTTCAGATGATTGATAAAGATACTAGAGAAATGGCCTCATTTCTGAGCCCTGGTGGACACCACTTGTGACAAGCATACAACTGGATTTAACCATACCATTCACCACAACTCTTTGGGTCCAGTCACCCAGCTAGTTTTTTACCCAGTGACACATATGCACACCTGAGCCATAAGCAGCCAGTTTCTGCAGAACAATGCTGTGGGAAATGGTGTCAAAAGCTTTTCCAGAGAGCCGGGCAGTGTGTCAAAAATCTAGGTAGAACACATCCACAGCCTTTCGCTCATCCACTGAGTGCGTCATCCTGTCACAGAAGATCAGGTTTGTCAAACAGGATCTGCCTTTCATAAACCCATGCTGACTGGGCCCGATTACTGGTTGTCCTGTATGTGCAAGATACATATACACATATATGATGGACAGTGGCTTAGCAGCTTCATCTGCCAGTTCCCTCGGGAACAGAGGATGCACCTGTGGAGTCCAGCTTCCCTAAGCAACTGCAATACAGTTTTCATTATGTCTTAACCATCTGTCTGGCCATCTTGAAAGGAAACAAGTCTCCCCAAAAACAACCACAAAAATGGAACTAAGTCTAGTGCAGATGGGGCTGTGTCTGTCTTAACAGATTTCCCCATCTCACCATGTCAGCTTGCCCACCATTCTGCTCTGAGGATCAGGTAAGGTGCGTGTCCTTGGCCTGCACAGATCAGGGTCAACACGTATGTGGTTCCTCCCACTTGGCCAGTGGATCTGCCCTCCCTCAGAGGGTGCCATCCTGTGCCAACCATGGTGTCAGCTGCCCCACCTCTGTCCACCCTGTTCACGGAACTCCTTAGGGGTTGCTTACAGGGCAGTAAGCTCTGGCTGCTGTTACTGCTGGCTCTGCCCACACTCATCAGCCACTTTTGCACCAGCTGCAGGCCCCTGGCAATCTCTGCTCACCCGCAGGGCTTCCCCAGCTAAGGAAGTCCCTTACAGGCTACAGTACCCTGCTTCTCTGGAAAGCTGGAGCTGATCGCCTTGGCGAGTTTTCAGTGCACAAGTGGTTTCAGAGTTCATTTATACTGGTCTAGAGATACTAAATTTATACAGGTCTGAGGTACTGCTTACGCAGAATGAGACAAATTTTAGAACCCAGCAAAAACAGGGAGTATGAAACATAATAGCTTGAATAGTGCATTATTATGACTTCTGTTTTCTCAGACCGACGCACCAAAAGCATTGTGGTTTGGGGTGACAGCATCCCAGCTAATTCCACTCAGCAAAGACTATTCACCTTTGTCTTTTTGCAACTTTCCTTATTTGTGTGCAAAGCCAAATAAGACAATTATCTTTATCTTATGGAACCTTCCCTCATTCCATTATTATATTATTTTATTACACAACTAGTGATTTGGAATCTACTCCTTCAGTGTCAAGATTTCTGTATCTCATAAGGCCAAAATAATGGAACAGTTATTTCCAGAGGCACAAGATTGATTTTTTTTTTAATCTTTTTTTTTTTTTTTTTTTTTTTTTTTTTTTCCTTTTGCTCCATGTATCATGTATAGGATGAGCATGAATGCATTTCTACAATGCAAATGAAGTGATTTCACTGTTACTCAAAAGTGAAAGAAAAGTATTTAAGAACTAGAGATATGCTTCTTACACGTTAAATTTCTATGTACCGCATCTGTAATTTTGGATGATTCACTGCACGGTCAGTGCTAACAAGATCCAGTTGATGGTCCTCCTCAGCCTAGTACATATAAAATTAGAACCAACACACCAAAGTTAATGTTAACATCAATGCATTCAGTTCCCAAGGCAAGTTTTTCAAACCCCACTCCCTCCTTTTTTTTTTTTTTTTTTTAATTTAATGCATTGTACACCTAAGAGTTCTTGTTATACAGAGCCTTTGCAAAACAAAACAAAACAAAACAAAACATTTATTTCCTTTTTCAAGATATCCCTTTAAACACTGTTTATACAATCTGGCACTTAAGAGATACTATAACAGGAAACACCAGCTGCAGGCTGGGCATTGGTCAGCATGTGGTGAGCAACTGTATTGTGCATCACTTGTTTTGTATATATTGCTATTATTATTAGTAGTAGTAGTAGTAGTTATATCTTCCTTTTCTGTCCTATTAAACTGTCTTTATCTCAGCCCACAAATTTTACCTTTTTCTAACATTCTCTCCATCCCACTGGGGAGAGTGAGTGAATGGCTGTGTGACACTTAGCTGCCTGCCAGGTTAAGCTGTAACAATCTGAAAAGGAAAATACATCCTCATATCACTGTTCTGTACACTGCAGAAGAGGTCAGTGATCTCCACATTATGTGAGCAAAGACCGAGTTGTCCTGGCCTGAGGAATGTGGATACCCATGTGTGCCACTAAAATTAAATTAAGAGAAAAATAAAATATCTTTAATATAATTTCAAAAATTGTGTAGGTTTTAAAATATTTGTACACTGAAATAAAATATTTAGGTTTTAGTTGAACCAAGTCAGTTTAATTTGGAATGAAGTTATTTTCCATAGGTATCTGGTTACTGAGAATGTTTAAAAATCTTTAACTGCTCTTTCTGAAATGAATCTCTTTATCTCTTTTGTATTGGTTTTTAATAGGTTGGAATATATATATATATATATATATATATTTAGATCTTACTGATATCCCTTTCTTACGTATGGAAATCCTGCAATAGTTTTTTTCTGACCAAGTATTATTGCCATCATGATTTTGTCTGCACTATACTACAGTTTTCTTCACTTTGATGTGTTATCATATATAATCTCATTTCAGAAAGGTAATGACTAGGAGTTATGATTAAGAATATCCCTAATTTAACAAGAATAAAAATATATTTAAGAAAGACATGCAAATATGTGGAAAGTAATTGCAAATACGAAATCAGATATAATTCATTTATTCAAGTGATTTGGTTTGCCAAAAGAAAACTTGACTATGTAGTTCCTTAGTCTGTCTTTATTCCATTCCATCTTCAAAACGGACTGTGAGGGACTTTCTCTTTGAAAGGATGCAATATTTCTGGAGGAATAAAGTGATATAACCTTTGCACTGTGATTTTTCTTTTATTTATTTTTTCTTTAGACATGAAGCTTGATGAGTACTCTAACAGCAGGACTGTACTGTCTTACAAAAATTAAGTAATATCTGTTCTTTGATTAAAATATCTGGGTTGCTTTTTAAAAAATAGCATATGAAAGCCGTCAATTTATTCAAATTACATATTCATTATAAGTATTAAAAAACAATTAATCAAAACTGGAAGAGATAGTATGTGTTAATTACCAAACTGGTTAAAGTAAAACTAAGGCAAAAATATTAATTCTTCATCCCGATCTGAAATTAGATACTGGCAAGGATGTGTCAGATTGACTCTATTTTCTCTAATAGCATTGACCCAAATTTCCTATGCAATCTTAGAACTAGAACCTGAAGTATCAAAATATTCACTTGCTTAGGAGCTATGAATACTGCAGATATTTTTAAGTACAAGAATGAAGCAAACCCATCCAAATAGTAGAATTAAATTCTTTTTGGTGATGACTAGTTAAGGAGATTGCTGACTGAGAGATGACATTAAGTGTTGTTCTTGTGTTTTAAATATTATCTTGTGTTATAAATATTATAAATATGAGAAACAACAATACACTGCCTACTCTAAAAAAGCCTGAGTTGTTTGCGGTGTTCAATTTATATATGCACAAGCTCCCGTTTTCATGCATCACAAAGGTCAATATGTATTTCATTCTTTTTGTGAGAAAATTAACATTTTAATTGGATATTATTAATAAGGGGAGGAGGACACAAAGAATAAATAATATATTTCTACTCCTTTTATTTCCCAATCATCCTCATATTACAGCCCATATCATGCTAAACACAAGTTATTTGTGAGTGCTGTAACTGTCAACATCTTCTCCAGCAATCTCTTTGAAGTGTGACTGGTTTTAATCACCTACTTTAATAATAATAAGAGAATAAATCAATTGATTTACAGATGTGAGCAACTATTTGAGTGTGTTGTCCAAACAGCAGTATTGAAGAACAGATGTTGAAAGCTTAAATATGTAGCCAAGTTAGATTTTCTTACTGAAAGAAAGATATCTGATGTCCTTACTGAAGGACAGATATCAACTTTATGCTCTAAACTGAGCCACAGCAGTGCCTGAATTAGCTTTTACCATGCATACTTAGAGCATACCACAGTTTGATTCCTATAACCCTCTGCTACTGCTTGATGCTTTTTTGAAAGAAAAGGTGGAGGCGGGATGGAGGGTGTCTTCAATAGATTTTTCTCTTCTACCTGTAATTCCTTTGTTTTGATCCAAAACCAGGTAGCATATTTTTTCTATGTAAACAAATGATGCCACATCAGAGTCAAGGCAGAAAAAACAGTGTACTTTATAAATAGGAAAATGTCGTTAAATTATACATAAGACCACTGTCTTCAAGACACTGCCTACCCAAAACTCATATGTAAGTGCATCGTAAAGGCATTCATGAAAGGAGAAGATGCAAAATTTTATCTCTCTCACATAGTACTTGCAAATTTGTAAATTCTTATTCATGCAGACCACTTATGTTTTTTTTTTTTCATGATCATAGAAGTGATAAAGGTAGGATTAGTATGACGTAATTTAATAGACTTCATTGGAACTGCACTTCTTTACAGTGCTGAAGCTCACACTCTGTTATTGTAACTCCCTTAATATATTTTTGCATCAAAGTTGGTACTTAGGTCTAGCCTTTGCCAAAATCCCCAGAAACTGTGCGGTGCTTTGATGACTGTGGTTTCATGTGGAAACCAGGACATGTATCTATGCTAAATCTACCTTCTTTTAGGTTAAAACCAGCATTATCCATTGTCCTATCACTACAATCCCTGATAAAGAGTCGCTCTCTGACTTTCTTTTAGACCACCTTCAGGTACTGGAAGACCACTAGAAAGTCTCCATGAGGCTTTTGCTTCTCCACGCTGATCAACTCCCTCAGTGTTTCTTAATATGAGAGGTGCTCCAGCCCTTTGATCTTCCTTGTGGGCCTCCTCTGGACTTGCTCTAATAGGTCCCTGTTGCTGATATGCTGAGGGACCTCAGAGCTGAACTCAGCACTCCAGAGCAGAGTAGAGCAGAAGAATCACCTCCCTCAACCTCAGCCATGCTTCATTTGATGCAGCCATATAGTTGATAGTTGGTGATAGTTGATAGTTGATAGTTAGTATAGTGATATAGTTGACTTTCTGGGCTGCAAGTTCTTGCTGGTTTTTCATTTATGCTGGATTTTCAGGCAGCATTTTCCCACAGCAGGATCAGTCCTTCTAGTTGTATCACTACCACAAGAGGTATTGCCCTTGGGTGAGAGACCAGTAACAGCTCCATTCCCAGGGCTAGAGGTTCAGTGGATGGTGAGAGGAGTTGGGGAAAGATGGAGCTAGCTTCAGTTTGAAAATCCTATAGCTCTAGGAGAGTAGAGTACCAGAACTTTGCAGTATCTTTCACTTCACTCCAGTGCCAAACACATGAGACTTTTTCTCCTTAACCTGTCTCTCCCCTATACCATCGAAGTTCCATTGCCCAAAAGCTTAAAAATGCTGTAACAACTGTGATACGGTTATACTGTTTTGGGTAGTCAGATAGAGTCATCACTGGTCTGAAGAGTTATCTTGATAATCTTTCTTTTGATTGCCAGATTGTGACAATATATTACCACTATGATTAAAGTAATGCATTGTTCAGATTTGCATGCAGAAATTTAATGAGATAAGCCTCTTTTGTATTTTCTTTATCTGCAGTCTCTTTTTACCTATTGTTATGCTGTGCTTAGAGACCAGGATGCTTTCTTTTTATGTTTCTTGCTAGTGATATAATAGCTGCCATAAGAAGGCAAAACCCAAATAAAACATATTCCTGTGCCCAGCAAGCAAAGATGTACGTGATTTTATGTTGTCAGATTCCTTTTACATCATATTTTTATACTTTATGTGCAGCTTCACGATGTGTCCTGTTTTAGCTGATGAGTTTCTCAGGCAGCATCAAGCGTTACAGATTCACATATATTGCATTTCTTTGTCCATAGTTCAGGAGACATTAAAGATTCTGATCCCATCTATGTTTATATCATTATTACAATACATAGAAACAAGAATAACCTACCTTTCTGTTATTTGTCTGAGTATTTGCTAATTACCATTAATTGATTAGTACAGCAAATTAAAGCAGAAAAGAGTCAGAGTTTATTCAACAGTGAATTACAGACTTCGGTGGGTTATACACTATTTGCATTCTAATTACATGATGAACATTTAACTCTGTCTGCTAGAAGTGCTGGCAGATTTACTAGCTTCATTTAAATTTAACACTTATCTCATATTATTTAATTTATGGTAGAATTTTCATCTGTGTGTCTGCAAATACCCGTAAGTGTAAGCACACAGTTTTGTTATGGTAAGAACATACACATTTATACCATGACAAAATTAACCAACAATTCTCTTCTATAAAACACCAGAATGATCCTAAATCTGCACCATAGGTAATGCAATAATTCAGTATTTAGTATCATGAAATAAACTTAAAAATAGGCTTTAGTCCTTGATAATTAGATGTAAAGACAACCTTAGACATTCCACCCCAAAAAATGCTGTTTAACTGTGGAAAGGATGAGTGCCTCACTTTAGGGTCTGTGTAATGTAAATTCTAAATAATAACTTTTAGTCAGCTGGTCTCCATGCTGGAATTCAGAACTGAATTCTTCTTAGGCTGTCTATATAATGCATAGGGAAAGTTCAGGATCTTCCAGGTTAATTCACAGTAAACAAATAGCAGTACAGACAGAAATGATCTCTGTCAAGACTTGGCACCTCCAACCAATGGAATTTCAAGCCCAAAATGAATGTAGTAGTCTTTCTTCAAAATAACTTTTGATTTTTGTTTGTTTGCTTTGATGGATACCAGGAGGAATACAACAACACTCACTGTCTTTTCTGCAACAGCTAGGATGAAATATTTCAGCCAAAAAGGGGGGATACAGGTTTCATTCTCTCCTCAATATGAAGGAAATCAAACCTGTAATCTTCCATTTCAAAAACGTACTCAATCATTACTAATATTGCAGGCAAGGAGAGTGCTCTTATGCATCAAATTCTGTTAAATTCAACACTAGAACAGTCAAGAAAGAGCTTCACCTAGGACCATTTTTCAGGCAATTGTTTTAATATATATATATTTTCTACAGTGTATGAATATGTTTTTTTCTACAGTATATGAATGTTTGCTATTCCATAAGACTGAAACAGATAGTGAGGAACTTAAAACATTCTCTAGCCAAATATTTGCTGGTATCCTCTGAAAGAAGGGAAGATCTTGATCCAAATGGCAGTTCTGAACTGATTAAGAAGCATACTATTTTGTTATTAACATAGCTTGAAGCTGAGACAACAGCGCCTAGAGAAACCTGTACCTCTCTATCACCCAGATGAGACAGGGTGTCAGGGAGGTCCACATTTGTCATTTGGTACAGGGAGATTCAGGGCTATGCAACAGTGCACTTCATCCCAGTTCAAAATTTGTCATCAGATTACACAACCAATAAATAAGGTGTTGCAGAATTTTGTTGTACAGCTCTCATTTCATAGAATCACAGAATCATAGAATCATTAAGGTTGGAAAAGACCTTCAAGATCATCTGGTACAACCATCACCCTACTACCCCACTAAATCATGTCCCTAAATGCCAAGTCCAACCTTTCCTTGAACACGCCCAGGGGACGGTGATGCCACCACTTCCCCAGATAACCCGTTCCAATGCCTGACTACTGTACACTCTTGGAAGCTATGTGACAGTCCATCTGTGCTTAACAATGGATTTTTACCTGAAAGAAACATATTAGAAGAAATAAAAAAATAATTCAGAGGCTACTTTTGGAAATTTGTGATTGGCTTTAGCACTCCATAGGAAAAATATTTGAGTCAAACATATAAAAATCTGTAAGCTGCAGATGGTACTGAATGCTCTAAAGTTCCAGTCTAAGATCTGTATCTCCTTGCTGCCATTCTCATTGGTATGTAGGATGGGCATCATACAGAGTGCTGGCTTTAAAAGAGTTGAATAAAATAAATGTCAACACTAAATAGATCTTATTGCCAACAAGCTGCCAGGGAACGTTTATCACACTTCTGGTAATGTTCAAAACAGTTACTGAACAGTGATGAATCATGCCTTATATTGTACACATGTTGATCATAAACATTTATCAGACTTCTGGCAATTTCCACAATGTTGAAGAGATAGTATAGTTTGTGAAGAGAAAGTCTTTGTTCTACACAGTAGGTTGATTTCTTTACTTTAAAGTACAAGCAAAACGTTTATCTAGTGTAAGGTGATTTCACAGGCAATAAAGGGAAGATGTATCTCATCTTGATATAGCATAGATGTATATATAGAGAGATGTATTCTGTGTTCTGACATTCTCTTATTGTGTGCTTATTTTTAAATTTTATTTTTAATAAATCTTTATATTATCTGAATAAATCAACTCATATGGATTTCATGGTAACAAAACTTCAAGTAGGCATCATGCTTCTCTTCCATTCATCTACAACATCATGCAAAATGTTGCACTGGTCCTGAAATATACTACTGAAAATTAAAAGAAGGCATAAATGAACCTAAGTACATCTTAGCATTATTGTAAACTTCTGTGATCCTGCCCTTTACATTCTGTAGTATGCAGTCATACCTGCAGTCATAGTGTCCACGCATATCTGGAGTCAGGCTCTAAACTTCTGATAATAGTTATTTAGGCCTTGACATCTGATCCAATGTTTTCTTCAGTATTGTTCTGATGGAGCAGAAGTATAGAGAATTCAAAGACTTTGCAGGCACAGTAAGACTAGCAGTCTGCATTTTCCCCAGCCTGAACAGAATGATGAAGTCTCCTCAACTATCTTCACTTTTGGTTAGAGAAATGGATTGAAGGCGATTTTTCTTTTAAAAATATATTGTCTTCTTCTGCATTTAATTTCTGTATAAAGAAAATGCATCTGAGAACAGGACTGTGTTAAGAGAAAAGTCACAATACAAACTCATCAAACAATAAAAATAAGTAATTGACCACTCTCTTATTTAGGACAAAAATCAGATAGTTTTAATATACTTCACTGGCAGATTTAAAGTGCTACACCAGATCATATGATCAGTGGTTCAGTTATTAACCAAGAAGAACATGGCAACTTACTTATTTGAAATTTAGCATTCTCAGAAATGTCCTGAGAATTTCTCCCTTCTTTAGAAATAAGAGCCCATTCAAACACATCAGAGATTGAAATTACAAGACAGATGCGACTTTTTTGTTCACTAGCTGATAAAAAAAAATTGCTTTAGGAATGCTCTGTGCTGTTATAGCACATACCTTTTTAGTGAGGTATGTGCTTGCAGTAAGAGTAAAGGAATTTCAGGAAATGGAAATGAAGTCTCATAAAGAATTAGTTCTGTAAATCAGAAAACAAGACCCTGTCGACCAACTACTAACTGGCTTTTGAATAATCTCTGAAATGAGAGTTGCATATCCATTATTGTACTATATGTAACAATAAATCACTCTGAAATGCAGACTATATACTGAGCTTTCTGACACAATGCAATACAAAGTTCTATGCAAGAGTGTGACCATGTATTAAAAGCCTTTAGACTCAAAATAACCTTTACTTTCTTTAAAAGGAAATGCTTGCAGCAGTGAGGTGAAATTGCCATGTTACTTGCTATATTTCTATTTCAGTAACTAGAGAAAATAATGATTTAGTAATGGCTCTGGTAATGAGCCAAAATGCATTTTAGACAGCTACAGAAATACATGCTAGTATGCCTGCCACAGTTGAAAAGTGTAAGCTAATGGAACCTAAAGTGATAAAGTGAGGCAAAAGCTCTTCTCTTCTTCCTCAATGGGATGAAAAAGGAAAGACAGAGGTTGTATTTTAGGAGGGAAATTTTACCTGTATATAAGAGTTGCATCTTCCAAGTGAAGGGTTTTCTATACCTTTGTGGTTTTAAAATTATTTAATTTATTACAGCAGCCAGACTGAATATAGGTATTAAAGAACAAGTCATGCCCCAAAGGGCTTACAAGTTGAGAAACATGAGATGAAAGGCAAAGAGAAAAAAATGCTGCCCGTTTTTGCAGATGAAGAAATAAGGCCCAGAGAGATCAGGGACAGAACTTCTATACTACTTAGAGAAAATCATCATATATGAGAATCAAACCGACTTGAGCAGAAATAAAACTGTCCAAAAATATATTATATATTTTCCAGTACCTGAAGAAACCTTGAGACTTTTGGCAAGTGCTCAACTAGGACTACATAGGAAATTCATGTGCTAACATAGAAAATTATCAAAAATGTCATGATTTGTGATGTGCCATAAAAGTTACATGCACAATTACGTAAACAGTCCAGGATGATTGCTAATCATGTTCATTTCAATCCATAGTTGCATAAAGAACTCAGGATAGAAGTTTTTATAAGAACATTTTTAGACATCCCAAATAGTACAGAACATAAAAATTAGTTTTGCAAATAGCTTTTAAGCCAGAGTATATGTTACTGTCAAGACACTGTTATATGATCTGAAATAACCTGAAAGTCAGGATGCTAAATTCCACCTTTATCAGAATTCAAATATCACTTGAAACATTCAGTTTCTTTTTTATTTTTTCTCTTTTCTTTTTTTTTTTTTCATAAACCTTATGTTAATTCAGTACAACTTGGCTGTATTCACTGTATATCTATATTCAATACACTCTTACTCAATAAATGCTTTCTTGGCTTTATTTTACTAAATAGTCTTGATTTCAGCACCAAAAAGTAGTTCATGACTGAGTTGCCATGGAGATTTCAGGTAGCTGGGAAATGACAACGTGCAATGCATTGTGCATATAAAATGGCAACTATAAAAACAAAACCAAAAGTATTCTATTTTTTTTTTTTTTTTTGAGCACAATGTGATAACAAACTAACTACATGCATGACTAGGTGAAACTGTAAAGCTAACCACTTATTTCATGACTAATAAAAAGAGGTACATAGTCTTTTAAATGTAAAATAATGAGCTCATACACCTTCACATAAGGATAAAATATGAATCCAAAAATTAGACTCAGTAACAACTTTTTTAAAAAAATATTCTTTATTATATATTCTTTCAAGTGTAGATTTTACACATGGATGGATACAACAGATAATTTTGCTCAATTCATAAAGTTTAGAATGAGGTGGAAGAAAGATGGGAGAAAGTTGGACACTGAATGAAAATTTTGCCTTAAAACTGAAGATCAACAGAGCTGATGGAGAAGTATATAGCAAAGTTTCTGAATATTTAGGAAAATTTCTACAGAAGACACAACATTTTCTCTTCCTTGTCTGTATGCTTCTCTGAATAACTGTCTTTAGAGAATTTACATCTATCAGACTATGACTAAAGGATAAAGTATACTTTCTTGTGTGAAAAGGCATTCTTTTCAGGCACTCTTTTAGGAAAAAAAAAAAAAAAAAAAAAAAAAAGGTAATAAAGAACCAACCAACCATCAACCAACCAAAAACAAACAAAAACAACAAAAAGAAAACCACAACCCACAAAAACCAACCCACGGTTGGTCAAAGTAAACATAAACAGGATTTTGTTTTGAATTTCGTTACTTCTCATTATTTTACAAAATATCCATTTTCTTGAGATTTATATAAGGTTTGTATTAGACTTATGGGAATGCTTTCTGTTGTCTCAATGGTATAATTCAGTGAACCTAAGTCCTCCAGTCAGGAACCACATGTTACTGTGTGTTGAATAAGGTCCATCATCTTCTTTTCATTCTTCCAAACCCTCTATATACTTAAGGGGACAAGACCAAGAAGTGAATCACAAATCTTGCTCCTAGCAGTAACCTGACACCTACTCTAATTGCTCCCCCTCTTCTAGGCTCGTCCTCATTGCTGCTCTACACCAGCAGTGGAGCCAGAACTTAGGAAATTATCTTGGCCATAAATTAGGTAGATATTTTCCAGACCTGGGAGTGGGTAGGGAGGACAGGAAAATTTCATCTGATCATATTTGTGATTTTTAGAACACATAAGAGTATCTGAAGCACAAGGCTCATTGTTATACTGTTGGACATCTGTTTTGGACAGTGGGAATGAAACTCACAGTAGTCAAGGTCTATGTAGTCTGCATGGAAGACACCCAAAAAAACCTACTCTGTAACATGCCCCAGCTTCTCCAAGTTACTTGTCCTTCAGGAACAAAATATTGCGTGTGAAGGGTATATGTGCAAATATAGAGAAATGTCATATGTGATGGGGGAATCAGAAAGATGAAGAGCAATAGGAAGAAATCTGATTGATAATGCAGAGAAACCCATAAATGGTAAAGCAAATGTTACAGATGGGGTGCTGACAACTAGTGCAACTTATGTGTTTAAAGGACTTTGTCACAGCACTTCATTTACTTACACACCGATGTCTTATTTCTAATAAACAATGCTGACAGGTGAATGCTTCCTTCCTGGTGCTGTAATTTTAACTGTTTTGCTGATACAGGAATGCTTTTTCTGAACAGGCTTCTAGGCCTTGCTCAGAGCATAACCAAGACAGTGTGGGGAAAGTGTTTTTTCGTGCTTCTTCTGAAGAACTGCTTTTGGTAAACATAATATTGAGCTATCAAGGGAGCTTTCTTCATCTACAAAAAGAATCAGTTACAGTGTAACCGTGGAGCCATGATAAAAAAAAAAAAAAAAATCAAGCTCAAGAAAATAAGATGCTATTTTAAATGATGAATTACTAATTACATGTTTTTAAACATTACTTTGCAGTGTGAATAATACAACAGAAGGCCCTCTAATAGTTTTCTGTTTGCAAGTGGCACACAATCAATTCTTCAGAGGCCTAAGCTATGAACAGTAGTTTCTCCTTTTTAACCTGTACTGAGCACTTAGAAAATTGCCTTCAATAGCATCAGGTTCTAAGGTCAGGCTGTTAACCTCTTACAACTTTTATTGTCTGTGTGTTGCTATTACCTCCTACCACCTGTGTGTAGTTACAAAGCATTTTCTTTCTGATGAGCCTTTTACTGACAGTATATTTTCTTAATCAAAAAAGCTCTGATTTTTACATTTTAAATGATTATATTTTATGGAAAAATAGAATTTTTACTCAGTGTTCCCACCTGGGTCTGTTGAATGAAAAGGCTTGTAACATTCAGTAAGGATAACAATAAAAGCAATTACAACATAGTGGATTATATTTTTTCAAGCTGCATCTTAAAGCTTTAATTTTTCTTTGGTCTTCATCCCCAAATCCACTTCCTAATAAATTTCACCATAGGAAAAAAAGAGCTTTACGATCTGTCCTTAGCAGCAGGAATGAGTGCTAATAAGCTATGAATTAGTTCTAGTCATATACAAGCATTTAGAGTAGCCTCATTACATGGAAAGTAATCACAGAAAAGCTACTCTTTTCACATAATTTAATTCCATTCACAGAAACCAGAATATCATACAGATGATATTCTTGAAAAGGCAGAGATAGCCTTCTGAATAAAATACTAGGGCATATTTGCACCTTTTAAGCTTTTAAGACCTGACTGTCTCAGATGCCAAAATAGATTTTTTTTTTAGTGTGTATGAGTTTTCAGAAACATCCTGTCATTAAAAGACCACTGTTCCTCATGCTGGATTTTTAGACTAAAGATGAACCTCTAAATGACCTAAATGACCTCTAAACACTTTGTTTTGACTGACTGTTTAACATTTCAAAATGTAATTTGAAAACTCTAATCAAGACTGCACAGTGCAAGATCTGAGTGTTTAAACTCAGATCTTCTTTGTCACAGAAGGGAAAATTCTGTTGGATTTCCATGATTTTATTGATAGTTTTTGATAGGTGTTTTGATTTCTATTGGCAAGAAATAAATCAAATAAATCTTTTAACCTTAATTAAATATGGTTCTTATCTCAACTAAGAAGTGAAGCACTAATTTTAGAAGCGCTTCTTTTGCTACCATTTTAGTACTTCACACTTTTACTTTAGGACTTCAGTTGCTCAGGTATCAAAAGAGTGCAGAATTCTAAGTTAAAAATACTCAAACCCCCCCCCCCCCCTTTTTTTTTTGTTAGAAAAGCATTTTTAAGTACTCTGGCACAGCAGGAAGGTAGGACATTTTATTCAAACATTCTTCACAAAAACATGCTTTCACATACTGATTTGTGTATGTATCAAAATGTAATTTTCAACTATTAACCTAGATTAATTTAAATGTATATTTATATATACATTTAAAAATGTGTAATAGTTGCTTACTAAAATTGTCATTTGTCTGTCCATTTTTGGTATCTGCAGTACCAGAAAGATACCGATGTACCAGAGCAATTCACCAGTGGACCATGAAGATCTCTGGTACCCTAGAGCATTGCATGTACAAGCAGAAGCTGATAGAGTGTCTTATTCAGGCTGGAGTAGAGAAGGTGAAAGAGAAGCTTTATAAAACTGCTTAGTGGGAAGACGTAGAGAGGATGGAGGCCAGACTCTTCATGGAGATGCATGGTGAAGTAGTGAAAACACCTCATCCTTGCTGCTTTACAAAATCAGTGGTCTCAAGTTACACCAGGGAAGGTTTAGATTGGATATTGGGAAGAATATCTTCCCAGAGAGGGTGGTCAAGTATTAGAACAGGCTGCCCAGTGAAACAGTGGAATCCCTGTCCTCAGAGGTATTTAATAGATGTGTGGACATGGCACGAAGGGGCATGGTTCAGTAGTTTGGGTTGATTGTTGAATGTATTGATCCTGAAGCCTTTTCCAACATAAATTCTATGAGGAGGCAAAATGCAACAGACACAAGTTGCAAGAATGGGACTTAAAAGGTATGTTAGAACCTGTTCCTCTGTGAAGGTAACACAACTAGATTCCTACAGAGGTAGTAGAAATCTCCCTGGAGATCTTCCATCCTCAACTGGACAAGGCCTGTGCAACAAGATCTCATGAACTTGCTGTACAGGAGATTATGAAGTTGGTGTAGATGACATCAAGACGTCACTTTTAACTTTTATTATAGTGTGATTCTATGTTTCTATTTAATGAAGGTTGCTCAAGAGTTTTATAAGCATTTGTACACTAATCTAGTAAGTTGTTACAGTTTCATAGATAAAAAATATTTTGCCTCTTACATTTTAAAAGGGGAAAGCACTTCCCAAGCATTAATTTTATAAACTATATAATTAAGTATATCTGTATATATCTATATGTATTGTTGTAAATCCATGATTGTGAACTATTAAGCAATATTGTCTTTTTCACATTAAAGTAATTGAGAAATCTTATGCTAGACCAAATCCTTTCCAACACTCCATCAGTGAAAGCTATTTAATTTGTCTAGTTAACGACCCAGAAGAAAATAATTAGAATAGCATCCAAGTTTAGTCCATGTACCTATACAGCCTCAGCTTTGATGTGCAGCATGTAAGCTTTCTGACTGATGGATAGTTAAGACATGATAATGTCAGGCATCCTGATTCAGGAAAGATATTTTGGGCTCCTACTGAAAATTGTTGTATTTCATTTTTAGCATTTGTCAATGAAAATTCTTATTGTATACAATGGAACACTTTTCCCCTTAGGCTTAAACTCTTCATGGACAAATGCTTTTAATATGTGAACTACCTTTCCAGTATATGTTAACCAAAGAAATGAAAAATCAATACATTATTTCAAAGAGCCTGATACCTAGCAATATACAAATGGCTGAACAATTAATCTCTGACTGCAGTACAGAAAGGAATATCTGAGTTATATTGATATCAACAGTATTAGAAAAGCTTAAGGTGCCAGAAGAAGTGTTAGGTA
This sequence comes from Heteronetta atricapilla, assembly GCA_011075105.1. Lineage (NCBI taxonomy): Eukaryota > Metazoa > Chordata > Aves > Anseriformes > Anatidae > Heteronetta > Heteronetta atricapilla. Next base: position 70,416,890 of record CM021763.1, read on the forward strand.
AATGTGTATGTATATGCATTTGAAAAAGAAACATTTTTTTCTAAGACTGATAGTATGCCACTTTGGCCAATTGTACTTAAATATGGAACTGTCAGAAGTTAAAGAAATGTCTTACCTGTTACATTTTTCTCCTTGAAGTAAACTCAAAAAGTTATCTGTTAATGTGCAATTGCCTTTTTAGTTTGGAATAATTATTTTAGAGCTTAACAGCAAATGACAGCAGAATTTGACTTCTGAAAGTTGATATATTCACACAAGCAAGACTGAAAGTTTCTTAGTGCAGTGGAAAATAAAACTAAATTCAATTTCTATTTCCTCCATGATCTAAGCACCAAGACACTATATTTCCAGCACAGTTCTTCAGCCTATCAGTTTTTCTTATTGCTGGTTTTCCTCTAAAATACATAAGATCACACAAACCATACCCTGAGTCTACTCTGAAAAAATATTGTTGCTTCTCCTGTACTGTTCCTAGCAATTTAGAAGCAAACATTAAGATGTACTTTTTCATCTGTTAAGGCCATCCCCGTGGCCTCGTTCTATCTGATGCACCATTCTGCCACGTCTGCAGGCAAAGGAAACTGGATCAATTACAGAAGAGAGGTTGGCCACTCAAATCCACCCACTTCAGCAGGTCTTTCTAAACAGTTCTTTTCGGTCATCTTTAGGATGTGCTGCAAAAGACAGCAAAGGCCTTCCATGCTCCATGTTCCTTGAGGAAGGAAAGATGATTTCTATTTCAGAATGTAATCTAACTTATTTAAACAGGTAAACCTTGGGAATGTTTTTTAGTCTAAATATTTTCATTATGTTTAAACATAGTGAAGATTATATTTTCGTCACTTAAAACGCAAACAAAAAACCAAAAGTTTTTATTTAAAATAACCACCTTACGATGATAAAGGTTTAGTGGCAGAGGTGTGGTTCATGACACAATGACAGTGGAACTCCACCTTTTTGGATTCTCTATATTTGTCCAGACATCTCAAGACTATGGAAGTTTATTAACACCCTTGTGAGTCATGCAGATGAATCTCTACACATAACTTACAAAAAGTAAGTTCTGACACAGCTAGTTAGTGAGCCTACCAGCGGTGGTGCCCCGCTAGACCTTCTCTTCACAAACAGAGAAGGACTGGTGGAGGATGTGATTGTCGGGAGCTGTCTTGGGCAGAGTGACCACGAAATGGTGGAGTTCTCTATTCTTGGGGAGGCCAGGAAAGGGACCAGTAAAACCGCTGTATTGGACTTCCGGAGGGCTGACTTTGAGCTGCTCAGGACTCCGGTTGGTAGAGTCCCTTGGGAGGCAGTTCTGAAGGGCAGAGGAGTCCAGGAAGGCTGGGCACTCTTCAAGAAGGAAATCTTAATGGCACAGGAGTGGTCTGTCCCCACGTGCCCAAAGACGAGCTGGCGGGGAAGAAGACCGGCCTGGCTCAACAGAGAGTTGCAGCTTGAGCTTAGGAGAAAAAAGAGGGTTTATAATCTTTGGAAAAAATGGGGGCCACTGAGGAGGACTATAAGAATGTTACGAGGCTGTGCAGGGACAAAATTAGAAAGGCCAAAGCTCATCTGCAGCTCAATCTGGCTACTGCCATTAAAGACAACAAAAAATCTTTTTACAAATACATCAGTGCAAAACGGAGGACTAAGGAAAATCTCCATCCTTTACTGGATGCAGGGGGAAACCTTGTTACAAAAGATGAGGAAAAAGGTGAGGTGCTCAATGCCTTCTTTGCCTCAGTCTTTAGCGTCAATATCGATTGTTCTCTGAATACCCAGTACCCGGAGCTGGTGGAAGGGGATGGGGAGCAGAATGTGGCCCTCACTATCCACGAAGAAATGGTTGGTGACCTGGTACGGCACTTGGATGTGCGCAAGTCAATGGGGCCGGACGGGATCCACCCGAGGGTACTGAGTGAACTGGCGGAGGAGCTGGCCAAGCCGCTTTCCATCATTTATCAGCAGTCCTGGCTATCAGGGAAGGTCCCTGTTGACTGACGGCTAGCAAATGTGATGCCCATCTATAAGAAGGGCTGGAGGGCAGACCCGGGGAACTATAGGCCTGTCAGTTTGACCTCAGTGCCAGGGAAGCTCATGGAGCAGATTATCTTGAGAGTCATCAGGCGGCATTTGAAGGGCAAGCAGGCGATCATGCCCAGTCAGCATGGGTTTATGAAGGCCAGGTCCTGCTTGACGAACCTGATCTCCTTCTATGACAAAGTGACACGCTGGGTGGATGAGGGAAAGGCTGTGGATGTGGTCTACCTTAACTTCAGCAAGGCTTTTGACACCGTTTCCCACAGCATTCTCCTCAAGAAACTGGCTGCGCTTGGCTTGGACTGGCGTACGCTTCGTTGGGTTAGAAACTGGCTGGATAGCCAGACCCAAAGAGTCATGGTAAATGGAGTCAAATCCAGTTGGAGGCCAGTCACTAGTGGCGTTCCCCAGGGCTCAGTGCTGGGGCCGGTCCTCTTTAATATCTTCATCGATGATCTGGACGAGGGCATTGAGTGCACCCTCAGTAAGTTTGCAGATGACACCAAGTTAGGTGTGTGTGTCGATCTGCTCGAGGGTAGGAAAGCTCTGCAGGAGGATCTGGATAGGCTGCACCGATGGGCTGAGATCAACTGCATGAAGTACAACGAGGCCAAGTGCCGGGTCCTGCACTTGGTACACAAGCAGAGCTACAGACTGGGAGAGGAATGGTTGGAAAGCTGCCAGGCAGAGAAGAACCTGGGAGTATTGGTTGATAGTCGGCTGAATATGAGCCAGCAGTGTGCTCAGGTGGCCAAGAAGGCCAATGGCATCCTGGCTTGTATAAGAAACAGTGTGGCCAGCGGGGCTGGGGAAGTGATTGTCCCCCTGTACTCGGCTCTGGTGAGGCCGCACCTCGAGTACTGTGTTCAGTTTTGGGCCCCTCACTACAAGAAGGACATGGAGGTGCTTGAGCGAGTCCAGAGAAGGGCGACGAAGCTAGTGAGGGGTCTGGAGAACAAGTCCTGTGAGGAGCGGCTGAGGGAGCTGCGACTGTTCAGCCTGGAGAGAAGGAGGCTCAGGGGCGACCTTATTGCTCTCTACAGGTACCTTAAAGGAGGCCGTAGCGAAGTGGGGGTTGGTCTGTTCTCCCACGTGCCTGGTGACAGGATGAGGGGGAATGGGCTAAAGTTGTGCCAGGGGAGTTTTAGGTTGGATCTTAGGAAGAACTTCTTTACCGTTAGACATTGGAACGGGCTGCCCAGGGAAGTGGTGGAGTCACCATCCCTGGAGGTCTTTAAAAGACGTTTAGATGTAGAGCTTAGGGATATGGTTTAGTGAAGGACTGTTAGTGTTAGGGCAGAGGTTGGACTCGATCTTGAAGTCTCTTCCAACCTAGAAATTCTGTGATTCTGTGAAAAAGTAAGTTCTGAAAAAGCACATGGCCTTCATATATATAAAAGTTTGTGAGAGAACTTTTATATAATCCCCATAATCTCATAAGAATAAGAACCACCCTAAACTATCTGACATACAAAGTAATTAGTGTATTTTCTTGAAATTTGTTCTCAGTTTGTCAGAACAAAAACAGAGACACATATCATATGGCTTTATACATGGAATACATACATAGCCTACAGTATATGCTATTTACTTCATGTATGCTTTCAAGTGTTTCACAGATGTAGAAAGATGAAAGTATTATTCATACAGCTGTTGAGATTATGTTTGAACATACTATAAAAGGCAGGGGCCACTGCATAGCACTGAGTGTGCAGTATAAACATGTCATTAAGATAAAATTAAGAATGTAAAATGGAAGCTGAAGAATAGAGTTCCTAATTAAGAACATTTTGCTCACAGCAAAGCTTTGTACAGCAAGAGTCAAGCAGGAGTTGTCTTACCTATGTAAGACGCTGATCAAGAAGTTGTTACTTGAGCAGTCTTTGAGATTGCAGTGGCTACCATCAATAAAGTGATTTCTTCACCTTTATGTCATCTCTTCTCACTCCACATCATAGACAGAGACAAAAGGCAGTAGAATCTGCTCAGTATGGGCTTCTGTGCTGTAGGGATAATACACAATATCTGTATATCAGCTTCACTTCAGCTACCCTCTTTCTGAACAGTAGGAGTCCTGTTTCCAGTAAATTTCCTTTTGTAAAGACAGAAGAACTGATTTTTTCATTTAATACTGGCATTCAGCGGAGGCTAAGGGCTCATGAATCTACTTAAAACTAGACTGAACAAAATACTGACTCCCATATAATTATATATAATATACCCCCCATATAATATACTCCCCATATAACTTGACATTGGTTTGAAATTGGATGACAAGACCAACTAGATCACTTCCATTTCTAGCTTTTCTGATTTTTATTAGAGTCAAACTTTATTTTATTTCATTCCTTAAGTAATGCATTCCTCCTTTGAATTGCTTCTTTGGCTGGCATAGAAAACAATGTAATGGTAATCAAAAGAGTGCAATTACGGTCTGGGAACAGAAAATGAACTATTTCTTCATTAAGTAGGAGCATTTTCAAAATACTGTACTTTGAATGCAGTTTTTTAAAGTACTCTGTGGTGAGTTAGTTCCTTCCTCCAAGGAAAGCAGGTGTATCTTCTCTGTCCCTTTCCTACAGTAACTACTTACATTACTCTTATTTGAAAATCTATCCTCTTAAAAAAAAAAAAATGTAATTATCATTCTGATTCAAATTATTCTCTCCAGAGGCTCAATTTTTATTTATTTTTAAGAAAGAACCCACATATAATTTAGTGTTTCCTCATGCACAGTTATTTTCTGTATTCTTTCTCACTGGTGATTCTTACTGGCTTTCATGTCTTAACGCATAAAGGGATGGCAGTTTCCACGAGAAAGTCTGTGCTTTTCAATAAACCAGATGCCAGGGCCTGATTAGTTACAAAGATATTTTAATCACCAGCTGCACTACTACAACTTACTCTTTTTAGTACTATGCTACAAATTATCCATATGCTTTCCACACATGTTCTTTCCCATCCATGGTACTTACACATCAGATATTTAAATACTGATCAGCTAAGTAACAGAGATGAACAGTAGTAGTATGTATGAAGGTATAGCTTAACATTAGCAAGCTGTCCAGGTTTATGCTTCCACTGATAGAACTCCCTTACTTGTGTTTTTGATCTGGTCATGGAATTTGTGGGTCAGATTGTCTCAGACCTTCTTTTTCTGTTTCTTCTTTCTCCCTAGAATACCTCTGTTCACCTGTCTACCTCATTGTTATATTTTCCTGTTATCATATATCACTTTTGTATTTTCTTCTTACTCCACATAATACTGTAACTACCAAGCACGAAATCTTGCTTTTTTACTTCTAGTATTCGTTTGTTTCCCTGGAGACAACGGGTTATTACAATGAAATAACACCTGCCTCCTGTTATCGATATAGTAAGAACATAGTAGAAGAGATAGAAAGTTATGTCAAAAATTGAAAGTATGGAATTTATATATATATATATATATATATATACTATAAAATAACCAGTCATTAAGGTAGAAGTGAAAATTTGCACTTTTGATCTGTTTGAACATGGAGTAAACCTGTTGGTAGTGCAAGATTGAAATAGATTCTGGAGATAAATGAGAATTATTCCAAAATAGAATAGAAGAGCACAAAACAGTATAGAGTGCGACATCATGGCCATGACCAGCATTCAGTGCAGTGGTGTGGGGAGAGCTGAGGATGAGGTGCTGCTTCCCTGCACTGGTGCTGCAGCTGGCAAAGGATGTCGTGTGCTGGAAGAGAGACAGTGGCCAAAGTCATTTGCTGGACAAGGAGTAGAAACAATGCCCCTGCCCCTCACCAGAAATCCCCCTGGCCCTGTGGCTGGGCTGTCCCGTGCCCCCTGTCTGCTGCCCCAGGGCCCATGTCCCCACACAGCGTACCTGCACTGCTGTGAGCGTGCCCCATGGGACGCTGGCTGTCTGAGCCAGGCAGGGCCAGGGAAGCACAGTCAATGTCTGCAGGGAAGAGCACTGAGAGCAGCTGCTGGCAGCCCCACAGCATGGCCTCACCAAAGGCTTGCTTAACACTCCAAGCCTCACACACAGGCTCAGCAGGAGTCCAGGTATGAGACAGGCTGGGATAGGCTCTTCCGGCACATGAATCCATGTCACAGCACCATGGTTCATCTGCCCCTGCAGGCACCCATAGTGCTGAGTACCAGCTCTAATGTGGGGCTGAACAGGGCCTGGTGTCTTCGTCTGGTGCCTGCAGGGCAGTGGGGTGGTCCAAAGGTGTGGAGAGAGAGGTTTCTGGGAGAGGGTGGAGCTTGGGCTTCTCTCCCTCAAACCTCCTGATCTGGGAGCTCGTGGGCAGCTGCTCTTGGCAGTGCTGTCACAGACCAGAAGGGCCCCATTGCCATACTCTTCCCACCATGTTCAATAGTACATATACAGGCAGCTCTAACCCATGATCTTGGCTGTGGGGAAAGGCTGGGCCTTAAAGGGGCCTAGGCTGTTGCCCTGGACTCTCTGGGAGCACACAGAAAACAGTAGAGAGAGACTGGGGGCAGCTTTGTGTGGGGACTATGGTAGAAGGTCGTGAAGCTCCCAGGAAGGTGGCCATGGTGTGTTGCAGCTTGGCCATTTGCGATACATGTCCCTAATTTTGTGTATTGCCTCCTTCCTGACATCTGGTGGAGGTGTCCTGGGCTGAGCGGGGGCAGGTAGTGGGAACAGTCAGTGTGGGCTGCCTGCCACTGAGTCCTGCCTGCCCATCTGGCCGCCTTTGCTGGTGAATTCCTTGCATTAGGAAGGGAGAGGAGAGCTGGGTCTGGAGTCTTCTCCCATGAGCAAGAAGCTTGCTCTTGACTCTGCTCTGTCCTCAACCCCCTTTCATCCACTTCTCTAGCCACTGCAGGTGGAGCTGAGTAGTCTCAGGGCACAGACCTGAGGGTATCTGGGAGCCTTTGCTGCCTGAACACCTTCTGAAGAGCAATTGTTGATGGTGGGCTAGTGCTCGAGACCAGGCCTGCCTTGTAGAGAACATTGTTTCTGCTTGCAGGTGCAGTAGAGTCAGAGGGGGCTGCTGAACTTGTGCTCTTTGGGAATGGTGCAGTTCTTCCTTTACGAAGTTGGAACAAACTCTTGGGCATGTCATTGTTGATTGCAGGTATTGGTTTTAAAAAAACAATGCAAAGAGAGAAACAAAGAGCAAAGCTGTCCATGAAAATATCTCATCTCTTCCTCACATATTTGGAAAGACTCAGGGGAAGTGAGAGGACAGAGCAGATTGAAAGTGAGATGAGTGTGTGCTTGTAAACACTTGTCACATCAATGCTCTCCCTTTACGTACCACAAAGTACATCCACACCAAGGCTTGACACAGGTCATGGTCTCCTACAAAGGTCTTGTGACACACTGTGGTGCACTGACCTTGGCTGGCCACCAAGTGTCCACCACACTGCTCTCTCCCCTCCAGCAGGACAGAGTGAGAATACACAATGAAAAAAAAACTGTGGGTAGAGGTAAGGACAGGAAAGTTACTTACCAGTTACCACCATGCATAAAGCAGACTCGACTTGGGAAAAAATATTTGAATTTGTTGCCAATTAATCATCAGAACAGAACAGTGAAAAAAGAAAACCCAATCTAAAATTCGTTCCCCTCAACCTTTCTTCGTAGACTCAACTTCACTCTTGACCCTTCTACCTCCTCCCTACCCCAAACAGTGCAGGAGGATTGGGGCAGGGGTTGTGGTTAGTCCATAAGGCTTTGTTTCTGTTGCTTCTTCCTCCTCGTATTCTTCCCTTGCTCCAGCACCTTCCACAGGATGCTTTCTTTCTCAAACTGATCTGAAGAACTGCTCCCATATAGGTCCATAACATGGGGTCCATTCTTCAGGAATGGACTGATCCACCGTGGGTCCCCCACAGGCTGCAATTGCTGACACACCACCTGCTCTTGCACGGACTCTTCTCCACAGGCTGTTGTTCCTGCCAGGAGTCTGCTCTTGCATGGGCTAGAGTTTCCTTCAGGCCATATCCACTTGCTATGGTATGGGGTCCTCTTTGGGCTACTGTATTAATATATGCTCCATCATGATCCTCCATGGGCTGCAGAGGGACAACCTGTATTACCGTGATCTCAGTGTGTTGCAGAGGAACTTTAGCTTCAGCACTTGGAGCACCTATTTCCCCGTCCTTCTCTGACTTCAGTATCTGAAGGGTTATTTCTCCTACATTTTCTCACTCTTCTCTCAGAGCTGCTGTGGAGATTTTTTTTTTCCCCCTTTATTAAATATTTTATCACAGAGGCACAAAGAGCATCACTGGTGCATTCATCTTTGGTCAGCACTGGATCTGTTTTGGAGCCTGCTGTGACTGCCACAGGGCAGCTCCTGGTTGCTTTGCATGGAGATCACACCTGTAGTTGCCCTGCTACCAAGACACTGTAATCTAAACCCCAAACAGATTAACTGTCTCCACTAAATAAAAATAAGTAAAAAATTAACTTTTCTATATCTTAAGATAAGAATATTGAAAAACCCTTCCGTTTTTAATCATAGAATATTATAGCATGTTTTAAGAAAATGGCAGAAAATGCCATTTTAAGAAAATGGCAGTGTTGCTAGCGACTGAGATAGCTTAACCACTAGATTACTGGACAGCAAGCAAATAATATTGCTCAATCTGCATTGTTTAGAATTTCAGTAAAGTGAGAAAATGAATTAAGACAAATGTCTACCCATAGACAAATGTCTATTGAGAAAATATTTAATTTATTTCCAGAGGATTTTAAAAGGCTTGACAGTGTTTTCTTTTTGATTTGTGATAGAGTTGATGCAAGCTGCCATGCCAGGAGAAGACAGCCACCTCTGAAGCCACAAACACTGAACAGTGTCCACTGACAGCTTAGGCAGTGCATAGCTCACTGAATTTTTATTTGTTAATACAGACTTTCAGATGCTAACTGATTGTCATTAGTATAATCTTTCTTACTTCCCTACATTTCACATGGATATATACACTTTAAGCACACAAAATAACTGATGGGCATATACACCTCCAAAAAAAACCCCAAAAAACAAACACTTTTTAAAACATGTTTGCATGAAAATCTTTAATATCAAAGATTCATAAGAAATATGCCTGTGGCATCTGAAACATTAAAGAGTTCTTATGTATTAGGGTTACCTGAAATGGAACATGCTTTAGTGTTACATAGTAATGATCTGCTTTAAAATATTTAAGAAAACATTTAAGGATTTTTTTTTATTATTTTTTTTATTTTTTACCTTGGAGAAAAAAATGTAGCAACTACAGTATTCATACTGGTATACATGGGTAGTGATTTGATGTGAAATAGAAGTACAAAAACGTTTTTCTTATTTAATTTCACGAGGCTTTGAAAGGGGAAGATGATCTCAATCTTTCTTTTTTTTTTTTCCCTTTCATAATACTGTTTTCTAATCCTTTTCCACAAGTCAGGTTCAGATGTTTACTGACAAAGTAAAGAACAGAGGCACTGTACAACAACAACAAAAAAAACCTCCCAACTGTGCTACATGAGAAAGGAAGGCTATTTCTTAATGATCAATCTCTTTCTAATTTGTTTATTTCACGTGTTAGTGGAGTTTTAGCCTGAATAATGTAAAGAGTGTAGATAAATTGACCTAGGGCAACCCTCTAAAATTTGATCAGCAGTTTTCCTCTAACTAGCAGTTGGAAAAAAATAATAAGTGTGGAGTGAAATAAAACTCTCAAATACTGATACCCTCTTCCTCTAGTGAGAGTAACTCATCCTGCAAAAACCTTAGAGTATAGGACTTGCATCTCCAGCAATCCCCTTTCATTTCCTTTAATGGGATTTGGCTCAAAAAATCTATATTTTAGTCCTTAAGACAGAGGACTATGATATGAAAAGTCCTAATGGAGACAATGAGGTAATGGAAAGTTCTTACTGTATCTTATGTCACTGGGCCAGCATACAAAATGTGTGGCATATTCTGCTTCTTGCTGTGAAACTTCAAATATGTGCCCAATATTCTGCCAGTGTGTGAGCAGAGATTAGTATGTTTCTCAGCACATCCTCAAATAACACCCAGGATGGAAATTATTAAGCAGTCAGAAAATAGTGACAAATTCTGTCCCAGTAAATCTTTTACATTCTAGTCATGTTTAAAAGAAAATAGCACAGCCTTCTTAACAAAAAGCTAGGTTCTTGTATACATATGACTGCTTGACTCCCCAGTGAGTCATATTTGTTATTGCAATGTATATTCCCCAATGATTATCTTTTATCTTGCATGATGAATGGCTTGAAGCAAAGGGCAAGAAAAAATTTAAAAAGCTTAGAGATGTACAAGTCTACATTTTAATCCAAATACTATGTTCATAATTGCAAATCAAGAAGCAGGTGGCCACTTGGTCCTTTGGGTTCAGTAAGTATAAGAGGAGATAACTACTCCCATCATATACAGTTAGTAAGAGAGGAAGTCAGGGGATCCGAATACATAGTGCATAAAATAGTATTTGTTTATCCATCTGCCTTATTTTTCTTCTCTATCCAGAGATAAAGGTATATACATATGCTACATTAAGCATCCTAGAGGAACAATGACAAGTAGCTATCTTTTTCTAAGCATTGTTGATTTCCTTTTCTAATTACTAAAATAATTAAGAATTTGTGACGGTTATGTTCTGAATTAATGGCAAAGAAATGAGCTGTAACACGTATAATGCTCTGTTCCATTGCCTACAACATGCTTGGGAGAATTATTTGTATATTATGCTGATTTCTGCAAACAGTGTGAGTCCAACTGGGTACAGTGAAAATTAAAAAGTGAACTGACTTACCTGTTTGGCTCATCTGAAAGCAAAGGAACCCTAAATTGTCCAACCTAAAATTGTGTATATTTAATTTGCTAGAGCATAATGTTGGGTAGCCACTGTGTTCCTGTATGGGGATAGTAACTTGTAGACATACAGTGATAGATAAGCTATGCTTCTAGAGAAGGATCAAGTACATTGTGGGAGATAAGTCACAAAGGAAACAATGTTGTTTAGAATTATTTTAAAATATATCTTTTTTATAGTTAAAAAATCAGAGTTTACTATGAAGAAATAGTTGGCCCTTGACGTCTGCCCAAGTTTTCTCTATTCTGCACATCCTTCCTTTGATGGCAAAATTTAGAAATAAAGCCAATTCCTGCGGCAGCCTCTTTGCTGTGGCCTTGAGATCTGAGTGAAATATATTTTCCTGTCAGACACTGAAAGTAGTTATTGATACTGGTTGTTCTGGTGATGTTGGCACTGGAAGGTAATCAAAGTCCTGTCTTGAAAGATACATATGTTTCTGTTGCAGATCATCCTATGTTGCCTAAGAACATTTTATTTCCCCTTCTGCAGTGAAAAACTTACCAAGTCAGCACCTATTTCTCCTTCTGAAAGTCAAAAGTGTCAAAAATGAAGTTTGTGAAATGTATTTTTTAATTTGTAATAGGTAGCCACTAATCATCTGAGCATAAACAAATGCCTTTAATGAGGATCAGCTGCTGATTACTGAGATTAAAGTGAACCAGTGTTACAAATGAAACCAGATGTATTTTTAACATTAGCTGCTACATGTTTGGGAAGGAGCTCAAGAAGCTGACTTTATGGCCCTTGAAATTTGGGAATGACAATGAGTCTGGTTTCTTCTGAGAGAGGGACATTTTCAGTTTCACTAGGGACATTTTCACACTGTGATTTCAGAAGTAGCATCACATTCACAGAGAACAAAGTCATGTTTACTTAGCTAGGCAGTCTGAGTGTAGAAGCTTAAGTCTGGGCAGTCAGCTGCAAAACAAGAGGCAAGGTCCAGTCAAATCACTTTATTAGAAGAAACTACCAATGGCCATGTGGAAATGTTAATGAAAAATACTGTCCAAAATCTTTTCTCTGGGCTGAGGAATAATACAAAAAAAAAAATAATAATAAAAAAAAAAAGAGTCTTACCACATTGGCAGAGTCAAATAATTTCAGTACATAGGTCAAGGGTTTTGCTGAATAAAATAGTTTTTTAAAGCATAAATTATTATACTGAGTTTAACATTCATTTCCACTGCAGACCCATTTATGCCTTTACCTACATGGTGCTTTCACATTAGTAAGGATCGAATTAGACCCAAGATGTTTGTCTGCATAATTCTTAAGCTTTCTGACACATAGTTCTCTCTCTCTTAAACTCTCTCTCTTACATTTATTACTGACCTCAGGGATGAGCACAAAAATAACATAGTACCTTAATATTTCTTACACTGGGGTAAGAATCACAGAATCACAGAATTGTAGGGGTTGGAAGGAACCTTGAAAGATCATCAGGTCCAACCCCGCTGCCAAAGCAGGTTCCTCAGAGCAGGCTGCCCAGGCATCCAGACAGGCCTTGAATATCTCCAGAGAAGGAGACTCCACAACATCCCTGGGCAGCCTGTTCCAGTGCTCTGTCACCCTCACTGTGAAGAAGTTCTTTCGCATGTTGGTGCAGAACTTCCTGCGCTCTATCTTGCGGCCATTGCCCCTTGTCCTATCCCTACAAACCACTGAAAAGAGGTTGGCCATATCCCATTGTCTCCCAAACTTCATGTATTTGTAAACATTGATAAGATCCCCCCTCAGTATTTTTTTTTTTTTTCTCAAGGCTGAACCCAGTTTCTCAGCCTGTCCTCATAGGTAAGATGCTCCAGGCCCTGTATCATCTTTGTGACCCTCCGCTGGACTCTCTCCAGGAGATCCCTGTCTTTTTTGCACTGAGGAGCCCAGAACTGGACACAGTATTCCAGGTGAGGCCTGACCGAGGCAGAGTAGAGGGGGAGGATCCTTGACCTTGACCTTGACCTTGGCCAGCAGGTCAAGGTCCCTTGACCTTCTGGCCACACTCCCTTTAATGCATGCGAGGATCTCATTGGTCCTCCTGGCCACCAGGGCATACTGCTGGCTCATGTTCAACCTGTCGTCCACGAGGACCCCCAGGTCCTTCTCCTCTGAGCTCCTCTCCAGCAGGTCGTCTCCCAGCCTGTATTGATACTTCCGGTTGTTCCTTCCCAGGTGCAGGACTCTACAGCTGCTCTTATTAAACCACATTTGGTTTCTTCCTGCCCATCTCTCCAGGCTGTCCAGGTCTCACTGAATGGCAGCACAGCCTTCTGGCGTGTCAGCCACTCCCCTCTTTGTGTCGCCGTTGCACATGCTGAGGGCAGACACTATTCCTTCATCAAGGTCGTCAATGAAGATGTTGAACAAGACCGGACCCAGCACCAACCCCTGGGGAACACCACTAGTCACGGGTCTCCAGCCAGACTCTGCGCCACCTATCACCACCCTCTGAGCTTGTACAGTCAGCCAGTTCTCAACCCACCTTACTGGCCACTCATCTATCCCACATTTTCTCAGCTTTGAAATAAGAGTACTTTACACACCAAAATTCAGACTTTGGAGGAACTAATCACTTTACTCCATCTTAATCCAACATATTAAGTGTAAGAATTAATATAGCTGTTAGACCTTGCAGATGCTTTCTTGTTATACACATTAATTTATGAGAAATATGTTATCCTAGAGTTTCCTAGTATAAATACAATTCTATATTGTATAATTTCAAATAAAATTACATTATTTCACACTAAAATCCGTCACCACTATTTTTCCCGTAAGATGAAAAAAGGAAAAGAATGTTGAGTCTATTCTGAATGGAGTATTGGTTATGGAGGTAGCATGCCTGATTTTTCAGTTTTTCATTTGAAATCTATAATTGTACTAGGAAAACTTTTCATTTGAGACCTTAAGGGTCTCAAATGAAAAAAGTTGCTGCATTTCAGCAACTCAGTATCCATTTAAATTTTGATAGACTGTCATCATTACACAGGAAAAAATACTTGCCTTTCTTTCAGAGGATAAATTGCAGTAAGCTAAACTTTAATGAATACTGAAAATGTGCAAAATTACGATCCACCTTCCAAGCTGTCAACATGTGAGTTATAGGAAAAGAGGACAGAAAACAGCTAGCTATCCACTCAGATATAGTAATCTTCTTCCTGTTTTGTACTTGTGTACACACTGTTGAGGATTAGCATATAAAAGATAAGTATTAGAAGTTGTTGTTAAGAATTCATAAACAGCCCTTTCATGGAAACAAAAATAAAAATTAAAAAAAGAAATAAAGAAAAGAAAAGCAAACACAACCAAACAAAAACAACAAGGATATTAATAATAATATTAATATTATTATTATTAATAATAATAATAATACTTTTTGCTTCTTGAAGGAAGAAAGATGAATTCTTAACTCATTACAATTCACTGAGCTACAGAAAAACATGGTCCCTGTCTCCAGAGCAGAAAGGAAAGAGCAAGATATTTATACACCCAAAGAAGCAATGGAAGAAAGTTTGTATCCTCTTTTGCAAGCCATAACAACTCTTTCTGAGCCATATATTTCAATTGTGCACTTTAGGGAAAAGTTCTCCTGATAAAAAGGAACTAGGCTTCTGCTTCTGTATTGACTGTGCCTATTGATGAGTGGTAAGACTATGAGAGGATTGTGTACAGATTTTAATTTTTTTTTAATTTTTAAAATTCATATTTTTTTTCCAGCCCCATGCCTTTTCAGGTCTTCATATGACACTTAAAAAAATTAGCTTAAGGTAAGTATCTAATTTCTCCCTGAATTTTAGCAGAGCCAGTCAAGCTAATCTTTGATCAAACCCAGTGAAACTGATGCCTAAAATAGCTATTAAATTAGCCTGCTTTGTTGTCAAGCTGTTGTTGTCTACCAAGGATCTGATCTTAAAATATGCTTTAAAATTCTGCAGGATTTACTCTTCAGGGTAGAGTCAAAGGTTGAATTACTGCAGGGTAATTCAAACATGGTGAGGAAAAAATTCAAGGCTTTTTTTTTTTTTTTTTTCCTAAAATATAATTTTAAAATAAACATAAACAAAAATGGCTAGAGTACTGTAGATTACAGTCTTCTGTGAAGAGCTGATGGATAAATTGTGCCCCTAGACAACATAAATTGGTGGAAAATACTCAATTGAAAATGAAGTTGTATTTTTTTGACAGAATGTTCAATCTTGGCCTGCAATGTATGGAGCTTTTTTGTTTCGTGCTATTTGGCAATTTAAACTCTGAACTTTGACTGATGGTTTCCAGTAGAAAAAAAAGATAGCAGCTGTGACCAATTATAGAAATCAAACAAACGAAGAAACGAGTCAGAGTTAGGTAATATATCTATAATATGTTCCCTTAGGCAATGGTTTGATCATTTGTCCTAGAGACAAAGTAGTGCCACAGGTTCCCCCTTTGTTGTAAGGATGATATGTTGTAAGGAAGATATAAGAGGACGAAAACATTAAAAGGGAATTGAATATTCCAGTTACGCTTTCCAATTGTGTTTATAAGACCTTAGAAAATATTTTAACATGTCTGAAAACTGTCATTACCACTTTTTCCTGGATGTTCCATTAGCATTAGTCAGATCATTCCCAAATTATGAGAGATTTGTTTCTTATTCCAGCCTACGTGTAATGCATTTTATGAGACGTCTTGCTTGTTTATTTCTATTTTTCCTTATTAAGATGGAAAAAAAAAAAAAAAAAAAGAAAACTGAATTTATGACGAGATAAAGCTACACTAATTCAAATTCTATTTTGGGGCCACCAATATTACAAGGTGAAAATACTATGTATCTAAATAAAATAATTCAGATCTTTTCTGTTCTCAGAAAATTGGATAGTGTTGTTTAATACCACTTACATTAAATATTAACTGTTTTCTACAGCCAAACTAAATGGGGAGTAGAACTAACAAAAACATTTTGTAAATTATTTATGTCTCCCAGTAACTTCATATATTACCCTAAAATCCAAATATATGAAAGCAGCTTTAAAATAAGTGTTTTTGTTTGTTTGTTTGATTGATTTGAGCTGTCTTGCATATTTATTTATTTATTGTCAGATAACTCTTGAAAATAAAGATATTATTTTAAAACTAATTTACATGTTTGGCTGTACTTCAATATCTCAATAATTTTTCTCAAAATTTCATTAACTCATTCAAAGACTTTTCAAATCAAAATGTAAAACTTCACCTCACTTAGGCCTTTCATTTCATTGCTGTTGACCACCACCTGTTATTTTGATGTTAGCACCTTTCACTGCTTTGTATCTTTATTTCTTGGAGTCAGTATCCACTTGTACTGGGTCTGGCTGGGATGTTAACTTTCCCTGCAGCAGCCCATCCAGTGCTGCGCTCTGCACTTGTAGCTAGAACAGCAGTGGTATCACACTGGTGTTGTGTCTGCTGCTGAGAAGTGCTGGCACAGCCTCAGGACTTTCTCTAACCCTCCTAGGGGGTGGGCAAAAAAATGAGAAAGAAACATCACCAGGGCAGCTGACCTAAACCAACCAAAGGGATATTCCATAGCATATGATGTCACACTCAGCAACAAAAGGTGGAAAAAGGAAGAAGAGGGGAGGGGTGGGGTCTCATTGCGAAAACGTCTGTCCTCCTCCCGAACACCAGCTACATGCGTTGAGGCCCTGCTTCAAGGACATGGTCAAACATCACTCATTTGTTGGAAGTAGAGAGTAATTTCTTTCCTCTGCACTTCTACATAGCCTTTACTTGTTTTTTGTTTTGTTTTGTTTTGTTATTCCCTTTCCTGTTCCCTTTTCCCCTTTCTTTTTTTTTTTTTTTCCCTTTAGTCAAATTGTTTAATTAATAATAATATTTCCTTAATAATCATCTTTTTTTCCTTTAATTAAATTATCCTTATCTCTGTAAGAACAGAGATATCCTTTCTCTGAAAAAACAACCTGTGATTTGTTCTTTCCTTTACTTCTTCCCCTCCTTATCTAACGAGGGGGAGTGAGAGAGCAGTTGCCGTGTTCAGCTGCCTAGCATGGTAAAACCACCACACCACTACATTTAGTTTCACACTAGTTTTTAATTAAAGCCCATGAGTTTTATTTATAAATAGGCTGCTATTAGATAACTTAATGATGTTTAGGTTCATAACAATGAAGATACCTGCTGGGATTTCTAGGAGATAACAAACAAACAAATAAACAAGTTAATTTTCTACTTATTTTGTATTAGCTTTGCTTATCTAAGTAGCAGAATATCCTAAAAAAACTACCCCTTGATTTAGACTCTGTGTAATTCCAGCTGTAAAACCATTTATTTCATTTGTCCAAGCAAAGTATACTTCTGAAATTATTCGAACATGAAACCTAGAAATTAAACCTAGAAATTAATGAACACATTCCCTTTCTGTTTGCAGAAACTTTCTGTTTTGACAATATTTTTTAATTCTCTCTTTACATTTTTAATTCTCTCTTTTTATCTGACTCTGTACACAAAATACATATCAGAAAACAGCAAAGCAGGAGGAGCAAAAAATACACATAGGACCTGTAGTGTTGCAAAAGTAAAATATTAACCTGTTGTGTATCACTAGCTTCAGTAGCTTATATTTGCTAATAGACCAATTACAAGAATACTGTATGTACTGCACCCAGGGTTATAAAGTGTTTATATCAAACTCTGAACATCACTTATGTATTTCTGCCAATAACGTATTCTGAATACCGAGAACTAGACCAAAACACCTGTAGAAACAAACAAATAACAAACAAACAACCACCACAACAAAAACCACCTAATCAAATATTTTTCAAAACCAGCAGTATTACTAGTAGAATATGATAATGTATTGTGGAGGGATATGTCCCAATTTAGGGACATGGGAACTATATTGGGATGTGAAAAGTAGAAGCACAGAAGCAATGGGCCTCTGCTTTGCAAGAAGAGACATATTACCAAAACCTGCACAAGAAAACACAACAAATTTTAATTTCTAGTGTAGAGTACTTTTTTTTATTTAGGAATGTTTGTGCAACTCCCCACAAACTAATGAAGCAATCAATGAGTCACAAGGAAAAACATAAAAAACATCTGTCAGGTGTAAAGTGGTTTTAGGAATAGTGTATTTCATTTAGAACTGCCTAGGAGAAAGTCAGTCTCTTGCTGCAGTCCATGCTTGCCTATCTTCAGCCAATCTGCCACAACATTGTCAGAGAGTGAAATACTGGTTCTGCTGTTGAAAATATGAGCTTGGCATTCATATCTGTTGGACAGAATTTCAGTCAAAGTGAGCATTGGGCTACAGTAATTGTTTTTCTTGTTTTCTCCGTGTTGTTTTCTTATTTTTGGTCAATACACAAGTCACTGAAATAAACTTCCTTAGAGAGATGACCTAATTCAGATCTTAATTTGAAATTAGAATGTGCCGAGATGCATATATCCAAATAAGTTCTGAGAAAAGTTAATGCTAAAAACTTAACTATTTTCTTGCTTATCAACAGGATTGACTTAATAAAGACCAAAATCTTATAAACCACTGAAAATGTGATTTAAAGAAATGTGGGGAAAAAAAAATACTTTTAGTAGTTATTTGGAAAAAGCAAAAAAATTCAGATTTTTTTTCAGGAAAAATCTAAAGCAGTTTTCTGTACTAATTGAGGTCATTCATTGTTTTATAGACCGGGTTCATTGGTACATGCATTAGAGTTCTTCACAAGAAGGAACAGTTCATAAAAGTACACCTATTAATGTCATGCTGAAACAATGTAGTTCAACCAGACATGTTTGTCTCAAGATAAACATTTCATACTTTTAAGAACTAAACTTTTTGTATGAGATCACAAAGCATTTTGAAATAGTGTTAAGAGAATTAATGATCTGCTTCTTCATTAATAAATGACATTCCTATATAGAGCAGTTGCTTTTCATGAAAGAAGAAATTATATTTTACTCTTAGCCAAGTTGTTTGATTTTTTTTTCAAATAAATGGTCAAATTGTTATTATTATAAATAATAATAATAATAATCTTTTCCTTAAACACATATAACTATAGGAACAAAGACTGTTCCTCAAAGGAATGATGGATACATTCCATTTCCAGAGGGGAAAAAAAATAATCTTGAAGGTTTTTAGATTTTAAAGGCTTTGAGGCACTTATATTTTTGCTTGTAAAGCCTGCCTTCTAGTTTCTGCAGAATCAAAATATCTTATGAAATGCTTGTATATTGTCTGCCCTGGGACAGGATATCTGGGAAAGATATTTTTTTAGTGACTTAATATTTTAAAAGTTATTCATGATAATTAAGTGTTCAGTGTCATCACTGCAGCTATTGTGTTTGCATGACCAATGTGGTATTTTGGGACTGTGAGTTTACTAAGCAGAGTAATTTTCAGATTTTTTTTGTGTGTGTATGTGTGTGTGTGTGTGTGTGTGTGTTTATCTGCTGCAAAGTAACAGACCATAAACCTTAAATGTTTCATTATTTTTTTTTTTCTAGACCAGAAAACCAGAATCCCCATTAGTTTAAATCAGAGTAATTCACAATAAAAGCTTGTGTATTAATGAATCTAGAAGTCAAAAATCTTATAGAAGCAGGTATGTTTCATAGCATAAATTGTAGTCACTCCAAGTCATGCAAAAGCCTTTGTTCCCACTAAATGGAATGGGAGAAGAAAGGAAAAAAAAAAAAAAAAGTGTGTTTAATGTCATATTTGAGATTGTTTGATAATTTCTAATTGGGCCATAAATTTCATGCTGCCACGGCTGCTGCTCTGCTATGGCTGCTGCTCTACCACATTGGGGTGTGTTCCTAAATCATCCTTCAAATAACAAATATTTAAAAGCATACAGGTTATTTAGAAGTTCATATGTGTCTCACTTCTTTGTTACAAATATTATCAGGAAGCCCCCTCCAGTTTCAACATATTAAATATACATATATATATATACTTATATACACATATTTAAAAAAAATATATATTTTAGATATTTTTGTAAAAATCTTACTCATCAAGGGAATTTTGAATAGTATGATTTACTTAAGTCTAGGTCTTTCCTTGTAACTACTAGCTCATAGCTCCCTCAGAAATGTGCTTATTACCAAAGTGGCCATTTCTGTGTATAAGCCTCCACTGTAGCAAGGGGTTATTCTAAAAAAAAAAAAATAATAATAATAATAATAATATCATAATAAAGTAGCTTCCTTAAACTTCATCCTGAAGGACTGCAGTATATTCTTCACAGCTGCTCTTCACAGCTGTGCTGCCCTCAGGCAGGTAGCCAGCACTCATCATCTTGTAAAGCTGTGAATAAATGGATATACAAATTAGAAATCTACATATGAATGCTGTTCACTTATCAGAAAAGAAAAAAAAAAAAAAAAAAAAAAAAAAAAAACCTGTAAATTGATGGCTTCATGTCAGTTTATTTAAGCCTCAAATCTGATATTTTCACTTGAGGTTGTACAAGTTCTTCTGTAAGATTTTTGCCTTCAAAATTTGGAGTGTTCCTTCTGGGATCATCACCTCCCAGAACTCCTTTTTTTCTTTTTCAAGGAGAATTGATTATACTAATTTCTCCCCATTTTGGGTTAACTGCCTTCATTTAAAATCAGCTCTTTAGTTAATTTTTATTTATTAGTACAGCTTTGGAATATAGTCCAGACATGATAAGAAAATTTCTTTTGTCTGAGTGGACTTTCTGGCAAATTTACTGGATTAAGTAGTTCCTGTTTAGTTCAAAGGTAAACTGCGAGAGAACAGTCAGGCTTATTGCTTTTGAAAGCAATCAACAATCGAATTTCAGTTCTGAACTTTTTGGGAGTCCAGGCACCAGCACAGGCCTGATACTATGCAAACAGTAGCTTTGCTCCTATGGATTTTTATATCCCAATCCCATATGAATATTCAAGCACCTAGTATTTGAGGACTAGTACTAGTATTTGAGTACCTATGCTGAACAGTTAAAAGTACATGCTTTATTCATAACTAGGTTTCACAATTAGACTATGATTCATTATAACGTTTTCTTCAGTATAGTTAATTGAACAAAATAGCCTAGGCAGCTATATCCACCATCATAGGTGTAAGTCATGAAACTGAGAGGCTTTTTTTTTGTTTGTTTTTTGTTTTTGTACAGGCTGTGAGTCCTGAAAAAAGGTACATTATGAAGTTTCTTTTTATGCATAAAAATTCTAATTAGACAGACTTTATAAGCAGCCTTTTTAAGACACAGATGAAGGCTAATTACAACCTTTGAAGCCCAGTTATATCCTTTTATGTGAACTATTTAGCTTATTTATAACATTATTTGGTATTGTGTGATCCAACTTTATAACTCATAAAATTAAAAATAAGACCAAAATATTTTTTTCACCTTCACAACTTTACAATTATGTTCTGCATCAACTGAACTGGGTCTAAGTGTTTGTAACAGATGTAGCTATTAATTTGTTTTTCAGAATTTTTTAAGATATTGAAGGAAATCATATATAGAAAGATGTCAATAATCATATATATCAAATTGCCTCTTAGCCCTGAAGGATAAGTAATATTTTGACAAAGAATGTACTGACATATTTCTTTGAATTATGACATACCCGTTTTAATGATTATAGGCAAACGTTTTCAGGCTTTTTTATGTGCAGATTTCAACTTGATCTGTACCAAGAGATGACTTTTCTTACCAGTGTATAGGATCTAACTATGTATCACTATTATCCATTGGAATTGAAAAAACACAGGAAGAAAATTCTAAATGCCAAATAATGTTAAAATTAAGCTATATAGTTCACATAAATCTATATATTTAAGGACATAATTTTGGTCCAGTGTTGGTGCTAAATTTTCTTTCCATCCACATCTATCTGTTTATTTTTCCTCCTTCACAATGTATTAATACTTATATATATGGACTTTCTTCTCAGCCCCAACCACCTCCACCTCCTATAAAACAATGCCTGACTGTCTTTCTGTGCTTGAGATTCACATACATGACAGATGCTTTATGGACTAGTTACTTATGATGAATAAAAAAAAAATAGAAAAAAAAAGGATAAGGCTCTAAAGAAAAAGCTTAAGGTATATATATATATATACATATATAAATAAATAAATAAATAAATATTTATATTTTGAACGGCTGTCTTGATTTAAAAATAAAAAAGTATTAATAATAATTGTAAACTCCAGAAAACAATAAATTATATTCAATTTTGAGTCTGTCATATTAGTTACTTACTTGCAACATAAAACATTGTGAAAGTAAAATTATGGACAAATCTTCTACGAATATAACCTTGGATTTCAGGCTTTGAAATCACTTTAGTCTACACAGCTTATAATTAAACATTATCTACACAGCTTATTATTAAATTCAGTTGAGGCAGTGATCAAGATTAAAGACGTGACTCAGGTTTTGGTGATATTTTGACCTTTCAGTAGTTCAGTAGTTTATTGTTGTTGTTGTTGTTGTTTTCATCATGAATCAGAACTAACTATTTCACATACTAAAAATAGACCAACTAGTCTTCTTAAATCAATTCTATTTTCTAGAAGGAAAAACTAGGACAGTTATTTTCAGCATTAATATAGCAATACATTGTATATGCCCTCAGTAAAATAGTGTTTTGGGGGGAACGGAAATCGACAAACCTTCCATGAACAGAAAGAAATAATGTGTTAAATATTAATATGTATGAAAGAAATTTGCAACTTCTTAAAGAAAAATAAAGTATTATAAAAATAAATATAT
Organism: Heteronetta atricapilla; assembly: GCA_011075105.1. Taxonomy (NCBI): domain Eukaryota; kingdom Metazoa; phylum Chordata; class Aves; order Anseriformes; family Anatidae; genus Heteronetta; species Heteronetta atricapilla. The sequence continues at coordinate 70,439,512 of CM021763.1, forward strand.
TTTGAAATGGAAATTCTTGTGTTTCCATTAGATATAATGGCTGTATTTCCAAAACTGTGCAGCAGGATTATATAGTCAGATTCTCAGAAAAGTGATGAATCAAGT
>CM021763.1:70451669-70520919 GCA_011075105.1 Heteronetta atricapilla
TTTATTTTATTTTATTTTATTATTTTATTTTATTTTATTTTATTTTATTTTATTTTATTTTATTTTTTAAATTTTTTCTTAAATTTGCTCTCACAGAGGCATAAAAAACATTGCCTAATGGCTTGTATCTGGACAGCTATGGGTCCCTTTGGAGCTGGCTGAAATCCTTATCTCACATGGGATTCTTCTCACAGAGGCCACCCCTTGCAGCCCCCTGCTACCAAAACCTTGCCATGTAAACCCACTACATCAAGTCAGCAAGCTGTACTGGGTCTAGCTGGGATGGTAACTTTCCCTGCAGCAGCCCATACAGTGCTATGCTCTGCACTTGTAGCTAAAACAGCAGTGGTATCACACTGGTGTTGTGTCTGCTGCTGAGCAGTGCTGGCACAGCATCAGGACTTTCTCTAGCCCTCCTAGGGGGTGGGCAAAAAGTGAGAAACATCACCAGGGCAGCTGACCCAAACCAACCAAAGGGATATTCCATACCATATGATGTCACACTCAGCAATAAAAGGTGGGAAAAGGAGGAAGAGGGGAGGGGTGGGCTCTCGTTGCGAAAACGTCTGTCAGCCTCTCCGAACAGCGGCTACGTGCATTGAGGCCCTGCTTCAAGGACGTGGTCAAGCATCGCTTATTTGTGGGAAGTAGAGAGTATACACAAGCACAAGCATACAAATTAACACCTGTAGTTACATGCATATAAAAATACTTTATTTTTATTTATTTTTATTTTTATTTTTTTGTGGAAGGAATAACTTCTCACTGCTTTCTAAGTATTTTGCCTTTTAAGGGAAATAAAATGGTATATCGCAGCAAATACTAATACTCTGATAAGGAAGCCATTTAACATTGTAGTGGAAAATAAGACTGTTGTGTAAACATTTGTTGATTAGGAAACCTTCTGAACCTTGAAAGCCAAAGGCTGCTGTTATTGATTCTCATAAAAAGGACACATCTTTTAATGGTCTGATTATCTGAAAATTCTTGAATTTTCACCCTGACAATAATTAGGAATAGTTGGGTTATGAAGTCTGTATTAGTGAAAAACATTTTCATCAATGAGGTGTAGGAATGCTTGATTTGGAGGTTTAGAGAATGCAGCTCTTACAGACTGAGCTCTGCAAAGCAATTGCATTGGACAGTGCAAAAAGAATGAGCATTCTTCAGTGCAGTTGCATATTTCTTGCCAAAAAAAAAAAAAAAAAAATCACATTTCACAGGGTGTACCTTTAAAAACAAACAAGCAAACAAACAAAACATCCAAACCAACACTCAAAATTCTGAAAAACTGTTAGCAAAAGCAATTAGCCTTTTAGGCAGAACAATGCCTATTTGTTAAAAAAGAAAAAAAAAAAAGCTAAAAAATATTTTTGGTTACATGTTTGTAGCAAATTCATCCCTTGAAGAAATCCCTACCACTTCTGTCTCTGCAAATTCCTCAAGTGAGATTTTTATAATTTCAGATAATGTCAGAAACATGTCTCTTATATGCAGGCATGTTTTCCCTCTAGGATATCAATTAGCTAAGAGGAAAGGAAAATGACCTTCTTGAATAGTGAATTCTTTCAATTCCTTTGATTTCTCTAACTTTAATTTAACCCAAATATTATGAAACTGCTAGGCAAAAGGTAATTTTTTGTGTCTGTGTTCTTTCTAGAGGTGGATAAAAATTTCACAATATACTCCATAAATATGCCAGTTATCTAGTTCTTAACACCATATAACTCCAGTAGCTTATCATCTACTTTTCCTGTGTAGGTAAAAAGAAAATATTCTGTTTGTTTGTTTGTTTGTTTCTTAGTTGAGGCACAGCTTGATTATCTGCTATTCACTGAATACAGAATTTCTGTTTATTTTGTAAAGTTTAGCAATATTTCTGTCTTTCTGCAGGAACCTACTTCAATGGATTATTTGTGACATTAGATTGAAAATCAATATGAGCTAAGAACATTTTAAAAGCAAATTACTGAAGCAAATTCTTAAACTGTAGGGTTTAAAACATGTTTAAATATTTTCTTGAAATAAGCCATGAAGATTATTGTTCATAAGTGAGCACTTAGAAACAGAGTATGTTGAATAATTTTTAATCAGAGTTTAAAATAAGACTTTCAAGGAGACTGTAAAAACTGTTCCTAAAATCTCCATAACCAAAGGAAGAAAAGAGAGGTGAGAAAGTAGCTTGGATAATTAAATGTCAATGCTGTTTGGCAATCCCAAGCACAAATACAGTCTGGGTGGAGAATGGCTTGAAAGCAGCTCTGTTGCTTTCAGGAGGTGGACCTGGAGGTGTTGGCTGATGAGAAACACAACATGAGCCAGAACCAGGCACTTGCAACCCAGAAAGCCAACCATATCCTGGGCTGCATCAAAAGCTGAGTGGCTGGCAGGTCAAAGGAAGTGATTTTCTCCCTCTACTCTGCTCTCATGAGCCCCCAATTGGAGTACTGTATTCAGCCCTGGGGCCCCCCAACACAAGAAGGACATGGGTCTATTAGACTGAGTCCAGAGGAGGCCAAAAGGATGACCAAAAGTCTGAAGCACCTCTCCTGTAAAGACAGACTGAGGGAGTTGAGGTTGTTCGGCCTGGGAACAGGCTGAGGAGGCTCCAGGGAGACACAAAAAAGGCTTTCAATGATGTAAAGACAGGCTACAGCGAAGCTGGGGATGGACTTTTTGGAGGGATTGTAGTGAAAAGAAAAGGGGTAATGGCTTTTAACTAAAAAACTGTAGATTAAACATTAGGAAGAAATTATTTTCTCTGAGAGTGGTGAAGTACTGGAACAAGTTGCCAGAGAAGCTGTGGATGCCCCCATTCCTTGAAATGTTCGAGGCCAGGTTGGATGGGTCTTTGGGTAACCTGGTCTAGTGGGAGGTGTCCCTGCCCATGGCAGGGGGTCTGTAATTAGATGATCTTTAAGATCCCTTACAACCCAAACTATTTTGTAGTTCTATGCTTCTATGTCCTGTAAAAAAATTCACTTAGTTCAGCTTCTGGGAACTAAGCCACTGCTTTTACCTGGCATATGACTCCCAGATTCCTAAATAATTTCCCAGTAAGTAGATAAACAATTTTGATTTAATAATTTCTTTAACTCACACAGTACAGCAATGGATCATGACATAAAAGGCATCTTTTGAAGAATGTAGACCCACAGTTAGATGGTAAGTCCACAGATGATCAAGGATCATCAGAAGATAGAGGAAAAGGTAGGATTTATGTGTTCTTGTTTAATTCTTAAGCAAATTCTGTTATATAAACAAGGCAGGTCAATTCACTTTCTTCATTGTTTGTCTTCTTTTCTAGTGGTCCATGTCTATTTCATTTCTATTGCATGGGGTAAGGGGGAAGGGAGGCAGAAACATTGTACTTTATGAAACAGCAAGATTTGTGGTAGGTTGACTCAACATATACATAAAAGTGATAAAAAATCTGGCCTAGACTGAGCTACATTTAAGAAGATCCACTGTTTGAATATTTCGTCCCAAAGGAGCTCCATATTATAAAGAATATGCAGGTATATATAATGTGTGGGTATATTTTTCTGCTACAATAGCAATAGAATATGACGAATTAATCTTTGTTCTGTTTTTAATGCTAGTATTGACAGATTATTCACTTTGCTTTACCGTAGCAAATATGATGGCATTCAGACGTTCCTGCCTGTCCACCTGAGACCGCTTAAGGTATTTACTTCTGAATGTGATTGCTGCCAAGGCCAAAAATAAACTCTTTGCTTCTTCTATCTGTAAGAAAACCTTGGATCAGTTTATTGTAATTTTCCCAAACATTACCTCATTTATAGATTTATATATTTGTAACCATATGGAACATTAAATGGGGGTATTTCTATACTAGTATGCAATATATTGAATAAAAACAAGTCTTTTTTTTTTTTTTTTTTTTTTTTAATAAATCAATGTAGTGAATACTAGACATTAATTGTTATTAGGTACAGTTTCCAAGTCTCTCAAGCATTTTAATGTGATATAGCACATTATATACACACTGACATTAAATCAGCCTGAGTGCTACTCTGGATCTGTCACTACACTTTGATCTAACTTCTCCCTTCTGTCCCACTACATTCCCTGTATGTCTGACTTCTGCCACAAAGGAACTGTTCATACTCCTTCATCTTTCACTATTAACTTGAGAATTTAATTATTTAGAAATCTTCCTTAATTACTGTTCCTTCATTGCCTCCTACATTCATGAACAGTCCTTTATATACACTGCATTCATAGTCATGAGGATTTATGCCAGTGTGTGTATTAATTATATCAAATTAGCCTTTAGAATATTTCAATGAAGGAGGAAAGAATACCCATGCTCAAAGGTATGCATTGCATCTCCCCACACAACCTTACACTAAACAGACACACAGCACCACCAGAAGTTAATTAAGTCCTGAGATGTGTGGAAGCTTCTCATATAAAATTGGCTGAGAATTTTAAGTGCAAATTTACATGTAGATCTTGTATGTGGGAGGGGAGAAAAAAATCTTTTATAAAGAATCTTGCTTCTACTGAGGCAGCTTATTACTTAGTAGTAGTTATGGACTTAGGAAAACCACATCTGTGACTTATTTCTGGAGAAGAAAGAAATAAGCAAATACAAAACACAATAACAGCTAATGAAAAGCCAACAAAAAGACTGAAAACAAAGATCCTATTTAAGGTGCTAGCCATATTCTCTTCCATGTGATCCCTTTACAACAGGATCCTCGTTATAGGAGGCATCTTGCTGGCTGCCAGCTCTTCTTTCCTGGGGACTTCCCTAAGCCTGCTGTTTGCTCCTCAGGAACTAGTGAAGCAGTAGAAGATGTCTAGACCGATGTATCAATCTGTAGTGTGCTACTACCTGACTGGAGATCTCGTTGGAGTATAAGGTAGCTTCTTTCTGGCTTACACACCCATGTTTTCCTTCCATGGAAACCGTTGTTGGAAAGGACAAAAAGATGACTGTGTGCAGCTCTTTCACCCTGGCACTGACTGAGACCCAGATGGCATCTGTATGTCCAGAGGCCTGTGAAAACACTGTCTGCACCAGGCATAATGCTATGGGCTTATCTTAGAGTAGCTGGTACTAAAGTTTTAGAGGTCAGGTAGTATTTGCAAAAGATCCACTTAAGAATAAATGGGACCATTATTATTTGGGTATGACTTACATTGTATAAAAAAGAAAAGAGAATCTAATTTTGACTGAGAAAAACACAATTCAGCTATTGTGTGATAAAATTCTAAAATAATGTGCAGAAATTAAACAATAGACAAACAGCTGCAGTCCTGTGCAATAACAATAACATCATGAAGTGAAAAACATGGTAAGAGTGAAGGCAATACAATTGGTGGATTACTAATGTTCTGCAGTGATAGAAGTCAGAGTAATGCCTGAAGCACCTTCATGGACTTTTTTCACAACTTCAACTCTCTTCTCAACCTCTCCTCAACCTCTTCTAGACAGACAGGTTCCTTTCTTGCTCCACTGTCACATCTATATAGAAACCAGAGCCAGTGTGGTCTGAAAAACCTGATGGTTGTAGGGATTTACAGATACTGTCCTCTATTTCTGAAACAAACCATGGGAGATATTTTCATAAAAGAGAAAACTCTTTTTTCTTTTGTGTGTGTGTGTGTTTGCTGTCTTGTGTTTGTTTGTTTGTGTGTTTGTATGTTTGTTTTGTGTATGTGTGTGGGTGTTTAGAATACACTAATACTCAAGTTTTCTTATCAGGCCATACAGAAAACATTTCACACTTCTGTGGTCATTCACTGCTCTCATTTACTCAGAGACTGAGCAAGGTATAAAAGCATCCATCAGGTGGGTAAGATACATTACCCCTTTCTAACATATGATTTAGGCCATCTATCAGCCCCTATATAAACCTTGCTAGACAGTTTTAGTATGAAAACCTTGAGCTTTACAGTATAGCATTTATCACATTTTCAAAGTTAGCTCTCTGGAAATACAGGTGTATTGTTTTGCTCTGTCACGTCTCCTCTCTCCAAACTGTTTTGGATTTTTCATTAACTCTGGTGATATTCAAACCCCATGAAAGTCAATATGTCATGTTAGCCCAGAAGAAGATCCACATTCATACTAAAGTAGCACATTGAGAGTATCTGTGTGTTTGCAAATATTCTTGTGCCTTATATGCACACATACTGTACATTGTCAAACATATTTTTATTAAATGATTCTCAATTGGTAGTGACACTTAGAATCATAGAATCATAGAATCATAGAATATCCTGAGTTGGAAGGGACCCTTAAGGATCATCAAGTCCAACTCTTGACACCGCACAGGTCTACCCAAAAGTTCAGACCATGTGACTAAGTGCACAGTCCAATCTCTTCTTAAACTCAGTCAGGCTCGGTGCAGTGACCACTTCCCTGGGGAGCCTGTTCCAGTGTGCAACCACTCTCTCAGTGAAGAACCCTCTCCTGATGTCAAGCCTAAACTTCCCCTGCCTCAGCTTAACCCCGTTCCCGCGGGTCCTGTCGCTGGTGTTAATGGAGAAAAGGTCTCCTGCCTCTCGACACCCCCTTACGAGGAAGTTGTAGACTGCGATGAGGTCTCCCCTCAGCCTCCTCTTCTCCAGGCTGAACAGGCCCAGTGCCCTCAGCCGTTCCTCGTACGTCTTCCCCTCCAGGCCTTTCACCATCTTCGTAGCCCTCCTCTGGACACTCTCCAACAGTTTCATGTCCTTTTTATACTGTGGTGCCCAGAACTGCACACAGTACTCGAGGTGAGGCCGCACCAGCGCAGAGTAGAGCGGGACAATCACCTCCCTCGACCTACTAGCGATGCCGTGCTTGATACACCCCAGGACACGGTTGGCCCTCCTGGCTGCCAGGGCACACTGCTGGCTCATATTCAACTTGCTGTCTACCACGACCCCCAGATCCCTCTCTTCTAGGCTGCTCTCCAGCGTCTCATCGCCCAGTCTGTACGTGCAGCCAGGGTTTCCTCGTCCCAGGTGCAGGACCCAGCACTTGCTCTTATTGATTATCATGCGGTTGGTGATCGCCCAGCTCTCCAACCTATCCAGATCCCTCTGCAAGGCCTTTCCACCCTCATCCGAGTCCACAACTCCTCCAAGTTTGGTGTCATCAGCAAACTTGCTCAAAATACCTTCTATTCCTACATCCAGATCGTTTATAAAAATATTGAAAAGTACCGGCCCTAAAATGGAGCCTTGAGGGACCCCACTGGTGACCGCCCGCCAGTATACATACATTGATCACCAAAACACAATGAAACTATATACATACATCAACCATCTCCACTTCCCCAGTCTCGTGGTTATACAATGATGTGTAAGACAAAGTCACATTTCATCCTGTGACTTCATTAAGTGCATTTCATTTTGGTGAAGGGAAGAATAGAAAATTATTCATTTTTGACACAGTAATACAAGCAAGCTAAATATTAGTGAAGAGGCTGGAGTTCAATTCTATTTGATTTAATATAAGGTCTGCAGTTCTTTTTGTCACAGCTACATGAGGAATGAGACAGAGTAGATTTTGCAGAATTCATATTACTGTGAGTGACCTAAAAAAAAAAAAATAATTCTGATGATTACTTTAGTGTAACACTTTCCTAAAGCACTTTACAGTATGCCCGTGGTAAAAGGTGCTTTTTGTTTGTTGTTGTTTTCATTTTTTTTTGTTTTTTGTTTTTGTTTTACTTTGTTTTGTTTTTATTTGAATATGTAAGGTTAAAAAGTAGTGGTTTACTTATAGCTATAACCAGACACAGCTCATTTGGCTCATTCTTACTCTGTGGAGGTTTAATAAACTCCACAAGTTGAAAGTTATTTAATTCTTTTTCAGATCCTCTTCTAACCAACACATTCTGTAAATGTAACATTTACTGAAATTATATAAAGTAGTTCTCTCTGGAATTGAAATATATAAAATCATGAATGATGGGAACATTGCTCAGCAGATCTCATAACACAAGAATCAGATTAGAATACTAAATAACTTGCTTAGGCTTTGTTTAAAGCTAGTTAAATAAAGCAGTTTTTTATAACAAATAATTAATCTTTGGAACACACTGCCACAGGACACAGTAGAAGCCAAAATTTTAGTATAGTTAAAAAAAAAAAAAAAAAAAAAGTGTGAGATAATATCTGGGATCATATATTATGGTAAGCCTGACTCTGCACTCATGACCACAGTCAGGAACTTGGTTACTGTGCTGGAGACCTTTGGTGTTACCATGTGTTGTTGCCTGTTTTTATTATTATTTTTTTTTTCTTCTTTTTAGTGCAGAAGAAGTTTGTATTTAGGTACCTGTATGCTTTCTATATAACTCCACATGGGACAGAAATAAATATTTCTTGCAGTAATAGACAGCTTCTAATCTCTTTTCTTAACCTCCAAACAAAATTTATTGTATATAATGTAGTTTATACACAAATAGATTTATTTATTTATTTTCCCAATTGAAATTTGGCAGGGCAATATTGTAGGTAACAATATCTTTATTACTTTCAAAGACAAGGTTTCAGATAACTGCAAGATTTGATTTTCTGATAATTTAGATGAAAAGGAAAATTTTTAAAAAAGTAAAAATTATAGAGTGTGAGGCTTCTCTTTTTATTCAAAATTTCTAAAGAAGGCATAACCATACTGTACTTTTCTGATGCATAAATAAAGGAAGATTCTGTTCACAGATTTAGGTTGCTGTCTAGCAAATAGTTCTTGAAGTGTCAGTTGTCAGTTGTCAGTTGAAGGAAATTAGCATTGCAGAAGATATTTAAAAGTGCTTCTTCCAGTTTGAGTATGAAGGATTCACCCAGGAGTAAAAATTATGTTGTGACCTGTTCGAAAATAATGGAAGAAATCTCCAGGATCAGAAGGTGCAGAGAACAAAATGTTGTTGGTGGTAGCTTTCTAATTTCTGACTCTTAATGTGATTAATAAAACAAAAAAAAATGTAACAACAAAAAGCAGCTAGACTGTCTGCATGCTTCTCCTTTCTTATTTTTGTCTTTAACGTGTTCCCAGAATTTAAATGATCTACTTTTTCTCCTTCTCTTGCAATTATGAGAATATGTAAACACACACAGCTGAACATCTCAAGCTCTCAATCTTCTAACATTGTGCAATGCTTCATCAGCAGTATTCCTGGAACATAAAAGGGTGTTTTTTTTCACAATGTAATCACTTAGATGCATCTTGAAATGACACTCATAGGTGTAAAAACTTTTAAAGTTTTCACGCAATGCCATTTCTCTGGAATTGTTTATGGTAGCAGGGATAGAAGGGAATTTTATTTCACTAAGATATTTAAAGTTCAACAAGTTACTTAAAGTCCTGATTTCCAAGAAAACATCTGATTATACTTAAAATATTAAGTACATTCATCAGCATTGTACTTGGTCACATACAGGGATTGCTTTCAGAATTTCTGGCCTAATAGGTCTCCTACTCAAGTTCATAAACACCCTGGAATATCATCTAATGAAAAATAGAAATGGTATACTTCACCAGGATTATTGCCAAATCTATTACAATTGAAATTCTCATTATAAGACAATCATGCAGCCATGTAGGCTTCGACACTCATCATAGGGAAAATCTTTCCCTTATCTCCAGCTTCTCTGGTCCTGCTTAGCTCACTGACTGTGAGAGCAGTCTTCCCAGAACTGTCCCCAACCCCACTGGCATCACTTGATGGGGCTCTGCCACCACTTAGCAATACTGGTGCCCTTATGTGTCATCCTGAGAGTGGAGATGGCCACTTTCCCCCTTTGAGGATGTTGCCCTTTAATGTTGGCCCTTCATAGCTGCCTATCCTGGTATCTCACCTACTGTCTGCCTGCATAAGTGAAAATATGCTCACCTGAAACCCCAAGTCTATGTCTGCTGCTCTTCTCCCCCACATCCTATAGGATCTTGCACTCTTCTATTTCTTTGCCACTGCAGTCATAGCTGCTGATGATTGTCCCCTGGCCATTTCTGCCCTCTTAGTTGAGAGCAGATCCAGTTGTTTTCACCCTGATTGGCTCATTTGGTACCTTTACCAAGCAGTAATCCTCAACACCCTCCAGAAATCTTGAAAGTGTGATGAGACATTCCTTTCCTCAGGTATGGTATGAGACAATAGAATACTTATTTTACACACTTGTATTGATAAGTTAAACAAATACATCTGTGATTTATCTCATGGTGGTCCTGAAGGATAGGAATGGATTATTCACAGGTGATACACAGCTGTGTTAACCCACACTTAGACAGTCATAAGCAGTCGAGACAGCCCTTCTTGGGAATATAGATAGGCTATTCACCAGACAATAATCCACTATTCATTATCCAGCAGCCTTCTAAAAGCACTCCTGATGCTTATACCTTGGCTGGTCCATGGGAGCTGCCCAGTAAAAAAGACATTCAATATCATCACAGAGTATGTGAGAGGTCAACAACTTCCCCATCTCTTGTACATCAGCAGGTGAGATTAAAGCCATTAAAGGCACCATCCTTTGTCAGTTTGATGTGTGCTTTAGCCCTGCTTTTACATGCTTTAGTACATTTGTGTTTAAATAGTTTATATATTGTTCAGTACGTTTATGTTTAAATTATCTGCATTTTGCTTAGTAGGCTTATGTTTAAATTGTGTATATTTTACTTAGAAATAGATGTATGTGTATTTAATGTTCACTGTTACAATAAAACCACTGTAACTTGGCATTCAGTTTATTGTTGTTTTGTTGTCCAGTATGCAAAGAATGTCTCTTATTGAGAGACACATTTTTTGTAGTCAACAGGATACTGGGACACAAAATGACTAATAATAAATTGAATGCCTTGGAGGAGGAGATGGCTAAAGAGGGTTAGAAATGACAGTCCTGAAGTCAGGACTAAATCCAATCAAATTGCTAACACATGGCTAAAATATGGGAACAATTTTTGGGCTGACATCAATGCCAGAAAAAGAAAATAGGCAAAGGAAACAAAGCCCTCCCCTCCTCAAACTTTTGTGTTGTTGTTAGAGGACCTCTGAAAATTATGAAGATAATTTAGAAAGAAAATTTGAAAAAAAAAAAATGGAATCTTATTTACAAAATTTAAAAGAACACTATCAGAACAGGGTAAGTGATATGTAAGATCTCATGACTATAATATGGAGGATTGAGGTATCCTATTAGAACTTTGGTTGCTGAAACTGGAGTAAATGGATTAGAAAAAGCTTTTAGAAATTTACCTTCTCACATAAAAAAATAGACACCCACACAGCTGATGCTTTTTATCACTACAACAGGAAATTTCTTCTTGAGCTTTAGTGATGGAACAAAATAATTTGGTACTTGATGTACTTACCCTATAGCAAGGAGTTGTGTGTATAATCAATTAATTCCAGCTGTTGCACTCATGTCAATGTCTGTACAAAAAGACCACGTTTACATCATTTCTAAGTACTTGCAAACTTGGTATCAGATTGCCACCTCACTGGATGCTTTTTCACTCTCTGATCTCTTTAGCTGTATTCCAACTCTAAACCTATGGAACACACTGAGATAAACTTCTGTTATTGTAATCTTAGTAAATCTGTTAATAATTTGTCTGTGGATCATAATTAAGCTTTGTTCTGCCTGTATACCAAGCACTATTTGAGTAAGCTCATGATGCTTAATCTTGCCTTTACACTTGGGATAAATTCACCCCTCCTTCATTCACTTCCCAAATATGAAGGAGAGAGAGATTTGCTCCATGTGCTTGTAACAACACTGCTTGGACACTGTTGAAACCCATGCCCCATCCCATACATAATAGGTAGAAGGTCAAGAGACTTTCCACAGCACTGTTATTCCACAGTACTGCCCAAATAAGAGAACTGGTGCTGGTGACACAAAGCCTTGCTCAGGTTATTGAACAAGAGTTGCTCCACTACCCCTGCCTGGCCAGGTTTGTAACATGCTCACTGTCATCTGTCTCACTGCTCTCTTCTCTGACCTTGAGATCCAGCTCTCACTCCCTGTCCCTGTCCTTTGAAGGAGTGCTGTATGTCTGAGCTGTTGTATTATACTAAAGACTATCCCTCCTCCTCTTCCCTGTCCATCTAAAGGTTTTAATCTGTCCAGTGCTCACCCCAGTGCTGCAAGCTGTCTCACCAGATCTTTCATTTTATTTATTTATTTATTTTTAACAACTCCATAACAACAGTCTCTATTCATACAAGTTGAATGCCAGGACATGTGCCTTTGTAAATGCTTCAGAAAAAAAGGGGGAACTAGCCTGTGTCAATGAAACATGGAGCCCTTTGCTGTAAAACCAGGATGCTATTTGCTCTCTAGGTTAATGCAACAACTGTTGCTGTTGTATTTGATTTGTCTGGGTTATGTGACTGCATTCCCAGGGCCTTCAGAGGATATCAAGTCAATTTTAATGCTCTTAGAATTGCAAATGCAGTGTGAATGTTCTCTAGTGTCTCCTGCTCAAAGAGAGAGCAGAGTTAATTCTTCTCACAGCTACATAAACAGATTAAAACTTAAATAATATATTCTTTTTCAGATTAACATATTGCCTCTTATAGAAGATATAGAAACCTTTACATAACAAAAGCGCTCAAGTGATATATGTATGCACCAGGGAAGGTGCCCAGAACTTTTCATATACTATCTTAATTTATTATCAGTATTTTTAAATAAATTTTTAGTGTGGTCACTTTCAGGTGATGGCAGTTACAGGAAGTAATATTAAAGTACTGAAAATAATGTAAATGGATAAAAGAGACTGCTGACTAAATGATGTGTGTTTCTCAGGATCTGAAGATTCATCTTGGAAGGGATAACTATCCATCCAGTCTCTCTCCCATTTTTATTTTATTTTATTTTATTTTATTTTATTTTATTTTATTTATTTTTTGAACTTAAAAACAGCTAATTATCTTTTTTTTTGGGGGGGGGGGGGCGGGGCTGGGGTCTATGTGTTGGTGTTTGGAGGGCTGATACGCTGCATCTGGATGCCTGGGATTTCTGCTTTGCCACTTATCTGATACTTGATTTTTTTATCACCTCATTGAAATTCTGGTTATCTCTCCATTGCATTAAGGTAGGAGATAATATTCCTGATGTCTTCAGGTGACAGAAGTGCTTTACTGTGTCTTCCTTTGATAGAGTTAACTTTCCCTGAAATGGATGTATGTATCCTCATATTTACCTATCTAATTGGATGCAGAAAATATATAGCCAAGAGAATAAATCATTTTCTTTAACCAATCTAGCGCTTAAATGACAGACAAGGGCTAAATGTCATAGTTTTTATATATGTCTTTGAACTAAATTTAGCAGAGTAAACACAAGCCACAACAACCTCAGGTTCAAAATACATGCCATAAACCTGCCCTTCAGACTAGAATATTAAATAACAGTTATTCTGAGGGCTTTACATGGATTTCAGACTAGAGCAGAAAATTAGCACAGATTTCTTGGACAGACTTAAGGCTTTCCTTCTGTTTTTAGCTTATGTCTGCCACAGCATAGCATTAAATAACCTGGCAATATTTCAATTTGGAAGAACACAGGAATGCAGCAGTCACTAGCAATGTGTGTGTGTGCCTACCTAACTAAAGTTATGTCCTGTGAATATTTGCTGCAGGCTTGTGGTCTCCTTTTCACTCCTGCTCCCACCCGCAGCAGTAACATTTAGATGAGTAAATAAAGAGAGAAGATTTTTCAGTTTTTGCAAGAAATTTCCTGGGAGACCAGCAGGTTAAAAAACACAAATATGTAAACAGCCCAAAGCATATACAGACGTTTTTAAAGCCTAATGGAATCACAAAATATCTGTTGCTAGCAAAGAATGTTCTTGCTTTGCATGGGGCAACCTTGGAAGGCAAAAATAAAATAAAATAAAATCCTGATGTCTCTGTTAGTCTGTCAGTATATCTTTTGAGTCTAGATAACTGTATTAAGAAGCTATTATATAGCTTCCTAACTGAATCTGAACTGAACTGCAATGTACACTAGAAATTTGAGTCTGGAAAAGGAAACAGATAAGAGAAAATTAATGAATTACATGAAACACTATCTCATGTCTCACCTCAAAATTATAACCATTGTAATAGTGTGTAACACTCTCTGCTATTTTTCTATTTTATTATTAACTAACTTAATGATTTACCACTGAAGTCATAACCTACATGAAAATTGGAGGGATGATTGTAGTTTTCAGGATGGAAGTGTTTGAAAGTACCACAACTCTCACTTGGTATAACTTGTTTTTGAACCTGTTGTGTTAATGACTGATGTATTAAGGATATAGTTTCTGTTATTTGTATCAGTCTGTGCTACTATTGCCATATAAATAAAACATTAAAGTCAAGTAGGAAGCTGTCAGAAGAAAAGACATTTTGGTAATTGATCTGTACAAATTTTTGACTTTGAAGGAGTGTGTTCTCTCTGAGGTACTTGCTTGCTTATTTTCATGAGTTATCCCTCTGCTTGGCTGCAGCCCTAAAAGTGTCCTGATTTTAAGATTGAAAATATGCAGTAGAGAAGTTAAAAAGTTAAACTAGTACAAGTGCGGAAAGCAGCTGTTATGCTCGAAAGACGTAAATGACATTCAGGAAGTGATCTCAAGGCTGCATGTCAATTTGAATACAACGTTTAGAATCACAGATTATCCCAAGTTGGAAGGGACCTGAAAATGTTATTGAATCCAACTCTTGTATCTACACAGGGCTTCCTAAAATCAAAGCATATGTCTGAGAATGTCCAAATGCTTCTTGAACTCCAGAAGGCTTGGTACCATGACCTCTTCCCTGGGGTGCTGGTTCCAATGCCTGACCACCCTCTGGATGAATAAACTTTTCCTAACACCCAGCCTGACCCTCCCCTGTTGCATCCTCATGGTGTTCCCTTGAGTCCTGTTGCTGTCCCCAGAGAGCAGAGCTCAGTGCCTGCCCCTCCACTCCCCTTGTGAGGAAGCTGAAGTCTGCCATGAGGCCTCCCCTCAGGCTCTTCTCTGGGCTGAACAAACCAACCTAAGTTGGTTGCTACATATGTCTTCCCTTGCAGACCCTTCATTATCTGTGTTGTCCTCCTTTAGGAGGACAAAACTCTCCAATAGTTTTGTATCATTCTTATATTGAGGTGACCAAAACTGCACACAGTACTCAAGATAGGGCTGTACCAGTGCAGAACAAAGAGAGACTATCACTTCCCTCAACCAGCCATCCACGTTATGCTTGATACACCCCAGGGTATGAATGGCTCTTTTGAATGCCAGGGCACACTTGACTCATACTGAACTTATTAACCCAAACTCCCAGCTCACTTTTAACATAGCTTTGGCTAAGATAGAGTTATTTTTCTTTGTAGATACTTGTATGATGTCTTGTTTGAGATTTTTTGATGAAGATAGTATTGATAGCTCACTATGTTTTAGTTGTTGCAGAGTAGCACTTGCACAGAGTCAAGGATTTTTCTCCTTCTTGTGATGCCCCGCCAGTGAGGACATTAAGGGTACACAAGAAGGAGGAAGGAGTGAACATTCTGGGTGATGGCTTTTGTCTTCCAAAAAAACATGTTATGTGTGATGAGCCCTGCTTTCCTGGAAGTGGCTGAACATTTGCCTCCAGATGGGAAGTAGTGAATGAATTCCTTGGTTTGTTTTGCTTGCACACAAAACTTTTGCTTTACAATTAAACTGTCTTTACCTCAACCCATAGTTTCTTAGACTTCTACCTTACTAATTCTCTCTCCCCTCCTGGCTATGGAGAATGAGTGAGCAGCTAGCTATGTGGTACTTAGTTGCCTGCTGGGGTTAAACCACATTTGATGCTTATCCACCTTGTGGTCAACCAAAACCCCCAGATTCCTTGCTACCAACTTCTGGTCAACTAGAATCTCTGCAGATTCCCAACACTGTTAAAAAATAATTGAGGGAGATTTTACAATGGCATCAGCAAGCTCTTTAAATCCCATGAATCCCATTGGACCCCGTAGACTTATGTGCATTCAGCTAGAGCAGCAAATTTTCAAAAGTTCAGAGTTGGCTGGGAGTCTGGGAGTCAGCTGGGAGTTTCTCCAGTCACAGTTGTTCAACTCAGGGGTCCAGGGGTTCCAAGGTGTGCAAGTCAAAAGTGAAGTCATTAAATGCCTCTGTTTTATCTACATCCCTATTCATGAGGTGACCAACCTCATCAAATAACATTAACTCAGTCAATCACCAGCAGTAAATCTGGTCCTCCTTCTTCTGTTAACATGCTTTAAAAAGCTTTTTTTGTTGTTCTCCACAGTACTTGGCAACTCAGGTGCTCCTGTGTCACCTGACCTTGCTTTCATTGTCCATATACCATATTGTTCTGCCTAAGCTCTGGAACAAGATACCTGCTCAACCAAGATAGCCTTCTGTCCCACTTGCTCGTCTCCTGACACTTCTCCTTCCTCTTAAGAGGTCACTTCTTAGAAAGTGACCAGCTCTAGTGGACTCCAATATCTTCAAGAGCAGATTCCTGGGGACCTTATTAACTTTTTTCCTGAGGACTCTGAAGCCTGCTTTCCCCACATCTATGTTTGAAATTTCTAGTAGTTTTTCTCCTTTCACCAAATACCTGAAACTCAATTACTTCATGGGCATTATGGCCAAGATGTCTACTGATTGCCATTTCATGCATGAAGCTCTCTTTCTTTACAAGAGCACAGGAGGGCACATTTCCTAGTAAGCTTCTTCAGTACTTGTACCACAAAATTATCTTCAACAGGCTTTAGAAATTTCCTGGACCCGTTTGTATTGGCTGTGTAGTATGCCCAGTTAATATCTGGGAAATTGAAGTCACCCAAAAGGACAGGGGCAGCTGATCTAGAGGTTCTTAATTCTTGATAGAATATTTCATTGAAGTCGTCATCCTGGCAGACTGGCCTCTAGTAGATACCTACAACAACATCCAGTTTATTTTCTTTTCTGTTAGGCCTTACCCAGAGATTCTCAACTGTGTCATTGCCAACAGCAAGCTCCATACAATTCTTCCCTCCATTACATACAGCACCAGCTCCTAGATTGCATTCCTTACCTATCCTTCCTGAAGATACTATAAAAATCCACATATCCTACCAGCCACAGGACTCTTCCCACCAGCTCTGACTTATGTCAGATGGTGTTGTATGATTTAGTGATCTGCATTTCTCTAGAAGGTGAGTTCATGCTCTAACTTGTTCCATTTCTTTAAGATCACCTTATCTTTCCTACAATTTTCAGTTGTATAGATATGTCTGCCTAAAACAAACTGTATATACAGAAACCAAGGAAAATATTTTTAAATTAACTATAGACATTCACTAGAGTAGTGTTTTACAGTATTTTTATTTTTATTTTTCCCCAAAGGGAGAAACAAAAATGAATGATTCACTGTCCTCTAGGTACCATCCTTTAGATCACTTTCTTTGATCTCCAGGAGAAGATGATCCTCAGGGAATACTGCAGCCTCAGGGCATATTTCCATAATATCTTGAGGACAGAATAACAGTTGCCATGGTTCAGATCAATGGTCTATCTAGACAGTAGCCTATCTTCAACAGTGTCCACATACAAATGTTCAGGAAAACGAGGAGCAAAGTAGTTACATAAGCCATATCATCATATCTCAGAAACATTTTCATAATTTTATCTATTTTCACCATAAGTATTTTCTGAGTTAGATCTGTACTCTTCTAAGTCCTTGCCCAGTCACCCTCTGAACCAGCGTAAACTTTTTGCATCTACACCTTCCTTTGGCAAGGAACTGTGTAGGCCTGCTGTCTATCGTGTGCAGAATCATCCTACTTGGCTGTTGTTTTGGGCATGGCCAATACTGTTTTAAATGGTGAACTCTAGATCCCACACTGGAAGAGTCTGTCAAGAATTTCTACCATTTCCATAACCCTAGATTGTGTCGAACTATGTCTGCAGAAGAATAAACTTCCTTAAGTTCTCTTGTTTTGTTTTGTTGTTTGATTTTGAAGTCACTCTTTAGTTTTAAGTGATTCTAGAATACCTAAGATGGGTGGATGAAGAGATGTATACACCCAGACAGACACTACAGCTCAAAAATATGTTGAATAAACTGTCAAGAATCGTGTTACATTCTCTAATGCTTTAAATAAGAACAAAATTACAATAAAGAAATAAGCTTTCATAAATGTAAATATTGCATATCAGCTGCTTATCAGTTGTTTTTAAAGTCATATGGAAGCACCTGGGATTAATATCTGTTCATAGCTACTTGAGTAAAAGAATTTGAAAGCTCTGGTGTCCTCATCATCTTATTTATTTCTTTGTGATAGTTCACAGGCAAGTAGGAAGTTAAAACAGAACTGGAGTTTATTATCTGTTACAAAAGCAAAATAAAAATATGTTGTATTTATTTATTTATTTTCTCCTGAAAGTGGCGTCCAGGCAAGGTTCTGCCTTGCCTACGTGACAATAGCTTCATGAAAGGATGTAGGTAGTCATTTTTAGAAGGAGTGCAGATAAAATTAGAATGTTTCTAAGGTTTTGTACGTATAGTAAGCAGTTCTAGTAATGTCATATAAAAGCACAGGATATTAACTTGGTTCGGTTGAGTTAATTCATGTCTTTGATGTACTGTCCATCAGTATTTCAGTAAGTATTTCACAGGTCATTGGTTTCCTGGGGTTTTATCAATGCTAGAATTGCTTACATTGACAATCTCTAATCTCACTGAAAGTGCTATTTAAGTGTAGTACAAAGGTAAGGGACAGGCAGTGGTCTTGGTCAAGAAAATGTGTAGATGCTTACCTAATTAATTTCACATCAAATTTCTTCAGCTTACATCTGCACCTATACTACTAATAAAAATTGGCAATATACATTGTGTGTCTGTGACAGTAAGTCTACATCAGGAAACTTTGAGAGCACTGGATTTCCTAAGTAGTTCCACTAAAAGTGGATATATCACTTGGCGTAACTAGACAACCACCAAAATAGGGTTTTGCAGTCTCCATTACTTCCAAATTCTTCCACCATTTTGTTTGCTAAGTAAAAAATTAGTACTGCTTCATTTTGTTGATTTGTTCTTCTTGTGGTGATCCATTTAAAAATGTATAAATGGCTTACAGTCAAAATTATTTTGGCAGACTTTGTTCCAGTTATACCAATACTTCCAGATTCCATACAGTTTTGGAAAAACATATAAGAAAAACTATTTTTTTTTAAAAGCTTCACTTTTATAAGCCTTACCTGACAATATTACTTGATCTCAGTTATTATAGGTCATGATACACCAGAACTAACTGCAAGATTGGACCCCAAATACAGTTGTTTTATATATTTGCTAAGTTATATTTGTCGACTTATATTATAAATTAACCCCACAAAATTCTCTATTATGATTATAGAGAGTAAAAAAGATTCAACCAAATTTATTAACTATATTTTTTTAAGAGTAATTAAAAAAAAAATAAGTCAGAAGAATTTGTTAGATATATTCTTCCTGTTTAAATCACCAGAGAAGAGAGGGTCTTAGGTAGTATAGGTAATATATATATATATATATATATATTATTTTATTATTTATTTATTTATTTATTTTATGGAGGATGTATAGAAGAAAGCAGAAGCTATGCTGGAATTGGAGGGTTTACTATTGCTACAGTCCTTTCATCATTGTTTAAAAATTTCAGAAGGAAGAAGTACATGTGGTATAAGGAGTAGAAAAAGCAATGCCCAATGTGTAAGCGGTGATTCTGGAGCTAGAACATAACCTGTTTTTATCTAATGAACACTAGAAGAAAGATAAATCCACTTCCCAGTCTGTCCTTAGGCCAGTTAAGTATGGGATAGGAATATTTTCTGTGATTATATTACATCATCACTACCTGCAAAATTCTGATATTAGAATAGAAGAAGGAGCAAAAAAGACATGAAGAAACTGGACATTCTGAAGAAAACAGATTACCTTAAAGTTATAAACTTTTACTGGACTGTAATCTCTGGTCTAAGAAAACTTTATGAGTGGGTTTCCTTTATTTTATTTTCTAAAATAATTGTAAATTTAAGTTCAATTTCAATCTTCTCTTCTATCTCTTCTTTTTTCCAAATCAGAGTACACCTCAAGCCCATACATGCTCTGCATTCACATGCAGAATAGGATTACATGATTTATTAAGAAACTGTACAAATTGTATTCAGTGGCTACATTTATGGTTAACTTTACACTTGCTCTGAAGGGAATTATAAAATTAGTTTGATCTTGTGCATGATTTCTATTTTATCTTACTTTTTCCTCACTGCAATTTTCATTCAGTTTAGCAATTCGACAGAGAAGGCAAACCCAAATTATACCTAAGTAGTTAATCAATTCTGCCATGCTACTAATCACTCCATTACTGCATTATGCAGGAATTACTTCTTGTAACTTTTCGTAAAAAGTGATCTTTTTGTTGTATCTGTCATGATAGAAAGTACATACCTCTAAAAGTCAGGAATATTTTATAAATTTTGGAATAATATCCTTGGGAAAGTTTTTCAATATAAATACTTTTTTTTTTTTTTTTTTTTCTTTTTTTTTTTTTTTTTTTTTTTTTTTTTTTTTGACAACAGAAATATATACTGCTTTGCAGCACTCACAAATACATAACTTCAAACATCCTGAAGGTGCTGAGAACTGATGCTGAAGCTGAAACACGTATGATGACACAGTCTGTTGTTTTGCTCATTGCTCAGGAAACCAAAACCAAAACCAAAACAAAATGACAGAGAAACGTATCGTAATACCATCAAGTAGTAGTATACTTAGTATATTTAAGGTCTTCTTGTGCCAAAACCACCTGCATAATAAGCTCACTGACACTTATTTTAAAACAGCTTTATCACTCAGAGAGGCAAGGGCTTGTGGAACTTCACAAAACCATAAAATGGTGTGGGTTGAAAGAGACCTTCAAAGATCATCTAGTTCCAACCCACTGCCATGGCAGGGAGTCACTCGACTAGGTTGCTCAAAACCCTGTACAAGCTAACTTTGAACAAATCCAATGCATCCACAACTTCTCTTGGCAACCTGTCTCACCATCAGCATTGTAAAATATTGCTTCCTTATTTTCAACCTAAATCTACCCTCTTTCAGACTAAAAATAATACTCCTTGTCCTATTAATACAACCCCTGCAAAAGATTATTTCTCTATCTTTCTTACAAGCCCCTTCTATATATTGAAAGGCCACAGTAAGGTTTCCCTGAAGCCTTTGTCTCCAGGCTAAGCAATCCCAGAAATCTTAGACTTTCTTCATACAAAAGGTGTTCCAGCTCTCTGATTATCTTTGGATTCACTGCAACAGGTCCATGTCTCTCTTGTTCTGAAAGCAGTACTCTACATAGGGTCCCTGGAGGACAGAGTAGTGGGGGGCAAATAGATAGATCTCCATTTCAGTCCTGCCTCCCCTCCCCTTTCCCTCCTCTCTCCTATCACTGATACCTATTGCTGATGTGCTTCAAGAGGGAAGAGTTCTTCAAGAGGGAACATTGTAGAGACTTCCGGAGACATCATTATTAACATGTCTCCTGCAGGTTTTATATGCTGGGGGTAAAGTAATCCCCGAAGTTATGATATAATGTTAGTAGTATTATATACTGCTCTTCACCTAAACTTATTGCGTTAAATTTAAGAGGACATAAAATAAAACCAATTAAATAGAATGCACTTTTTATTATTTTATGTACTTCAATAGCATTTGTAGACCTTTGCCAAGATTTTGCTGTGATATGCAAATATATAAAGTTGTTCCATGCCCTGAAGAACTCACATTCTATAAAACAAAACCAGGACCAGTAAGAGTTATTATTCTTATTTTAGTGCTGAGAAATCTCAGACTGAAGAAAATAGAATAACCTCCAGAAGTCACATGGAAAATACTGAAATAGGCAGGACTGAAATGAAAATTTATATTTGAAAAAAAAAAAAAAAAAAAAGAAAAAAAAAAGGAAAAAAAAAGCTGGGATACAAAAAAAACTGTTGCTGGAAAGACTAAATATATATATATATATATATAACTTTTTTTTTTTCTAAGTTGAACCGTAAGTGGTTCATTAAAAACATAAAGTGACACTGTAGTCTGCCACATGCTTCCTTACAGTCCTTTGTGTTACTAGATCTTGTTAAACTGTCTAGTCCTACCCCAGCTGACAAACATAAATATTAAAACACACACACAAGTTTGTAAACCTTTTTACTTTCTAATTCTTAAGTATATTCTACTTTTTATTGTTGCCGTTTTAACAAATAAATAAGACATCAAACACAACCTTGAATTAAAAATAAATAAGGGAAATAGAAGTCTGCCTTTGTTGATTTTCTTCTCCAATAGCCAATATAGCTGATCCATGCAAACAGTTAAATATTTTATATGATGCAGTGTGATATAAAATGACCTGGAAAGTAAATTCACTGTAGTATAACAAAGGGTATCCTAACAGTTATGCGGCTGAAAGTCAGGGGGGGGGGGAGGGGGCCCGGGAAATGCTGGAAGAGAGCTGAGTCACATATTAAAGAAGCTCAAATATTCCTTCCATTTGAAGATAGTACTATAGGCTTGAATGGCTTGAATAATCCACCTAGTGAATTCATAACCACACTCACTTCCTCTCTGGTTGGATGGAAGACAAGTCCCATGTAATGGTACCAAAGCATCAGAGAACAAGAGCCTTATTTGTAGAGATTTATTTTATTTTATTTTATTTTATTTTATTTTATTTTATTTTATTTTATTTTATTTTATTTTATTTATTTTATTTTATTTTATTTTTTTCTATTAAAACCTATTTTCTATTAAAAATGTTCCTTTAAACTACAAACATAAACTCTGAAAATCTTATCTAGCAGTTTCTAAAAGGCATTATGAATGTGAGACCTTTGGCTATTTTAATTATAAAATGTACATTGCTGAGGAACAGATAATGAGCAGCAGAATAATTTTAACAATCCAAATACATGTGAAAACAGTAAAAGCTCATGATGCTGTTATTCCTTCTGCTTTAGCAGAAGGAATTTTTTAGAATTTTCTGTTGTTTTCAATGTAGTAATCACCATTATTGATACTAACGGATAGTTTCATTTAAGACATATAGATAAATGGGAATGGAAAGAGATACAAAATTTACTCCTTACAGAAAAAAGATGCATGTTTAGCATGTAGTGGAGCCTTGGATAATCAGAGGTTTGGAATCCAAGAAGATATTCAGCATATGTAACCCTCAGAGCATCTCACTGCAGCAGCAATAACCAGGGTAACTAGTTTAAAAATAACCTAATAATTTCTGCATAAGCTATGGTTACTGCAGTGTCTTCCTGTAGACAAATCTCATTTTGCTCTATCTGCAGAATTGTCTCTCAGTTAAACACAATTCAGACACATTTTAAAAACAAACAAACAACAACAACAACGAAATGATTTCTTTGTCAAAACTCTAGATCCATAAATTTGTTAAATCTTTATTTACCCATTTGGTTCTTGTCAGTTTTCTCATTATTTATGTATGAATGTTGTGAGGTTTCTCTTTGTCCTGTTTGACGTTGGCAAAATATAAACACTTTTTCAGCATTCTAGAACTTTTCTGGGAATTGAAGATGTGTAAAAATTAACCAAATGTGTTTTTTCTAAGCCAAATCTTTAAGTACAAATTAGCAAAGCTTAAAGTCTGTGCCTATTTTTTTCCAGTTTTGTAAAGCTGAGAAACAGTTATGTGTATTTGTACATATTCAAATTTCTGTGGCATTTGAATCACCACTGATTCTTCGATGTTTAGTACACAGACTTGCTTCACATATTTTACAAGCTATAATATAAATTAAATGTTCTGTAAAATGCACAAAATCAAAAGCACTATTTCTATAATATACATCCATAAGCTTTAACTACTGAGGAAGATATCAGATTTTCTGTAAAAAAATCTAAGAAGTTAAAAGTAGTGTAAGTATATATATTATTTATATATGTTTTTAAAAGACATCCAAGTTGAAACTAGACACTCCCTTTAGTAAGCTACTTGCTTCCTTCCCATAAGTAGTAACCAATTCACTTTCAGCAGTATTTTTAAGACAACACACTTTACTCAGAAGCCTGTTCTGTTCATGAAGATAGCAAATGCCACATAGCCCTCTAAAACACAGTCAGTTTGTAGGATCCAGGTGAGCAACATCTAATTCTTCTGTCCTACTGAGGTGTTTAAATTTTGCTGTGGTAGAGAAGTGAGAGGAAGCCTTGCAAATGAAGACCAAACTTGAATAATCATGAGTGGAGGTTTGGAGGCAAATAAAATATAATGATTAAAAGAGGTCAAAATTGCAAGGAAGAACTTGAATGGTTGTGTTCTGGACCATAATGATTAAATACCATACCCTGAACTATCATGCAATGTGGGCAACCCAAGAGCATGCACTGAAGGACTACTGACTGCTTCATAGGGGTTTATTTAATAAACAGAATAATGTCACTGTTCATTGTCAATTATCCATTACAATCTGTTACCTACTTAAAAGATGAGCTTGGCTTTTACATGCTTTATTTTCCACCATGTGGAGGCTGACCTTTTATTTAACATACTTTCCTAATGTTAACAGAGGTTAGTCAAATAAAATGGAGATAGCAAGTTTTTTGATCAGTGAATGTGCAGTTTGAGGCGTATGAAAGGATACAACATGCTTGTCTTATAAAATGCATGTATTAGATCTCTTACATTGCTTCATCATCCTTCCTCCTAAAATAACAGATTGTGAAAAACTCTAATTATTAAAATATTTTTTAATAATTTAAGTAATACAAAAATAAGTAATTGATAGATATCTAAATTTGTGTTTATACTCTGTTTTTTATTCCTTTACTCCATTTTTTGTTTGTTTGTTTTTTTTTAAAAAAATCTCTGTTTTTTTAAACAGAGTATTGAACAACTACAGCATATTAGCAATGAGTGTCTTTTTATTTTATTGTAATTTTACAACTGGAGCTAATTGTAAAAATCAGAAATGTGGTGCAATAAATAAAAATACAATTGTTTTCTGTGTGTTCAGATTAACATTTTAGAGATTTACCTTAGAAACCTTATATGAATTTAAAGGTCCCGGAATTAAAAAAATAAATAAATCTCACTAGAAGAATTAAAATCTTACCAAAGAGCTGACCATATCTTCTGAAGCAAATCACTTTTCTGTAAACAATAAACAGAAATTCAGATTGAGTCAGTAATATAAAACTAAGGGAATTCATTAATATTAATTTATTTCTGGCCAAAATTATGAGATGAAAGAATATGAAAGAATTATACTCACTTAAAAAAAAAAACAAACAAACAAACAAACAAACAAAAAAACTTCTGTGTGTGTGTGTGTGTTTGTTTAACATAAGTGGAATATTTTCATTTTTCAGTCAACAGATTTATCATATTTATCTTGCTTATCACATTTCTCTTGTGCACACTGTTACATTTACTAGTATTGACCTGTGCTCAGAAGACTGCTCAGCTTACAGTTATAGTCACAGTGTCATGAACACATGTACTTACTTTATCTAGAAGTTGTTTGTGTCACCAGAGTGGGACCTTGGGTTGCAGTGTAATTAAATAGACCCGGGGAACTATAGGCCTGTTAGTTTGACTTCCATGCCAGGGAACCACATGGAGCAGATTATCTTGAGAGTCACCATGTGGCACTTGCAGGGCAACCAGGTGATGAGGCCCAGTCAGCATAGGTTTATGAAAGGCAAGTCCTGCTTGACGAACCTGATCTCCTTCTCTGACAGAGTGACACGCTCAGTGGATGAGGGAAAGGCTGTGGATGTGGTCTACCTTGATTTCAGTAAGGCCTTTGATACCATTCCCCACAGCACTCTCCTCAGGAAACTGGCTGCTCATGGCTTGGACTGGCATACGCTTCATTGGGTTAGAAACTGGCAGTATAGCTGGCCCCAAAGAGTCGTGGTGAATAGAGTTAAATCCAGTTGGAGGCCAGTCACTAGTGGAGACCCACAGGGCTCAGTACTGGGGCCAGTTCCCTCTAATATCTTTATCGATGATGTGGATGAGGGGATCGAGTTCACCCTCAGTAAGTTTGCAGACGACACCAAGTTAGGTGCATGTGTAGAGCTGCTCAAGAGGGCTGTACAGGAAGATCTGGATAGGCTGGACAGATGGGCTGAGGCCAACTGTATGAAGTTCAACAAGGCCAAGTGCTGGGTCCTGCACCTGGGGCACAACAACCCCAAACAGAGCTACAGGCTGGGAGATGATTGGTTGGAAGAGAAGGACCTGGGAGTGATGGTTGATAGTCGGCAGAATATAAGCCAGCAGTGTGCTCAGGCGGCCAAGAACGCCAACGGCATCCTGGCTTGTATAAGAAACAGTGTGGCCAGCAGGTCTAGGGAAGTGATTGTCCCCCTGTACTCAGCTCTGGTGAGGCCTCAACTCAAGTACTGTGTTCAGTTTTGGACCCCTCACTATAAGAAGGACATGGAGGTTCTCAAGCGAGCCCAGAGAAAGGCAATGAAGCTGGTGAAGGGTCTGGAGAACAAGTCTTACGAGGATTGGCTGAGGGAGCTGGGAATGTTCAGCCTGGAGAAGAGGAGGCTCAGGGGTGACCTTATTGTACTCCACAGGTTCCTGAAAGGAGTCTGTAGCGAGGTGGGGGTTGGTTTATTCTCCCATGTGCCTGGTGACAGGACAATGGGGAATGGGCTAAAGTTGCATCAGGGGAGGCTTAAGTTGGATATTAGGAAGAACTTATTTACTGAAAGGGTTGTTAGGCATTGGAGTAGGCTGCCTGGGGAAGTGGTTGAGTCACCATCCCTGGATGTGTTTAAAAGACATTTAGATGTAGAGCTTAGGGATATGGTTTAGTGGAGGACTTGTTAGTGTAAGGCTAGAGGTTGGACTCAGTGATCTTGGAGGTCTCTTCCAACCTAGATGATTCTGTGATTCTGTAAAATTGAAAAACAAAAAAAGAACACTTTTTTTTTTTTTTTTCACTTTGAAAAGAAAAAAAAAAATGAGAGGCTACAGATGATCTTTGTAATAAAATAGGAATTTACACTGATCCCTTTTTGTTGTCATGCCTGCAGGTATGCTTTCTTTTTTTTTGCATGCCTGCTTTCTTTTTTTTTTTTTTTCTTTCTATCCAAGATTTTAAGTCAACTATAGTGTCAGAAAAAAATATTTAATTTAATTTATTTTTAAATTTAAATTTAAATTTTATTAATTTTTAAACAATTTAAATTCCAGCTTCTTACGTGTGGGAAGTTTAGATGGAATTAGCTTATCTTCTTAGCATGGGCTGTTGGGTTGAACTTAGTTGACTTTAATTTACAACTAAATACTATCAAAATTTCTGAAAAAATGTAGCAAGAAAATTTGAAAGATTTTTTAGGAGTATATCTCCTATTCAATAGCTGGGCACTTTACCTTCTATTTTTTCTTAAGTTGACAATTTGAGGTACAGACAGATGTATCTAATAGCTGTTTCTCTCAACAAGTTTTTTCAGGACTTTTACTTGGAAACAGAATATAAGAAGTTAAATAATTTCTTCTGAAGTACATAATTCACAAAGAATCTACAGTTATTATTATTATTATTATTAAAGTTTCAATGGGAAGACTCAACACTGACCTGAAAGCTACAATGATTCATTGTCCAGCTGAAATCTAGAAAGCATGATGCAGCAGACTGACATCACAGGGATGAACTCCTGATGTGTTACAGCATTCAGAAGAATTACGATCTTTTCATCTACATTTAGTACTAGGTGAAAAAGTTATAATGCCTGAAAAGTGTCCATAATCTGTGAGTTATTGTCCAAAGTTTACCTGTTCTTCCTTTCCAGCATCTGCAGGACGGTTGTTCTCCCTACAGTTGCAAGCAGTTTTATGTATATCTGCCATAAAATGTCAAAAGATACATGATCTGTTCAACTGTCAGAGTCATAGGTTGATTGCACTCTGCCAATACAGTGCAGATATAAATACCTCCCACTGGCTGGTTTGTGTCCTCAGATCTGCACAGACTACCTGATGAAAACAAACAAATTTGGTTTCAGCTGTAGAAGTGCTTTCTAGAAGAGATTTCTTCCTGCGTTAGAAATAAGGATTCCTACTTCAGCCTAACAAATCAATAATTTAGTAAGTGATTTTGCTCTTCTTAGAAGATCTTGCTGTTCAGTGCCTTATTTTCTTTATGTCACAGGGGTTGAATGATTTTATTTTTATTTATTTTTTTCCTCTCAACAGTGTTTTGCAAGCTTGGGTTAACACTGGACATTCAGACAAATCTTTCTGAGTCCCTTTGAATAACCCTTTGTGTTTGGTCAGGATGCTTAGTGAATATATATGGATGTAGTCCAATCCTGGCTAATAATGATATGTTTAGCAAGTGAAATATTCCAAAACCTGAAAGGGTGGAATATTCAAATGTGTGATCACAAACATAGACCTTAGCGCACCTTTAGATGTTATTGTCTGGCCAATGAAAGGAAATATTAAACATAGTAAATATAGTAAACTAGAAAAGTAGTGTTCACTTGTAGTATCTTCAATCTCTGAAGTAAAGTATGCTAATCTGAAGGGAATTCAAGGTGTTCCTTGCAATCATGGTGCCTAACTATGTGTACATAGTGTGTTACTGCATTGCAGTTAAGAGATGTCAATTCATCATTCCCATTTGTGTGTACACAGGTGTACACACAACAGGTGTAAACAGGTTTACAGGTATAAACTCATGAGAGGAAGTGGATTAGAGTTACATTGCTGAAGCAATTATTACACAGTGTCCACCTCACCCTTCTTCAAGTGGTCATTGCTCAAGCAGAGGCAGATGGATGATGCAGAAGGCTCATGGCCTGTCCCCAGCATTTTATATGTATGACAGGTTAAAGTGAAAGAAACTGTCAACTGATTTAATGATAAAATATGGTGGTTTACACCATGCAAGCTGAGTCCCACTCCACTTCTAGGTTAACACACTGTCTTCCCTTTCCATAGGAGGCCCTTGAGGGCAATGGAGCTCTCATGGACTTTCCCTGGGAATTTGTCTGTCCAATGCCTAGTGATACAGGGTGGAAGTTCTTTCCGTCAGCTGTGTGAGCTGGCTGGAAAAAGACCTCTTACATTTCCAAGATATTTAGATACATCTCTTTCTGCCTTTAACCTTTTCCCTGTCTTCTTAAACATCTAGGAAAAGTCTACACTACACAGTACTTGATAGGGTCTTGAAAAACTCAGTTGTCATACTGGTCTGCCTATCTGCCTGGTATAGCATCCTTTGTTCAATAATGAGCAAGGGGTGGCTTTCTTTTGTCAAGTACATTGAGAGCATCTGATAAATATCTTTACAAAAGAACAATTCTCACCTGATTTATGAAGAAAATTAATTACCTATTTGGAAATATTAATGAGCTTTCAAGAGAGCAGAAATATGAATCTGAACTCAGAATATTTTTATTTGCATGTGATGTTACAAATTTTTACCCTCAGTTTCTGGAAAAGTTAGTTGCAATACTATTCCAAAACAAAATGTTACTATTCCGTAACATTTCATATCCTCAAGTCCCACAACATTTTATGAAGTTGGGTGAGTATTATGATCCATGTTTTTCAGAAAGCTAAATTTAATTATTCAAAGCCTACACATTTCATCTATTTGTTTTGAAAAAAAAATGTTACCAAAATCCAAAATATTCAAAACTAATGAGAGCTGATGTAGAATAGCATGAACAGTCAAGACTTCAAACCAAAATTTAATGAAACTGCTTCACATTTATATATATATATATAATATATATATAATAAATTATACGTATATATATTATATACATATATAATATATATAAATATATTTAGCCACTTTACTCAGTGGATGGAAAGTGACTGTGATATAGAAGACAAGATGTAAAAAGGCAATATTATGCAAAAGGCAAAACAAAAATAAAGCTGACCAATAGTCTGAAAGAAGTCTCTACTATGAGCAATAATTAATTTAAATGAAACCATCCAGGAAACAGTACTCTTGGACTGTTATTTGCCTTTTTGGTCTAAACCGCACCGGTTTAATTATTAATCTAGACCATGACCAATATCACAGGGTTTTCCAGGGGTTTCCTTTTGAATGTGAATGATTCTATCTCTCATTTGTACTCCTGACACCTTAACTGCACTGCTTTAGTATGAAAGACATTTTAATGAAAGTGGATTATTCTATGCCAACATTAACCAGAAACACGGTAAAGTGGCTGAATCATAACTCAGTTAAGGACCCCTCAGCACATTCTCTGTTCTGCGCTTCAAAGACAAGTTGTTATTTTCAGGCAGTACATGTAGACATGTTCAAATTTGCATTTCTTTTTCTGACAAAGACATCAAAAGCTGTGAATTTGTAGCAACATCCTCCTTGTATGAATCATGCAAATTCACTTGCAACCCTGGCTATCTGCTCTGTGGCTGAACCTACTACTCCACTATCCTCAACTATACAGGTACCTGAACTACCTACCACTCTCTCAGGTCTGTCAACTTTATGCTGCATAGTTCTGATTTCAAAGTAAGCATTGTATGAACTAAATGTATATGTATTTACCAATGAGGGATACAAACTTAAGGGCAAACTTGATGATCATGGCTACACATTAATAATCATTGTCATCACATATATAAAACTGTTTGTCCTTTTTACTGACATCCTAAACCATCCATGTGTATGCAGTACTGCAGACCTGATGCTGTGTAGTCAGGGCTGATGGCTGTCTTTGCTGACCTCAGTTTCTGAGGCTGGGATGATCAAGCATGAGAGCTCTTCAACAAGAAAAGTCTGAGAAGTCTTGTCCTGAAAAAAAAGTCTGAAAAAGCCTTGTCCTTTTCCCTCTATTTTCACTTGTCTTAGTTGATATTCCTATGCTACTTGCTCCCCTTCCAGAAAGAGGGATCTGGTTTGCTCCTGACCTACTTACTTACTTTTGCATTTAATAATAACCCTTCTTGTTTGTTCAGCAGGATGTTCTGCATATTTGCAGCTCCTTGTATTTATCTTGCTTTGCTTTTTCTTATAAAGTTTGTTACTTGGGCTGCCTCTTAACACTGCTTAAGTACAACTATACAAGACTGTTTACCACTTTGGTGGTACACATCACTCTCCTAAATAAAGGGTTTATATGTGCTGCCTAGCAATATTACCAGAATGTTAAAAAATACTTACAAATCATTGGTTGCATTATTTTAGCACACTTGCACTAGGGCTTAGAGCAAGTTACTATTGATTGTATTGACAATATTGATAAATGTACTTACAGCTTACAAGTTTTATGGGTCATTGTTTTGATGGCAATATGTAATAGAACAAAGTTTTTCTTATGGTTGACAAAAGAAATTATGTTTATGAGTGACATCTCTATTTCTCCATTTAATTATACCTAAATCTCTCTGATATTGAACAATACATGTACTGGGTTAGTAAAAATGGTCCAGAATCCACAGTCCAGATAATTTTTACTATCTTTCTCTTGTAATTTTTTTCTTATCTCCCTATGTTTCTCTGGACCAAAGCAGAGATGCTGAAAGACGGTCTGGCAGGTGTGATTTCCTCCCGTACCCCCTCAATTCCCTTTTGCTCAGATAATCCCGCTTGTTGACCTATTTTGTCCCTGAAGAACTACTTGGCACTGTTACAGAGATTTTAAAAGCATTCAGTTATTCCTCCAGAGTACCTTAAGAGGTTGCTACTGTTGGATGTGGAAAAGAATTTGGAAAGAAAATAGGTTCTTAATGAATTCCATTCAGCTAAGCCTGAATTCTCATGGTCAGCATCAGCAATGAGCGTTTTTATTGCAGTAAGCATTTGATTCCCAAGCAATCATCTCTTACCTACCACTGGAGAAACTCATCCCCCTAGACCACTGCTTTCTTTTGTCTTCTTGCATCATTCTTTTATTCATTTTTTCTCTGCACTTGTGACTGATGAGAAAGGCACTGCAAAGTGTTCCCTCTCAGCTCTAAGTGTCTTTACCAACTAGTTTTGATGTTTTTGATGGAAGCTACTATATAAAACAATACTGAACTTCATATTTATCTTAGGACTAAGTCTTGTAGTGTGTGGTGCTGCATTTTGAAAAAAATGGAATTGCTATGCTTCGTATGGTTACAAAAAAACAGATTGTACTGGAATTCATTGTGCATATATCTGGTAATTTCAGTGTAGTCCGTTACTATAAGAGGTCTGTTCCTCCTATTGTTTTGAGTAAATGTCGTGTTAGCAAGTATCTCAAAGAAAGCTATGTCAGTGAAACCAGTCAGTGAAACCTCTTATTTTAATTTGGATAAATTATCTAAGTCTCTTGTTGTGTCATCTGCTGTGGCTGACTGTCATTCTTAATGTCAAACATCACTTCTGTTCTATTGACAGTCAGTCACACCACACAAACCTTTTGCCACTTTGTTCTGCAGGACCCAGACAATGACTTGACCAATAAGCCTTATGCTGACAACGGGATATAAATAATAACTATGAGGAAGATAAAGTAAATGTATAAAGTATTATGAAGGTTCTATGTGGGACTTAATATGTTAGAAGTATGAAAAGAGTTGGGAGTTCTCTCTTCTTGCTTCAATTTACCTTTGCAACATTCGCTGAACCAGAATTTGTTGGTAGAAAATAGAGGAGTGCATTAAGGTATTTAAAATAAAACTTCCGTAGTCTTGAAAAAGCACAGTTAAAGTCCAAATACAGAAAGGAGAGCAAAAAGAATTGAAAATGTTATTTAATAGGGGAGGAGATGAAAAAATGTAAAGGAAATAATAGATTGCTGCAACGTAAACCATGTAAAATATTGCTTTTTATGTTCAGATGCAGAGAAGTACAGGAACAATATCTGTGCACTCACACAGAGAGAAATAATGAGATTAGTGTCTGGATGAACCTACAGAAAGTGCCCCTATAACATGGCTGGTTAAAGACTTGAGTTGAAATTTACGCATTCTCAAGGATACAGTATGGCTTCAAACATGGAAATAAACTAAACAACAGCAATTATATGACCTCAGTCTATTTTATTGTTTGCTCATTATCTTCTTCTCCTTTCCTGCAGCTTCTCTTCTTTCTTTCTGTCAATAAATAATACACCAATATCAGTAAATTGGGAAATAAAGTAGAAAACAACTCCCTACTCAGGGATTCAAAGAGAATCATGAAGAATATGATTTGGCAGGAAATTCATTCTGAAATCTGAAATGGCTCTGGCTTCACTGACAGTGTCAGCATAGTCAATAAACAACATTTTATAGTGACACAAAACCTTTTGCACAAAAATAGGAATTATGAACATGGCACAATTAATCTATATGTCATATGACTGCTCAGATAGCCATACATTAGCCAGGAAAGAAATATTTTCTGCAAGAAACACACTACAGATTTTTAAAAGAATAAAGATAGATATTCTGCTTTTCGCCTTCTCTTCTTCCCTAACCTAGAAGGGTGCAGATGGATTTAATCCAACTAACTAATTATGGAAACAATGCCACACACACACACACACACACACACACATACACACAAAAAAACATTTGGTGATATTTGCAGACAATGGCTGTGACATTTTCAACTTGTTAAAAAGCAATGAAACAAGGAAAGATACTAGCAAACTGGGAGAAAATTAGACTTTGAAGTACTGAACTTCTAAATCCTAATATAACATCACTATATTTTTCTGTAACAATATATGCTAGAAAGAAAAAGCAATCTCCTTTGGGCACTCCCAGACAAAATGTGTGTTATCAGAGATTTACTGAGCTGAAGATTAAGAAAGAGGTATAGCTCATGCAAACTTTCACCCTGCATTTCACACACTTTCAGTTTCCCCCAATCACCCCTGAATTGATTCCATCATGTTTTTCACCAAACTGTACTTTCTGTGGGGGTGCCAGCTTTATCTGAACTTACAAGGAACAGAAAATTTAACCTTTCCTTTGATAGCTTGTTTCTAGGGTTAATCACCTTTGCTTAAAAAGCTCTTCTTTGGTTCTAATTTGAGCATGCTCAATGTTGCTTTTAAACCAGTTGCTTTTAAACTCTCAGCTTGATCAAAGTACGATTGCAAGCCCTAAATATTCTTATTATGAGAATAGTTATTCCTTATTATCGTGTTGTTTAGAAGTTTCATTTTAATATTCTTAACATATAAATATATCTTAATATCTTCAGTCCTTGATTTACTTTTGTGGAATTTTGCATCCCTCCTGTTCATAAGTTTCCAGTAACATCCAAGTACCTGAGTGCCTGAATAATATCTCATTAGAGAGTATATATTAATATTTAGAGGCAAGGTCTATTCCCTTACTCTAGGCAGCATTCCTTTGCTTTGTGGTCCTTTTTATCACAGCAGTACATTGAAATAACCTGTTGAGCTGCATCTTAAGTAGACACTTGGACTGTTTTCAGTCACTTTTTTTTTTCTTTATATTATCACTATACATGTAAAATAATGCATGCTCAAACAATATACATTTGCATTTTTGTAAACTTTTTTTTTTTTTTTTCCATTAAAACTGCCTATCAAACAAGGTTTCACCTTCACTTTGAATGTCAGATCTTTCTAATTTATAATTCTGAAAAATCTTTGTGCCATACTGTATTTTTCTTCAGCAGTTTTGTACCCTCTTCTAAATCATTAATAGTTCTGGTACAGTATCAACTTCTGTGGAAATACAGATCTGATCACCAGAGTCATTACTGATTTTCCCTATGATACACAACTGTCCTTCGTAAGGTGTAAAAGGCTTGCTTTACTGTCTGTCACTGCACTGGGCAATTATCTTCACATCTGTGAATATCATAGCAATTTTATCCATATATCTGACAAGGAGCTTGATGTAGGAAAAAGCTTTAAGAAATATCTAAAAAGATGTTTTTAAAAGCATTGTGAAAAATGAAGTCCTAAAAGGAAGAAAAGTAAAAATATTTCAATAGAATGGGAAAACAAAAACAAAACAAACAAACCAAAAATAACAATAAGAACAGAATTCCCAATCCAATTGCATTTTCCTCTCTTCTTCCATTTTCATAAATCATTGTGTACTTCCACATGGACCACAATAGAACTGGTAATATATTTTGCCTTCATTGCCTCATTCTTAAACAAGTAACAATGAACAAGTACATATATTATTTTCCTGAGCTAATAGAATGAGTCTTATACAGCTCAACAATTAACCCATGCCCATCCTAAAACAATTTAGAACAACATTTACGGGGTTACCAGTTGCTGTGGTACCTTAAATCTCAATTTTTAATTCAGAATAATGTGTAAAGAATCCATAAAATTACTTCCCCAGATCAGACTTATTCTTATTTATTTATTTGTTTGTTTGTTTGTTTGTTTATTTTTGAATAAGTATGTTGTCATTCAAGGGCTCAGGATTGCTTCATTTAATAACAACGTTTAGTCAGCAATCCCATACCTAACAAATAGAAAACTCAACTCTTACAATTTGAATATAGGAGAAATGGAAATGGTGATGTTAGTATTTTGAATGAGTTACTGAAAATGTTTTGCAGAGAGGAGGTAGGATGTATGCTGTCCTAGAGAATTTACGTTACATTTACCAGAGAGCTCACATGACCTTTTCCAACAGTAAAAAAGGAAGTTTTGAAAATAATAAAACAAGGGAATTATGGGAATCATTTTTAAGGGTATTATCAGATGAGGTATCACACAATGTGGTGGCTTTTGTGCAGATGCATTGTACACATTCAACTTTTACATGAACAAAGGTCTTTGCATTTGAAAGGAAATAGGTATCATCACCTCTACAGTACGGTATGGGAAATAAAAAACAAAGAGAAAAGAAACTTATCTTCATTCACCCAGGGGTTATTGTCATCTGCCCCTTTCTCCTCCTCCTCTTCTTCCTCCTCAAAAAAAAAAAAAGCAGCATATGTACTGTGAAGTAGATGCCCTACAGTATTACTTCCATTGCATAAAACAGTAAAAAATGTCACTGACAGTGGCTGAACTGAAAACAAAGTCAATGACAGTTTAAGATCTTTAGATAATGTTTATTTTTTCATTATCAGAAAAACATGCAAGTCTTTTGCCAACTTGCAGTCAACATTTGTCTGCTTGTCTTTTATGAATCATAAAGAGATGGTATGAGTATTTTTAGGAATGTTTCAGCTATAACACTTTCAGATCTACTGATGTTATAGTGATAATCTGCTGGAATGGCATTCACATCTAATTAAAATTTCTTCATTTACGAGAGTGAATGGCAAATTTGTCATTGGAAAGGGAAGTGCAATCTCTTCATTTTTTTCATGCAGGTTTATTCTTATGTGATTTAAGGATATTCTATTTAAGTGAATTTAAATGGATGGTTTAGTTAAACTATAGTCAGAAAGGGCTGTATAGTGTACCATGTCAGAGAAGATATCCACACTACAGCCCATGGAGGACCCCATACCAGAGAAGGTGAATATAACCTGAAGGAAGCTTCAACATGCAGAGAACCCATGCAGGAGCAGGTGGTGTGACAGGAGCTGCAGCCCATGGTGAGCCCATGGTCGCATGCTGGAGCAATCTGTTTCTAAAGGACTGCACCCTGTGGTATGGAACCATGTTAGGTCAGTTCTTGAAGAATTGCAGCCCATGGAAAGGACTGACATGGGATCAGTTCATGAAGGATGGCATTCTGTGAGAGGGTCTCCCTGAATGAGCAGGAGTGTGACAATGACAGAGCAATAATAACAAAACATCATGGACCGACCACAGTCCTCATTCACCATCACCCTGAACAATGCAGGGTGGGGAGGAGGTTGAAAGATTGGGAGTGAAGTTGTACCTGGAAAGAAAAGTGAAGGGAAAGTGCTTTTAGTATGTTTTTAGTTCTCACTGTCCTACTCTTTTATTAATTGAAAATCACAGAATCACAGAATTTCTAGGTTGGAAGAGACCTCAAGATCATCGAGTCCGATCTCTGACCTAACACTAACAGTCCCCACTAAACCATATCGCTAAGCTCTTCTCCTGGTCCTTTGGGGTCTGATGCCACATCCTGACTAACGAGCTCTCTCTCGTATGGGCTGAACCTGCCACCGCAGGTTCAGCCCATACGAGTATTATGATGCTTATCCCTGCAACCCCGGGTCGGACATTGTGGAGAACAACTTCACCCTGCTCAACAGCTTCTGGTTCAGGATGGGCGCGCTGATGCAGCAAGGTACGGTGGGCAGCTCCTCCCTGCATAAATTCAATTAATCTTCCCTGAGCTGAGACTGCTTTGCTCATGATTGTAATTGCTGAGAGATCTTCCTGTCCTTATCTAAAACTATTAATTTTTCATTGGATTTCCTCCATGTGTCCTGCTGAGGAGCAGGAGTAAGAGAGAATCTTGGGTAACTGGCAGCTAGCCAACGTCAACCCACCACACTGTCTTGTAAGAAATTTTACCTAAGTAGTTAACACTTTGCATTTTGGAATGTGTTCTTGTGGCAACATTACTCAGCTGACATCATCCTATTCTTCTGATAGAGGTTAAAGACTCTTCTGTTTTATTATGACGGTTTTCTGTGTTTTCTCATGTTCCTTTTCTTCTTTTTTCCCAAATAAATTTGGGAACCAGCTCCTTTCCTCACCTCCCTCCTAATCCCACTTTATTCATTTTATCTTTATGCCTGTAACTCCCTAATCCCAGTCCTTTACTGTAAGCTTTATTTATTTATTTATTTATTTATTTATTATTTTATTTCACATTTCTAACTCACACAGCATCTCAGCATCTTTGGAAGAACTATTTGTCAACATTTAGTTTACATTTGCTAAACCAACACACCTTCTACATCAATAGTAGTCAGATGGAGAATGCTGAACAGAATTCTCCCATCTTGCTTCTCTGTGGGCTGATCTGCCTGGATAGCCTACATCCATCCCCTGTACAACTGTGAATCAAGTCCCAGAGGTTGAAATGCAGTCAGAGTTCTAGGAACTCATTGTATTTTTGGAGTTATTCCTTTGCAGATCATCACATTAAGGAGATGTGGTGGGATGGCTCCTATGACTGGAGTGTTGGAATGGAAAGCTCTTTAGGAAGGACAGTCACTGGAGACAAGGAGGGGGTGTGTCTCTTTATGTCAATGAGTAGACGGAGTGCATGGATCTATGCCTGGAGACGGATGAAGAGCCCACTCAAAGTGTTCCAGTCAATGGCTCAATATCCAATGGGAAAACAATGATGAGTGGTGTTCCCAAGGGGTTAGTATTGGGACAAGCACTATTTAATACATGTGTTGGTGACATAGACAGTGGGATTGTGTGCACCCTCAGTGAGTTTGTCAATGACACCAAGTTGCATGGTGTAGTTGGCATTCTGGAGAAAAAGGCTGCTATCCAGAGGGACTTTGACAAGCTTGAGAGGTAGGCCTGTGCAAATCTTACGAAGTTCAACCAGACCAAGTCCTGCACCTGGGTTGGGGCATTCCCAAGCATATATACAGGCTGGGTGGAGAACGGATTGAGATTAGCCACGAGAAGGTCCTGGGCATGTTGGTTGATGAGAAGCTCATCATGAGACAGCAATGTGCACTTGCAGCCCAGAAAGCCAGCCATATCCTGGGCTGCATCAAGAGCAGCATGACCAGCTTGTCAAAGGAAGTGATTCTCCCTCACTGCTCTGCTCTCATGAGACCCCATCTAGAGTACTGTGTTGACTCCACGGCTCTGAGCATGAGGGACAAGAATATAATAGAACAAGTCCAGAGGAGGGCCTTGAAGACAATCAAAGGGTTGGAGCACCAACCTGAAAGACTGAGAAATTCTGAAGATGAAGATGAAGTCTGAGGGAGCTGGGGATTTCAGGTACCTAAAGGGAGCCTACAAGAAAGCAGAAGAGGGAATCTTTGTCAGGACATGTAGTGATAGGAAAAGAAATAATGATTTTAAACTAAAAGAAGGCAAATTTAGATCAGATATGAGGAAGAAATTATTTACTGCGAGGATGGTAAAGAACTGGAACTGGTTGCCCAGAGATTCTATGGATGACCCATCCCTGGAAGTGTTCAAATCAGGTTTGTATGGGGCTTTAGACAACCTGGTCTAGTGGGAGGTGTCCCTACTAATGGCAGGGGGAATGGAATTAAATGGTCTTT
Organism: Heteronetta atricapilla; assembly: GCA_011075105.1. Classification (NCBI taxonomy): domain Eukaryota; kingdom Metazoa; phylum Chordata; class Aves; order Anseriformes; family Anatidae; genus Heteronetta; species Heteronetta atricapilla. Next base: position 70,490,782 of record CM021763.1, read on the forward strand.
AAGGTGCCTTCCAGCCGAAAGAATTCTAGCATTCTATGATTCTAAATAGTAGAAATGCTCACATATTTAACTGTTTCAGAATGTACTACCTCAATTCAGATTAGTAGTCATGTTTAATTTTATGTTATCCATTGAGATGCTGGACCCCCAAAAAGAATTTTAACTCATTTTGTTATATGAGCAGTAGTAATTCTCTGGAAAACCCATAAAGCTAGCACAGGAATAAATTAAATATTGCAAAAACTTCTTTTTTCCTTGACCTTTTTCCTTAAATGTCATCACATTGCTCTTTCTACAGCTGTATTTGAAAAGTCAAGGTAATGCTTAGAAAGTTAAAATGCAAAGTAAAACATAGGAAGATTTCTCACAATCTTTGGAAATAAGAAAAAAAAAAAAAAAAAAAGAAGGAAAGAATATAAATTACTTTTATAGAATATAATTCTAATTTTTGTTATAGTTTGCATTACAAGTATTGTTATTACTTATAACAATTATTATAATTAAACAATAATATTGTTATGGAAACAGAATTTTCTGTCACAAATCAGTATCTGGTCCTAATGAAGAGCAGTTAGATCACTGTATAAAACATTTGCTGTATGGCCATCTTCACTTGCCCTTTACTTCATATTCCTGGGATTGTTGAGCCACCTCATTGCAAGACTGGAAAAAACAGAACAGAGACATCTGGCATAGATGTATAGACATAGATGTATCTTTTTCTTTCACCTCCTGTTCAATTAAATGTAAATAAATGTACAGTTCACAAAGGATTGTGAAGATAACTATTTTAAAATAGCCTTCAGACAATCTGGAACTGGGGAAGGCTGGAAACAGTACCAAAGAAAAACCTAAAATTGTGTACATCTTCTGTTACACTATTAACCAGGATTTTTCTAGAAAGTACTCTGGAATATCAGAATATCAGGGGGATAATGGGAAGGGGAAAAAAAAGGAAAAAGAAAAAGAAAAATGCTTTTAAATGCTTATTTAGTATTACTTTTTTGTAAAGACTGCAGCATTTAAGTTTATCGACTATACTCTTGCCACCAAGGATTGCATTTAGAGAACAGAATATAAACAATGCAGACTTGATTGCACAGCTTGTGTTGATTACCTAAAGATTTACATTAACATTTAACCACTCTAAGAAAAAAAAGGTCAGATATGTCATGTTCTCTTTACTGCCTTATTTAATGAACCTAAAATTGTGTTGAAAAAAAAATATTTTTGTCGCAAGAAAGTATTATCATTTAGTTTGCACAAAGATCAGAAGTAATATAAAAAGTCTTGCTCACATGAAAAATGTTGTGTTGAAAATAACCAAATGTTATCAGCAACATTGTGGAGTACTGTACAGTGAATTTAAACAGTCCATATACTTGGTAGATGCATACAGATGCCTCTGGGAGAAGAGCCCGGAATCTGCCCCATGTCAGAGAAGAGCCAGCTCCAAAAGGGATATGCTGCTGGCGATAGCCAAGCCATGAGCGATGCTGTTTGTGCAGATGCTGGGAGAGCAGATTTAAGAAAGGGGAAGAAAAAATGTGCAATAGCAGCTCAGAGAGAGGAGCGAGGACCAGTCTTGCAACCACCAAGGTCAGTGCAGAAGGAGGACAGGAGATGCTCCAGGCAGGCAGCATATGGATGGACCCCATGGTACGGAGCCATGTGGGAACAGTTCTTGAAGAGCTGCTGCCTGTGGGCAGCCCCCACAGGCTCAGTTCAGGAGGGACAGCATCCCATGGGAGGGACCCCATGTGGAGCAGGGGCAGAGAGTGGCCATAAAGGCATGGCTGAGATGAAGTGCTAGGGCCTGACTGCAGCCCTGATTCCCTGCTCCCCGGTGCTGCTTGGGTTGAGGAGGTAGAAGAGAGGAAGAATGGGAGGAAGACATTTGTAGTTTGCTTTTAGTTTCTCACTGTTGTATTCTGCTAGTGGTAGGCAAGAAATTTCATTATTCTCCCTGCCCTTATTTTCTCCCCTTTTCCTTTGGGGAGGGGCAGTGAGAGAGTGGTTGTGGTGAAGTTCATCTGCCCAGCAGGGTAAAACCACCACATAGGTAAGAAGATGGGGCAGGGGGCAAATAAGCAGGTAATGAAGTCCAAAAGAATCACAGAATCACAGAATCACAGAATTTCTAGGTTGGAAGAGACCTCAAGATCATCGAGTCCAACCTTTAACCTAACCCTAATAGTCCCCACTAAACCATATCCCTAAGAAGATATAGTCCATTAGGTGGAAGAGCTTCTCAGATCTAAAAGCAACATTCCAATATTCCTAATGATGACAAGGAAAGTACAATCATTTCTATGTATCAAAAAGAAGGTAATTGCATATTAGTGGAACAGGATTTGTCTGTGAGTGTGTGATTGTATATTTTTATCCTTTTATTATTTATTCACTGGACCTATTTGTCTTACTTTTTCTGTTTCTTTTACTTTTGGCTAAAGTAATAACTAAATATCTAATTTCATTGTTCTTGTTTACTCCCATCAGCTGTGTCTAGGCATGGAAGCACTCTGAAATCGTATTTGAAATAACATGAGTTGTTTCTTTATTATGTAATCCTTTTTCTGAGCCCTACATATGAAAATGTTGCTCTAGAAGCAGCAACAATAAGACCAAAATCACAACATGTCAAATGAGTATTTACCAGGAAAAGAAAGTTTATATCATAAAATATTTTCTCTACTTATCTTGATGAACAAATGGGATATATTTGGAGAAAACACTTTTTTAATTCTCAGGATTAAGGAAAAAAAAAATCAACATATCCTTTACAAAACAGAATAAGTGAAGTTTAATTATAATTATATTAAAAGATCTTTGTTTTAGATTTAGTAAACTACATAAGGGAGAATAGATTCTTCAATAAACTGTAATAGTGCTAACACTGGTTTTCCACCTATGTTTTGCAGTTAACCATAATATAAACTTTTATAGTTATGGTACTGAATTTAAAATTTTGAAAGATCCAAAGCATGGCTGCAAAACAACTGTGACACAGAAATAAGGGCTCTGAAAAGAATTCCATGTACCACAAGCCTCATTCATGAAGAATAACAAAGCCTTCAACTTGTCACTGGATTGTTTTCTTCAGTCCTGTTACAGAATCCAGTTCCTAAGTGTCACTTTTTACTCTATAGAACACCTTCAGCTCCTTATTTTTTAATACATTAACATTAAAATATGTACTGCTATGAACAGCACAGCCAATAGATTTGGACTCTAGCTTAGCAGAAGGAAAGGCTATGTTCAAGTTCATAGAAGAGCTGAAGGACAGTCTCCTGTGTGAGATTCTGCTGGTACTTCAAGGCATAAACACAATATGCAACACAGATGCAAAAGAAGTGTTGCAGTCTTGCTTTGATCTTGTACACATGCCTGGTCTGGCCCAAAATATCCAACTGTAGTGATGAAAAGCTAATGTCAGAATTAATCTAAAGATCTTTTCAATAAACAGTTTGAACTAAACTCAGTGTATATGGAAACTCCAGCAATTATTGCCCTTTGATGATAGGACCTTCAAACATGTGCCAAAGTATTTTATACATTAACATACATATGTGTATGACCATAAGTACATGTGAGAGAGATAAACTAAACCTGGGTGTTGTATTTCAAACAGCAAAGTCTACCAAATGCCATATTCATTCTCAGCTTTTGCTAGGACTGTAGTTTGTTCCCAGGCAGGCATATATTTTCCTTGTCAGTTTCTGTTCAGAAATAAAAGGCTGAAATAATAAATAAATATATCACAGAATCACAGAATCACAGAATCATCTAGGTTGGAAGAGACCTCCAAGATCACCAAGTCCAACTTCTAGCCTTACACTAACAAGTTCTCCACTAAACCATATCCCTAAGCTCTACATCTAAATGTCTTTTAAACACATCCAGGGATGGTGACTCTACCACTTCCCTGGGCAGCCTATTCCAATGCTTAACAACCCTTTCAGTAAAGTTCTTCCCAATAGCCAACCTAAAACTCCCCTGATGCAACTTTAACCCATTCCCCCATTGTCCTGTCACCAGGCACCTGGGAGAATAGACCTACTCCCACCTCGCTACAGCCTCCTTTAAGGCACCTGTGGAGTGCAATAAGGTCACCCCTGAGCCTTCTTCAGGCTAAACAATCCCAGCTCCCTCAGCCGCTCCTCATAAGACTTGTTCTCCAGACCCTTACTGGCTTCATCGCCCTTCTCTGGACTCGCTTGAACACCTCCATGTCCTTCTGGTAGCGAGGGGCCCAAAACTGAACACAGTACTTGAGATGCAGCCTCACCAGAGCTGAGTAGAGGGGGACAATCACTTCCCTGGACATGCTGGCCACAGTTTCTTATGCAAGATTTCTTGATTAAAGGAAATATTTTAGTGTTAACAACTTTCTATTTTGCACAAAAATCCAGAATATATTTTTGGGCATCACAACAAGAGCTTGTATCTTCACAGAGGAGTGACCAGATTTCAGAATGCTATATTATCATCCAACAATGTTTGTTCCTAAATGGAAAGGATATGCTACCTTTACCAGAAAAACAAACACACAAAAGAAAATAAATAAATAAAGAAAGAAAGAAAGAAAGAAAGAAAGAAAGAAAGAAAGAAAGAAAGAAGTGTTTTCTCAAGTTCTTACTGCAAGAACTTCCTGTTTCTCAGGAAGAACAAAGATGCTTTAGAATTCATCAGTCAGGGCATTTGATTTGTATCAGTTTGGGAAAAATACCAATGAAAAGTCATAGCGGAAAGAGACGTTTATTTTTCCCCATCTTATTCAATCTTTCCCCACTTATTCAATGGTAGCATAGTTTTCTGGGGAGTTGGGTAGCCAGGAGAGGTAAGGGTGGCTGTTACTTTGATCCTCGTAGGAAACAGACTGGCTCTGGATGACTTGCTGGGACTTTGATAGCTAGTTATAGACTCCTAATAGGCCATTTGATGTGAAGAGATTTAAGCAGTTGAATTCAAGCTGTGCGTTCTGACAGCTGAATGAAACATGGATTTGAAATATATATATATATATTTTTCTCCTAGCCAAAGTATACCACTGTATTTTGCATCCAGTGCAGAGGGTCTCAGGATAAAGCAAAGAATGTCACTCGTTAGTTTTAATTAATGATTCCCATCTGTTCATATGTATATCTATGTAGAATATCTGCATATATCTCAATGTCAGAGATGGGCTTACATCACCATTGCAGGAACATGCAACCAATATTCCCTACAAGATTTTCTGCAGGGAGTCCGACATGATAGTCAGAGTAATGTTAGACCACTAGTTTTGAAGAGCCAGAATAAGTTGTAGCAACCTCCCCAGTCTGTGTTAGAGTACTATCAACATTTCTGTGGCTGTGACAATTTCACTTCCTAATGACTCAGGCACTTTGTTCAACTGTCCAAACCCTGTCCTTTACCATTTTAGAAGGGATCTTTGGAAAGCAGACTATCTTCTTAGTCAAACTGAAGATATTTTCAGGTACATTAGTGCTCAGTTCTTTAACACAGACATTCCTACTCTGTCCCCTTTAGCCTCCTTTGTTTTTAAATCATTGACTTCTGTTCTGCTTTGTTTTGATTTGTAGTAAACATTACATCTTCAGGGACAGTTACTCTGTACCATCAGCTGGAGGTCAGATACATCGAGAATCTTTCTAAAATCCTATATGTACCTGTTCTACTAGTGAAGTTAAACCAGAAACATCAGTGACACAAGCAGCAGGGATATGTGTCAATAAACATCAAATGAGCAACATGCAGGCTTTGCGGCTGTCAGACTAGTTATTGCACACACCCTCAGCCTTCTGAAACATTCAGAATGAAATCTATGTTACCCATGATCTCTGCCAAATTATCAATTTATTTTTAATAAAAAATAAAACTGTCAGAGAATTTTGATAGGAATTCCCTCTTGGTGAACCTTTCAAGTAGAGGCATTTAACTTTTCATGTTGTCCTTTTTCAGGAAAGTCATCACTTTCTTGAGTCTATTTAATGCTATATTAACTTTTTCAGATATGCTGATGCCTACCAGGATTTATTTTTATTTTTTGGGAGCTGGGGTGTCAGGGGTGGGTTGGAGGGTTGAAAGTGGCAGTTTTCTTAGAAAACGTACTTGATAGAAGCTGTTTTGTTTCTGTCTTCAAACAGCCCCTTCAATTGCATATATTGTTAGTAAGAGACTTGAGTCATTCTTAACTGAAAGGCATCTTACCTTTTGATAGATGAAAAATATACTCCAAAATGACTAATTACACCCCCCCTTTTTTTTTTAAAAAAAAAAATATATATAGCACAACTTTAAAGAAAAATCTTGCAAAAAGACTATTAACAAAGACTTGCCTCTTCTGTTCTCCTCTCATCCACTCTCCTCTGCCCCTTCTCCCCTTCTCCATTTCCTTTCCCTTCTTTTCCTTTTGCCATCACAGATCACTTATTGTGGCAGTATTAATCCTGATCCTGGGATGTAGAAAGGGAATATTCCTGATTCTTTGATTCCTTCAGTCTCTGCCTCTTTCTCTGTGAGAATTGTAAAGGTATACTTTACCCAGAGCAGTATTTTTCAGGTAGGAAAGGGAAAAATCATAAATTCATCTGATGAGGATGGAGCCCACCTGTATCTATACCTCTTTGGCACAGTTTTGAAATTAAGTAGAAGATCAGGTATGGCTGTTCATTAAGACATTTTAAGGGGGATTTTCTCTCTCTCTCCCTCTATGTGTGTGTCTGTATTAAACGGTACTCATGCATCTATTCATGATGTCTCAATTTTACTGAGAATTTATTCAGTAGAAACATTATGTACAACTGCTGTGTAAGTCATCAAAAGAGAACTGGGAATCCCCAATTTATTTGTTTCCCCTAACTGCACTGATTTAATAATAATTAATAAAATTCTGCATTTTTATCACACTTTTCAATCAGAATTCAAAAGTGAGTTGCAAATGTTAATTAAGTTTGAGGGTATCCATATAACTGAAATGGAGCATGATGAAAATCTCGATTATTTAGTTGCAGAAACAGTACGTGTGACAACAGAAAGGATAGGACAAAGAGTCCATGTCACTTTATTCTTTCTCGTTTGTGGTCACACGCTGAAATCCAGCCATGAGGAAGCATTCTGTTAATTAGCAGTAGTATAAAAGACTGGCAGTTTTATAACAGAAGTTAGTAATGTGATGGTTTCCTTCCCAGAATTACAGACTTGTGGCTGCAATATTTGAAAGTAAACCATAGTGCTTTTTAAAAAACATGATAATATATAAAACAGTTGCCTTTTCTGTTTGTATCTTGAATGTATGGTCTCTCTACAAACCCTTTTAACTCAGGAGAGAGCAGCCATCAATAAGTGTCTTATGAAAATTATGAAACATGGAGAGAGGTTCTTGAAGGACAAAAAAAATAAGAAAGCCTCAGGACGAAAATGAAAGAAAAAGCCTAGGAGAGAGCCCTTCAGGAAGAGGCTGACTGGAACATACTGACTTGATAGGAAAGCTAGTGGAGCAAAAAGTAGTGACAGAGGTAGCTGGGAGGGAAAAAAAAAAAAAAGAAAAAAAAAGTTATAAAAAGAATGTATGGGGTTTTTAACTGTTCTGGGAAATGGTTTCTTTTAGTTTAAATTGTATTGTAAAACATCTTTAGAAAATAAAATTTCAGTTTGACTCCTCCTTGTTAGAATATGGAGTTCTTTACATGTGTGAATTTGTATTGGGTTTACATGGCAATGTTTTGGTAGTTGGAGGGCCTGTGGGGACAGCCTCAGTGAGAAGAATCCAGCAGCTGCCCCAGGTTAGGTAAGGGCCAGTTTCAGCCAGATCCAAAGGGACCTGCCATTGGCCAGAGCCAAGCCAATTAGCGATGTTGTTTGTGCCTCTGGGAGAGCAGATTTAAGAAAGGGGCACAAAAAAAAAAATAAAAAATAAAAATAAAAAATGCTTCACAACAGCAGCTGGGAGAATGAGGAGTGATAAGCAGATGCCACCTGGGAGAATGAGGAGTGACAAACAGATGCCAAACACCAAGGTCAGTGTAGAAGGAGGGCAGGAGATGCTCCAGGCAGGCAGCACAAATTCCCCTGTGGCCTGTGGAGAGGCCCCTGGTGGAGCAGGGGTCCCACCATGGGTCCCACATTGAGCAGATCTCCACTCTGCAACCCATGGAGGAACCCTTGGTGGAGCAGGTGGATGTAGCCTGTAGGAGGCTGTGGCCCATGGAGAGCACCTGCAGGAGCAGGCCCCAGGCTGGAGCTGAAGCCTGTGGAGAGGACCCCACTCAGGAACAGGGGGTCTGGGGAGAGCTGCTGCCCATGGGGGACCCATGCTGGAGCATTTGGCTCCTGGAGGATGGATGGACCCCATGGTACGGAGCCATGTGGGAGCAGTTCTTGAAGAGCTTCTGCCTGTGGGCAGCCCCTGCAGGCTCAGTTCAGGAGGGACAGCATCCCATGTGAGGGACCCCATGTGGAGCAGGGGCACAGAGTGACTGTGAAGGAGCAGCGAAGCTGAAATTTTATAGACTGACTGCAGACCCTATTCCTGTGCCACTCGGGGGCGGGTAGCAGGGAGAAAATAGAAGAGGGTGGATGGGGGGAAGGTGTTTTGTTTTTTGTTTGTTTGTTTGTTTCTCACTGCTGTAGTTTGCTAGTAATAGCAACAAACTCCCCATGTTGAGTTTGTTTTGCCCATGACAATAGTTGTTGAGTGATCTCCCTGTCCTTGTATCAACCCTTGATTCCTTTTTATTGAATTTTCTCCCCATTTCCCTCTGAGGAGGAACAGTGAGAGCAGCTGCACTGGAGTTCATCTGCCCAGCTGGATAAAATCACCACAGAAATGCATGTTATTTTCATGCTACTTTATTCATGTTTATCACAATTGTAATGGAAGTTTTCTAGCTGTCAAAGTCTGATCTATTGTACTAAGAGTTGTATTTATTATTTTCATTTACTGATGTGTTAAAGACATTCAGAACTGCTTATCTTTTAAATTGTCAGTGGCTTTATTTATTTATTTATTTTAATGCACTATATCTAATTTCTGTTCTTCACTCTTTCAGATTTCTTCAGGAAATACGTGTTAGAAAAATGTCATTGTCTAAGCTTTTGACCAGGGACTGCTGACTTACTTCAATCTAATCTCAAGGTACCAAGAGAACAAGTCACAGAGGTATAAGATGCTTTCCCATACATGTGGGAAGTGGTCATCCATCACTTTGAGTACCTAAGGAGTATTCACTCTCTCTCATCATTTTCTTTCTTTCATGACTAATGCCTTGTCAAAATGCCATCTTTTCCAAATTAAACCCATTTTGGATAACATAAGTGAAATAAAAGCCTCTTCTGTGGCTTCTTTTAAAATATTTTTGTTAAAAATTGTTAATCCTTTTTTTTTTTTTTTTTTTTTTTTTTTTTTTTATAAACCATGAACAGCAAAAGCTTTCTTTCTAAGAGGTGTTTACAACAGACGTGCTTTAATGAAACAGTCTTAATGACAGCAGCCGAACAAAAAGTATAAATGGCATGAAAAGCACAAGATAATGCTCTTAGCATGAAATGTGGAGCCATAAATATGTGGAGCAAGGAAGAAACTTTATTAACAGTAGTTGAGATTCATTCTGTAAACTATGAAGAGAGGTATGTTATTATATTAGCTTGTAATAGCAGTGAAGCATAAGTCTTAATTGTATGTGTTATCTGTGCATTGTTGATGGTTTTTGGTCATGTTTTTAAAGAAAGTTCACAAATTGTTCATACAGCTATTTGAAATAACGTCCTTTTTATTGGAGTAAAAGAAAAGGATGTAGCTGGGAGCCAGATTACTTTATGCAGGTAGTTTAGTACCATCCCTATAGCACTGCCAGCCTTGAATCATGTAGTCTCTATGTCTTATTGTCTACCTCCTTTGCTAATTACTCCAAAATCCTGATGTTGACAACAGGGAGAAGAGAGGATAAAGGACAGATAGATGCCTGTAGTATATACTGCATTATATATAACTTACTATGTTTATAGATTGTAGTCATCTGAAACTGAAAATTGTCCAAATCCACAGATATAACTGGTAGAAGTGGAAACAACCCCAAACTTTTGCTTCATAGGAAGAAGCTCAGATTCATCAGGGCTTTCTGACCTCCCTTCAAATATAAGCTGGCAAGAGCAAAGTGAAGCAAAGTGAATTTGCAAAAGAAGCATTTTACTAATGCAGGTTATGAAATGACATATATATTGATTTAAGCAATATTTATTTATTTTTATTTTTTATTTTTACTTAACATGTGACATACAAGAAATCATTATTAGTCAGTCTTTTCAATATATCTACAAGGAAACGTATAAATGGGAGAGGAAATTTGCAATAGGACAAGCAGTTCTGAATGTCATTAGTCTCCTTGTGTTTACAGCCATGTGAAAATGAATCTGACATTCTTTATTACAGAACAGTGATGGAGCAGCACTTGACTGAGCTGGAAAATCTTTCACTTTCTATTATGCTGTTATGGCTGAAATGAATGTAGAATAGAAGCTAAAGTCACCTTTCCTAAAAATCTTATGCAGTTGCACATCTCCATTTCATACAGAAGTGCAGAATTTCTCCACTTCATACAGAAAAGGAAAAGGAAAGGGAAAGGGAAAGGAAATGAGAAAGGGAAAGGGGCAGGGGCAGGAAGGGAAAAGAAAAGAAGGAAAAAGGATGTGCTCTTTCCACACGTCCTGTCATTGCTTACCAGGGGCCGACACATCTCTGCTTCCCCTCCTCAAGAAGTTGCAATGAGGTCACATCTTGGTCTTCTTTCCTCCAAACTAAACAACCCAAGCATCCTCAGCCTCTCCTCATAGGACATGCCCTTCACCCCTTTTATCAGCTTTGTTTCTGTCCCCTGGATGCTTTCAAGTATCTTAATATTCTTTTTTTATGTTGTGGAGCCCAGAACTGCATGCAATATTTAAGGTGAGGCCATGCCAACACAAAATACAGTGGGAGAATCACCTCTTTTGACCAGTTGGATATGCTGTGATTAATGCATCCCAAAATGTGTTTTTCACTCTTTTCTGCCAGGGAATACTGCTGACTGATATTGAGCCTGCTATCAATCAGCACCCCAGACCCCTTTCTCCTGAGCTGCTCTCTAGCTACTAATCTCCCAGAAAATTAGTCAATAGAACAGATACTAGAGAAGTGTTATTACATTAAATAAATTTGTATCTCCATAATACACACTGTGCAAGCAAAAACAGTTATGTTCAGAATGTAGAACTTTATGTGTTGGCTCTGATTCTAACAACAACAACAAAAAAATTAGCTTTGTAGCTAAGAATTCTCAATTACTTCTGATTTATACTTTGTATAAAAAATAAATAAATGCAAAACAAAAACTCTAAATATAATAACAATTTCCTATATAAAACCAAAATTAAAGCAAACAATCAACTAAACAAAGCAGATAATATTTTATCTACATGACTGTCCTGAAACTATATGGCATATTAGAATTTTAAATTGATTTCCTTATAAGAAACTCACATTTTATTGATTCTTTAATTGTCATTTGTATGCTTAAGAATAGCAGCAACAAGAATAAATCCAACTGTGAAGTATTAAAGATTGATGGATTCTGACCAATCTCTTCTCCTTTGATGACCATGTGACCTGCCTGGTGGATGGTAGAAATACCATTGATGTAGTTTACCTAGACAAAGGTAAACAAAAGCCTTTGACACAGTCTCCCACAGTATTCTCCTTGAGAAGCTGGCAGTGCATGGCTTGGACAGGTACCCTCTTTGTTGGGTTCACAACTGCCTGGATAGTCAGGCCCAAAGAGTGTTGGTAAATGGAGTGAAATCCAGCTGGTGACCGATGGTGTTCCCCAGTGGCCAGTGTTGGGGCCCAGACTCTTTAATATCTTTATTGATTATTTGGATGAGGGAATGGAGAGCACCCTCAGTAAGTGCGCAGACAACACCAAGTTGGGAAAAGTGTTGATCTGCCACAGGGTAAGGAGGCCCTGTAGAGGGACCTGGACAGGACGAGCAGATGGTCAGAGGCCAGTAGGATGAGGTTCAGCATGGCTAAGTACTGGGTCTTGCACTTTGGCCACAACAACCCCATGCGGTGCTACAGGCTTGGGGGAGAGTGGCTGGAAAGCTGAGCAGAGGAAAAAGATCGGGGGTGCTGGTTGATGCTTACCTGAACATGAGCCAACAGTGTGCCCAGGTGGCCAAGAATGCCAACAGCATCCTGGCTTGTTATCAGGAATAGCATAGCCAGCATGATGAGGTAGGTGATTTTCCCCTTGTATTCTGCTCTGGTGAGGCCACACCTCGAGTAATGTGTTCAGTTTTGGGCTCCTCACTGCAAGAAAATCATCGAGGCCCTGGAGTGTGTCCAGAGAAGGGCTACAAAGCTGGTGGAGGGCCTGGAATACAGAAGAGTGGCTGAGGGACCTGGGTTTGTTTAGTCTAGAGAAGAGGAGGCTCAGGGTAGATTTTATTGCTCTCTACAGCTACCTGGAAAGAAGTTGGATGGAGCAAGGGAACAACCTCTTCAGTCAGGTAACTAGTGATAGGACAAGAAGAAATGTCCTCAAGTTGTGCCAGGGGTGGTTTAAATTGGAAATTAGGAGAAAATTCTCAGAAAGAGTAGTCAGGCACTGGAACAGGTTACTCAGGGAGGTAGTGGAGTCACCACCCCTGGGGTGTTTCAAGAAAGGTTGGACTTGGTGCTTAGGAACATCGTTTAGCAGGTGATGTTGGTAGTAGAGTGAGTAGAGTAGTTAGGCCAGATGATCTTGGAGTTCTTTTCCAACCTTAATGATTCTATTATTCTATGATTCTATTTGAGCTAAGACATGGCTTCCCTGAAGTACTGTGTGTAGTTGGTGCTTTTCAGTTGTTAAGCTGTTAGGGAAGAACTGGCCAAGAAGTGTCTCTAAAATCACTTTTTTATTATTATTATTATTACTATTTTTTTTTTCTCTAGTGTTTGTTGGCTTATCTGTTTCCTTGCAGATCCACCTGATTTGTAGATTTTCAGAACAATTTTTGCAGTTCCAGTTCATGACTATGTTTTCAGCAGTGTTGAAGCCTTTCTGATATGTGTTTGCCCTTGACTGCCTTCCTGTCTCTTTGTCAATATTCACCTCATTGTTCTGATACATCAGTTTGTGGGACCAGGCCGTGCTTTGGGGATGAAACTGTCAATGAAAGTTGTGTACCTTCCTGGCAATAGAACTAATACTATGGAGCTCATGTTGCATCAGGGGGAGTGTTAGGTTGGAAATTAGGATACATTTATTCTCAGAAAGAGTAGCCATACATTGGAACGGGTTGCCCAGAGAGGTGGTGGAGTCCCCATCCCGGGGGGTGTTTAAGGAAAAGCCGGATACGGTACCTGGTAACATGGTTTAGTAGGTGATACTAGTGGTAGGGAGATGCTTGGACCAAGTGTTCTTGGAGGTCTTTTCCAACCTTAATGATTATATAATCCTAAGAAAATGAGCCACGATATTCTATTATGTCTTGTCTCACTTTTTTATTGCCTTTCTTTATCTTTTTATATTTACATTTATTTATTTATTTTTGTGGTTGTGTTTATTTCCAGATTAAACAAATAAAATGAATCAACACTGGAAACAATCCCTCTTGTATTTTAGCAGGAAAAAAAAAAAAAAAAAAAAAAAAAGTGAGTTTCCAGGGTTTTCTAAATGAGTTAGGAATGTTGCTCACAGGTGTACCAGTATCTTTCAAGCTATATTCAGAAATGACCTTTTTCCTTTTCCAGAATTTATTTACAGAATGAGTGAATGAATATAATCCCACAGAAAGTGGTGAAAAAATAATGTATAGAAGAAGGGCAGGCTTAAATTTTAGGAGAATCCTTGGAGGAGAAAACACATGCAAAATATACCCAGTCATAAGTCTCAGTTCACATGTACATTTCTGTTTGTACTTGATGGCACCTGCCACAGGCTACAGTCCTCTCAAATCAGCATAGGTAAACCTCATTATCTGCTACTCTACTTATTTTTCTCATGTTAAAAATAAATCTTACCCTACATGTCTTCCAAATAAATACAAGTATTACCAAGCAATTGAAAGGTGGAGGAGAGCGGAGATGAAAGAAAGAAGGAAAGAAAGAAAGAAATAAGAAGGAAAGAAAGAAAGGAAGGAAGGAAAGAAGAAAAGGAAGGAAGGAAGGAAGGAAGGAAGGAAGGAAGGAAGGAAGGAAGAATGGAAGGAAGGAAGGGAGGAAGGGAGGGAGGGAGGAGGGAGAGAGGGAGGAAGGAAGGAAGGAAGGAAGGAAAAAAAAGAAAGAAAAAAGAAAGAAAGAAAGAAAAAGAAAGAAAGAAAGAAAGAAAGAAAGAAAGAAAGAAAGAAAGAGAGAAAGAAAGAAAGAAAAGGAAAAAAAATAAAGAAAGAAAATGTATCTTCAGTCTAAATAAACTCCTAAACCTTTAGACTAGAAGCTGTGTGAGAATAGCTTGTGTCAGTTAAAATGTCTTTATCAGTGACATTGTAATAATTAGTGTTACCTGAGGATCTGGTCTATAAATTATTTTTAGAAGAATATATTTCATTCCCCTTGACTCTTAGGTGAGAAAGCTCTTCCCTATTTATTCTGTAGATATTTTTAAAGATGTATTCTGTACAGGTTATATGCTTCTCAACCTACAAACTGTATGCAAGTAGTTATTATTTATACACCAAAAGAAAAGCTAGATTAGAAATCTCTGGGTACCAAACAGTTACTATCCCTGTGTTATATATCCCTGTAAATGAGAACCCATCATTTCTCCATATGCAAAATATTGTATATTCAGGCAATGAAATTAATATGAAACTTTCTGTTATCTCAATTGAGGTTTGACTGTAGAATCTGTCCCAAGTGATCGTTAGCCCTCTGTCTGATATTTTGCATAAACAATGGATGAAGCTGATTTAGCTGATTTTAACTGAACCACTGAGGCAAAAAAAAAAGAAAAATAATGGACATCACACCAAACAGATGGCTGATAAGGCAGCTATATGTGTGCCTGTTGACACATATATGGTCTTTTAAAAAAAGTGCTGTTGGCCCTCTGGTGTCCTATGACCAAAAGTAAGATGAATAATGAATTGAATGCTCTAATTCAGGTCCAAGAATATTTATTTTTATGTCCTGAGTCTCTTTCTCCACCCAAAAGGTGTGTAACAGAGAAGAAATTTAGTTAACACAGTAGGTTAGTATCTATTCTTGCTTAGAAGTTCCCTCTAGGCAAAGTATGGACTTTTTATATTTGGCAGGGATTTTGCTATTGACTTCAATGAATTTCAGGTTTACATACAATCTAGCCAAACAGAAATTTATTATATACATTTCCCTGGAGGCACCATTGACATTTTTCAATCCTCAGTGTACTAATTTAATTTATAAAAAAGTAGCAATAGTTTTCAGAAGAAAACAAAAACAAACAAAAAAGCACTACTTTGTAAATACAGTCTTCTGATACACTAAAATTTGAATTAAGCTACTAATGCATTGCATTGCACTTGACATTGTTTAATAATGTTGTAATGCTCCAAGGATGTATTACATATACTGTCAGATCACAGGGGTTTTCTCTATTTTCACTAATCCAAGCTCAGTCTGTGACTATGCTGATGAGAAAATTGTAGTAAATCTTATACTACAAATTTTAAGTTGTTTATTTATTTATTTATTTATGAATTATTTACATGTGAGGCTGAAAAGTATATTGTTTTAGTCAAGTTTGAGGGACTCCAGGGTCATCCCATACCCCATGTCTCATTATCCCACACCTGGCTTCACCTGCCTTCTGTCCCTGCATCTAGGGGTTCAGCTCCATGTGGTGTTATTATGCCAGAGTCCAGTATATCTCTTTGTTACAGAGATTAACAACTTGGTATTACACACCTGTGTAAAAACTGTCATTGCATTATACAAAGAAAAGCAGAAGTAAATCACATTAACTATAGCCGGATAGTCAGAAGAAAAAAATCAGTTACAGTAAAACTAAGTAAGAACTAATCTCCAAGCAGATCAAGACATATTCAGAAAGATCCATCCTGAAAAGCCTCAATGCAGATGCCTTGACAACTCAATGCAAGGCCTGTGCCCTACTACCCACAATGCATATCATATTACTGGGTTACAGGTTGAACTTTTGTTTTTTCCTACAGTGAAAACCTGAACTCTACTTGAAGGGACTAAGTTGCTTCCTAGTAGCACTAGTCTTTCATTGAAACCCCTGGAGGGTGCTTAGTGGGTTCTCACAGGAAAAAAAGGACAGAAAAGGACAGAGAAAAAGTGATCTGGGATGTGGCTTTTGGGTCTTCAGTGTTCTCAGAAAAACTGTGAAACCTCTCCTCTCTGCTGTCTTATCTCCAGAAGTCTCTTTTGGATCCACTGCACAGTCAATAGCAATAGAGGAATAAAATAGCACAACCAGGGAGTTATTAGGTGTACCAGGGAGTGGTTGAAGGGTCACAGGAGAGACAGGAGTTTTACCAGAGTAACGGGGAACATAAAGAGTTGGAGGGGGTTCAGGGTCCTGTCGAAGAGTGGAGAAAGCAAGATCATCAGGGAAAACAATCAAAAAGTTTGCTGCAGAGGTTAAATAAGGTAAAGATTTCTTCCTTTTCAGCTAGAGTAAGTGCTTCATACTGATTTCACAGAGAAGGTCAGAAGAACAACTCAAAAACCTAAGATCTATGTATGCCTCTTTTTGTCATTTTCAAAATAGTTTAGTTCCTTGATAATCTTATTTTTGTTTCTCAACTGCCCCTTATTCCCAGTGATTTCTACATTACAAATTACTTCATCCTAAATTTTGAGAGACCCCAGGGTCCCACTACTTCCCAAAGCATGACGTCTGAAATGGAATAGTAATGCATCAATTTATAATGTTTGTTACTTCAGTGCTTATCAAACATGCCAACAATGCTGATAGAATAAGAAACAGATGAACAGCTCATAAGAAATTGTTAGATAAAATACTTCCCACTAATGACTTAGTAAACTACAAAACAGGGGAAGTAAGAATCATACATTGCAGAAAATGATACTGGAGCTCAAAGTCCCACTTGGAAAAAGTTCAGTTATTTGGTTTCTGTGTAACTTTCGTTTACCCAGAAGGGGAATATTATTTCCAAGCACAGCAGAAAAACAAAACAAAACAAATCAAAAACTTATTTTTAGTATAAAAATTTAAAGCTGTATTTTAGAGGTTGAAAATAAGTATTACAAACTCACAAAAGACTCAGATTCATGTATATTATAACAACCATTTTTTATGTATGTGTAAGTCTTTAAAGACCCCTAGACTTAAAAGTTATTAGCTATGAGATAGTAACACAGCTTACTTGGTGACTTTATTTGATGACTCACCCCATCAAAACAAACAAATAAAAAATAAATAAATAAAATTAATTATTTACTTTGAAGTTAATTTATGATTGCTTACACATAGTGGATACAATTCTTTAATCGTACAGTTTTAAAGTAAGAAAAAAATAGGAATCATATAAGGAGAGGTATTTCTAATAATTCACAACACTGTAAATCAAGGTAGAATGTGCAGAGATTGGGGATTTAAAATTGTATAGAAGTACATGACTGCTGGTCTACCTTCCTCAAAGAAATGTATCAACATTAACCTTTGCATCTGGAGGCCTGAACTGAAAATGCATAACAAGTCAGTAACGGTGTGCTCCTACTTCCTCAATAGCTTGCATTTTTACTATTAAGCATTTTTTTTTTTTTTTTTTAAAAAAGGCATAATTACTTGACATGACTGACAGGCAGCAGAGGGCTAGCAACAGCACAGAATAGGAGGAGTGTGGTGGGCCAAAATGAGGAAAACTGGCAGGTCCGCATGGAGAGATGCACTGTGCAGCTGTCTGTGGTGTGTTGAGCTCTAATTAGTGCCATTAGTTTCTCATTTAGAGGAGTCAGACAACCCCCACACAGATGCGATCTACAAAATCCTCGTTGTGCCAATAGCAGAGCTCCTGTGCGGGGATGGCAGAGGGACTGTGATGGCTCCTGCTGTGGGTGGCTGCTGGCTGGTGGAAAGGGTGTATTGTGAGCCTAGCTGCCAGACCACAGTGGCAGCTGCTGCTGTTTGGGGGTGCTGTGACTGCTCATGCTAAACAACACTGCTGTGACACCCTCTTGAAGTCAGAAAGACCTGCTCCCCTTCTGAAGATGGTTCCTGCATGAAAATGGCCCTGGGTGACTTCACCTCACCTCTCCATCCTATGAGTCATTTCATGGCAGCATGAATTTTCATCACACAGCACTTGCAGGGCAACCAGGCAATCAGGCCCAGCCAGCATGTTTTTATGAAAAGCAGGTCCTGCTTGACAGACTTGATCTCCTTCTATGACAAAGTGATGCACTTGGTGGATATAGGAAAGGCTGTGGGTATGGTCTACCTTGACTTCAGTAAGGCTTTTGACACTGTTTCCCACAGCGTTCTTCTCAAGAAAGTTAAATCCAGTTGGAGGCTGGTCACTAGTGGAGTTCCCCAGGGCTCAGTACTGGGTCAAGTTCTCTCTAATATCTTTATCGATGATTTGGATGAGAGGATTCACGCTCAGGAATTTTGCAGACAACACCAAATTAAGTGCATGTGTTGATCTGCTCAAGGGTAGGAAGGCTCTGAAGGAGGATCTGGATAGACTGAACTGACGGACTGAGGCCAACTGTATGGGTCAAGTGCCAGGTCCTGGACCTGGGGCACAACAACCCCAAGCAGAGCTACAGGCTGGGAGATGAGTAGTTGGAAGACTGTCTGGCAGAGAAGGACCTGGGAGTATTGGTTGATAGTTGGCTGAATATGAGCCAGCAGTGTGCTCAGGTGGCCAAGAAGGCCAACAGCTTGCATAAGAAACAGTGTGGCCAGCAGAGCTAGGGAAGTGATTGTCCCCCTGTACTCAGCTCTGGTGAGGCTGCATCTCAAGTACTGTGTTCAGTTTGGGCCCCTCACTACCAGAAGGACATGGAGGTGCTCAAGTGAGCCCAGAGAAGGGCAACAAAGCTGGTGAGGGGTCTGGAGAACAAGTTTTATGAGGAGCGGCTGAAGGAGCTCAGGGGTGACCTTATCACACTCTACAGGTACCTTAAAGGAGGCTGTAGTGAGGTGGGAGTAGGTCTGTTCTCCCAGGTGCCTGGTGACAAGACAATGGGGGAATGGGCTAAAGTTGCATCAGGGGAGGTTTAGGTTGGCTATTGGGAAGAACTTTACTGAAAGGGTTGTTAGGCATTGGAATAGGCTGCCTAGGGAGGTGGTTGAGTCACCATCCCTGGATGTGTTTAAAAGACATTTAGATGTAGAGCTTAGGGGTATGGTTTAGTGGAGGACTTGTTAGTGTAAGGCTAGAGGTTGGACTTGGTGATCTTGGAGGTCTCTTCCAACCTAGATGATTCTGTGATTCTGTGAAGATGATTAGGGGACTGGAGTATTTGTCAGACAAGGAGCAGCTGAGTGAGCTGGGCCTGTTTAGCTTGGAGAAGAGAAGACTGAGAGAGGATCTTATCAATGTATACAAATATCTGAAGGGAGGATGTCACGAGGATGGGGTTGGACTCTTTTCATTGGTGTCCAGTGACAGGAAAAGAGGCAACAAGCACAAACTGAAACAAAGAAGTTCTAGCTGAATATGAGAAAACACTTCTTTACTGACAGAGCACTGAACAAATTGACCAGAGAGACTGTGGAGTCTTCTTTGGAGATATTCAAAACCCACCTGGATGCGATCCTGTGCAGCCTGCTCTAGGTGACTGTGCTTGGCAGATGGACCAGAGTTCCCTTCCAGACTCAGCCACTGTGCGGTTCTGTGATTCTGTGATTCTTTTCCATTGGATTCCTGAGACCTTGCATCATAGAAAATATTTGTAGTTATTTTTAAAGTTCTTATTGTAACTTGTCTCATCATAAATTCTTCCTGCAGCAGCTCCCCACTGGAAACCATTTAGTTTTCATAATCTAACATTAGAGATGACACTGACAGCGAGGAAAAGCTTTTGTTACCTTTTCACCACATGAGAGACATGTCACCCTGTTCAAGGGTATGCTAACATCTGCATAAACAATTTAATGTCTTCAGCCAAAAGGTGGACTTGAACTAGGAATGCACCTGTTGCTATGCCAAACAGCAGGTCATTAAACAGTGGTTATGATGCAACTACAACTGGACAATTGAGAAGGAATTTCTAAGCATCCATTTGTTTGTTAGAAGGCAGCATTTCTAAGACTCATCTTTAAGATATGGTGCAGATTTTGATTAAATGCAGATTTTGACTAAAATATAATTTAGAGAATGCAATGCACTTTCATGTGAAGAGACAAATAAATATTCACAGAGCATATTCATAACTAAAGTTTCTACATATAACTTAAGGATCAAGGCAAAAGACAAGGAGTTTCATATTACAATATGAAAATATGTACAGTGTGGCATCTCAAAAGTGGTATATGGAGACCTTCTCTGTCCTGGGACTTAATAGTAATAATTCATAGTAATAATAACACATTTGTTATGTGTTATTTGCAGAGAAGTTAGCAATAGTAATTGTGAAGCACATAACTCTCTTGAATATCCCCTCCCTTCTTAACAAATTAGAACTAAATTTAGTTTAATAAGTTGATGATGCTGGGGAGAAAAAGAAACAGAATTGCAAGTTATATGAGAGGACACTATTGTTAACATTATTGAACATATATTGCTAATGAAGACACAGCATTAGACTACCATCAAAGCAGCACCTAAAACAATTACTTTAGAGTAGTTGAATTGTATCAGTGAATATGTTACAGCTGAGACTCATAGTGTAGGTGAACTGAAGGTTTAAAACAATTCAGGTGGCCTGTAGAATCATAGAAACATAGTAATAGAATCATAGATTATCCTGCATTGAAAAGGATCCAGTTATTCAGTTATCTACCAGTTATCTACCAGTTTTCTACCAGTGGTTTAACAATTCCTCTACCAAAAGCAGATAACACCCTCTACAAGGGTATTTAGCAAGAGGCATACCTTCTTTTAAGAATAATAAAGGGTAAAGATTCTATTTAAGGATTAAACCACAAAAGGTTTTGAGGTTTGAATAGTTTGATATGAAACACAAGAACAAAAATTGAAGATTTCACCTCCTACTATATGTCGATAAACCTAAGAGGGAATCTGAGTTTAATTTGGAAAGAAGACATCTGTGAATGTATTCTGTATGTTTTTGTTACAAAATCAGAAGTAAAACACCTTCAAATTGAGGAAAAAAAAAAATCATACTTAAATAAACAGTGGCATAGGGCCTATTCATAACCTAAAACTAGCCAAGCACTCTCTTGAAGGTGCAGAGAAAATGAAAGCATGACAGTGAGTGATACTTTAAATTCAGTAAGCCATGACAGAAATATGCCTTCCTCTTTCCAGAAGAAAAGAATATAAAATTTTCTGCAGTGAACAAGCAGCAGCATGCTCTGATCCCATCACTCAACTTTACAGCACCTCTCTTTCCTGTTCCTCCCTGCCAGCAAGCCACTAACAACAGCAATCATACCGAACAAACAGAAGCAGAGAACATCAAGAAAAAGCAGCTTTCCACTTCAGTAGCATAGTGAGATGAATTTTGCCATACTGCTGATATGAAATGAGATTTATGTTTTCATTATCACCATTTTAACTTGATACTGAATTGTAGTTTACAGCATAGTGATAGCTTCTCCTGTTAGTAAACTTTGTTGTTGACAGGGAAGCTCATGATTACCTTGACAAATAAATAGAAACAATTAGATTGGTTTGAATTCATTATTTTTAATATTCATTAGGTTTCCTTGATTATTCTTTTGGAGTAAGACTTCTCCTCGCTTATTCCTTTTGAGTAAATTCCTTTTGAGTAAGTAGGATGGATTACGTCTCTCAACTTTAAAGACTAAAATTAAACTGGTAAGTATGATCGAATCTGGGAGAAAAATGTCTTCACTGTCAGTTCAATTTTTATGCAGCTACAGGTTTTATTTACCTCAGGACTAAGGAAATCCTTCTGATATGTTCCAAAATTCTTGTCTTTCAGTAGGAATTAGCTAAAGAAGTTTCCTATCTTAAACTTTTGATAAACTTCCAAAGTTTTCCTACAGTAACTCAGCCAGGATTTTCTATCCTAAGACAAAATAGCTTACTTCAGTTTTTAACAGCCTAATCTAGGATGTCACCCCTTGTCACCCCAACATAACAGCAGATAACAGCAGTCTCTACTAGTAATCTATCAATCTTTAATAATTTTTGGAATAAGTTTGTTTTGGTTTTTTTTTTTTTTTTTTTTTTTTTTTTTTTTGAAAAGCAAGTCTGAATCCGAAGAGGATAAGTGGATAAGCTCTACTGAAAGCTTCTATACTGGATGACATACCCAAAACGAAAACAAAAACGAAAACCAAACCAAACCAAACCAACAAAAACAAAACAAAACAATGATCTTTCTCTTTCTTTCTTTCTTTCCTTCTTTCTTTCTTTCTTTCTTTCTTTCTTTCTTTCTTTCTTTCTTTCTTTGTTTTTCTTCCTTCCTTCATTCTTTCCTTCCTTCCTTCCTTCCTTCCTTCCTTCCTTCCTTCCTTCCTTCTTTCCTTCCTTCCTTCCAGTAGTGAATTACAATTGATAATGTAACTGCAGTTAATTATCTGAACTATGACATTTAACAGGTTGCTTACATAAAGCATATTTCACAATTTGGTGGTGGATGCAATGGGCTGGATTCTTCAGATCATTATACCTTTGTAAGAATAGTATGACAATAAATGATGAGGGTCAACATTATTACAACAAAACTCAAGCAGAAAATGAAAAAGACATTAATGACTTCATGTACTTTGGCAGGCATAGTGTTTTCCGGTACCAGTAGTTTACATTTACACCAGCTGTATTGACCTAAAAAATGTGTTTGGGAATTATTCTCTACTTTAAGGTTTTATTTTAGGTATCAATGGAAAAATGAACAGCAATGTCACTCATTCTCTCAGCACTGTTGTAGGCTATCATCAGTTTACTAAGCCCTTAATTGACATAAAATAAACACTACTAAGAATAAATGTACTGTGCAGGCAGGTTTGTGCATATTATTGCAACCACACCACCAAAAAACAGTAATACCATCCTTAAATGACTCAGAGAAAAAGAAAAAGCTACTGTGCAACCAAGTGAACACAGTTGATAATAATAAATTTGCTTTTAATTATCTATAAGCAGATGTGGTTTCTCTGGACCTATTAATAGTTTCTTTTCTGTTCAGGTGCACTATTGATTCTTCTGCACTGAAGCTATTTTTTCCTCATTAACTTTCCAAACTTTTCCTTGCCTCAATTTTCTTCAGATACAAAAGCTGAGCAAGATTATGTGAGACTTGTTGCTTAGCAACAGTCCTATTCCTAAAATGATAATGGCTGAGCACTCCATGTCATCTTGTCTTTAAAGAGTTCATACTCCTCCCTTTGCTCCATGGTGTTTCAGGTCCTCTGTCTCTCTGTCTTTTTTATTTAAATGGATGTGTAAAATGGGAATTATCAATTTATATTATGCTCACATGTGCAAATAACATGTTACATAAATTTAGGGTGTCTGTGGGGGAAAACAAAAAAAAAATAATAAAAAACACCACTGTTTATGTTTGAGAGGGGAAAGAAGCACTGAGAAATGTTGACTGCTAACAAAATGAATGAAGGAATGGGAGGAGAGAAGGGGAAGGGTTTGGGAGAAAGAAAGCCCCATGACTTATTACTCAGAAATATTGACTCTGCAAAGATTCTTGATACTTGTATCAATAATGGATTGCTGGCACATTAAGTCTGACAGAGGCATACAGGAAAATGAACTCTCTATTTGAGAAATGTTAAAACAAAACAAAATTATCCTAATCCATTCATCTCTCACAAAGCAGGCCATTTACATACCTGGCTTTCAATACATGAGTCTTTCTTTTAAAAGCAAAGCAAAACAAACATAACAAATTAACTCACTAGTTAGGGGTAATGTGTATGTCCTGTACAGTACAGATGATAAGTTCTGTGGGAGAACTATTTGAACATACATTGGGAGAATATGAATGACAAGAAAAGTAAACAGGCAAAGAACTGGAAAAGATCTCAAAGACAGTGAATGGGGGTGGACAAAAGAAAGCACATCACTTTTGGGGGTGAGTCAGAAACACACCTGAAATAGAAGACTGTGTATTTGGTGTATGAGCGAGCCCAAGACTGACTGAATGAATGCAGAAATTTGTTGACTCCACTGATATTAAGGACACAACAGAATACACCTGTGTCTCATAGCACAGTTCCATAGCACAGTTTCTTGGTATTTTACCATCTAGATGTCTAATATTTTTGGTGATTTTATTCCTGTACAGTTACATCTCTTGATCATGACAAGGACTGACAATCACTCTTGGCATCCTTCTTGATAAATTTTCTGTGAGTTAAACAGGTTCATGCTACACTGGGTGATGAACTGGCTCAGTGATAAAGCTCAAATGAGCTTTGTCTGGCTCAGTAATAAAAAACTGGCTCAGCGACAAAGCTCAAATAGAGCTATGTCTGGCTGTTGGATGGTCACCAGAGGTGTTCCCCAGGGCTCAGTTTTAAGGCCAGTCTTATTTAACATTTTTGTTGTTAATCCAGAAGTAGGACTGGAGTGCATTCTCAGCTAGTCTGCTGATGACCTTAAACTGGGAGATGCTGCTGACTTTCTGAAGGGACAAGAGGCCTTGTAGAGGGATCCAGATAGATTGGAACACTGGTCTTCCAGCAACAGCATGAAGTTCAACAAGAGAAATGATGGGTACAGACTAGGAGACAAGTGACCGGAGAGCAACTCAGCAGATATGGGGATATGGGGATGCTGGTTGAAGGCCAGCAGAACCAGCAGTGTGCCCTGGGAACCAGGAGGGAAAACCACATTTTGGGATGCATTAAACACAGCATGGCCAGCTGGTGAAAAAAGGTGAGTCTCTTAATATATTTGTCATTGATATGGCCTTACCTTGAATATTGTGTGCAGTTCTGGTCTTCACAGTATAGAAGCCGTGTTAGGGTTCTAGAAAGAATCCAGAGGAGACAAACAAAACTGCTAGAAGGGTGGAAGGCCTGCCTTATGAGGAGAGGCTGAGGACACTTGTGTTGTCTAGTCTGGAGAAAAGAAGGCCAAGTGGTGACCTTGCTACTCTCTGCTACTTCCTGAGGAGAGGAAGCAGAGACGGAGGGGCCAGTCTCTTTTACCAGGTAAGTGATGACAGGATGTGTTGGGAAGACACACAGTTGCACCATGGTAAGTTCAGTATGGACATTAGAAAAACTTAGGACAATTAGGAAAAATTTCTTTACCATGAGAGTGGTGAAATACTGGAACAGACTCCCCTGAGAGTCTGTTGGTGCCCCGAGCCTGCCGGTGTTCTTGAAACATTTGGATAATGCTTTATCCTTTTTTTTTTTACCTCAGAGATGATCAGGTAGTTGGACTTGATCATCTTTGAAAGTTCCTTCCATACTGAACTATTCTCTTCTATTATAATCTTTTTCTTCCACTAAAAATACTTACTTACTTTTTCTGACCCAGAAAATTGAAACATCTTCATCAACCCAGGTGCAAAAAGTCCAGCAGAGAAAATGTGAAATGTAAATCATATGGATCTCATCTCTAGAGCTTGCCAAAACAGTGATTCCAAACTCAAGAGATAATAACATGTATCTCTGAAGCTGGCCTTCATATAATCAAGATTTTAATCTTTTTTTTTATTTTTTTTTTTTATTTTCTATCTGTATTTGGAATAAATATGCTTTTACTATTGAATTCTTGTGCTCCTTTCTACTATTTAAAGGATTTTTGTACACTTCTGTTACCCCCCTCGCTTATAGATAAATTATTATAACCCTTCTCCCATCCTCCCACTGAGTCATAATGTCAGCCAGTGTCCTCAGCAGGAAAGTAAGAAAAGCAGGATAAGGATCATCTCTCTAGCACAGGATAAGCTTTTTCTGCAGAGGATTATCCACCAGAAATTTGCAGTTTTAATGTAAGATCAATCTTACATTAATCTCTTCAATGTTTTTATAAACAATTTGGATGTAAGACTGGTGTTTTGAGAAAATTTGGTGACAACAACAAACTTGGAGGAGTTGTGGACTCGGATGAGGGTGGAAAAGCCTTGCAGAGAGATCTGGACAAGATGGAGAGCTGGGTGATCGCCAACCACTTGAAGTTTAACAAAAGCAAGTGCCAGGTCCTGCACCTGGGAGGGGGCAACCCTGGCTATATGTACAGACTGTGCGATGAGATGCTGGAGGGCAGCCCTGCAGAGAGGGATCTGGGAGTTGTGGTTGACAGTAAATTGAATATGAGCCAGCAGTGTGCCCTGGCAGCCAGGAGGGCCAAAAGTATCCTGGGATGCATCAAGCACAGTGTGGTTTAACCCGACCAGCAGCTAAACACCACACAGCCATTCGCTCACCCTCCCCCCTCCCTCTCTGGGATGGGGTAGAGAAAAGGTGAAGTTTTCTTCACCTGTGTGTTGAGGTAAAGACAGTTTATTAAGACAGGATAATAATAATAATAATAACAACAACAATAATGTGTATGGAACAAGTGATGCACAATGCAATTGCTCACCACCCCTATTGATGCCCAGCCTATCTCTGAGTAGCTGTCCCCCCTTCCTCCCCCCCCCCAGCTAGCCACCCCTATATATGGTTTAGCATGATGTCAGATTGTATGGAATACCCCTTTGGCCAGTTTTGGCCAGCATTTAGATAAATATCTGGGAATTTTTTTTTGTTGTTTTCATAGTATCTCCCAAATAACATTCAACATTTTTTTCAAAGGCTCTCAGCATTGGAAACTGTTTCTGTAAAACAAAATACTTAAAACAGGTCAAATATGAGAAGTGAAATTTTAGAAAGGAAAAAGATGGATGTCCACATGATAATAAGTTAGAACAAATATATTTGTGGTATTTAGTGAGACTTTACTATCAACACTTAGGTCAGAAAATGAGCATGTTAGTGTGAAATTCTAGCACTGATGCAAGCAAGTGTGGGGTGTGAAGGTATACGTGCTTTTACATTGTGTATGTATAACATAAGTCTGCATAAAAAACAGGACTTGGAGTACTGACATTATTTGGCAGATTTTTGTGTGTAAGGAAAACTTTTTCTGTAAGGAAAAAGGCTATTGTCCTCCTACAAATTGTCATCTAACAGAAGATGGATAAAGTAAAATACAGGGGTTAACTGTACAAACTCAAACCATATAACTCTGTGGGACCTAAGGGGCTGCACCAAAGTAGTCTGAGGCAGCTGGCTTCTGTCATTATAATGACATACTGAAATATTTTTGAATGATGGTGGAGATTCAGGGAGATTACCCAAAACTGGATAAAGGTAAACATCATACCCACTTTTAAAGAGGACAAAAGTGGTGGTTTTGGGGAGAGTCAAACAGTCAGCCTCACTTTTGCCCCTGCACAAATCAGACCATGCATCTTCTTGGAGCATATTCCTAGGCAGAGGAGGGAGAATAAGGTGACTTATTCTCAAGGGACAATCAACAAGGCAGACAAAAGTGAATCATGTCTGAACCATTTGGTTATCTTGTATGATAGGTTTATGGACAAGCGTTGGACAGGGGATACCATTTACGTTGACTTCAGCAAGGCCTCCAACACACTCCCGGAATGTCTTTGAGTCTGAGCCAGAGGTTAGTGTCTGGGTTGCTGACCATCATGTGGGTAAATTACCTGGTTGGGTGGTTGGGCTGGTGTTTACTGGGTCACATCTGCCTAGAGTTCCCCACAGGATGCCACTGGTTCTGCCTAGAGTTCTGTCTTATTTAAAATCTCTACTGATGAAATGTGGAGGGAACTCTGCCAGAATCGCAGGTGATATCAAGTACAGGGACTACCTGATGCACATGAGGGTAGAGCTGCCATCCAGAGGGACCAGGACAAAGAGAAGGAAGAGGCCAACAGGATCTGCATGCACCTGGGAAATGAGAAATGGGCAAGGGGCTAATATCAGCTCTGGGGAGAAGGCTCTGGGACTTGGCAGGCAGCAAGCTGAGCAAGGCCATAGGGGCTGGAGAGATGAGGATAGCTGGGCAGTGAGACAGAGCCCAGAGAGGTGATATCATCTCTCTCCTTGAAAGGCTTCCAGGCCCAAGATATAAAGCACTGAGCAACCTGGACTGATCCCACAGCTGTGCTTGCTCTGAGAAGGTGTTGGATTAGAAAGCTTATGAACATGCTAAGCCTCATTTTTTATTATTATTTATTATTATTATTATTTTTTTACAAAAACAGAAATACCATTTGATTTCATAACTCATATACCTTAGAAGTGGCAGAAACACAGACTTCCCTGATAAAACTTTCTCAAGGTTCTGGTAGTGAATTGCAGCTTCTCCACCTAAGAATTTTTTGTGGGGCAAAAATGAGATAACAGAAGGTGAACTGTTTCCAGAATTATTTGGAATAAACAGGCCTAAAAATATGTCATATCTGAAAGATATTTTATCTTGTTTTATTGTAGCTCTTTTCCAAGTTTATGCTATAAAAAAAAAAAAAAGTATAGGAAAGACAAAGAGAAATGGGATCTCAGTTACAGCTGACATTCAGCCAGTGGAGGGAGCTGATACAACTTTTCAAATCCCTCTGAGATCAAGAACTGGAGAAAACAGGTTTATTCCTGTTTTCCTGAAAAGAAAAAAAGACTTAAATTTTTGTGACCTGGGTTCAGTAAATAGAAGTGATCAATAGTGCTGTAATAAGAACATAAGTTCATGTGATCAATAGACCCTGTCTCAAATGGTCTTAGTTACAAAGAAGAGAAAAAAATATTATTTTTAGAAGAAAAAATCTTGGAATAATGATAGATACATGGATTTGTATGTGTATGGTGTTCAAATGTCCAATAGCTGACATTTATTTTACTTAATAGAAAAATGACAAATGGGCAGTTATATACTGGGTATGAATATCTTAGTACAGAACCCTGGAGATTACTTTTTTTTTTTTTTAAGATGAATGAAAACCAACATCACAAACTTTAGATTCTCTCACTCTGAGACTGATGAAGTCCGTTGGTTTGTTACACTACGTGCAATCACGCACAGGATGTACATGTACACTCTGCAAATCAAGGACTGCTCAGAAGTCAAGGTGCTGTAACTACAGTAGCAGTCCTTCCATAAAATATAATGCTTTAGATACCTTTTACATAGTAATAGGCTATTCGTAAAAGAAATGATTGGCCAAAAATAAAAGCCAAAAAAATAAAAATAAAATAGGAGGACAAAACATGAGAAATAGCACTTCAGAATTGATGATGTGCCTATGAGCAAGGATGTTTTGCTTGGTTCTGAAGGCAAAAGCAAGCAATGATATTTAAATTATGCACTGACTGAAAAATACTGTGGTTGGTATTCCATTCAAAGTACAAATACAGGTCCAGTCTCCCTGGCAAGCCAATAATTACTTCACTGAACTGTCTTAATTAATAAATAATACTTTTGCCAGATTGACTCAGGTCTGGAGAGGATAAAATAACTGATACTTCATGTAAGAAGAAATGATTTATACACTATTTTGTGAGTTGGAACAGAAGAGAAATATTTCACAGCTATCTCACAATAAAATGTCCTCCTCTCATTTATTAGTGAAAGCAGAAGAAACATCAGCATTTGTTGTTCTTTTCACCATCTCTTTTTCTTGGGTCTTTATTCACTGACTCTCAGCCCTGCTTCCACTCAATCTCTGTTGGTAGCTGATGGCTGAAATCCCTTTTGTGTCTTTGAAAAATCTCACCTGCCAGAAACAGGTACAACAATATAATATGTACTGAAAAAGTTTATTTATTTGTTGAACTGATAATGCTGAAATATAGTCCTCAACACAGAAGAGGACTTTGCCAATGTAACAATATAATGTTATTCTTATCAGTTATCAAAATCTATGTTAGAATGGCTTTTTCTTTTTCTTTTTCTTTTTCTTTTTCTTTTTCTTTTTCTTTTTCTTTTTCTTTTTCTTTTTCTTTTTCTTTTTCTTTTTCTTTTTCTTTTTCTTTTTCTTTTTCTTTTTCTTTTTCTTTTTCTTTTTCTTTTTCTTTT
>CM021763.1:70521959-70549745 GCA_011075105.1 Heteronetta atricapilla
AAAGAAAGAAAGAAAGAAAGAAAGAAAGAAAGAAAGTGTGGTTTAACCCATCTGGTAGCTAAACATCATACAGCCATTCGCTCACCTTCCCCCCTCCCTCTCTGGGATGGGGGAGAGAAACAGGAAAGTGAAGACTGTGAGTTGAGATAAAGACAGTTTATTAAGATGGATAATAATAATAATAATAATATGTACAAACAAATGATGCACAACGCAATTGCTCACCATCCGCTGCCCAATGCCCAGCCCAACTCTGAGCAGCCAGTGCCCCACCCTGGCTAGCCACCCCTAGAGATTGTTCAGCATGACGTCAGATGGTATGGAATACCCCTTTAGCCAGTGTGGGTCAGCTGTCTTGGGTCTGTCCCCTCCCAGCTCTTGCTGCACCCCCAGCCTGCCTGCTGGTGGGACAGAGCAAGAAGCTGAAAAGTCCTTGGCTTAGTGTAAGCATTGCTCTGCAGCAATTAAAACATCAGCATGTTATCAGCACTCTTCTCATCCTAACCCAAAACATAGCACCCTACCATCTACTAGGAGGAAAATTAATTCTGTCCTTACTGAAACCAGGACCCCTTATTCCATATCATTCATGTCATGCTCAGGTTACACTCTTTCCAATACATTCCAGTTAATCACTATTTTCATCTATGGTAGTGATGACACACAGCATTATATAATAATTAATAAAATACAACTCAACTCATGGGCTATTCTCACCCAGTATTAAATCCCCTTGAGGTACACAATGGACCTCCCCATTCTTTTGCATTACCCACCAAGTGCATCCAGGTCCTTGAGCAAAAACAATCCCACACATGGGCTTGCTTTTTCCTGAGGCAGGAGTAGCCCAGACTCTTTTACCCAGCATGTTTCTTACATGCAGTACAGGAACTTTATCCCCTTCCACTGTACGTAGCAGGTTTGATTGGGCTGGTCCAGCTAGGTTGGCAGATCCCCTAGTATTGACTAACCAGGTGGCCTTTGCCAAATGTGTATCCCAATTTCTGAATGTCCCAGCACCCATTGCTTTCAGTGTAGTCTTTAAGAGTCCATTGTATTGCTCAACTTTACCGGAGGCTGGTGAATGATAGGGGATGTGATACACCCACTCAATACCGTGTTCTTTGGCCCAAGTGTCTATAAGGTTGTTTCGGAAATGAGTCCCGTTGTCTGACTCAATTCTTTCTGGGGTGCCATGTCGCCATAGGACTTGTTTTTCAAGGCCCAGGATAGTGTTTTGGGCGGTGGCATGGGGCACAGGATATGTTTCCAGCCAGCCGGTGGTTGCTTCCACCATTGTAAGTACGTGGCGCTTGCCGTTGCGGGTTTGAGGGAGTGTGATGCTCTCTGCAATCTGCCAGGCCTCTCCATTTTTATATTTCAGCCATCGTCCTCCATACCAAAGAGGCTTTGACCGTTTGGCTTGCTTGATTGCAGCACATGTTTCACAATCATGAATAACCTGTGCTATAGTGTCCATGGTCAGGTCCACCCCTCGATCACAAGCCCATCTGTATGCTGCATCTCTGCCTTGATGGCCTGAGGTGTCATGAGCCCATTGGGCTATAAATAATTCACCCTTATGTTGCCAGTCCAGGTCCACCTGAGCCACTTCAATCTTAGCAGCCTGATCCACCTGCTGGTTGTTTTGATGTTCTTCAGTAGCCCGATTCTAGGGCACATGAGCATCTACGTGGCGTACCTTTACAACCAGGTTCTGTACCCAGGCAGCAATATCTTGCCACAATGCAGCAGCCCAAATGGCTTTGTCCCCGAGCTGCCAGTTGTTCTGTTTCCATTGCTGTAACCACCCCCACAGGGCATTTGCTACCATCCATGAATCAGTGTATAGGTAGAGAACTGGCCACTTTTCTCGTTCAGCAATATCTAAAGCCAGCTGGATGGCTTTCACTTCTGCAAATTGACTCGATTCACCTTCTCCCTCAGCAGCTTCTGCAACTCGTCGTGTAGGACTCGATACAGCAGCTTCTGTCTCTGATGCTTTCCCACAATGCGACAGGACCCATCGGTGAACAGGGCATATCTCCTGTCATTTTCTGGTAGCTTGTTGTACAGTGGGGCTTCTTCAGCACAGATCACCTCCTCCTCTGATGACATCCCAAAGTATTTGCCTACTGGCCAGTCCATCATCACTTCCAAGATTCCTGGACGACTGGGGTTTCCTATTCTAGCCCACTGGGTAGTCAGTGCAACCCATTTGCTCCATGTAGCTTCAGTTGCATGATGTGTAGAGGGTACCCTTCCTTTGAACATCCAGCCCAGTCCTGGCAGTCGGGGTGCCAGGAGGAGCTGTGCTTCAGTACCGACCACTTCTGAAGCAGATCAAACTCCTTCATATGCTGCCAATATCTCCTTTTCGGTTGGATTGTAGCGGGCCTCAGATCCTCTGTATCCCCGACTCCAAAACCCTAGGGGTCAACCTCGAGTTTTCCCAGGTTCTTTCTGACAGAGGCTCCAGGTGGGGCCATTCTCCCTGGCTGTGGTGTAAAGCACATTCTTTACAGCTGGTCCTGTTCGGACGGGCTGAAGGCTACTGCATGAACTATTTCCTGCTTAATTTATAGAATCACAGAATCATAGAATATCCTGAGTTGGAAGGGACCCTTAAGGATCATCAAGTCCAACTCTTGATACCGCACAGGTCTACCCCAAAGTTCAGACCATTGGTGCACAATGTACTCGAATGCCATCAAACTATAAAGGGCCAGAACCCATCAGTATTCATGGAGTGATGGTGGGATCCCAGCAGTTAACTGTGTTGGAGGTGGAAGTAAGTCTGACTAAGTGAATTTGTTCAAAGGCTTGTCATTGCTCAGGGCCCCATTCAGAATCATTCTTCTTATGGGTTACTTGGTAGAGCGGGTTTATAATCAGACTGTAATTTGGAATGTGCATTCTCCAAAACCCCATGACACCTAGGAAAGTTTGTGTTTCCTTTTTGCTAGTTGGTGGAGACATAGCTGTTATTTTCTTGATCACATCCATTGGGATTTGACGACGTCCATCTTGCCATTTTATTCCTAAAAACTGGATCTCTCGTGCAGTTCCTTTAACTTTATTTTGTTTTATGGCAAAACCAGCCTCCAGAAGGATTTGGATTATTTTCTTCCCTTTCTCAAAACCTTCCTCTTCTGTGCCACCCCACACAATGATGTCATCGACGTACTGAAGGTGTTCTGGAGCTTCCCCCTGCTCCAGCACAGACTGGATCAATCCATGGCAAATGGTAGGGCTATGTTTCCACCCCTGGGGTAGCCGATTCCACGTATATTGGACTCCCCTCCAAGTAAAGGCAAACTGTGGTCTGCACTCTGCTGCTAGAGGGATGGAGAAAAATGCATTAGCGATATCAATTGTGGCATACCACTTGGCTGTCTTTGATTCCAGTTAATAGTGGAGTTCTAGCATGTCCAGCACTGCAGCGCTCAGTGGTGGTGTGACTTCAGGCCATGATAGTCCACCGTTAGTTTCCACTCACCATTAGACTTTTGCACTGGCCATATGGGACTATTAAAAGGTGAATGAGTCTTACTGATCACTCCTTGGCTCTCCAGTTGACGAATTAGCTCATGGATGGGAATCAGGGAGTCTCGGTTGGTACAATATTGCCGCCGGTGCACAGTTGTAGTAGCAATTGGCACTTGTTGTTCTTCAACCCCCGGCAACGCCACAACAAAAGGGTCCTCCGAGAGACTGGGCAAGGTAGACAACTGTTTAATGCCCTCTGTCTCTAAGGCAGCTATGCCAAAAGCCCAGCGGAACCCTTTGGGGTCCTTGAAATATCCTCTTCTAAGATAATCTATGCCAAGGATGCATGGAGCATCTGGGCCAGTCACAATACAGTATTTTTGCCACTCATTCCCAGTTAGACTTACTTCCACCTCCAATACAGTTAACTGCTGGGATCCCACCATCACTCCATGAATACTGATGGGTTCTGGCCCTTTATAGTTTGATGGCATTAGAGTACCTTGTGCACCAATGTCTACTAAAGCCTTATACTTCTGTGCATCTGACATGCCAGGCCATTGAATCCGCACAGTCCAATAAACTCGATTGTCCCTTTCCTCCCCCTGGCTGGAGGCAGGGCCCCTCTAATCCTTGTCAGAATCTTCATTCCTGTGTTTAAAGGACTGCCTGCTGGAAGTTGGAGCAGCAAACCTTTCAGAGAACCCCTTTTTTCCCCCTTTTTTTTTTTTTTTGGAACTCACATACCTGTGCCTCTAGGGTTGCGGTGGATTTTCCATTCCATTTTCTCATGTCTTCTCTATGTTCACATAGGTAAAACCACAGTATAGCACAAGATGTGTATCCACAATGTCATCTTCCTTGCACGGATGAGTGCTTACCCCTAATAGCAGAGACATTGGTTTGTACAGGGGGGGAGGAAAATAAACTCTCTTTAAGTTGCTGGACCTCTTCAAAAAGTTTCTCCAAAGTATTCTCTTTTAGTTGGTGAACACTGGTTCATTCACGTGAGGAGGAAAATAATCTCTCTTCAAGGTGGTGGACCTTTTCAGAAAGTTTCTCCAAAGTATTCTCTTTTAGTTGATGGATGCTTTCAGAAAGTTTCTCCACAGCCAAGACGCAGGCCTGTAGTGAAGAGGAGAGACTTTCTTTGTATTGCCAGAGTTATTTAGCCACATCACCCACTGAGGGTTCATCATCCTCTTTCCAGGCCATTATTGCCAATGAGCTGGCATATGATGATGGTGCACTCCGTACAAACTTCCGCCACATGGGTCGTGTACACTTGACTTCATCTGGATCTACGGGTATTTGTCCATTGTCTGAGTCCTCATAAATCACCTCCCGTACAGCTAATTCCCTCAGGTACTGGATTCCCTTCTCCATTGTGGTCCACTTGCCTGGCAGACATACAAGTTCTTCCTTGTAGGGATACCTTTCCCTTACAGTGTACAGGATACGCCTCCTGAGGCTGTAAGATTGTACTCCTTCTCCAATTTCTTTGTCAATGCCTGCATCTCTAGCAAGGGATCCCAGCTGCTTGGCTTCCCTGCCCTTTAAATCCACATAATTGGCTCCAGCATCCCAGCACCGGAGTAGCCAGGTGACAAGCTGCTCACATATGCAGCGACCAAAATCTTTTTGCACATCTCATAGCTCACACTGGTATAGGTTTCGGGTAACTACTGTTGATTTTCAACATCCCCAGCTTCATCATCCTGCATCCCTGATGGCCCAGCCTCGTCTTCTCCATACCTAGACCTAGCAGAAGACTCTCTGTGTTCTAAATGACCTGAGTCTCTATACCATTTCTTCACCTTGTCTACAGGGGCAGCTTGTACTGCTACAGCTCGTTTCTCTGACTCAGCCACAGGGTCTGCCACAGGGGTTGGAATACCCTCTACAGGGGCAACTTGCACTGCTATGGCTCATTTCTTTGGCCCAGCCACAGGAGCTGGAGTGGCTGTAGGAGCTAGAGCTGGAGTGGTTGCAGGGGTTGGAACTGGAACTGTTGCAGGAGCTGGAGAGTCTGCAGGAGCTGGAGCGGCTGCAGGATCTGGAGCTGGAACGGCAGCAGGAGCAGGAACTGGAGCGGCTGCAGGAGCAAGAACTGGAGCGGCTGCAGGAGCAGGATCTAGAGCATCTGCAGGAGCAGGAACTGGAGCAGCTGCCTGATCTGTCACTAGGTTGATAGTAGCATCAACTGCAGCTCAAAGGCATAGGCCAGGCCCCAGCATGCTACAGTGAGTTGTGTCACTTTGGAACTGCCAGAGTCATGACACTCTTTTTTCAAGAATTTTACTTTTTTTTTTTTTTTTTTTTTTTTTTTTTTTGATTTTGCAGTTGTTCAGGAGTGAATTTCCTAAACCTTGGAGGTGCCCATTATTCTAGAAACCTGCGCATATCCTCCCACACTCCCTGCCACTCACAACTGTCCCACCTCAGGACAGATCTCTGGATGAGATTCCTAAGTAGTTGTTTAACCTTAAACAAAACCTGAAGTGCATGCAAGAGACATAACAACAAGAACATGCTGGTCTGAGTATCCCAAGGATATTCAACATCTTGGAGAGTTATCGTAACTAGCTCGCGGGAGAAGAGGGTGCTGAAGGAGAAGGGGAGAGTGGAGAAGTAGGGAAAAATATATTCCCCTGTCCCCTCCACAGACTGGCTCCCTGATGAAAAAAGGCAATAGGTGTAATTGTTAACAGTTTCCGAGATACTGCTTCCAGAGTACAGAGTCGACCACAGTGTTGAGTACAAATGCCAAGTTAGAATCATGGCCAGATATTTCATCATATCGTAAGCTATTGTTACACCGCACAGTACCATAATGATCTTAAACCAGGGCCTGGAAAGGATAAACAGCATGACAGGGATCACATACAGAAAGTAACGTGCTATAAAACTCAGTTTGGAATGCAGGCACAGCAGACTTGAGATTAAAGCAATCAACATTCTGATTAGCAACTATTAAGCAGCTCTAATACTTATACCAGTTTTAGTTTAACACACTCTGGTCAGATCTGTCGTTATCTCAACCCTTCATGCCCCATGTTGGGTGCCAAAAATGACTGTTGCGGTTTAACCCGTCTGGCAGCTAAACACCACACAGCCATTCGCTTACCCTCCCCCCTCCCTCTCTGGGATGGGGGAGAGAAATGGGAAAGTGAAGACTGTGGGTTCAGATAAAAACAGTTTATTAAGAGGGGAAAATAATAATAATAATATGTACAAACAAGGGATGCACAACGCAATTGCTCACCATCCGCTGCCCAATGCCCAGCCCAACTCTGAGCAGCCAGCACCCCGCCCTGGCTAGCCACCCCTAGAGATTGTTCAGCATGACATCAGATGGTATGGAATACCCCTTTGGCCAGTTTGGGTCAGCTGTCTTGGGTCTGTCCCCTCTCAGCTCTTGCTGCACCCCCAGCCTGCCTGCTGGTGGGACAGAGCAAGAAGCTGAAAAGTCCTTGGCTTAGTGTAAGCATTGCTCTGCAGCAATTAAAGCATCAGCATGTTATCAGCACTCTTCTCATCCTAACCCAAAACATAGCACCCTACCATCTACTAGGAGGAAAAATAACTTTGTCCTAACTGAAACCAGGACAGAAAGAAAAGAAAGAAAAGAAAGAAAAGAAAGAAAGAAAGAAAGAAAGAAAGAAAGAAAGAAAGAAAGAAAGAAAGAAAGAGAGAGAGAGAAAGAAAGAAAGGAGGTAGGAAAGGAGGAAAGAAAGAAAGGAAGAAAGAAGGAATGAAAGAAGGAAGAAAGAGAGAAAGAGAAAGAAAAACATTAATATTACCATTCAGCATAACTCCTTTGTTCCTGCAGTTTAAAATTATTACTTATAGCCCATGCCAATCAATCAATTGCTTTTTCTTTAGGATCATAATTACTTTCTCCTTTTCACCTTACTGTTGTCCACTTTTTATACAGTTTGTACCACTCATTCTACCTTTTTACAGCAAAGAAGGCAGTGCTTGATTTTTCTGTTTTAGTGTCACTGGTGGGTGCAATCTTTAAATTAATTGTTGTATGTACTTCCAAGTTAAATGAGCCTCTCCTAAAAGAAGGAGAAGCATTTGTTCTCTTGCATGGAACAACAGAAATCAAATGTATAAAGCTATTCCATCTTCCCTTTTGCAAAGGAATAAACAGGCATGAAACACAACCATGTTTAACATGGAAGGAGGTGAAACAAATCTGTGTACTTGCTATGGAGTGACTTTTAAAATAACACAAATGCATTTCCAACCCTAAAATTTCCTCAGAGGGTGGGGAATAGGGCTGATATTTTGCAGTGTATGATAGGATTCATCTTCACTATTTCCCTTTTACTTTCATTTCTTCGTTGTTGTAGTTTTTGTCACCATGGAAATAATTGTAGAAGTACTACAGTATACTCAATATACAAATCCATCTGAGGTGAGAAGGTAATAGGCAATACCTGAGTTTTTCACAGTCAGTATTTGTCACAGGCAAGCTTCAGCTGCAAATTGAAAAAAAAAAAAATGCATAGAAACGATTTCAGTAAAAGGTTTTAATAGTATGTACAGACAAAAGCAACAGTAAGCAAAAAGCTATTAAAGAGCTTTGTAAGATTGTTATGTTTTTAGTTCACACAGGTGAAAGTAGACATCTTTGATTTGCATATTTCCTTATATACTACTGCCTGAGAAGACACTCCTCTCCCAGATTGAGGACATCAGTCAGACTTTGCCTTTGCATAAAGTTCTCTCTGAGCTTTGCCTCTGAGAACAGTAGGCTTCTTGAGCATACAGATGAGAGTAAACATTTCAAGGTTAAAGCCATCTTCCTACCAAATCGAGCTATGACAGATATCTCCTCCAACCAATCACTACAATGCTAAAGGTCTGAGACATGGCTGACACACATCAAGTATATTTGGTGGCTCTCACCCATTTTTCCACTCTCAGAGAGCCAAGTCCAAATACCTAGTCATTGGCAAAGGTATTTATTTTGACAACACATCTGATTTCAGACTATTAATGAATGCCTCATTATTTGCATTTACTGCATGTTGTCAGTTCTGAAGACACATGGCTTCAACCATTTTTTAATGAGTTTTCCATATATTCAGACTTTCTGTAGCTGCCTGCTAGGCAAGTAAAGTTAGCTGGTGTTAAATTCAGATGAAGTTCACCCATCTGGAACCAGAACTTGAAGGTTCCTTTATGTTGCTGCAGTGAAGATCTGGCAGCCAACCAATAGATAGCATGACTATTCACTGAACTCAACACTAGACTGCGCAACACAAGAAATCGTAGGAGAGAATTTTCACTCAGAAAAAACCCCTGTTAGAAAAATGTGATATTTATTGCCACAACACCCTAGGGGACCAGATGTAGAAGACAAGAATCCAGCTCTGGAAATTGTGAAATATTTTGTGAAGCAGGTTGACCTGGTAACTGTAGAGAACACATAACATTCTTTAAAAGTTTAACTTTTAAAATTTTAAACTTTTAAACACTGTTAAGTTTTTTTTTTTTTTTTTTTTTTTTTCCCAGGTTTGTATAATAGTACATTATATTTGTGTTTTATATACATATACTATAATATATTTCAATATTAATCGAACACTATATAT
Source organism: Heteronetta atricapilla (assembly GCA_011075105.1). NCBI lineage: Eukaryota > Metazoa > Chordata > Aves > Anseriformes > Anatidae > Heteronetta > Heteronetta atricapilla. The sequence continues at coordinate 70,531,058 of CM021763.1, forward strand.
TTATATCATATTAGATAACTATATATTATATAAGTATATGTGTTTTTATGTATATATGTATATATTTTATACATGTATATATAATATACATGTATATTATATATGTATATTTTCCTCTTGGACATTGAAACCGTTCTGTGAAGCAAAAGATAGGCACTGAATATACTGGTGATCACATACATTCTCAAAAAGACTTTTGACCAAAAATAACATTCATTATAGGTGCCAGCAAAGGCTGGCTTGGGAAATTGTGTATTGGTTCTGTAGACTGTCTTAATTCAGGAGAGGCAAAAAGAGAAATCACATAATGTTCATTTAAAAGTAGCTCTCTTCTTTACATTAATCACCCTGCTGAGCACACTGAAATGTGCTGAAACATAGTATTATGTGACACCTAAAAGACATGAGTGAAAATGGAGGTTGGGAAATTGTGAGACATGGACATCTGTTTGAATTAAAATCTAAGTATTACATAAAACTGAAAAATGCAGACAGGTGGTTGACCAAACTCAGTAAGATGGATATGACTTTGCAGAAATAGCCTTTCCGTAATGTGAAACTTAATAGAGTGGAAACATATTTCCCATTACAATGAATTCAGTGACATCTGTTGTTTCAAGATATATGATGCTTGAATAATTGCAAAGCCACCGACAATGATAGCTAGCTTTAACAAGCAGAAATCATCTCATTAAGATACTGAGAGCAGTTCTGTAGCTTGAACACAGAAGCATATAAAATATTGAGATGGGCTGCTGCTTATAGGTCCTTGCAGTCTGTTGATACACCTCTTCTCTCCATCTGCCCTTTCTTCCAAGGAGCATACTTCTGCATCTGTCAGAATAGCAGAGAATTAGCTGTCTGGAAAACTTTTCTCCATTATCAGTAATAATTAATATTGCATTGCAGAACAATCTAGCTCTTCATCTAAGATAAAGCTAATCTCTTATACTAAGTCCTTGTAAAGAATAGTATTCACTTGGGACAGCTTAGGGTCTAGAAGAACAAAAACATTTTTTTTTTTTTGCACAGGCTGAGGTGACACAGCTTGACAACAGCCAGATGGCAGTTTGGTAGTAGTGCCAGGGCAAACAGCCAGTCAGTTAGTCCTGTTCAACAGGCATCCCATTTTGAGTGATTTGGCTCACCTTATACAGGAATTTAGACTTTCCCAACTGACAAAATGTCTGAGGATTCATTGTTTAATTGTTTCCTTCTTTCCTTCCCTCCCCCCCCCCCGCCCCGACCCCTTTTTTATTTATTTGGTGTGGGGGTGGGGGGAGGAGGAAGGGAAGGAGAGGTTGGAAGGGGTGGAGTGTGGCAAAACAAGAATTCAGAAAACAGTGGTAGTTCTACCATTTTTGAAATAATAATGCTTTTATTTCCTCAAATCTCTTTCTAGATTCCTGGAAAGATATTGTATGTGTTTCTATTTCCAAGGTCCATTTTTGTGATATGAAAAACTTGTGTTTTAAACTGCTCTGCTTTCAAATCTCACCTATGAATGAAATCTCTTCTCAAAAATTAAGAAATTCTTAATGTTTAAAATTGTCTTTGGCCGTGGAAAGAAAAGGCAGCATCTAGGACTCCTTGGTTTTGTTAGTAAATTTATATGTGAAACAGAAATTCTCTAGCACTGCTACGTTGTATGAGTTGCAAATACAGGCAGGCACTTCTGTATAGTATAAATCAGCTAACTTCTGCTCTGGGTTCCTTTGCGAATTCTAATGAGAGTTTTATTGTAATCAGAATGCAATAGTGGGGGACAAAGGAAAAAATAAACAAACAAACAAAAAATCTAGTACCATGCAGACATCTATGTATCTCACAAAGAAACTATACATTATCTCCCTGAAGGTGGCACCATGGTAACTCTACAGTTCTCAATGGAAAAAAAGACACAACCTCCCTCTCTCACTGAAGTCCTGCTCTAAGATGTTGTTCTTCCTCACTCTGATTTGTCTCCTGTTTCCTGTATATACCAGTGTATTTCTGTATGTATTATATTCCTATATGTATTATATACGGGAGTATATATAATATACAGGAATATATATAATATACAGGAATATATTACATTCAGGAATATAAGTATATGTATATATGAACTGCATATTTTTTAATCGCTGGTAACAAGCTTGGTCAAAGACGATGGAAATAAAACTTTGTGACAGGTTCTGCAGAAGTATTGAAAGGAAGTTATGTGCAAGAGTGGCAGCTTAACAGAAGCATTTTCCTTGAAGTATACTTCCTGTTCTAATTCAGAACAGAACTTGTAAGGACAGTGATTCTGGCCTAAAAGCCGGTGTTTTCTACAGCTAGACAGCTGGTTTTACTCAAGTACTAAAACAAATGCCTGGCAGTGTCCCCAGATAAGTGCATGTATTGAAGTTATAAAGTTGATTAAAACTATTCTCAGAAAGTGGTGAGGCACTGGAATAGGTTACTCAGAGAAGCTGTGGATGCCCAGTCCCTGGAAGTGCTCAAGAACAGGTTGGATGAGGCCCTGAGCAACCTGGTCTAGTGGGTGGCGTCCCTGCCCATAGCAGGGGGATTGGAACTAGATTATTTTTAAGGTCCCTTCCAACCTGAGTCATTCTGTGATTCTATGATGACATGCAAGGATCAAAATTTAGTTTTATGTATCTCTATTTTATTGTGCATTTCATAATTACCAGACCAATTTCCCTGGAAACTTCTTGAAAGAAAAAGTACGTAAGTCTTATGAAACATTTCTTTTCTTAACTGAAAGTGAAAACATCATTGTAGATATGATTAAGATATAACATATGACTAAAGCTTCCTGCATAATAGAAGATGGTCATAAAACTGTATTCCAGATTTCTGCATGTTTGTCTCTTTTTTGATGAGGTTTAGCAACAGAAGTGTAGCACTATGTTTTATATACCTTGTCCTTAAAAACCCTTATATTTTAGGGGGGAAAAGAAAAAAAAAAAAAAAAAAAAAAAAAAAAAGTTACTTTCCTAGATTTCACCTCTTTGTTTTCCTAATCCTATTACAAGTTACAATTTAGTTGTTTCACTTATTGCTGTCTTTCACAATGGAGAGAGAGGTAGTAATAACATTACACCTTACCCATTTGCTTTCCTGACAGCATGTTTTAAACTTGGTATTAATTTGGTATTAAGTCTTTCATGATTGGAGTATGTTAGGGCACTGGGAGTGGGTCAAGTCTTATAACTCCTGAACTGTCTAGAAAGAAGTAGAGAAGAAGTTGATTGATTCAGGGGTCAAATAATTTGTAATTCCTTTTATATACTTATTGTAACATGCATTGTATGCATATAAGAATTTTCAGAGCAGCGGCTGTGTAGTCTGTACAAATATTCTTGCTGACACATCAAATACCTAACAATCTTGAGGAAGGATAAATTCAGTACTTTTAATTTTTACAAACTATAGTTAGTTTGGACAGTGCTAAGTGTGAAAGGATGCACTGATTTTTCAGTTTGAGCACATCTAAATGAGTTAAAACTACCTCTACCTGTCTTCAAAGTTAATTTTGTGTTAAATTTATCCAGCTCGGGTGCATGATTTTAGAAATCATGATAGCTTAACCAACTTTAGTGTGTCTATATATCATATTGTAGATTAGACTATCTGAATTATCTATTACTTATTTTCTGGTAATTAAAAGGTTTCATACTTACAGGATCAGATTCTGAAAAGTTGCTGATTTTCAGTGGAAAGTAGTGAGATTATCTCAAGGAGCCTCACTTTCTTCAGAAACAGATTCTTCTTCAGCTTCCACTTCAAGAATGTGACTATTTTTTATTTTTATTTTTTTGAGGCTTAAACTCACTAAAATCTTTTGTATTACTTTATGTATATATATATATATTTCTATAAACTTCTATATTCCAGCTTACTGAAATGTATAGATATTCAAGAGGAGATTCAGGAGTGATAGTTAAATGATAGATACTGATAGATACTGATAGATGCATTTCTGCTTTATCTTCATTTAGTAAGTAATAATTTGGCTTATACATTTTTTACGGAATGGAAAAACATTGAATCCTTAAGTGTCCATCTCAGAAATAAGAGTTTATTAGCTAGGATTGTAGATGAAAATGTGTGAAGAAACTGCAAGCGTTAAAGGAGAAGGAGAATATATTTCCTAAACTGAGAATGGTCTTTGGGAGAAGTGTTTATTAGTTAAAAGAATTAAAGGGAAGCTTTACCCATAACATACAAATGTTTTCTTTCTAACACCCTTGAGCTTTGATCCAAATTTCACCACCAATAATTTGAAACTATCAAATAACTGCGACATGGACAGACTAAAAGGAAGTATTTTGATGACAGAAGTAAGCCCTTCAGAACTCAAGAAGCTTTGATAGTAATAGCAAGCTGGTTTGGACATTTGTTTTCAGGATATGAACATAATGTTTGTAGATCAAACCAATGAAGGGGATGAGATGAAGTGCATGAGGTGGTAATGTGTAAAAAGTGGGTTGTATTAACATAGAAAACAACAACAACAACACCTTACTGTTGTATAATATTCATATCCCTGTATAATATTCATATCCCTTCCTGCTCTACTTTGGATCACCAATTTGACGGGATAGTGAGGGAAGATAATGTATGTGAATTGGGTTCCCTTCTTAACTTTTTCATGAAGTTAAGAAAACTTCATGAAAATTTAAACAATATCAAGCCACTGAATTGTGGGAATAAGTCATTTAATCATCTGTGAAAACAGATGATGGTCACAGAGACAGTGAAATAAAAAGATATCTGATACTTGAATGCTATTAATGACCATAAACATAGATTAAACAATGTCTCTCTGGAAATATTTTTATAAGGAAGTTGCTTAAAACAAAAACAAACAAACAAAAAAATCATCTTCAGTTTCCCAAGATTTATGTCTTGATCAATAAAATATATTAGATGTATTTCTCTTGCTCTTGTACTACAGTCAGGACTTGAGGGTGGTAGCTATGCCCACAGAACCATTAGTATATTAGTATATACTCCAGAACACATCTCCACTATGTAAATTTGGACTACAAACAAGGCAGGATTCTTAAAAGGAGGGAGAATTAAAGGCAAAGAAGTCATATTGTTTTGTGAATACATTTATCTTCTGCATATGATGACTGAGGACTGGATTCAGAAAACCAGAACTTGTGTTCTAGTCCTCCTCCTTCTGGTTTGGATGAGTCTGGATCTTTACCAGTCAGAAAATGAAGTAACATGAAAATGAAAGCTCTTGGTCTTATTCTAAAGCATACAAGCATGTATCTAAGGAGTTCTAGCCTAAACTAAACAATTCATTGAACTCAGAATCAGTCTATTGTTTTTAGTACAATATTTGAATTTACAGCAGGATAGCAGAGATCATTCTCAAGGTGTTGGGATTCCCTTGTTGGAATGGCCCAGGAAAAATGCAGTTATCCCGTTCTTGTTCATTCTCATTCAGGTTCTATAAGGAACTAAATGGTTTAATCTTTGAATTTAATAGCAGAGGTATGCAATCATACCTACTCAACATTGGTCTAAATAATATTCTAGAACCTAAAAGAATGGCACTTGTTTTATTACTTGCATAGCTCTTTAAGTATTTTAAATTTGAAAAGTATTTATTCAAAAAGTATTTGAAATTTTAAAACAGTTACTTTTTGCTTAGGCTATCCTTGGAAGTCCATGGCTTTTAGAAACTTTAAATAATCTGATGTTATTTTCATTTATTTATTTATTTTTCCCAAAGATGTCAAAGGTAAGAAACATACTTACATACTCAGACCACACTCACTTACTTAGACTAAATCTCTCTTTTACCTGACCTAAGAGTGTTTTTTGGAGTGATTATGAAAGCTTTCAGCATAATATCAGGGGTCATAACATGATAATCAGCAACTGCTGTAACACTCAAATCTAAATGAATAACTTCTGCAGCAGAGCAGGGGATCGGGACAGGCAAGGCTATTTTCCCAGCATCGAGGCCACTTGAGGCAGCCGAGGGATCCGCCATGACCCGGCAGCCCTCCTGACGGACGCTGGCGAGGTGTAGGTGGAGCCAACAGCACCTTCTCCCTGGCTGTTCAGAAGCAGCCCCTAGGGAGCGCAAGCGACCAGGAGGGCGGCAACCAGAACAGGAAAACAGGGCAGGGTGCGTCGGAAGGGTGGGGTGTGGCAGTTTGTGCAGCAGTTCCTGCAGGCAGGGCGAGCAGGGAGGGCTCATCAGCGCTCCTTTGCTGCAGTCCTTCCCTTTGGTACTTCTAACCTGCTTGCGAGGAACCTGGCCATGGTATCAACCAGGCAGAAAGCCATGGCCTCTGCATCTCTCACAGCTTCTCCAGCCACGGTCACCGATGTGGCTACTCAGATGGAGGGCTTGGGGAAACATGTGGCCATCCAGGTCTTCAGCTGCAGGGTGTGCCTGAGTCTGCTGTTGGTATCCGACAGCAGCAGCGAGGGGTATGCCTGTGGGAGGTGTGTACAGACTGAAGAGCTGCTCAGCCAGGTAGCGGAGCTTCAGGAAGAGGTGAGCAGGATGAGGAGCATCAGGGAGTCGGAGAGGGAAATTGACTGGTGGAGGTGTACTCTACCCTCTCTGAGACAGACTCACGAGCCTGCCACAGGACAAGTGTCTCCTGCTACGCAGAAGACAAAAGTTCCCTCTTCCCAACAGGCAGCAGGAGAGGACCTAAGCCAAGGCGGGGAATGAAGGCAGGTTACTGTTTGGGGTGGTAGGCAAGCCCTGTCCCTCCCCACCTCTCCTTCCCATCTACCTCTATATAACAGGTACGAGGGTCTAGAACATGACAGTCTGAACAATGAGGTAGATGAAACACTGTACCAGTTGGAGAGGGTGCCTAAGGTAAGGCAACCTACTCCCCGCATTGCTACATCATCTGTCAGAAAAAGAAAGAAGGGTTATTGTCATGGGGGACTCCCTTCTGAAAGGGACAGAGGGCCCAATATGCCAACCAGACCCAACCCACAGGGAAGTCTGTTGCCTCCCTGGGGCTCGGGTGAGAGACTTTGCTAAGAAAGTCAAGCACCTGGTACGGCCCACTAACTACTACCTGCTACTGGTCTTTCAGACTGGTAATGACGAGGTAACAACAAGAAGTCCAAGAGCGATCAAAAGAGACCTTAGGGCTTTGGGATGACTACTTAAAGGATCAGGGGCACAAGTTGTGTTTGCCTCTGTCCTTCCAATAGGGGGGCTCAATGCTAACAGGCAGGCTCATCACATTAACACGTGGCTTCAGGACTGGTGTAACCAGTGGAACTTTGGGTTCTTTGATCACGGGAAGGTCTACATGACACCAGGCCTGCTGGCACCAGATGAGATGTGCCTCTCTCAGAGAAGGGTGAGGATTTTTGGTCAGGAGATGGCAGGGCTGATAGATAGGGCTTTAAACTAGAGTTGAAGGTGGAAGGGGATAAAACCAGGCATGCTGGTGATGAGCTAAGGGATGGTGCGCTTGAATCAGAGGGACTTTGTTCCAGTGAGGACCTTCGGTCAGATCCACAAGGTGTTGTGTGTAGGGAGGCTCATTTTAAGTGCTTCTACATAAACGTACGCAGTATGAGGAATAAAAGGGATGAGCTAGAAGTCTTGGCCCAGTCCCACAGCTACAACATCATCAGCATAAGTGAAACCTGGTGGGATGAGTCCTGTGGCTGGTGTGCTGAAATAGATGGTTACAGGCTCTTCAGGAAGGACAGGCAAGGTAGGTGAGGTGGAGGGGTGGTGATGTATGTGAAGCATGGGCTGGGCTGTGTGGAACTTCAGGTTGGCGATGGTAAAGTTGAGAGCCTCTGCGTAAGGATTAAGGTCCTCCCACTGTGGGAGTGGGATGCAGATAGAAGGAGTAGAATGGGACAGGTAAATGACTGGCTGAGGGGATGGCGTCTGGATCAGGGATTTGGGTATTTTGATCTTGGGCCATCCTTTGAGAGACAGGGTATGTGGGCTGCGGACAGACACCAACTGAGTAAGTGGGGTGCAACCGTACTGGGGAGCAAGCTCTCTGGGCTGATTACCAGGGCTTTAAACTAGGTTTGATGGGGGAAGGGAGGGAAGCTAAAAGTGACAGAGAAGGGCTGGGGGAAGTCGTCACTACTGTCACTGTTGAAGACAGGGAAAAACCTGCTTCCCTAAAGTGCCTGTACACCAATGCACAGAGCATTGGAAATAAACAGGATGAGCTCAAGATGTGTGTTCGGTCACGGGGCCACGATCTCATTGTGATCACTGAGACGTGGTGGGACAGCTCGCATGACTGGAACACTGTAATGGAGGGTTATGTCCTCTTTAGGAAAGACAGGCTGGGGAAGAAAGGGGGTGGCATTGCCCTTTATGTGAGGGAGCAATTAGAGTGCACCTAGCTACACCTGGGGGAGGGTGAAGGACAAGTGGAAAGCTTGTGGGTGAGAATTAAGGGGTGGGCTGGTATGGGAGACATGGTGGTTGGGGTCTACTACAGGTCACCAGGTCAGGACAAGGATGTCAATGAGGCCTTCTATGAGCAGCTGATAGTAGCCTCATGATCACGAGTGCTGGTCCTCATGGGGGACTTCAATTACTCTGACATCTGCTGGGTAAGCAACTCAGCTGGGCATGCGCAGTCCAAACAGTTCCTACAATGAGTTGAAGACAACTTTCTGACACAGGTGGTGGAGGAGACGACGAGGCAGGGGGTGCTGCTGGACCTTGTTCTCACTGACAGGGATGGCCTTGTTAAGGATGTGAAGGTTGGGGGCAGCTTAGGATGCAGTGACCATGAGATGATGGAGTTCCAGATGGAACTGGGCAGAAGAAGGAAGGCTAAAAGCAGGATTGCTACCCTGGACTTTCGAAGAGCCAACTTTGACCTCTTCCAGGACCTGCTGGGGAGCATCTCATGGGCTAGGTTGCTTGATGGAAAGGGGGCTTGTGAGAGCTGGGCTACATTTAAGCAGCACTTCTTCCAAGCTCAGGAGGTGCATCCCGAAGAGTAGGAAATCAAGGAAGGGGGGCAGGAAACCTGAGTGGATGAGCAAGGAGTTCATCGATAAGATCAAAAGGAAGAGGAAGGTCTATAAAATGTGGAAAAAGGGCCTGTCCTCTTGGGAAGAGTATAGATGTGATATCAGGGCCTGCAGGGATGCGACAAGGAAGGCTAAAACCCACCTAGAGATGAGGCTTGCTAAAGAGATAAAGGATAATAATAAGTTTTTTTTTTTTTTTTTCAATTTTTTATCATCCATAATTTAGTAAGGGGCACACTGTGGCCCCCCTCCCAATCGGGGGGGGGGGGGTCCAGGTCACGAAAGATTCCGAGAAGGCAGAGATACTGAATGCTTTCTTTGCTTCAGTCTTTGCTTCAAGGACAACCTCCCCCCTCCTGCCCCCCCCCCCCCCAGGTCTCCTTGCCCCAGCAAGAAGACAAAGGGTCTGGGAAATGGAGGGCTCCCCCCGGTAGATGTGAGAGTGGTTCGGGAGTGTCTGAGTGGGCTCAATGCACACAAATCCATGGGTCCCGATGGGATGCATCTGCGTGTGCTAAAGGGGCTGGCAGACGTAGTCGCCGAACCGCTCTCTATCATCTTTGAAATGTCTTGGAGAACAAGTGAGGTGCCTGAAGACTGGAGGATAGCCAATGTCACCTTGGTCTTCAAGAAGGGCAGGAAGGAGGATCCAGGAAACTATAGGCCAGTCATTTTCACCTCTGTCCCTGGAAAGGTGTTGGAGCAGCTTGTTCTGGGTGTCATCTCCAAGCAATTGGAAGAGAAGAATGTTATGAGGAGTAGTCAGCATGGATTCACCAAGGGGAAGTTGTGCTTGACCAACATCATTGCCTACTATGATGGCATCACCAGCTGGGTAGATGGGGGGAGAGCAATGGCTGTCATCTACCTTGACTTTAGCAAGGCTTTCAATACTGTCTCCCATGACATCCTTCTAGCAAAGCTGAGAAAGCGTGAGATAGATGAGTGGACAGCAAGGTGGGCAGAGAACTGGCTGACTGGCTGAGCTCAGAGGATGGTGATCAGCAGAGCAGAGTCTGGCTGGAGGCCTGTGACTAGCGGTGTTCCCCAGGGGTTGGTGCTGGGTCTGGTCTTGTTCAAATCTTCATCAACGACCTTGATGAAGGAATAGTGTCTGCCCTCAGCAAGTACGCTGATGACACAAAGCTGGGAGGAGTGGCTGACACACCAGAGGTCTTGCTGCCATTCAGCAAGACCTGGACTGGCTGGAGAGATGGGCAGGAAGAAACCAGATGCAATTTAATAAGAGTAAGTGTAGAGTCCTGCACCTGGGAAGGAACAACCGGACGTGTCAGTACAGGCTGGGGGACGACCTGCTGGAGAGGAGCTCTGCGGAGAAAGACCTGGGGGTCCTGGTAGATGACACGTTGACCATGTGCCAGCAGTGTGCACTTGTGGCCAAGAAGGCTAATGGGATCTTGGCATGCATTAAACGGAGAGTGGCCAGCAGGTCAAGGGAGGTGATCCTCCCCCTCTACTCTGCCCTGGTCAGGCCTCACCTGGAGTACTGTGTCCAGTTCTGGGCTCCCCAGTACAAAAAAGACAGGGATCTCCTGGAAAGAGTCCAGCGGAGGGCCACAAAGATGATACGGGGCCTGGAGGGGGGATCTTGTCAATGTCTATAAATATCTGAGGGGTGGGAGACGGAATGATGTAGCCAACCTCTTCTCAGTGGCTTGTGGGGATAGGACAAGGTGAAATGGCCGCAAAATAGTACACAGGAAGTTCTGCACCGACATGCAAAAGAACTTCTTCATGGTGAGGGTGATGGAACACTGGAACAGGCTGCCTAGAGAGGTTGTGGAGTCTCTTTCTCTGGAGATATTCAAGGCCTGTCTGGATGCCTACCTGGGCAGCCTGCTCTGAGGATCCTGCTTTGCAGGGGGATTGGACCCAATGATCTTTTGAGGTCCCTTCCAACCCCTACAGTTCTGTATATCTGTGTATCTGTGTGTATAGAGGGGATGTCATTGTGGGAGTCTATTACAGACCACCTGGCCAGGATGACAACGATTAATTATTCTTTGGAGAACTGAGAGATGCCTTGAGATCAACTTCCCTTGTCCTTATGGGGGACTTCAACCTGCCAGACATCAACTGGGATTACCACACAGCTGACACAAGCAAATCCAGGAGGTTCATAAAGCACCTCAATGATAACTTCCTAGTGCAGGTGCTAAGGGAGCCAACTAGGAAAGGTGTTCTCTTAGACCTGTTGCTGGAGAACAGAGAGGGTTTTGTGGGAGACATGGCAATTGGCAGCAGTCTCGGTCATAGTGACCATGAAGTGGTTGAATTTAGAATTTGTGGTGACAGAAGGAAAACTGCCACCAAAACTTCAGCCCTGGATATGGGGAGAGATGGACTTCAGGCTGCTCAGGGAACTAGTTGGCAAGGTCCCCTGGGAAACTACATTTGAAGGCATGGGTGTCCATCAGTGCTGGTTAGGCTTTAAGCACTGCCTCCTAAAAGCCCAAGATCAAGAAATTCCAAAATATCAGAAGTCAGTCAAGCGGGGCAGCAGGCTGGCCTGGCTGACCAGTGATCTTCTACTGGAGCTTAGGCAAAAAAAATAAAGTGTACAGCTGTTGGAAGGAAGGTCAGGCAACGAGGAAGGAATACAGGTATGCTGATTGTGTTTGTAGAGAGAAAATTCGTATGGCTAAAGCCCAACTAGAGTTGAAGCTGGCCATGTCTGTGGGAGACAATATTTTTTTTTTTTTTTTTTTTCAGATATGTGAACAGAAAAAGGAGAACCAAGGAAAACACAGGTCTGCTGCTTGATGGGGAAGGTCAATTCACAGACAATGACATGGGCAAAGCAGAGATGTTTAATGCCTTCTTCACTTCTGTCTTCAGTGCTGATTATGGGCTTTGGGACCCTGGGTGCCCTGTGCTGGAGGACCTTGATGGTGGGAATAACAAACTCCCAACCGACCCTGAATGTGTGCAGGATTTGCTGCTCCACCTGGATCCATACAAGTCCATGGGTCTGGATGGGATTCATCCCAGGGTGCTTAAAGAGATGGCTGATGTAATCGCAGGACCTCTCTCAATTATTTTTCAATGATCTTGGGAATCTGGAGAGGTCCTGATAGACCAGAAGCTGGCAAATGTTGTGCCAATTTTCAAGAAGGGTAAGAAAGAAGAGCCTGGCAACTACAGGCCTGTCAGTCTCATGTCAGTGCCTGATAAAATTATGGAGAAGATGCTTCTTGAGGCTATTGAAATGCACCTGGGGGACAATGCAGTCATTGGTCCCAGCCAATGTGGGTTCCTGAGGGGGTAAGTCCTGCCTAACAAATTTGATTTCCTTTTACAATAAGATCATCAGTCTAGTCGACCAAGGGAAACCAGCTGATGTGATCTTTTTGGACTTCAGCAAGGCTTTCGACACAATTTCCCATAGGATCCTACTGGATAAAATGTCCAGCATACAGCTTAACAAAAACATCATCCGATGGGTGAGCAATTGGCTGACGGGCAGGGCTCAAAGGATTGCCGTAAATGGGGTCACATCAGACTGGCGGAAGGTCTCTAGTGGGGTCCCTCAAGGCTCTATCTTAGGACCAGTCCTCTTCAATGTTTTTATAAATGATTTGGATGTAGGGCCAGAAGGTGTTTTGAGCAAATTTGCCGACGACACCAAACTTGGAGGAGTTGTAGGCTCGGAGGAGAGTGGAAAGGCCTTGCAGAGAGGTCTGGACGGGCCGGAGAACTGAGCGATCACCAACCACATGAAAGTTAACCAAAGCAAGTGCCAGGTCCTGCAGATTGGACGAGGTAACTCTGGCTGTACACGCAGACTGGGCAATGAGACGCTGGAGTGCAGCCCCGCAGAGAGGGATCTGAGGGTTGTGGTTGACAGCAAGTTAAATATGAGGCAGCAGTGTGCCTTGGCAGCCAGGAGGGCCAACCGTATCCTGGGGTGCATCAAACATGGCATCACTAGTAGGGCAAGTGAAGTGATTGTCCTGCTCTACTCTGCGCTGGTGCGGCCTCACTTTGAGTATTGTGTGCAGTTCTGGGCACCACAGTACAAAAAGTACATTCAACTGTTAGAGAGTGTCCAGAGGAGGGCAACGAAGATGGTGAGTGGCCTGGAAGGGATGACATATGAAAAGTGGCTGAGGTCACTGGGCCTGGTCATCCTAGAGAAGAGGAGGCTGAGGGGAGACCTCACTGCGGTCTACAACTTCCTTGTGAGGGGGATTGAAGAGGAGGGTGACCTATTCTCCATAAACACCAGTGATAGGACCCGTGGGAACGGGGTGAAGCTGAGGCAGGGGAAGTTCAGACTAGATATCAAGGAGGATATTTTTTACTGAGAGGGTGGTTGCACACTGGAACAGGCTCCCCAGTGAAGTAGTCACTGCACCAAGCCTGTATGTATGTAAGAAACGTTTGGACTGTGCACTAAGTCACATTGTCTAAACTTTTGGGTAGACCTGTGAGGTGCCAGGAATTGGACTTGATGATCCTTATGGGTCCCTTCCAACTCGGAATATTCTATGATTCTATGATTCTATTACACTAAGGACAGCATAACTATGAAAGTTGTGCTTTAACAACTTTAACAATCCAATGAACAATCCCTTATAAAATCTTAGACAAACTGAGGGAAATCTGATGGACTAAACAGAAGCAGGAATTTCCTAATGGATATCTGTAGAACAGATAGACCCAGTACAAGAACAGATTGATGTATCTAGCTTTCCTTGCTGTTATTAACCTGACCTGCTTTCCCAAAGCAAGAAAGAATCCTTCTTCCATTTAAGTAGTAAAATCTTTTCTATGAGTGTAAATTGAAGGTAGAAGAAATCAGTTTCATGGTACTTTGTCAAAGTACCATGGCAAAAGTCCCAAGTGAAAAAAAGATATGTGGAAATTTATTCACACTTCAGAAGATGCCTGCACTGAATGTCTTCCAAGGTTCAAGTACTCTGAGCAGCTTTTATATATGCCTACTAATAATTAATTAGACTGTTAAATGTTATGACACGGTAAACCAGGTGCAAGGTATAGAGGATGGGGAGTCACACACAGTACAACCTCAGAGTGATTTGTAAAACTGATATAAAATTTCTTGGACCATAATGAAGAAACTGTGCGTGTGGTGGCCTTCACAGTAAATAAATAAATAAATAAATAAATAAATAAAATTAGTGACACATTTTGCAAATCAAAGGATCTCAAATATGTTGCATTGCATCTTATGTGGCAAACCTACTATTTGTCCAAATAATACTGTGTACCAGATATGCAAATTTGATTTGGGGACTTCACATTATTATAACAAACCTTACACAGCACTAATTGCTCTATTTTCTATTCTTTCATCTACTGTCCAACTTCATTTTTAGTGTAACGCTAAAGAACAATTTTGTGTAGTAAGAATACACATATATTTCAACATATGTAAAATATTAGTTGTATTAAAACAGAAAACCTGAAACTGACTTCTGAACTTCTTATTGTAGTGAAAAACAAATCAAACCACCCAATCAATCAACCAACCAACCAAAAAGTTAATTTGAAAAATCTAACTAAACCCTGGTAAATTACATGGTCAATTAAAACGAGGTAAAAAAAGAACATAGTGAAATTCTTACAAGATTTTCATTACTAAGTTTTCTTACAAAGATGCACTATTGCATAAACCATTAAATATATAATTAATTAAATAAATAAAGATTGAAGTGAGCCTCTAAACTCGTAGAGGACTGTATAGTTACATTATTTTCTTGTCTTAAATACTGCCAATCTCAAATAAGATAACATATTTTCTAGACAATAAATAAATAAATAAATAAATTTTGTGTGCTTACAAACATTAACTAGGTTGATAGATAAGAGCTGGTATAATCTTTAATGTATATGTTTTAAGGAGGATTTTATGGTCACTGAAATTTGAATGTGTCCCTTGTGTCTGATAACTTAGCATATGAAACCTTCATTTGCTTTTCAGATCCATAGTACTGCATTTTTCTGATGAAACTGTGTTACTAAGGGAAGATTTAAATGCTGGCCCAATCAAAAATTCTAACTTTTAAATTGAAAGTTTGAATTTTCAAATTTGTACAAATTGGTAAGTTATATCCCACAAAACAGAAGAGAGATCTCTTCCTCCCCCTTCCCCTTTTTTTCATCTCTGATGAAAAAAAAGAAAGAGGGATATTACTCAATTACTGCACTGGTAAAGAAGATGTAAACAAGTCTACACAGAGAATGACAGTTCCATATTTACTTTTTTTTTTTTTTTTTTTTTCAAGGGCTGTTCGGTCTCACACTGGAGAAAGGCTATTTTTTAGTCATACCATATCCTGCTGGGTGCAGTGCCAGCCAGTGTGGTAGTAGCCCCAACTTCTTGTTAGTCTTCAGTTTCTATAAAAATAATTTTTCATCCCAAATGTTTCCAAAGCAGACAAAACAGAGTTCTGTTTTTTCCTCTTTTCCAGACAACCTTTTGTTAAATATTTCAGGTTTCAGAGCATAGGGTCTTTCTGAGAAATTGTCCTTTTGCCAAGCAGTTCTGGTATTTAATCAACTCCAAATGCCTTGCTACTACTATTTAGGTATTTAAGTACCAGTATGGTTTTAAATGCATAGATATGTAAGGGTGTGTTTAGCTGAGCAAATTTCAGTTCTCTTGGAAGTCACTTTTTTGGCAGAATTAGTTCTTTCAAAACTCTTGATAAACAAAAAGATCCTGAGGGTTTAGTATTATGTTGATTTTAATAGGAATTATATATTATAAACGGCTTTTCATAGTATTATATCACATAAGTGAAATCAGACGGTTTTGTTCAATTTCAGACCAAAGCACATTCTTAAAATCCATCAATCACTCAATCAATCATGCTATGTTTACATGTACATTATTTATGTTTTCTTTTAACTTATCCTGATTTTTTTGTTGTTTGTTTGTTTGAACATTTATGATCATTTCTTATCTTAATGTTTATTTGTTTTTTCAAAGTTCCACAACTGGACTTGTGTTGGTAGTAAAAAATAAAAGCATATACAGGAGTAGAAAGTCAGGAAGATGTCTATAACATTTAAATTTAAACATGTCTATAACATTTAAATTTATAACTTTTAAACAAAAAGTTCCTTGAGACAAACAGTGACAAAAATCAAGTGTCATACAAAAACAAACACACACACATATGTATAGCTAAGATTCTTTTGCCCAGAGACTATCTGCCTTTCACTGTCTTTTCTTTCTTTTTAAACTCCAGATTGATATTCATTAATTCTTCTTGTGTAGACAAAAATACCAAACATGTAAAAACTTGCCAGGTCTTCTTGTGCAGCATTCACCCCTTGGCCGTAATTTTTATTATTTTAATTGTACAGGGCTTTTGAAAGCACTGAAGCATTGAAGTGCACCATCTACATGCTTCAGATTGAGTGTTCAAGCAGTAAACTCTCTCAGTGTGAGAATATCACTACTGCACTAGAGTATCTTGGCATGAGCAAGACAAGTTATTATGAACTTAAATGTAACAAAAATCAGAAACACACTATGAATATCCTTTAGCATTGGCACATCCTGTACCCCTGGTTTGAATATGGAATTAATGAAAACAACAAAGTTTATTCAAATCCCGATTGTTTTGTTTGCTTAGGTAAATTCATCTTCCTTGGCAGAATATACAGATAAGTTTATCAAATGTGGTTACTTAGTAATTTAGCACATCTACACAGAATTCTTTCATGTATAGTGAGGCTGGATGCATGCAGATTCCATTTGTGTTTAGTTTTGTTTTGACAAGCAGCAATAAGCCCACCTACATATTTCTAATATACACAGCAAAGAAGTTCAGAAAGAGGTTTTATACTCTGTGTCAAATATTTTTTTCACTACAGTCTAAGCATATGTTTCATACATGTATTTTTCTTAATTCTTTGCAACAGTAAGTATTGACACACGTTTTTCCATGTTTCTTTTAATATTTTTTAAAGGAGCACCCAGTGTATTTTCAGAGTTGAATTAAGGACAAAATTTATGTAAATTTTGTAGGTTTATCTATTTATTGATTTATTAATATCAGAAATATTGTAATTCTACTAATGCTTCTCACATTTATATCTTTCAGCTAAGTTGTTTACAGAGCAAGACAAATACTAGAATCATGGAATCCTTTCCCAGGAATAACAACCAGATTTTTAAAACAAGTGCTCTCTTGAAAGTATAATATAAAGTAGGTATGTCACATTGAGTTTTAACCCAGAATAAATTTCCCCATAGCAATGTAAGTTTATCATAAATCAGAAAACCCACTTGAGAAAAAAAGTAAATATTGAGGAAACAAAATTTGATGGAGCACATCTACAACTGTAATTACAACTCTGACTGAATACCTCCTTCATCTACATTTTCATACCATACATCTCAACCTTTTAAAATGTAAACCAAACATGAAACACCTTTGTTATTACATAAAATTCTGGAGAAACTTGCACTAAGAAGAGATCATTTATACATAAGTTACAGCCTCTGCAAACATTTTCTGCAAATTCCTCCTGCCTACATGACTGTGTCTTTTGACATAAGTGTCAATCAAAATGTGTGACTGTGTCAGAAGTCAAAACCTGTGTTGTTGCTTTGATATGATGGCAGACACTGCTGGAAGTGCTTGCCACCATTGAGAGCTCAAATCACTGCAAAACTGCCTTGGATTCTGGAGTGGGCAAAGTCCTCACAGTCAGTGAGCACACCACTGCCATCTCTTCTGCTCTTCTGTCAAGCAGGCAGATAACATGGGCTGAGCAGTTGACCTGAACACTGTTACAGATAGCACAGATCTGTGCAATGCCTAGGTTTATTATTTCTTTTACTCCATTTAAACTCAATGAATTATAAACGATATGTTAGTAAACTGGTCGTGTGAAAAACAATTTTTTCAATTATTTTGATTGATCTAGTTTCTTTGCATGCCAGGCTTGTCTGTGTGCTAGCACAATAATATTAGTGTGCTAGTACCAGTAAAAGAAATCAGGAGTTCGAGGTTAAATTTTATTAACATTATGGATTTTTAAACCTTATCCACAGAACAGTGCATTTATTTCACAGAATTTAA
Source organism: Heteronetta atricapilla (assembly GCA_011075105.1). Lineage (NCBI taxonomy): Eukaryota > Metazoa > Chordata > Aves > Anseriformes > Anatidae > Heteronetta > Heteronetta atricapilla. Next base: position 70,549,159 of record CM021763.1, read on the forward strand.
ACCAGATTTTCAGTATTTCTTCCCTGTACTAACAGTAGTTTTTTAAAAGTTAAAGGCATTAAGCTGTAGTTATACTAAAATCAGCCTCCTTGACATATAAGAGGGAAGGAAGGGAAGTAGAAGGTATGTTTATCTTTCATATATCTGCAGACATCTGCAAAAATTTTCCAATAGCAAATTTGTCATTCAAATCTTTTTGTGAAAAATTAAGGTGACATGCTGGTCCATTAGAATAAGATAATAAAATATGAACTCTTAAACATAAAACAAACAAACAAACAAACAAAAAATCTACCATGTAAGCAAGACAACCAGGACAAATTAATTTCAAAATATATATGCCAACTATTTTTTTTTTTCAAGAAATGGAAAAGCTTATATTGCATGCTAACAATTTATTTTAGGAGTTAGTCTTACCAAGGTGTATTTATTTTCATTTTTGACTAATTCTTAAAGTCTGGGGATTGAAAACAGTTCACAATAACTGCACTAAAAGCATTTATTAAACTTGATCTGTATTTCCACATTTCCCTTCCCTTCCCTTCCCTTCCCTTCCCTTCCCTTCCCTTCCCTTCCCTTCCCTTCCC
>CM021763.1:70560777-70591658 GCA_011075105.1 Heteronetta atricapilla
TTTTTCCCAAGAACCTTCCAGTGTTGAAGTTAGCAACTGGTTAAATAATTGCCTTTCACTATTTTTTTTTTTTTTGGCTCTTAAATTTCCATATTAAGTATCATTGTTTTATCAAATTGTTTATCAAACAATCAATAATTTTTTCAGCTTTTATTCATTGTTATTGCCTGGAATATGTGGCCAAACATTCTTCTTTTCAATATACTTCCTACAAAGTTAAGGAGAATAATTTCTGATTCCCACGTAGAAACAGAAAAAAACGTCTTACTTAGAGGTAGAAATCTCCCCTGTGCCTTAAGCATAATGTCATCAAACAGCAAGAACAAGAGCTTCTGACTCTGATTGGTGCTCCTTTTTTATGTAGTTGGGTGAGAGAAAAATTATCTCCCACTGCCAACTTTTTATAAGATTTTAGTCTGAACTGACAAAAAGACCTTGAGCTTTCAAGGCTCAAGACTTGAAAGCCAATTCAAAAACAGCATTAATTTTCATTTATTTTTCAGAGGTAAAGGTAATCGAGCCACATGGTGATGTCTTTTTATTACACATCATAAAGACATACATAAGAAAGAATAAAGTTTCTTGGAAGTTCTGATCTGTTTTTGTTATTGCTGCTGTTGCTTTTATTTATGCCACAAAAATACATGAAGTTCAGGGTTCTTGTAAAAGAAATCTGAAACCTTCAGGGTTTTTGTGAAAATAGCTATGAAATGGGCATAATTTTTCTTTTCTTTTTTTCTTTCTTTCTTTTTTTTTTTTTGACTGACTCCGTGTAGAAAGTAAAACTGACTCCATCTGATGGTCCACTGTAAAAGAAGACATTGGAATCACAATGGATTTTGAGCCTAATTACTTTTAGAAATAATTCTTATATTTTTACCCCAGAAAAGGTAGCAAACCTCAGATATCATTATGGTGAATTTTACAATAAATTAGGGACTGCTAAACCTTAAATATCATGCAGCTGATATACAATGTGATAAATGACTGAGTCCCAAATAGGATTCTAATTAAAGGTTGTTATTTATTAAGCGAATAGAGGCAAGCAAACAGTGCTGGGTGCACCAGGAGTCTCTGCTCCACCAAGACGCACACCTATTACATCAGGTGGCTGATTTTTATGCTCCTAGACTATTCATCACTATCATCCTATATCCTAGACATATTCATCACTATTCCTAGAAAAGGCAGGGTTATTATAATTAGTTCTCAGAATCCAAACCCTCTCCAGACGCATGCGTCCATCAGTCTCTGGTGGTCTTTCTGGGGGGTCTCTTGTGCTGAAGGCTCATAGTCTTCCTCCCAGGCTTTGTCCTTCAGTCATCCTTCAACTCCCCCTTTCTCCTTATTTGGTGGCTTGGGCAGCGTCCCATGCAAAAGTTAGCAGTTTCCTAAAAAAACCTCTTCGGTCCTCTTATCTCCCAGACTAGAGTCTCAGTGTTTGCCCTTCAAATCCTCTATTTACTCTATTATTTATTTTATTGCTGGACTGTTCCTTTGCATGATACAAGAACTATGTACACTAGTCACTCTGTTTTTCTTAACTAGAAGTTTATATTTCATCATGCGACCCTAGCATTGTTCCATATTGACAGGAATCAAATGAACACATTTGAACACATTTCACATACAAGATGAATTACTTGATCTGTGGAGATTTAATAATAAAAAGGTAAAATAACTTTTTTGTATAACAAGTATAAGAACACTAGTTTTCTATGGTTTTATTCTATATTTTTCCACCCATGTAAACCTATATGTTATCCTTATTTATGTATACCACATTGACAGATTTTGCTTACCTAGACAGATATAATCAATGTTGTTTGTAGTGTGGCAATTACTTTGATGGCTCTATAAAACCTACACCAATATTTTATTAAGGTGAGGATAAACAATACCTAAATAACTATATACATTTTACATCTGTTTAAAATATTGTGCATACAAATAGTAATAATAATGTCTATTTATTTTATTTTCCTACTATTGTGTTTTAATATATTTGGTTTTGTTATTCTAGTTTTTATACTCCTTTAAACAGTATCTTAACAAAAATCATGAGTAAAATGATCGATAGTGAGCAATGCATACAATAATGTTATCTGTTTTCTGATAACAACTGCCTATACAGTTTTTTACTCAATGTAAACATCATGCTCATGATCCAACACTGTGTTGAATCCATACTTAGTCTTTAGGTTCTTTTTTTTTTATTATTATTTTTTCCTCAAAAGGCAGCAATGTTTATATGTGAGAATGTGAGAATAACCTTTAAAACAATGATGTATTGGAAAATCATCTTGATAATATTTTCTGAAAATATTCTCTGTGATGGCTAATGGAGAAGAAAACATACGAGTGAATTTCTCCTCTTGAAGGTGTCTCATTCTCCCGTCTTTTTAAAGAAAATAGTTCTGATTATTGAAATTCACCTTTTGTCAGAAGAATCAAGTTTCGTTCATAGCACTTCTATTAATCCATGTGATTAGGTGCTTATCATCTGAATTAATGATAATTGTTCAGTCTGTTCAAATGTTTAGGTCTCTCTCCTTGCATCAGTGAATGTAAAATTATGCCATCAGTTTAGCTACATATATGTGGCAGAATGTCAGAAATTATCTGCATTTGTATGGAGAAGAATATTGCAAGGAAGTGTCAAGTCAGTTAGCCTATTTTGAACCTCAGTTCCATCCTCCATTTGTGTTTTGATTATGCAGCTAAGTACAACATAGCACACTACCATATCAGAGCAATATCATGGTTACATACAGTGCAGAGTAAGTGGAATGTAATAGCAGCACAGAAATAGTCACTCCAATTGCAGAAGGTTGTTGTGCAGGAAAGCAAGGTTCTTTAAAAAAATGCATTGCTTCAATCAACACTGACTGTGACAAAAAGATAAAGAACGGCTCTGGGAGATCATTTATGCTGCTAAATTCAGTCTACCTGCATTATCTGAGGAAAGAAAAGTCAAGTGAAATCTGATTTCATTGATCACTTTAGTTGACCAATGAAAAATGTCATTCTGATCATGTCAGCATGATCAGACTATAGTAAAGGCTAATATGTCTGTCTTCATTTTTAAGTCTTTAATTTACATTTCTCTTTCAGATAAAGACAGAGCAGACTGGAAGCTCTTGATCTTTTATTTTAAAATATTCATTTTGAAATGGTATTAAAAAGAATCATTAAGGAAAATGTTAGTGAATATCATTGAGTCTCCAGAAATTCCATATGCTATTGCAAGTAAGGAAGATGGGCTTTACAAAAAAAAAAAAAAAAAAAAAAAAAAAAAAAAAACAAAAAATGGTGCCACAAGGCAGAAAAATAAAAGGATTGTGAAGGTTGTCTTCATGTAGTCATGTCTGTGGCTGCTCACAGACATACAGAATTATGATATTTAAAAGACCTTCCTATAAGTCCTGCCACCCCAAAAAATAGGTATATTACAGCAAAGCAGTAGTAGAAGAAATATAAGTGAAATAAGCAATAAGAGGGAACAAACAAACAAAAATCTCACCCTTTATTTGTGCTGCTTGCTGTGATATTAAGGCATAAAACAGTGATTCACTAAAATAGATTCTCATTTTGATGATAAACACATGTGCTAGATTTTTCTCTTCCCATCCCATTTGCATTAGTTTTTATGTAGCCACTCAGTAGATACAAACTGGAATTAACACTGAGATGAAGGGTTTAGAGAACAAGCCACAGTTCACAATTCTGATTATAACTGGCAGGGCTATATCATGAGGGATACTTATCCTAAGTTGTTTTATTAGTTTTAAGTGGAAAATTGCAGACTCATTCCTAAAATCCATCTGGTTCACATTGTGAAGTCTTTGGATGAAAAAGGAAAAAAAAGGAGAGAAAATTAGGAAGTGATGGTAAGTAACATTCTCCAAATGCATTCAATTTATTGGTAAATACAAATGTTCTCCTACCAAAATCATCAGAAATGAATTCAGATCTGCTTTGGAAAGAGTATGTACTGCCAACAGGTAAAGAGAACCATTCTGTTGTGGTGTTCTGTTGTGTTCTATTTGATAATTAAACAGGCTTGATACACCGCCATTTCAGAGTTCTGTTGACCTTCACATGGGCTGAATCAGGCATGTTATGACTAAGGGGAAAGGAAGAATGCAGAAATAGATGAAAATCAAAGATAATTTTAAAAGAAATTTAATATTTTTTAATTATTATTAAGCTTTTAAAAATCCCTGTGCTAGAAGACTGCAATCACACAGAACATGGGTGAGAGATACTATCCTCATGCAGTAAAAAGCATTACTCTTCTGCTTTAGATACCACACAGGAAATCTGAAACTAGTCTGAAACTGATTTGAAGCTTTACCTCATAAAATAGAAACCAAAAATATATAATATGAAAAAAAGATGTCATCATCTACTTATGTCTCATTCCTGAGAAGAAACCTTAATTTTCCCGTAGTTTGTATCAGAACTTCAGTGGCCTCCAGAAATGTAAATGGTTTGACCTGCCAGCCTCAAAGAACCAGAGCCTCATTATTCTTTTTTAAATTTTCTTTTTTTTTTTTTCTTTTTTTTTCTTTTTTTTCTCTCAAGGAGTAGAGCATCACTCTCTCTAGCATCTCACTTAGATTGTAATAAACAAGTTAGTTGCAAAGTCTTCTCTTCAGTGCATGCATAGCTTAATGTTCTATTAGAACTCTTGATTAATGGATGTTTCAACTCCTAAGTTCTGGCAATGTGTTAATGATTATAATAACAAAGTAATGTGAACTGAAAAGAAAGAAAAAATAATCAAGTATTTGAAATAAGGAGATAGAAATAACCAGCTTTTCCCTGCATAATATATTTGCACAGGTTGTAGTCCACGTATACATGTAAATGATTAAAATCTAATAAGCAATGATAACAGACTTTGATTTTCATCAAATAACTTTACACTGAATATATGCTAATTTAAAGTAGCAGTATAAATGGTTTAGTGCAATCAGCAGTGCCTATATAGAAAGAGTCCTGTCTTCAGGTTGTGCTAAATGTGCTTCACTTCTGCCTGCAGCAATAAGGTAGCATAAACGTTTAGTTGTCAATGAAAACTACTGCAAAATTACCGCTCTGCATCTGGGTGTCTACAGAAGGAGCTGTTTGGGACTGCTGTGGTGGATAAAATATACGGCAGGGACATGATTCCTTTAATGTGTATCCCTCTTGATATCTTTTCCTTGCTTGCTGTTGAAAGAATTTTGTACACCTTTCAGATCTCATTGAACTTAAAGGGTTGCACTCTTTTAGACAGGATCTGGGAGTTGTCTTGGAGTCAATATATGTTATGCTTTATAAATATATAATCTACCTCTCAGCTTTCTGAGAGTAGAATTAAAATGTTTCTCTTCAGACCTATGGATCTATGTATTTTATTTGCTGATTGGATGAGTATGATTATATCACCAGCAACATCTGAGTTATTTGAATGGTATGAAAATAAAATTAGTAATATATTTGTACTATAGTAAGGAAAGGGAAAATACTTGCTTGTGAACATTTGAATTTTTCTTTTATTTTAATCACGGCTGTGAAAAGCTTGATAGCAGGCCAGTGAATGTTCACGTGAGATGATTTCAAGAGCATTAGACTACTCATAAATGAATTCTAGTTATATGTGTGTAGAGATTAAAATGAATGAGTAGAACTATTAATCCACTCTGCATTGCTGAAGACAATAGATAAGGAATGCAGGTTCTTATCCTATTTGCAAGTCAGCAAACACATGACTCATGAGGTGAGGAATGCCTGACCTCATTATGATCTGCCAGGCCCATTTCTTTCCTTCCTATCAGCAGTGCTGAAAGAAGAAAGAAGGAACACATTTGCCTTTTGTCAAAAAATCATCTGGATATACACTAAAATTTGTCTTGTTTTAAAACTTAGTTTCTGTCCTTGCCAAGAACATTCACTCTGTCACAGAAATTAGCATGAAAGCAACAGCTCTTACTGAGTCATCAAATCTTTTTCATTTGCTATCCTTTCTCTAGAGCCTCTCTATCTCTTTCTACAATCCTCTGCCAAGTGATTTTACATCAGAAGAAAACACTATTACAGTATGGAACTGAAACACTGAAATATTGCAGGCCATTATTTCTTCAAGGTAGGCCAAAATTTTTTTCTAATATTTTTATGTGGCAAGATTCCATGTTTCTTTTTCTCTCCTTTCCCCAATGCTGTTAAGATGGAATTAATTTCACTTTGCCCTGTTTTGTGGTTTTGTATGTATGCTTGTTTGTTTTCTGATTCTTAATTGGGCTACAAATTTCCTTTTTTCCCTTTTTTTATTTTTTATTTTTTCAAATAGATCTTGTTCCTTTGTAACTCATGTATAATTGAAAAAGCTTTTCTCTGAATGTTTTAGGAATTATTTTACACTAGATACTTACTGTTACTCAAAAGTTTTGTTCACATAGGTATTCCCACATAGGAAGGTTACACCTGAATGCTTGCAAATTAACATAATAATAACAACAACAACATTAATAATATAATAATAATAAAAAAGAATAGCATCACTTACCCATTTTATCTATAGATAGCAAATGCGATGTCCATTTATGAGAAGGGATGGCAGGATGAACTGAGTAACTACTAGACTGTCAGTCTGATTTCAGTGCCAGGGAAAGTTATGGAGCAGATCATCTTGAGTTCAGTCAACATGGGTTTATGAAAGATAGGTCCTGCCTAATCTTCTACAACAAGGTGACATGCTTAGTGGATGAGGGAAAGGCTGTGGGTCTTGCCTACCTAGATTTTAACAAAGCTTTTGACACTGTTTCTAAGAGCTTTCTCCAGAGAAACTGGCAGTTCAGGGATGGCAGGCATACGACTTACTGTGTAAAAAATAGGCTGCGTGGCTGGGCCCAAGGAGAGTTGTGGTGAAAGGAGTTAAATCCAGTTGGATGTTAGTCACTAGTGGTATCCTCCATGGCTCACTGGGGCCCTCTAGACAAGGGAATCAAATGCACTGTTAGTAATTTTGCAGAAGATATCAAGTTAGACATGGATGTTGATCTGCACTTGGTGGCTCTACAGAGACATCTGGATAGGCTGGACAGATGAGCTGAGGTCAGCTATATGAAGTTCAACAAGGCCAGGAGTTGGGTCCTTCACTTGGGGCACAACAACCCCATGCCGTGCTGTGGGAAGAGTGGCTGGAAAGAAGCCTGGTGCAAAGGGAGCTGTCAGTATTGGTTGATAGTCAGCTGAACATGAGCCAGCATTGTGTTCAGGTGGCCAAGAAGGCTAACAGCATCCTGGCTTGTAATCAAAAGCAGTGTGGCCAGCAGGACCAGAGAGGTGATTGTCCCCCTGTACTCAGCTCTGGTGAGACCGCACCTTGAGTACAGTGTTCAGTTTTGGGCCCCTCACAACAGAAAGGACATTGAGGTGCTGGAGTGTGTCCAGAGAAGGGCAACGAAGCTGGTGAAATGTCTAGAGAACAGGTCTTATGAGTAGCAGCTGAGAGAGCTAGTGTTTAGCTTGGAGAAAAAAAGGCTCAGGTAAGACTGTGCTCTACAGTTAGCTTAAAGGAGGGTACAGTGAAGGGGGATTGATCTCTTCTCCCAAACACTAAGTGATAAGATGAGGGGTAATGGTTTCAAGATGTTCCAGGGGAGATTTAAGTTGGATATGAGGAAAGATTTCTTCGCTGAGCAGGTTGGGAGGCATTGGAATGGACAGGCTGCCCAGGGAAATGATTGAGTCACCATCCCTGGAGGCATTCAAAAAATGTGTAGTTGTGGTACTTAGGGACATGGCTTAGTGGTAGACCTGTCAGTGCTAGGTAAAAGATTGGACTTGATGATCTTAGAAGTCTTTTGCAACCTAAATGATTCTATGATTCTATATCTTTTGGGGATGTTATTTGGCAGGTTTGGGATAGCCTGAAGCCTTTGAAATCTGAGGCAAAAAAAATGTAGCAAAGTCAAAATTCACTCTGATACTAGAAAAAGTATACTATGCTGCTAAGAAGATTGCTAGTTAATCAGCAAGTATAAATGGGTCATAATTGCTTGTGGTTATGAACCAATTTGAAAAAGAATCTAGAGATACAATTATGCAAATGGCTCTAATTAAAACACCACTGTGAATAAATAAATCCTCATTATTTTCTTCATACAGTAATCATTATGTATACAACCTTAACTAAAATCATTGATGCACAAGAGTGATAACACTAATACTATTTACCTAAATAAGAATGGGTACTGTAAAATTACAATTACAGCAGTGCATGAGAGGACAGTTGAATTGAATTAGTACTGTCTACATGTTCTGATGGAGTCATAAATCACAAAAGCAAACTAAATAGTACTGTGTCTCATGCTTTGTGATAGCAAAACTATCAAACTAGTGCTGTGGAGAAATAAATCTCGGCAGGTTGTCTTCTCATGAATATATGAGAGCTGTTGTAGACATTTCTGTGATCAGCTGTCACACTACAATGAAATTCTGGCTCCAAGGATGGACAAACTAGGGATTTGGATGCCTTTCTTAGGGAATGATATGAGCAAAGCAGCTGGGACTGAGACATCTGCTTAAACAGTCCTCCCATCTGGTCAGATGCAGTCCAGCCTTCGTAAGCAGATTCTCCAGTTTTGATCAGTCATTCCATCTACTTACTGATACTGGAAATGGTGATTTAGATGATAGAAATCAATCATCTGGAACAAGCAGATAAATACTTTTAAAAAAATATATATATATATATATAATATTAATTATATTACACTTGCTGTATTATTTTGTTTTGTTTTATTTTGTTCTATTAAAAATAAAAGAAAAAAAATCTTACTATGGATTAGTGGATTATAAATATATACTCTGTATCATATGGATAAATTTGTGTTAGAGAAGATAAAGTTAGTCACAAAGCCTCTTGTAGGGAATTTCTCCCATCTTCAGAAACCTTTATCTTACTGTTCAGAAACCTAACTTTTTCTTCCAAGAAATAAATATACTCCAAAATTAGAGTCTATTACTACCTAAGCTACTCCTACGTAGACTTCAGGACAGTTGGAATGTGTGAAAGTGAGTGGGTTCATACAATTCCACTAGATTTTGAAATATATCAGAGATTCACCTACAGAATCTACTGCTATTGGGTAACATGAGGATTGGATTCCACTTGTATTTTACCTTTAATCTCTTGAAAATACATGCCAGATACAGAATAGCTAACCCATAAACATTTGTATGAGTGTGAACACATGCAAACCATGAACATGCATTTTGTAGTTGTATTTAAAGAAAAGATTTTCTTAATTGCCTGTACTAAGTAAAATGCTGTGCAATTCTATTACGAAGCAGCCATGTGTGTTTTGCATTTAATTTCTGTGATGATCAGACATGTCATATCCAGGATATTGTAGAGCTGTTGGAGTTATCTCCTCTGTAAGCCTCTGACTATATGCACATAGAGGAACAGACCTTATTTAGACATCTCATATAAAACCACACTAGAGTTTTTCAGCCAAATCTTTAATATGAGTAGAAATTGATTCAAGTGAATAGCAATCATTGAAATTTAAATATATTTTAAAGGAGACATCTTGAACCATATCTTACTTCTTACTTTATTAGAAAATAGTAGTGTTACAGTATGGCATAAACCATAATTAATGACTCAAGCTTTTTTTTTTTTTTTTTTTTTTTTTTTTTTTTAACAAATATTTGGTAAAAGAAACTATTTTGATTACATTCCAAAAACAGACCAAATTATCTATAAACAAGGAGATATCTAAGGAGAAGTGAAGGGTTTCATACTGAAAATGGTAACACATGGAAAAATTCAGTCCAGTTTTGCATTTGCAGCATGGGCTGTAGGTTGACAAGAAGCTCAACATGAGCTGGCAATGTGCACTTGCAGACCAGAAAGCCAATGGTATCCTGGGCTGCATCAAAAGAAGTGTGGCCAGCATGTCAAGGGAAGTGATTCTTCCCTTCTACTCTGCTCTCATGAGACCCCACCTAGACTAGTGCATTCAGGTCTGGGGTGCCCAGTACAAGAAGGACATGGAATTATTAGAATGAGTCCAGAGGAGGGCTCTGAAGATAGTTAGAGGGCTGGAGAACCTCTCCTATGAAGACAGGCTGAGGGAGTTGGGGTTGTTCAGCCTGGAGAAGAGAAGGCTCTGGGGAGACCTTATTGAGGCCTTCCAGGAGGCCTACAAGAAAACAAGAAAGAGACTACTCTGACACTTTTCAGGGAGTGTAGTGATAGGACAAAGTTATGGCTCATTTAGGTACATGGCTAGCAAGTTCCCGAGTGGAAACAAAGTCCTGCAACTCCTTCTACAGCAAGACTATACTTTTTTATGGTAACTGAGCATCTGGCTTCTATAAATTCTAAGCTGTTTAACCAGAATGCACTGCACATTTCATGATGAAGATAACTCCCTTTACTACAGCCTTTCTATTGCATAAAAGCAATGGTTTGGTAAAAGGCTGGATTCTACAGGTTGATAACTAAACAAAAAATCTAGAGTAGAACAGTTCTGTGTCAAATAAAACTTCTACATTTTCAAAAGATTTTAAATACAATGCATACCATAATCAGCAAGTAAATGAGCTAAATTCATAGTATTATGCTATACTGTTCCCTACTTCTTAATGTTCCCATTGTCACAGACAGAACATTTGGCCAACATATCAGTAGAAAGGAAAAACTGAACATTTCTAAATGTTATTTTGCGCTTTTTATAGGTTGCATATAGATAATCATTATTTTTTTATTACTTGCAGAGAAACTAGCCCAGAAACACACACACACACACATTAAATTATTATCATAAATATTATATAAAACATTAATAAGATTAAGGAGAGTGTGAACACTGTGTTGCATTATTTTTATAGTGTAAGGTAATGTTTTATTGTTCAGTGGATGGATCTGTAATGAACAATAATATTCATGTTTTTTTTTTTTTTTTTTTTTTTTTTTTTTTTGAAATTGTGCTCTCATTTTAACTCCCCTAGCCTATGCAGAGAAATTTTTCTTCCTGGCTCAGTGAATGAAAATGCAACATCTTTCAGAAACTGTATATATTATTTTAAAATAGTGTGTATTGAAGTAGAGTTATGGAGATCTTTTGCTGTTAGGCACTTTCATTTACTCACCTTATCATAATCATTAAATAATAAAATCACATTTCATATTCAAGAGTACCACAATATTGGTATTACTATTCTGAATGTAATTCTCATTCACACCTTGAAATGAGTTTTTTTTTCTAGCCAAAAAAGTACATTATAGTTCAGGAGCATGGTCTAGGAAGATAAGATTCTCAGGCCCAAACAGAAAGACTATAACAGTAGCCTGATAAGCTTTCCAGTAAGATTGCAATGTGATTTATTTATGGTAATTAGTTAATTTAGATTGATCAACGTGCTGTCTGCTCCAGCAAAAATGAGACCATTGGCTGTCTTCACTTGTGCATAGGCAATGGGTTCCAGCATTGGTTGTGATGCCACACCTGAGGGCAGCCACCACCTATCACCCAGTGACACAGGGATGCCTGTCTGCCCACAATCTTGTAGTGAAGGTGACAAGCAAGGAAAGCTTCATGCTGACTGCAAGTGGATGCTCAGGCTTAACATGAGAAAAAATGACACACTGCATCACCAGTTTCCCTTTATAAAATTGAGTGCCCCTTCATTACTGAAAACTACAAGAGGTGCTAAATATACTAAACAAGTAATATAAGTTAAGAAAGTTAGAGTAGAGAAAGAATGATCTGATCTTATGTACATTGTAGTTTGGGCTTCTGTATTTATTTTTCAGGCACTTGTAATGCTTCTTGATGTAGTTAGTTCAGGGTTACCTTTATTCTGTTTTTATTTTCTTCTCCATTCTCATATCCTTAGTTTTTGTCAGAAATAAATTGAATGGTGAAGAGCCACAAGACCACTATCACAACTTGCAGTGATACGCTGCATGAGCTTTTGCTTGAGCTTTTAATTTTTATTCTTTTCCTAAGCAGAAATTACCTTGTGGATAGAGATAACTATCCTGGGAGGCACCAACAAGATGCACCCACACAAACCAGAACACCAGGGGAGGAGGGTGTTTTCTCCCACTGTTTTTAGTGATCAAATCTGGCTTGTAGCCCTCTGGCTCCCCATGAGGTTCAGTCCTTAGAATGTTGTTGGACACTTGTGTCTGTTTTCCCTTCTGTGGGACTGCAATGAGATGACCAATGTGGTAGATTAAGTCAGAGTAGCAGATATTATCTAAGTTGAATTTAGCAGGACTTTTTACATTCCCACAAGATCCTCATAATAAACTGATGCAGTATACATAAGATAAAATCATAATTAAATGTACAGAAAACTGAGCTGACAGACCCAAAGGGTTGTAATCAAAAGCATGAAGTCCACATGGAGGCCTGTCACAACTGATCCTAGAGGTTAGTACCATGACCAATAATGTTTAACCTGTTCACTAATGACCTATCTGGATGGGTCAGAGTACACCCTCAGCTGGCAGACAATAAAAAACTGAGACTCAGAACTGGTACCTCCAAAGATACCTTCCAAACTAAGGAATTCTGTGATTGTTCCTTGAAAATCTATTGCTAGGAAAAACAAATAAACAAACAAACATACCAAATACATATTTCTGCCACAGAACAAATAGTCTTAACAACCAAAACCAACTACTGTTTAAATTTGAAAAAATCTTCTGAATCATGAGGGAAGGAGATTCCAGACTGGCTTTTTCATGAAAGAATTAGGATGATGATAGCAGGGGAACAAATCTTATTTATATAGTTTATTTGGATTTTGCCTATCAAAGTGAGCAATTAGTTTGGTTCATAAGGGGAGACTAGAAAACCAAAATTCCAGAAATTCCTTTTCTGAATGCTTTTATCAGCACCATGTCACTTCTTAAGTAGCACGGTTTAAACCAAGGAAAGACATTTTTCTTATCACAAAACTCTTTTTGGTAACATCTTTTTATAAACAAAATAATAAAAAAAAAATGTTGCAATGATTAAGCTATAAAACTTTTTAAAATTTTCCTATAGTCAGAAAGCTATACTTTTTTGATGCCAGGAACTGTATTATTGCTGGAGTACTACAAGAAATACATTTTGTCCAAATACATTATCTCTAATTGGTTCTTGAACTGTCATTAAGCCTTCTTTTCTTCACAGAGTTGATTTTTTCAATTTATGCATCCATTATGATCAAAGAGGATGTAGTACTAATTGTGTTGGTTTCTTCTGGAACACATATAAATAATGCCTTAAGAAACTATCTTACTTTTTGATCAGACATTTACCATTTCTTTAGGACCAAAGGTAACTGAATGAGGTTGAATCAGAGAAAGTTCAGATTGGGTGTTCAGAGAAGGTTCTTCACTGAGAGGGTGTTAGGGCATTGGGACAAGCTCCCCAGGGAAGCAGTCATGGCAACAAGCCTACCAGAAGTCAAGAAGCATTTGGACACAATCCATATCTGATTATAAATAAATCAGTCAATTTTAAGTCAGTTAATTTTTTATGTAACTTTGTCCACCTTCCTTTCAAAATATGATAAACCACACCTTAAAAGATGTCTACATCTACATACATACAGACTCTAAGGGGTCATGTAAAAGAGAAGCTAGGGTGTAAAATTATTTGAAATAAAGATAAATGCATATGATTTCAGAATATGATCATTTTATGTTATGAAATCTTACTACTCATTTTTAAATCTGGAGTGTTACACATACTTTTTAGACCTTTATTTTGTAATATAAATTTTTATCAGAACCTCCTGTTGGAATAAAATATTCAGTAAAAGTTGCACATTTCATACATATTAGTCCACCTTAAAATGACATCATATGTCAGCAAAAAGGTGGCTGGATAGTAGGTCAACAACTAATCAGATTTACAATGTTAATTAAATATCTAACATGTTGCCATGAAAACATGTATTAATATCATCCAGAAGTTTGTGAAAGATGTACACAGCCGAATCTGATATTTTCCTTGAATATTCTCTGAACTGGTGTACTGGGTCTGGCTCGGATGTTAACTTTCCCTGCAGCAGCCCATACAGTGTTATGCTCTGCACTTGTAGCTAAAACAGCAGTGGTATCACACTGGTGTTGTGTCTGCTGCTGAGAAGTGCTGGCACAGCATCAGGACTTTCCCTAGGGGGTGGGCAAAAAAATGAGAAACATCACCAGGGCAGCTGACACAAACCAACCAAAGGGATATTCCATACCATATGATGTCACACTCAGCAATAAAAGGTGGGAAAAGGAAGAAGAGGGAAGGGGTGGGCTCTCATTGTGAAAACCTCTGTCCTCCTCCCAGACACCAGCTACGTGGTCAAGCATCGCTTATTTGTGGGAAGTAGAGAGTAATTTTTTTTTTCCTCTGCACTTCCACATAACCTTTACTTGTTTTGTTATTCCTTTTCCCCCTTCCTCTTCCCCTTTTCCCTTTTTTTTTTTTCCCTTTAGTTGAATTGTTTAATTAATAATATTTCCTTAATAATATATTTTTCTCTTCATTAAAATTATCCTTATCTCAACCCGTGAGTTGTTTTTTTTCTCCTTTACTTCTTCCCCTCCTCATCTGAGGAGGGGGAGTGAGAGAGCGGTTGTGGTGTTAAGTTGCCTAACACGGTCAAACCACCACAACTGGGGAAGACTGTTATAAACAGACATATTAGATGGAGAGAGCTTATTTAACGCCAGTGATCTGTCTAAAAGTCATTATGTGTGGAAATAGAATTAAAGGAATTCCTAGACCATTCCGGTTGATGATAATCAACTAATTCATAGTGATGAATATTAGAAACAACTAGTCTGAGAACAAGTAAATTACATATAGAAAACATATACCTCTGTCTGACATTAATTTCACAGATATAATTGTTTATTTGACTCTGAATTCCAAACAAAATCCACCAGTTACAAGAAAAATTGGTATGAGCTTTTTTATTTGTTTGTATGGTTTTTTGTTTGTTTGTTTTTGTTTGTTTATAGCTATAATGTTTCTTTCCCATAAGAACACGATTGTAAGGAATTTAAGCGTTTTTTCTTTTTCTTTCTTTCTTTCTTTCTTTCTTTCTTTCTTTCTTTCTTTCTTTCTTCCTTCCTTCCTTCCTTCCTTCCTTCCTTCCTTCCTTCCTTCCTTCCTTCTTTCTTTCTTTCTTTCTTTCTTTCTTTCTTTCTTTCTTTCTTTCTTCCTTCCTTCCTTCCTTCCTTCCTTCCTTCCTTCCTTCCTTCCTTCCTTCCTTTCTTTCTTTCTTTCTTTCTTTCTTTCTTTCTTTCTTTCTTTCTTTCTTTCTTTCTTTCTTTCTTTCTTTCTTTCTTTCTTCTTTCTCTTCCTAACTTCCTATATTCCTAACTTCCTATATTCCTAACTTCCTATATTCCTAACTTCCTTCCTTCCTTTCTTTCTTTCTCCCTCCCTCCCTCCCTCCCTCCCTCCCTCCTTTCGTCATCTAGTTCCAACCCCTCTGTCACAGGCAGGGATGGAACCCACTACATCACTTTGCTCAGGGCCTCATCTGACTTCCTCTCAAACACCTCCACCTCTGTATGCTACCTGTTCTACCCCATGAGTGAAGAATTTCCTCCTAACCTCTAATTTAAATTTCCCCTCATAGCCCTCCTCTGGATTTGTAATATGTTCCTTTCCTTCTTGTGCTGGCAGCCCCAGAGCTGAACACAGCACTTCAGGCAGGATTTCAAGAGAGTGAAGAAGAGGGGGAGAATCAGCTCCCTTAGCCTGGTGGCCACACTTCTTTTGATGCAGCCTGGAACAGGGTTGACTTTCTGGGCTGCAAGTGCACACTGCCAACTCACGTATACCTTCTCATAAACCAACACCCAGAAGTCCTCTTTATAACTCTTCACAATCCATTCTCCACCCAGCCTGTATTTGTGCTTAGCCCCAGCTTTTCAGGACATTGCACTTGGCATGGTTGAACTTCATGACTTTTGCATGGGCGCACCTCTCAGGTCTGTCCAGGTCCCTCTGGATGGTGTCCCTTCCCTCCAGCATGTCGAACACGTTTGAGGTGGTTTTACCCATGCGGGCAGTTGAGCTCCACCACAACTGCTCTCACTCTCCCTCCTCAGAGTGAAAAGGGGAGAAAATATGTTGTAAAGGGCTCTGGGGTTAAGGGTTAAGGACAGCGAGATCTCTCAACAATTATTGTCACGAGCAAAACAGGCTCAGCATAGGGAGATTAATATAATTTATTACCTATTACTAACAAGCTAGAGAAGTGAGAAGCAATAAAAACAAACTAAAAACACATTTCTGCAATCCAACCTCTTCTACGTCTTCCACCTTGACTGAAGCAGGTAAACAGCGAAATGGTGGGGGTGGTCAGTAACACTTTGTCTCCGCAGCTCCTTTATGGTCACTCTCTTTGCTCCAAATGGGATTCCTCCTATAGGATGCCATCCTTCCTCATCTAACCCCATGTGTGTTTCCCCCAGGCAGCAGCTCTTCATGAATGGCTCCAAATATGGATCTGCACCACCAGGGGCCATCTGTCAGGATGGGCTACTCCAACACAGGTTCCCTATGGGTGGTGGCTCCCCTCAGACTGTGAGAAAAATCTCAATAATTTTCTTCAGACAGGATCTTCTCTTAAGCTATTTTATGCATGATTGCAATGGCAGGTGTCCTCCCAATTAGGAGCGCATTAGAGTAAACATATATATATATATAAACATATAATATATATCATGTATATTAATGTATATTAATGTATATAACATATATGTAAACATATAAGCATGTAGTAAACAAACCTTTTATTTCCTATTACCTGACACCTGATCACCTCCCCTATTGCCTTATTGGCTGAGTACTACAGGTTCACAAGCTACTCAACACTCCTCTATACCGTATGTGTATACATACATATATATTTTTGATCAACCCTTTAATTTTATTTATTTATTTATTTATTTATTACTGTTCTCACACTGCTCATCCCATTTTTCTAAGTCTTCTATCTTATTTTGGAACAGTGAGGCTTTCTAATGTCCACTTATCTACTTAGCATTTCTCTTTGTTATGACTAGACAACTACCTTCGACTACGGAAGGTTAGTTTTGCAGTGCAAAAACACACTCTATTTCAAAAACATGTTCTACTGCAAAAACACAACTTAGTTTCTCACAAGACCCCCTGCTTCTGTGTGGGCTCCTCTCCATGGGCTGCAGCGCCAGCCCGGGGGCTGCTCCTGCAGAGGCTCTCCATGGGCCTCAGCCTCCTCCAGGCCACATCCACCTGCTCCACCAGGGGCTCCTCCACAGGCTGCAGCATGGAGATCTGCTCCATGTGTGACCCATGGGCTGCAGGGGGACAGCCCGCTCCACCGGGTGCCTCAGGCTAAATGCTGCTCCATCCTTGGAGCACCTCCTGCCCTCCTGCTGCTTTGCCCTTGGGGACTGCAGGGCTGGTTCCCACCCCTCACTCTCCCAGCTGCTTTTCTGCAGCAGTTTTTCTTCCTTTTCTTAAATATGCTCTCCCAGAGGTGCAAACACCATTGCTTAATGCCTCAGCTCTGGGTAGTGGTGGTTTTCTTTGGAAATGGCTGAGACTGGCCATTACCTAACATGGGGCAGCTTCTGAATTTTTCTCACAGAGACAAGCCTTGCTTCACAGTTCAGTAGCTGTAAGATCAGTCTATTTTGCTTCATGAGTGAACTGAACAGCAAGAGTTCAACATTAAATACTCTGTGGAAACTGTCTAAATAAAAATAAGGTCTTTGGAAGGATTATTATTAAGCTCAGTGCAGTGCTCCTGTTATAATTGGACTCCTTGCCATAGAGGAATCAAAAGTTGTTAATTAAGTTATATTGAATAGGCTAGTTAATGATAAACAGAAATAAATATTTCTGGAAGAATCTCTCTTCCCTTTTGGTTAAGCTAGGAATGGAACATCCCAAGCTTTGTGCCTAAAATATATGTTTAGGAATTAAATAAAAGTGAAGCACCTTTCCTTAACATCCAGCCTACCCTCTGCAGTTGCATCTTCATCCTGTTCCCTTGTATCCTGTTGCTGTTACCAGAGAGCAGAGATCAGTGCTTACCCTTCCACTCCCCCAGATGAGGAAACCGTATTGCCGCCATGTAGTTTCCCTTCAGGCTCCTCTTTTTTAAGTTGAACAAACCAAGTGACCCCAGTTACTCCTCGTAGGTCTTCCCTTCTAGACCTTTAACGACCTTTGTTGCCCCCCCTTTCAATGCTCTCTAATAGTTCAATGTTAAATTTTGGTGCCCAGTGCTTATCTGATGAAAGACATTTTGTATAATAGAAAGTGCAGTGTTGCAAAGGCTTTCTTCCAGCTTATATTCTTTTGAGAAAAATAGGTAATAGAAGGTGAAGGGACAGGTGAAAACCAAGCCAATACCAAAACCACATTTATTGATTTGGGGCTCTATATTTAACTAACCAGCACTTAACAACGTGTTGTAACACTACATCTGTGAAATGCATTTATTAAATACAGATATAGATGTGGATATATGCCTTTGGCAAATGACATCTTCTCCTTTCAGAAATGCTATCTAAACATAGCTCTACTTTTCACTCCACTTGTTGCATTTCAATAGGGCATGTTGCATATAGGTTTTGCAAGCAAAGTTTGTTACTAATAAAAAGTTCCTGATTTTTTTTCATATGTGATACCAACATTGCACTCTTGACCATTGCAATAAACTTATTAATTTAATTTAATTTAATTTAATTATTATTGTTTTATTTTATTCTATTATTTTATTTTATTGTATTTTATGTATTTTATTTTATTTTATATTTTATTTTATGTATTTTATTTTATTTATTTTATTTTATTTATTTTATTTTTTAAACATAGAGAATTGTGGTTTTGCCACTTCTATAGTTTTGGTTTACTGAGTATATCAACAGTTGGACCCCAGAATGGAAATCCAAGTATGCGAGACGGACAGATCCCACCACCTACATAAAGAGGGTGAAGACACTAGGTAGACCCAGGACAGTGACTTCAGGACACAGCACTGAGTATTTCTACCCAGCAGCATAGACTTCCATTCTGTTATAGACACAGCACACAAACCTGTGAAAATTACTGATGTTTCTTCTTGACACTTCTGAAGATCTATGTCTATGCCCAACAGTTGTATGCTTCTAGTGTGTGCTATTCCATATCTGTGAATTTTGTTACTGCTGTCTGTGTTTCTCAGTCTCCTTTGGTGGAGTGGAGAGTTTTAAAGCCATGAAAAGAGTAATTGAATAGTGCTACTGTGTAACCAGAAATATATATACTACCATGTCACAATAGAATAGAGCCATCATATACTGATTATCCATTTATCTTTACCAGGGAAAGTATAAGTAATTTTACTCCCTACCCTGAGATTATCACTGTCAACCACTGTGTTGGCTACTTCAATAACAAACAAGTAATTCTTCCCCCAGGAGAATGTTTGATGTTTCACTGTTTTACAGAAGAAAGATCTTTCTTTCTACCAACATTGCAAAAAATTAATGTTATATTTCAATTGGACCATAATTCAAAATGAACCATGAAAAGAGGCTACACAACTTCAGTTAAATAAGAGTATAATTTTATATTTATTTCTGAAATATTTCTAATATTTCATTGCTGTGTTTCTTTGTTGTCCAACACCACCCCCACAACTCCTGCTATGAAAAGCCGCCTCACAGCATATGCATTAAGGATATTAACAGTATCATCCAGTGAAAGACAACTTCAGATATATGTTATTAATCCACTTCATGCTTTCCAAGCAAGTAACATTTTATTTTATTTTATGTTTTTCCCAGGCAAAATAATCTATACAGAACCCAATAAAATGAAATGCAAGCTGTATTTCTAGTTGTAGAATCCTGGAATTTTGAGAGTTTAGGCCTCTTCATGATTTTGACTCTACATGCTAAATTACTATAAAAATAATTATCATTCACAAGGTTCAGATATGATTTTTCATAGTTTGTGAATATTGGTTCGGAGACTGTAGTCTATAGCAGTGTTTTATCTATCTATCTATCTATCTATCTATCTATCTATCTATCTATCTATCTAATTTCCCATCAGATAAATCTAAAAAATAAGTTTGCTCACAGAATTTGAAAGACAAACTTGGGACCATGGGCTGTGTGTACCTATTAGTAAAGCTTAAAATCAGATATTTAAAAATAAGTTTTCAGTTAAAACAAGTAAACCTAACCTGATCTTAAAGAAGGTTTGTGGAAAGGCTAGAAATCATGTAAAAAAAGCATGCCTGGAATGGCTTGTAGGCTCACAAAGACAAGATAAGCTGTTTTCAAGCTCAATTTGCAGTACATCTTCTTCTGTTTTTCTATTATGCTTGTAAGTCAGCTTAACTATGAGTTCCAACATGGATTTGTACTTTAAACACTTGCCTTTCATAAGACAAATAATATTGAGGCAGCCTTAGTAAACAATTTTCTGAAACTATATGCATACTAGCAAGAATATTTAAGCACATTCTATATTTCAGTATAGTGCTTGGCAGTGAGGTAGGAAATGAGGTAAAATCTTTCCTGTCCTTTGGTATTCTCGCCTTGCATACAGTAATACAGTAAGACCCTTTGGGGGGTCACTGGGTTGAACTTCTGTACCGTATTTTTCCTTCCTCTCTGAGTGAGATATATTATTTTAGATTTCAGGGAAGAAGAGATCATAGAATCACTAAGGTTGGAAAAGACCTTCAAGATCATCTGGTCCAGCCATCACCATACTACTAATGTCACCAACTAGACCATGTCCCTAAGCACCAGGCCCAACCATTCCTTAAACACCCCCAGGGACGGTGATGCCACCACCTTCCTCAGCAACCCATTCCAATGCCTGACTACTCTTTCTGAGAAGAAACTTATCTTAATTTCCAACCTAAACCTCCCCTGGTGCAACTTAAGGGCATTTCCTCTTGTCCTATTGCTAGTTATCTGCAAGAAGAGGCTGACCCCCAGCTTCCCACAACTTCACTTCAGGTAGCTGTAGAGAGCAATAAGGTCTCCCATGAGCCGCCTCTTCTCCAGACTAAGCAACCCCAGCACCCTCAGCTGCTCCTCATAGGACTTGTGTTCCAGGCCCTTCACCAGCTTTGTAGCTCTTCTCTGGACATATTCCACGGCCTCAATGTATTTCTTGTAGAGGGGCCCAAAACTGAACACAGTACTCAAGGTATGGTGTCACCAAAGCAGAATACAAGGGGACAATCACCTCCCTGGCTACACTATTCTTGATACAAACCAAGATGCCCTTAGCCTTCTTGGCCACTTGGGCACACTGCCGGCTTATGTTCAGGTGAGCTTTGACCAACACCCCCAGATACTTTTCCTCTGAACAGCTTTCCAGCCACTGGCCCCCAAGCCTGTCACAGTGCAAGGGGTTATTGTGGCTAAAGTGCAAGATCTGACACTTAGCCATGTTGAACCTCATACCATTGGCCTCTGTCCATTGACCCATCCTGTCCAGGTCCCTCTGCAGAGCCTTCCTAACCTCCAGCTGATGGACGCTACCTCCCATCTTGGTGTCATCTGCAAACTGAGGATGCACCCAGTTCCCTCATCCAAACCATCAATAAAGATCACAGAATCATAGAATCACAGAATTTCTAGGTTGGAAGAGACCTCAAGATCATCGAATCCAACCTCTGACCTAACACTAACAGTCCTCCACTAAACCATATCGCTAAGCTCTACATCTAAACGTCTTTTAAAGACCTTCAGGGATGGTGACTCCACCACTTCCCTGGGCAGCCCTTTCCAATGTCTAACAACCCTTTCGGTAAAGAAGTTCTTCCTAAGATCCAACCTAAAACTCCCCTGGTGTAACTTTAGCCCATTCCCCTTAGTCCTGTCACCAGGCACGTGGGAGAACAGACCAACCCCTACCTCACTACAGCCTCCTTTAAAGTACCTGTAGAGTGCAATAAGGTCACCCCTGAGCCTCCTTTTCTCCAGGCTGAACAAGCCCAGCTCCCTCAGCCACTCTTTGTAGGACTTGTTCTCCAGAACCCTCACCAGCTTTGTCGCCCTTCCCTGGACTCGCTCAAGCACTTCGATGTCCTTCTGGTAGCGAGGGGCCCAAAACTGAACACAGTACTCAAGGTGCGGCCTCACCAGAGCCAAGTACAGGGGGAAAATCACTTCCCTAGCCCTGCTGGCCACACTGTTTCTTATACAAGCCAGGATGCCATTGGCCTTCTTGGCCACCTGAGCACACTGCTGGCTCATATTCAGCCAGCTATCGACCAATACTCCCAGGTCCTTTTCTGCCCGGCAGCTTTCCAACCATTCCTCTCCCAGTCTGTAGCTCTGTTTGGGGTTGTTGTGCCCCAGGTGCAGGACCCAGCACTTGACCTTGTTGAACTTCATATAGTTGACCTCAGCCCATCGGTGCAGCCTATCCAGATCCTCCTGCAGAGCCTGCCTACCCTCGAGCAGATCGACACAGTCACCTAACTTGGAGTCATCTGCGAACTTACTGAGGGTGCACTAAATGCCCTCAACAAGATCATCGATGAAGATATTAAAGAGGACTAGCCCCAGCACTGAGCCCTGGGAATGCCACTAGTGACCGGCCTCCAACTGAATTTGACTCCATTCACCACGACTCTTTGGGCCCAGCTATCCAGCCAGTTTCTAACCCAACGAAGCGTGCACCAGTCCAAGCCAAGAGCAGCCAGTTTCTTGAGGAGAATGCTGTGAGAAACGGTGTCAAAAGCCTTGCTGAAGTCAATGTAGACCACATCCACAGCCTTTCCCTCATCCACCAAGTGCGTCACTTTGTCATAGAAGGAGATCAGGTTCGTCAAGGAGGACCTACCCTTCATAAACTCATGCTGACTGGGCCTGATTGCCTACTTGCCCTGCAAGTGCCACGTGATGATTCTCAAGATAATCTGCTCCATGTGGTTCCCTGGCACTGAGGTCAAACTGACAGGCCTATAGTTCCCCAGGTCTGCCCTCCAGCTCTTCTTGTAGATGGGTGTCACGTTTGCTAGCCGCCAGTCAACTGGGACTTCCCCGATAGCCAGGACTGCTGATAAATGATGGAAAGTGACTTGGCCAGCTCCTCTGCCAGTTCACTCAGTACCTTCGGGTGGATCCTGTCTGGCCCCATCGACTTGTGCACATCCAAGTGCCGTAGCAGGTCGCCAACCATTTCTCTGTGGATAGTGAGGGCCACATTCTGCTCTCCATCCCCTTCCACCAGCTCTCGGTACTGGGTATCCAGAGAACAATCAGTATTGCTGCTAAAGACTGAGGCAAAGAAGGCATTGAGCACCTCAGCCTTTTCCTCATCTTTTGTAACAAGATTTCCTCCCGCATCCAGTAAAGGATGGAGATTTTCCTTAGTCCTCCGTTTTGCACTGATGTATTTGTAAAAAGATTTTTTGTTGTCTTTAATGGCAGTAGCCAGAGTGAGCTCCATATGAGCTTTGGCCTTTCTAATTTTGTCCCTGCACAGCTTCGTAAAATTCTTATAGTCCTCCACAGTGGCCCGCCATTTATTCCAAAGATTATAAACCCTCTTTTTTCTCCTAAGCTCAAGCTGCAACTCTCAGTTGAGTCAGGCCGGTCTTCATCCACGTCGGCTTGTCTTTGGGCATGTGGGGACAGACCGCTCCTGCGCCATTAAGATTTCCTTCTTGAAGAGCACCCAGCCTTCCTGGATTCCTTTGCCCTTCAGAACCACCTCCCAAGGGACTCTACCAACCAGAGTCCTGAGCAGCTCAAAGTCAGACCTCCGGAAGTCCAATACAGCGGTTTTGCTGGTCCCCTTCTTGGCCTTGCCAAGAATAGAGAACTCCACCATTTTGTGGTCACTCTGCCCAAGACAGCTTCCGACTACCACATCTCCCACCAGTCCTTCTCTGTTTGTGAAGAGAAGGTTTAATGGGGCACCACCCCTGGTAGGCTCACTAACCAGCTGCGTCAGGAAGCTATCTTCCACGCTCTCCAGAAACCTCCTAGACTGCCTTCTCTGGGCTGTGTTGTGCTTCCAGGATATGTCAGGGAAGTTGAAGTCCCCCACGAGAACAAGCACCGATGATTTCGCAACTTCTGTCAGCTGCCTGTAGAACTCCTCATCTGTCTCCTCGTCCTGGTTCGGTTGTCTATAACAGACCCCGACCAGGACACTAGCCTTGTTGGCCTTCCTGCTGATCCTAACCCAAAGGGACTCAACCTTATCATTCCCAGCCCTGAGTTCCACAACATTGAAAGATTCTCTAATATAGAAAGCCACACTACCACCCCTTCTGTGCTGCCTGTCCCTTCTGAAGAGTTTATAGCCAGTCATTGCAGCACTCCAGTCATGAGAGTGGTCCCACCACGTCACCGTAATGCAACCAAGTCATAGCCTGCCTGTTGCATGATGGCTTCTAGCTCCTCCCGTTTGTTACCCATGTTGCGTGCATTAGTGTAAATGCACTTCAGCTGGGCCATTGCCTTATCCCCTGGCCTTGCCATTGTTCCTCCTGGCACAGCTCCAACAAGCCTTGTTTCAGCCCCATCCCCCATGTTCAAGAGGATGGGCCAGGGGAACTGACGCCTGGGGAACAGCACTGGTGACTGGTCTCCAACTGGATTTCACTCCATTCACTTCTACTCTCTGGGCCTGGCCGTCCAGTCAGTTTGTAGTCTGACTAGTAAAGACAGATGTAAAGAAGGCACTAAGAAGCTAAGCCTTTTCTTTATCCTCAGTAGTCATATTCCTCCCTGTGACCAGTAAAGAATTGGCCAGGTTGAGCTCATACTGGCCTTTGGCTTTCCTGATTCTTAATCTGTATATGCTGGCAACTTCCTTGTACTTTTCCAGAGTTTCCTGCCCCTTCTTCCACCAGATATAAACTTACTTTTTTCTCATGTACACTCAGCAAAAGTTCCCTGTTCAGACAAACTGACCTAGTCACCACCATTGAAATGTGGTGGGAACACTCCCATGACTGGAGTGCTGCAATGGATGGCTACAAGCTCTTCGGAAGGGACAGGTAACTAAGGAGGGGAAGGAGCATGGCTCTCTACATTAGAGAGGGTTTCAATGCTGTTGAGCTTGGGGTTGGGAATGACAAGGTTGAGTCCCTGTGGATAAGAATCAGGAGGGTGTTGGCCAACAAGGTACCCATCCTGGTGGGGATGGTGGGGAATTGTTCAGGGTACTGGAAGGGAGGGTCCCTATCCACAGTGATTTACCACTTAAAAAGAATAAAAATAATAATAAAAAAAAGTAAAACCATAATAATAATAAAAGAATGCTATTTGGTCATACTTTCAATCTTAAATATTTGAAGTCTGAAAACCATGGTGGTCTGTACATACTTAGCACTTTGTTAGGCATTGGGGCTGTTCAGAAAAGTATTCAATACCATCTATCTCAAATGTTGAAGTCAAAATTAGTGGAAAATTATTTAAAGCTGTTTTTCACCTCATACTTGGTGATTTGGTTAGGAGATTTAAGTATCTGGTTTGAGTTAAATACCCTAAAAATCTTACCAGAAGTCTGAATGTTAAAGTAGAAATATTCAGAAATCACACAATTTGCCCAGGGATTATTTAAGAATACCATGTTAGAGGCACAGATGGTTTGTACACCTTTGAGAAAACAAACAAACAAAAAATAAAACAGAATTAATTGGACTTACAAAAGCTTCCTTTTAAAAAGGTGAGCTCCGGTTATGCCAAGTGTAATGAAAATATGGCATGCCATAAATGCAACAAATAGCAAGTAATCAGGTGTACAGTTGCTTACAAATTCTGATGTGTGTTGTAATTTTGGTGATTTAAAGGGCAGTTGCAAGGTTTCCATATACTGAGAACATGGAAAGGAAATCACAACAATGAATGATCTGCTGCATTACGTTATTTCTACCTTGCTTCATGGACACAATGAGAAATACAGTAACCCACAATGGTTTCCTTTATTAGCCCTCAAGGTAAAGACAACATACTTCCTGAGGTGCTTTCCTTGTAAAATGAATGTGGTGGTTTTACTCAGGTGGGCAGCTGAGCTCCACCACAGCCACTCTCTCACTTCCCCTTCTCAAAGGGAAAAGGGGGAGAAAATGCAATGCAAAGGACTCAAGGGATGAAATAAGGATGGACAGAGCACTCAATGATTATCATGATGGGCAAAATGGACTCAGAGTAGGGGGATAATTATTATTACTAGCAAGCTAGAGAAGTGAGAAAAAAAAAGAAAGAAACCAAAAACGCCTTTCCCCCATCCATCTTCTTCTGCCTCCTCCCCCCAAGTGGTTCAAGGGAATTGGGAATGGGGGTTGTGGTCAGTATATTGCACTTCATCTCTGCCACTCCTTCATGGTCACTCTGCCCCTGCTCCACATAGGGTCCCTCCCATGGGATGCAGTCCTTCCTGAACTGATCCTATGTGGGCTTCCCACAGGCAGCACCTCTACAAGAACTGCTCCAAATACGGGTCCGTACCACGGTGTTCATCCATCAGGAGCACACTGTTCCAGCACGGGTCCCCCATGGGCTGCAGCTCCAAATGTAATTATTTTCTATAAATAGAAACTATTTCTCAAAGCATTATTGGATGCAATTCAGAAACAAGTCACATTTAAAAGAACCTGGTATCACTGGACTATCATGACCTACAGATGTGGATTTATAGTCTAAGAATATTTTACTCAGTGGGTCACTATGGCAGAATTTCTGTATGTAGATGCTTTATGTGTTCTATAAATCATGACATTTAAGTCTGTAAAACAGTGGCTCCTTAGGGTATCGTTACAATATATGAAATTAAGCATCTAAGTACTCAATAGTCCAATCACAACTAATCAAGTCACTTTTAAATTGTATATATCACCTGAAACTGCTCCATATAGAGCTTCAAGGCTGTACTGTATTAAAATTGAAACTGATACATTCTAGAATACAATCTTGGGAATCTGAAGATATGTGCACCCCTTAGAAATATGCAAGTACATAAACAGTTCCTTAGAGGTTTATGTCAATATTCTATTTTCTACATGATTCAAAATGAAACTTAAAAGTGAACTGCAAGAGCATGTTTGATTACAAATGAATAGAATAGAATAGAATAGAATAGAATAGAATAGAATAGAATAGAATAGAATAGAATAGAATAGAAGAATAGTTAACTTGGAATGGACCTAGAAATGTCATTAAGTCCAAGACAAATTCAGGGCTAACCAAAAGTTAAAGCACATTATTGAGGGAATTAACCAAATGTCCCTTGAACACTGACAAGCTTGGGGCATCAACCACCTCCATAGGAGGGTCCCATGTTTCATCCCTCTCATGGTAAAGAAATTTTTCCTAATGTCCAGTCTGAATCTCTCCAGTGCAACTTTGTGCTATTTACTTTGCCTAACTTGCCTGACTAATCAGATGAATTTGCCATAATAGAAGCATGGGTAGGCAAGTAGGCAACTGGGTGTTTACAGGCAAAGTAAAGGCTCTAAGGGAATGCTTGTGTTTAGAAAGCATAAGGTCAGAAGCAATTAACATTGAAATGTTCCTGTTAGACAGTGAACGTACACAAGTGTTTTACAAATATCACATTGTCTCATGAATTATCATGCTTCCTTTCTGTCAAGGCTCTTACTCTTCAGGCATCTGTATCCTTTGATGACTCCTCTTGACCATGTTGTCACCCATCTATTGTCATTGTCAGTAGTTGTTTCCTGGATGAGATAACAGGTAATTTGTTTTGTTGGCTTTTTTACTCTTCCAATTCTGTTTTGCATAGAAACTCTCTGGAAAGAAGAAAAATATCATAAGTATGCTTATGGTTTTTTTTTTGTTTGTTTGTTTGTGTTTTTTTTGATTGTTTTGTTTTGTTTTGTTTAAAAAATGAGATGATTCTTAAAACTCCACATTTCTTTCTCTTGTATCTTTGATAAGGAAATTGTTTTTGAGCTTCATATAAAAAGATGTAATAGAATGTTACATCCCTACAAGGATGCAAAAAAATCCTACAAGGGATTTTTGGAATAAATTGCAACAGATTCACTTCCTGAATCATTTTGATCCTTTTCTTTCTTATTGTTGATCTGTAGAGCTTTAAGAAGGCATCTGGGAATGCTTTTGCCTGATACTGACTTGCAAGTCTGTCTTTGTCACAGGTAATTTCATTGCAAACCTCTGGGATTTGGTAGTTGTCAGAACAGAACAGATGAGAACTTTCCAGGAAAGTTGCAACACTGATGGAGCAGTGTACGCATCTGTAAACTCATTTCTATAAAAGGCAATGCAACTGACACTGACCAAGCATACAGTATCCTTGAAGAAACAAACATTTGACAGGAATGACTTTGCTAGCTATTCTCAGAATATGGTGACTGAAGAACTGTAAAGTTTAGATGAGATATATATGTATTGAATCCAGTTATTCAATGTTTTTTCACTTATTTTAAAGTGATAGAAGATAAATTATTGAAATTGAACTGTTTCCTGGTGAGCTATAGGTAGCTTAAAGATAAACTAAATTCTAGTTGCTTTAGTTGTAATATGAATATTGAAGTCACTTGTGAAATGTGAAAGAAAACCTGCATATTTAAAATTATTTACTGAGGCAGTTTGTAATGATATGCTTGTAAATTTAGAACAATGCAGATAGCAAATCTGACTTATAAGTTCAGGCATGTCTGTGCATAGCCATCTGGTGAAGGTGGAGATGCAAAGGATGCACTGTGCTGAAGAGTACTTATGAGACATGCAGGAGGGAAACTAAATTTTGCTTTAAGGAGTTCTCAGTAAACTTTAAGTTAAATGCACCAAAATACAGAGAATGGAGAATTGAAATCTAGTTTATTGCTGAATAAATTATGGGAAATTAATCTGTGGCAAAGTTGTTGGAAGTGAGAAGATGCAAAGAAATTCTTTGTTCCTATGGGAAGAATTGGAAACAAGCAGATGAAAGGGAAGGTGAATTTCCAGTTTTTGGAGTGACTTATGGGTAATAGCTTTTATTAAGTCAAGCAGAACTGAGTTTACATCTAAAAATATGCATTAAGAATTTGAACTTTAGATTAACATTTATTATTGGAATGTGTTATTTTCTTCTATAGATTAACTTCCTTAAAATATAAAATAAAAATATAAATAAATAAATAAATAAATAAATAAATACAGTGCTATGTGTAACTAAAACACAGATTTAATTCCACAAATCTGGAGTTAACCCTCAACAATAATGTTTTCTGTCATTACGGCCAGCATTTTCTTGGTTACATTTCATAGCAACTCTTCTAAAATTACTAAGAGGGTTTATTCCCTTTGTCTGATTTAAGTTATGTCTCACCTCATAATTTTAGTAGCTGTAATAAAATAAAGAGGAAATAATAAACTCAGCTGAAAACCTAAACGTTATTGGACAGTATAAGAAAGTATAAAAAATGCATTTGTTAAGTAATTGAGTAAAAGTTAAGTAATTTTGCTTAAATTGTATGTAATTTGTGGATTTGGTTTTAATTCAAATAAATTTTTGAATTTGTGATTCATGTTCTGAAGATGCGTACTGAAGAATTTTTGTTGGTCTACAGTTACTGTGATACAGTTCTCTAATAATACAATATAAGGTGAAGGTAAACCCACCCAAAATAGCAAGAAACTTCATTTTACTGGTGTGATTTTATGCAGGTTTAGTGAAAGTTAAGATTGATCAACTACAAACACTTTCTGGTATTCAGAATAGCTTTAGTTAAAAACTCATGACGATTAGAAGTCCTATTCATGGAGATTTCTGTAAGAAAAAAGGTTCAATTAATATGTAGGCAGAGGTCTATGCTTATGAGAACAAATTTTTTTTTTTTTTTTTAGCGGCTGTGAGAAATTTCAGGTTCTTAGAACATTCTTTTGTAACACTTGAAAAAGTCTGTATATCATATTTCTTTTGAGAGAAGGGTGGCAGATACCCTTGAAGAAAAAATAAGATAAAAAAAAAAAAAAAGTCTGTTTATATATGAGTAACATTTAAATTTAATTACAAAAATAGGTAGAAAAATAACTCCATGTTTATAGTTTATGATCAAAGGAAGTAATATCATATCAATTGTCTGTCTTTGGGACTAAGAAAGAAAGAAAGAAAAAGAAGAACAACAAAAAATGTTGACATCTAAAAGTAGTGGAATAAATGGATGCTGTTATTTAGAAGATACTTTAGTTTTATGTGGCAGTCTGGTTTGAAGAATACAAGATGAATAAGTAGGATATAGGAAGAAGACTATGAGATGTGAGAGTGTGTTGTGGGAAGCACATTTCCGAAGCAGCTTAGTAAAGAGCTTTTTATTAAAAATGGTTGTTGTCTTCAGCCACCCAGAATTCAATTTATCCTAACTACATTAAACCTCACTTCAAATTCTGTTTATAGGAACATTAAATTGATTGCAGTCTCTAGTTTTTATATATCCAACTTCATATTACAGGAGCTTGAATGATTTTCTTCATCCATCTTACACTCTGGTCTCTGAGGTCTTACCATTTAATTCTCTTTACGTTGAGAAATTAAAACTTCTGTTGCATTTAAGTTTAGGTCAACAGCGTAATCAAAAATGCTGTACTTGGAGGGATAGACTGAATAAATTCACCCTCTTAGGTACTGTAACTGTGGGTCGTTGGACTGTCCTAAGAATGGCATAACAGAGTCTGCAAAACGGTTTTCCTCCGATTCACCTTGCTTTTGAAAAACAATGAGTTACGTGGTCAGATCTGAGATACTTACAAAGCTAGCCTGACTGTGGATGTGTTGAGAAATCAGGGCTGATTCTTACATTGTTTTAACTAACTTTGAGGGAGCTAGGGAACTTTCTTTCCAGACTATCCACTGCAGATGTGAAATTAT
>CM021763.1:70656658-70689584 GCA_011075105.1 Heteronetta atricapilla
CTTTTTATCTCTCTCTTTCTCCCTCTCTTTTCTCTCTCTCTTGTTCTCTCGTTCTCTCATTCTGTCTTGTTCTTTCTCTCTCTCCTTCTCTCTCTCTCTTTTTGTGTTAATAAATTTATTTTTATTATTATTTAATTTTTTGTTACCCATGAGAAAAAAACTAGGACCATGAGAAAAAAAAAAAAAAAAAAAAATGACCATTCCCATGTGTAAAAAGTTAGGAGCATTAAAGATGTACAATCTAACTGTTAATACCAAATAATTTAAAGTCAGTATGATAAAGAAATCTTCACAAGTGCCTATTTAAAAATTCCTTTAGTGACTTATCCTCTTATTGCATCTTCATGTTGCTTGGGGACAAAATAAAATTTACCTCTTTATGGACACACTGCTTTTACTATGTGGACATATGGGTACTCTCATTACTAAGCACAATTGTATTATTGTCAATTTGAGCTTGTTAAGGTGCTTAAAGTTCCATTAATCAGAAGCAATTTTTTCTGAAACTCTTCAAGTGACTGGTAATTACCATATTGTCTTGTAAAAAGGAAGGGAAGAGGGAAGGTGGATGAAGAGAAGAAATGTGTTAGTATTCTACTAAGCAACCATTTAGCATTTACATTCAACTCTGAACATATTAAATTTCCCATTGTTGAAGGTTCATTAATTCACATCAGTGTGAAATACGAAGGTGGTTTGTGTGTCCGGACACTTCTTTAATTCCATCCCGAAAATAACCTTGGAAGGAAGTCAGAGTCTGCAAATAATTACAACTTCTACTTAATGTAGAGGAAAATAATTTTAAAAATTTCTTGAAAGGTTATATTCAGAACTGTTTAGGAGCGCTGTTATTGTTAAATGCTGAAAAATAGGAGAGACCTAGAGTTAAATTCATCTGCATTTAGCTTTAACTGTTTTTTTTTTGTTGTTGTTTGCTTTCAGTTACATATGTAGTTATTAGTAAAAAAGGAAGGATATAATTATGTGTTCTAGCCCCAAATGTAGGTCAGCAGTCAGACTTTTGCACAATGCATTTCACTTGTGCATATATAATAAACAAAACCAATACATATAAGGTGTAAACATTTATAATTGAAACTTTTCTGTCACTAAATGAATTGATGTGAAATTCTTCTGATTTTTCCACAGCTTTAAAATCAGTAAAGCAAACAACAACAACAACAACAAAAACACTAAAAATATACAATATCTCTATCTATTATCTAATAGCTCAGTAAAACTAACATCTTTATGAAAACTCATGCTATTCTCTTCTGCGGGGTGAATATTTCAGAATGATATATCTTGCATTATAGAATACATATTCCCTAATTAAACTGTGAAACTGTTTTATCAAAAAGTGTTTAAACATGACAAGGGGTACTTGCCTAAAGAGAAGGATGTAAGTATTTAATATAAAAGCTACACTTTCTATGACATCACACAATACTGCCCATTTGCAAAATTTCAGGTGTCTGCATTGTTGTCAAACTACATATCTCAACTGAAAACTATGCACTTGACATAGAGGATTACTCAAACCTTCTTTCCAGTAAGATTTAATTTCATCTTACATAATTTTTTAGCATATGTTGAGTTGTCTGTCCTATGTTTTTTTATATATTTATTTATTTGATTTTTTTTTTTTTAGGATTAAAACATATATATGTATATTTCTATCTATATATATTCTATTATTATTCACTAATATTGTGTGGTTTTATAAACTGAAAACACAAGATTTTAATAACCTAGAAAGCATTTTAGAAACAACTCCATACATTCAGAAAAATGTCAGTCATGGAAGAGATGAAGTTCTGTCTTAATATCTTTTTGGCAGATGGAAAAAATATAGGAAAAATCAAGAAAGAAGTACCTTAGAAAAAGCCTCATTTAAATAATTCTGTACAGATTTCACAGTTTCTTAAATACTTGTCAAACTTCCACAGAAATAATTTTCAGTTTTAATTATATTTGAACATGGGTATAACAAGAAGTAGAAGAAGGCAACCTTGCTTTCTGTGCAGGATGCCTTTGTTTTTAGAGTCTAAGCAGGTGGTTCTGTGGTTCTCCTCTTAGAGCGCTACATGTTACATTTTTTTTTTTTTTTTTTTTTTTTTGATTACTGTTGGACTGTGTGCCTGAGACAATGGAGGAGCTGTTGATTATTTTTTCTAAAGAGTAGTGTACTGGGTCTGGCTGGGATGTTAATTTTCCCTGCAGCAGCCCATACAGTGCTACGCTCTGCACTTGTAGCTAGAACAGCAGTGGTATCACACTAGCGTTGTATCTGCTGCTGAGAAGTGCTGGCACAACCTCAGGACTTTCTCTAACCCTGCTAGAGGGTGGGCAAAATGTGAGAAAGAAACATTACCAGGGCAGCTGACCTAAACCAACCAAAGGGATATTCCATACCATATGATGTCACACTCAGCAATAAAAGGTGGAAAAAGGAAGAAGAGGGGAGGGGTGGGCTCTCGTTGTGAAAACGTCTGTCCTCCTCCCAAACACTGGCTACATGCGTTGCTGTCCTGCTTCAAAGACATGGTCAAGCATCGCTCATTTATTGAAAGTAGAGAGTAATTTCTTTCCTCTACACTTCCACATAGCCTTTACTTGTTTTGTTTTGTTATTCCCTTTCCCCCTTCCTCTTCCCCTTTCCTTTTTTTCCCTTTAGTTGAATTGTTTAATTAATAATAATAACAATAATATTTCTTTTTTTTTTTTCTTTTTTCTTTTTTTTTTTTTTTTCCTTTAATTAAATTATCCTTATCTCAACCCGTGAGTTGTTCTTTCCTTTACTTCTTCCCCTCCTCATCTGAGGAGGGGGAGTGAGAGAGCAGTTGTGGTGTTCAGCTGCCTAGCATGGTAAAACCACCACAGGTAGTCATGAATCACATCTCTTCTCTTTTTTCTTTCTTTTCTGAGTGATAGCATGGCAAGGTATAAGGAGGATCACCACAAGGAAGTTAATTTTCCTCAGTCTCTTTTCTAAAGCAGTAAAATATCTTACATAGTTCATTTAACTATCCTTGATTCATGAAATGACAGAGATCATTCTTGCCCTCCCACATGAACTTCAGTATAACTTTTTTTTTGTTTTAATCCATTTGTTAATTTGTTACATAATAATAACTTTAAAATACAATAACTTTTGCCTATAGTTTCCATCAGCTACAGTCAAGAGAATAATTATGCCTGTAACATAGACTATTTTGGGAAAGTAAATGCTGGGTGGTTGTATAACATTTCAGGAGATACAGCATCTCCTCTGCATAATTGATAGAAATCTGCTTAAAGAGGATACTCGCTTGACAACTCTGCTTAATAAATTATTGCTTTAATAATTATATCTTTCCATTTTTCTCCTTCTTTGTGATTTAATGACCCATTTAAGGTGTTCCTGATTCCTTAGATGATATTAGAATTCTGTTTCATTAGCATGGTTTTGTTCATACACACTATTTCAAATTTAGGACACAAGACAGCTTTTCTTCTCTGAGTTTACTATGTACAGATTACCAATATGTAAACCAGACCATGGAGAATTACATTTGTTTTCAAAGGAATAACAATAAATTGTAGGGTTAAAAACAGTTGATGAAGAAGCACTAAGAGCACAGGTTATTTAGTGGAAATCACTTGACAGGGTTATGGTGGCATTGCTAATGGTTATGACCCCTGAACAATGATCCTTTTTTTTTTCAATATTTTTTGGAACACACAGCTTTATGATTTGTAAGTGTGATCGTATTTATTCCTCAGTGACATTTACAGGAATTGTGTCTATGACAACCACTAAGACGGTTTTAAACAGCCTATCATTGTAAACATTGGCTAGTAAATTGGAGGATCAGCTGTTTAATAGTCTGTTATAATGTGGAGCCTTAACAAGACAATGCCATAAACCTGACTATGTAATAAACTCTTAACAGAGATGGAGTCAGGCATAATAAGAGAATAAATTAGCTTGGAAGGGACTTCTGGATTTCTATAGTTCAAACTCTGTTCAAAGCTCTATCAGCTAACATCTGGCTGCCCAAGTCCTCTTCCATTCAAGATTTTTCTTCCTGATATATCAGAATCTCCCTTGCTGCACCTTTTATGTCTTGCATCTCATTGTGCCACAGCTTAAATCTATGGACGTATACAAATGTCTATTTATATAAACCACAGCAGGGACAACTCATAGATAGTTTGAGTTGCAGTGCAAGACTCAGGCTAAGTTGTGCATATTAATGTTATTTTATCTTAATGATATTCTGCCTCTCTGAACATTACTACAGGTGGAGTAGTGCTCTTTAGACTCACTGCCATAATAAAACACATGCACATTAATTCTAGTTCTTTCTTTGTGCTATATGTATACCTGCACTTTATTTACAGTCAAGAGGACAAAGTTTCAGAATAGAACATGTATTGGACAGCTTAAGAAATTTCCTACTTGTGTCCAGCTAAGGAGTGGAGTGGCAATATGTGAAGCTGTACCCGGAAGGTACTATTTGAATTCATTGTTCTGGTTGGAAATTTAGCTGTTGTTTACTCTGTGTAGAATCTCGTTTATGTTATTCCCTCTTCTGACAGGCTGAAAAGCAGTCTGATATACTATGTACTTCAAAATAACTTGGTGATTGTATGTTTTGGCTCACTGCATTTCCATCTTTTGTCTTAATATTAGCAGGTTGGTTGAAGGTCTGGTTTTGGTTTTATTTGTCTTAAAACAAGAGTAAGCAGACTTGGAGAAGTGACTAATTAATTGTAGCATTGAGAAGTCTATCATCTTAGAAGATTTAAACTCTTGAAGTATGGGCTGGATATTTAGACAGTGAGGTGGATTGAAAATTTGGTGAATGGCAGAGTCCAGAACATGATGATCAGTGGCATGATATCTAGTTGTAGGCGAGTAAATGGCAGTGTACTGACATCTGTACTGGGTCTAGACTTGCTTCACAGGAACAAGATTTGGATTATGGGGCAGAGTGTACCCACAGCAAGTCTTCTGATGACATAAAACTGAAAAGCATAACAGATACTCCAGACAATCATGTTATCATTCAGAGAAACTTGGGCAGGCTGGAGAAATGGGCTGGCAAGAAAAGTCCAACAAGGATAAATCCTAAGTCCTGTACCTGGGGAGGAAGAAACCTAGGCACCAATACAGTCCAGCTGGGGCACCAGCTAGAAAGCAGCTTGGCAGAGAAGGACCTAAAGGTCCTGGTAGACACCAAGTCTATATATAGTGCTGAGTTCATTGCAGTGGTGTTCAATCACAGAACAAGAGGAAACGGGAAAAAAGCAGAAACACGGGAGACTATGTCTGAACATCAGGAAACAGTTCACTGTGTGGGTGAACACCAGAACAGTTTTTCCAGAAATGTTATAGAATCTCCCTCCTTGCAGATATTCAAAACCGATATGGGCAACCTGTTCCATGTCTCCCTTTTTGAAGAGGTGGGTTGGACATGATGACTTCCAAAGGTTCTTGATTTTTATTATTATTTTATCCATTATTTCTTTTATCTATTATTTCTTTTTCTTTTTCTTTCTTTCTTTCTTTCTTTCTTTCTTTCTTTCTTTCTTTCTTTCTTTCTTTTTCTTTTAATTATCAATGGAAGGATAAAAGACAATTGAGAGGTGAAGCTGTAGAAAGCCAGTTCTCCATTGTTTATTAGAGAAGGAAAAAAGGAAGTGTACAGTTAAAACTTAATTTAGGACTTCATTATTTACTATTTCTTTGCACAGAGCCTCTGGCTTCTTAACAACTGCTAATACTTTGTTGTTCTACTTGATAAGTTATTAAGTTTTAAACTTTTCCAGTTTCATGGAGCTTTGATTTTATCTTATTCTTTTGTAAGAATTTGCATATAGTTTTGTACATATAAATAAGGATTTACATTTAATAAAACAGGGAAGCTACAGCTGAATAGAGCCTGTAGACACAGGCTAAAGAATAAAGAATGTATAAAGAATGCTATACCAGCTGAAAACTGCTTCTGCCTTGTCACCAGTAAAATAGAATTGTAAGAGCCATAGCCACAAACATGGCTCTTACATGTCATCTGAGTGACACAGTACATTTTGTGGGTTAGTGTAGGAAAGGAAATACATAGGACTGCATTTTCTAGTGCATACAAAAGTTTCTACTTTATGCAGTTTTCAAAAGATTTAATAAAATTCTCAACCAAGTTTTAGGCCCTTCAAAATTATGTGCAAACTTTTGTATCTTTCCTACACAACAGTAAAATGTAAAACTGTATCAATTTACTTTCTTTCTGTTCCCCAAAATATATGATGAGAAGGGGGCTGAGATGGAGAGATTCACCAAAATCTCTTCTTCTGCTAAAACTTTTGTCAGAGATCTTGGTAGAAAAATGTTCTTTCTTCTGTTTCTGAATAAAATGCTCAGATTTTTTTTTTCTCTTTCTTTTTTTTTTTTTTTTGAGTATTCACATTGCTTGCTTACTGGCAGTTTAGAAATAGTGATTTTGCTACAAGATAATTCTTTGCATGCTTGTCTCACTTTGAAACAAACGTACAAACAAAAAAACCCTACAACCTAAAACAAACAAACAAATAAATTTTTACTTCTTCTAAAACCCCCATTTTATACTTTTGAATACTTTTTATACTTTCAGAGCCTGCTCCAGCACCTGCAGATTATGACTTTGATCCTTGCCTGTCTCATCATCTGCTAATGCACAGAAAGTATTTAAATGTTATTAGCTGCCCTTTTAGTTGATGTAGCACCTATAACAAAAAGCCCATGTTGATCAGAATGGATAGAAGTGGTGTCACTCAGTGCATGGAGCCATCATCTTTTTTACAGAGGATGAGAATGATAGCTGCAGAAGCCACCTCTCTATTTGGATCTGTAGCAGATGGGTGTTATGGCCTCAGAGCTACTTTTTCTAAGTAATATAAAGTAAAGATATTAAACTGCAGGTTTCATTTATTTATTTATTTATTTGAGCTCAGTTCTTTAACCTGATCCTTCTGGAATTAATGCAAAAAGCTGAAGAAAACTGTAGTCTGTTACATGCTGTTTAAAATATATTGCTGAATTTGTTCTAAATTTATCTTCTTAAACATAACAGGTAACTTTTTCCAAGAAAAAATAACAAGTCATTGGAAAAAAAAAAAAAAAAAAAAAAAAAAAAATCATCTAAGTGGTTTTATGGTTATTGTCTTTGGAAGGAAGATATCTATAGGACAAGAAAAGATATTTTCCTTCCAATGTGATTCTTTAAAATATATATATATGTGTATATATATATATATTTATCCTTCAGTATCTAGAATTGATATGACAGGTTGACTTCAAATCTGTTCAGGTACATCAATAAGCTCACAAATATAGAAGAGCTCATTAAAGAAGTTAAGACTGGAAGAAGCCTGTGTTGAAGTGACCATGCCCTGGTTGAGTTTGCGATATCAAGGGATATTGACCTG
Organism: Heteronetta atricapilla; assembly: GCA_011075105.1. Classification (NCBI taxonomy): domain Eukaryota; kingdom Metazoa; phylum Chordata; class Aves; order Anseriformes; family Anatidae; genus Heteronetta; species Heteronetta atricapilla. The sequence goes on from CM021763.1 coordinate 70,664,108, forward strand.
GCTAAGAGCAAAGTCAGGACCCTGAACTTCAGAAGAGCCAGCTTCCAGCTCTTCAAAGAATTAGTAGATGAGATCCCATGAGACACAGTTCTTAGACACAGAGTATCTGATCAGAGCTGGCTATTATTTAAGGATATTTTCCTTGGAGCGCAAGAGCTCTTTATTTCCAAATGAAAAAAAAAAAAAAAAAAAAAAAAAAAAAATTCAAGCAGGGAAGGTAGGAAACTGGAATGGTTGAATAAGAATCTGATGGTCAAACTTAGGCAAAAGAGGGAAATTCATGAACGGTGGAATTCCCTTATGCCCTGGGAAGAGTAAAGAAAGAGCATAGTGCTTCTGGAAAATGAAGGCAGAGAACAGGTTACAACAGATGAGGAGGAGGCAGAGGTACTTAACAACTTCTTTGCCTTGGTCTTCACTAGTGGTCAGGCTTCCCAAACCTCTGGTTGGGGGCCAGGGTAGTAGAGTCCCTCCCAGTGTAAGCGATGAGCAAGTACAGGACCTTCAGACACAACTTAACAACTACAAGTCTATGGGCCATGATGACATGCTTCCCAGGATTCTGAGAGTGCTGGCTGGTATAGTTGTCAAGCCACTCTCTGTCATATTTGAAAAATCATGGCAGTCAGGTGAAGTTCCCAGTGACTGGAAAAAGGGAAAAAATCACTCCTAGTTTTAAAAACAGTAGAAAGGAAGGCCTAGGGAAGTACAGATGAGTGAGCCTCACCTCCATGCCTGGGAAGATCATGGAACAAATATTCCTGGAGGTAATGTTAAGAACCATGCTGAACAAGGAGGTGATCTGGACTCCCCAGGGAAGTGATCACAGAAACAAGCCAATCTGAGTTCAAGAAGCATTTAGATATCTGGTTGCTGAGGCAATCAGCTCTGGAATCACAGAGGTCACAGATCTATGAATCTATGATTCTGTAATGTCTATAATAATCGGGTTGCTTTCTAAGACAGAATGACTGCATCAGTTAACAAAGGAAGACAGACTGATGTCATCTACCAGGACTTCTGTAAAGCCATTGACATGGTCCCATAGACATCCTAATATACAAATTGAAAAGCTATGGATTTGAAGGGTGGACCATCCAGTGGATAAGGAATATGGTCACATCCAGAGAGTAGTGGTCATTGTTGTATATCATGTAATGAGCGGTGTCCCTCGGAGTCTTGGGACCAGTCTTGGGACTGGTGTTTTTCAGTATCTTCATCAATGACATAGACGGAATTGAATGCACCCTCATCAAGTTTGCAGATGACACCAAGCTGAGTGGTGTTGTTGATATCAAAGAAGGAAGACATGCCATTCAAAGGGACCTGGACCAACTGGAGAAGTAAGCCCAAGCAAAGCTGACGAGGTTCAACAAGTCCAAGCACAACATGCTGTACAATTGCCCTGTCTGGGCAATCCCAGACAGGAGTACAGACAGGAAGAAGAACAGACCAAGAGTAGATCTGCAACAAGAGACCTGGGGGTTCTAGTAGGTGAAAGGCTCAACATGAGCCAACAGTGCAGTCTTTCAGCCCAGAAGGATTGCTGTATTCCGGACTTCATCAAAAGAGGCATGACCAGCAGATTGAGAGAGGTAATTGTCCCCCTCTGCTCTGTCGTCATGAGGCCCCACTGTGTTGGGGGGGGGTGGGGGGGAGAGAGGGTGGATCTTCTGAGACCCCACCTCTGGTCTTCTGAGCTGTTGCCCCACTAGGTGTCCACCGTGGAGATGTTAATGTAGTAGCAGGAAGGTCTGGGAGACCAAGGCAGCACAGGGCTGTTTATCAGGCTTTTGTATGACAAGCTGTCACCAGATCAGTTCCACTGTGAGGCAGGGTCAAAAGTCAAGCTGACATTAATATTTCAAATTATGCAGTAAGACAAGGAGACTTAATAAAGACAGCAGTAGACAAAAATCAGGACCACATGAAATGAGGCCACCCAGAATCAGGCCACCCAGAAATGCCAATAAATTGTTTGTCTTCAAAATTTCATAGAATATATAGATTTTGGGAGAAGACAGGGGAGACTAATTTCACTTCATGTAATGGATACTACCTATTTCAGCACTCATTAAAAAGTGTATATAGGAAAATGTGGAAATGGAATTGCATTTGAAACTCTGCTTTGTTCAAATTGGTTATTAGACAGTACATGTTGTTTTTAGGAGTTTTTAAACATTTAGAGTGACACATTTATTATGTTTAAACATTTAGTATTTAGCTAGGCCAGGCTGGATGGGGCTTTGAGCAACCTGGTCCAGTGGAAAGTGTCCCTGCCCATGGCAGGGGGGTTGGAATTAGGTGATCTTTAAGGTGCCTTCCAACCCAAGCCATTCAATTATTTATATGATTCTATGATTCTAAAATTTAACATGAAAATAAACAATTTAATTAAACCATCAATTGTATTAAAAGCAAAATAACATCAGATTTGAATCACTGTAAGTACTGCTTTCCCCTTGAATTTCAAGTGACTAGTCTGCTAATTAAAAACACTTGTCATTGATATGCATGTGATATCAGGCTGCTGTGTTTTGATAAATCTTTTCCTGAGGTCTGTTAAAAGACCTTTTTATTGAAGACTGCTGTAGATCCTGTACTTTTTTTTTTTTTAATAATAAATAATAATAAAAAAATCTAGGATTTCTGGGAATTTTTTTGTCCTTGTGATATTGATCAATTTTAAGGTAAATTACAGCGTACTTTAGTTTTTGTTGTTGTTGTTGTTGTTGTTTTGTTTTGTTTTCAGTTGTGTTTTTTATTTATTTATTTATTTTAATTCATTGGTTGGTTGGATTTGACATGCTATGCCTAAACTATGTAGAAGTATCTGGAATACCCTGATTATCACCAGGCAGGCCTTTGTCTTAAAAGCTGGTGAGCATAAGTGGAGACAGAAGTAAACAAAAAAGAGTTAAGGGGATAGAATTAAAAAGATAATAAATGATGTTGTACCTAATTAGTTGCCTAACACCTGCAGTTTTCTCTGTCATTTCCTCCTTTACAAATATTACAGGGAACTGCAGGGAATTTAGAAACTTGCTACATTCAAAAAGCAAAAAGGAAAGATGAAGATCTATAAAGAAAAAAAAATATAAAATATAAAGAAAAAAATATAAGTTTACATTTCTATGATTTTTTTTTTTTTTTCAAAAGTTAATGACTGGAAAATTAGTACTCATTCAATTATGCAGTATTTTGTAAAATAGAAGCTATTGTGGAAGAGCACAGGGTATGTAGTGACGGTGCTCAGGAATTAAAAGGCTAACTCTACTATAGAGTTTTATATGACTTAGGGTTAATTAATTGTCTGCTTTTTCCTGTGTAAAAGCACAATGAAAACATCACAGGAGGGATCATAAGGCTAATTAATACTTGTAATGTGTTTTGAATGCTAATTTATGAAATATCATTTACTATTATCACTAAAATGAATGTATTTCCTTTTGTATAGTTAGCCAATTTACTATCAAGCACTTCCTCACTGTGATGAGAATTTATGCTTATGGGGAAAACTTGAAGAAGAATATTGTAAGTTGACTTTGAAAACTAAACTTTTATTATTTTTAAAATTATAAAATTTAGGGAAAGATACAGAATTAAATTAAAACTATAATAAATAGAACAGTTAAGAAAATTATTAGAGAAAAAGGGATACCAGAAAAGTTTGTTTGACTGCATAGTGGTTTTCTTTTGATGTCTTTATGTGTAATTTTATGGGGGGAGCGGAAGTTATTAAGTGGAGAAAACATACTACTTTGTGAAAACTATCTTCAGTAAATACACAAAAAAGTTTGCTTAATTTGGAGAGGGTAAGAACAAAATTTTTGTGTAAATGGATATATAGATATTTTTCCCTTTTCTTCCTGAATAGTTTTAAGGTCCAATCTTTCAATTTTAAGAAAGCAAGGATGGCATGACTAATCCTCTGTTCAACTGGAACATGTTGAACTTTGTTGAATATCCTTTATTCTAAAGTGCTCTACATGCTGAAAAAAGATGAATTTGATTTTCAAGTATAATAAATCTATTGAAAGAGGAAGAATATCTATGAGCTACAGGTTTTGAACTTCCCCACCAAGAGATGGAGTAAATTTTGGCTGCAAATACATTGGATGGGATGAAATGGTACAACTATAATTGAAGTGACCTAAAGAAGCTGCATTGACATTTATTTAAATCTCATTGTAGAATTAATATTTGAAAGTACAAGGTTTATTTTGCTAAAATATTTCTTGATGAGAACTATTCTGTGGTGAACCATAGCAATTTCATTCTGGGAAGACAGCCTTCATCTGGAAAATATGTATATTGTGTGCTTTGTGCATATGTTGTGCAGATCCACTTAAACATGTTCAACTAGTTCAATTCTCATATTCCTAGGTGTTTCCTTGAAACAGAAAATTCAGATATTTCACAAAAGATACTGAGCCTAATCACTGTTATTCCTGTTTTTTTCTCTCTTAACTGCTTTATTTTCTGTACTCCTACCATAGAGAGTGTTTGAAAAGCAATCCAAGGAAACATGTAAATATCAATTTCATTGTATGAGTTTGACAATAAAAGAGACTGATAAAACAGATTTAGGTATTAGGAAAGTCAAGGAAGAGTAATGGATCATGAGTGAGAGGTGAAGAGTGAGGGGAAAAATGACAGAAGGGGGGTAGGTATCAAATACTAAGCAACACAATAAAGGTATCTTTGCTTACTTAATTTTATTATTCTTAATCAGCTCTGTTGTAAATCTGATTTAGAATCAAGACTTCGCTGAAAGCAAGAAAATGTGTATCAACTATATAAAGGATAATTAAACCAGAATTAAAAATTCAGAAGCAAAAGGATTAAAAGAATGAGCTGGATCCTGTGGATGAGTAAGAATTTCTCTATGTTCACTAATTTTATTACTATTATTATTATGTTATATTATTATTTTTACACCAACTAATAACCTTTTCTGTTAGAAATTTACAGACAGTTCTGTGAAATGACAATTCCTCATCCTCTTCTTTAATTCAAAGCTTTCATCCAAAAGTAATTTTCTTCACAAATGAGCTGCAGTATGTAAGGAATAAGGATATTAATATGATGTCTTTCATGTATTTATCCAATTTTAGTAGCTAGGTGCTATCTCTCTGTGCACCCATCTGATAACTGCTGGTGTTTACAGACATCCTATAAAGATTTACAAGAATGTTATTAAAGCAGCATCAAAAAGAAGAAATAGCTGTCAGAGCAACTTCTTTCTTAGAAGTCTGAATCACCATCTCTTTTGTTTAGCACATCACTTGATAAATAGATTTATCTTGCTGTGCTTGAAGATTTGATCTGTTTTTATCAGATTTATCATATGTTCTTATTGATAATGTAAAAATAATGTCTCACTCTATTACTGGATGAAATAACAGTTTTGCCTTTTTGAAACTTAATAGTCAGTATTTGAACACAACTCTAGACCTTAGGTTTAGCAGCCTTTGATAGTGGTGTTTTACAACATTGTACAACACACCGATTAGTAAACAGCATGCTACCAAAGCTTCTTAACTTGCAAACTTTCTCAGTTTTATGTTGTGAAGCTGTATTGCCAAATCCTTAAAGATTTGTGAGAGGGAAAACTGGCAATTTTAATTGAGAGCTGAGTGACTGCTTAGCACAGGAAAAATATTCTGCAGAGAAGTATAAAGGCTATTTGTAAGATAATTTCTTACTGTTATAATTTCTGTTATACTCCAGTGGTAGAACACTGAAATACATGTTATATTATGTTGTTATGTGTTCACAAGATGTGAGTGAGGCTAGGAGAACAAAGACAATATTGGCTACTTGATGATTCTGATTGCCCACCCTGGAAATAAGATTGTTTTGTTTATTTCTCTCCAGTGAGTGAAAATTGATGATAGAGTTGGGTGCAAGCACAATCTAATATGATAAATTCTTGATTTTTAATCTTCATGAGATGTGCCTAGTACTTACAAGTTTTCTCAAACTTCCTTTTACACATTTTCCTTAACGAATGATTTGGCACAAAGAAGTTCAAACCATAAATGTTGAAAGATGATATGATATATGTCTGAGTACGCTATTTTCCAAAGGGTAAGGCAATGTTCACTGTATTTGAAAATAAGAATGTATGTTGCTGCAGTTTCCCAATTATTTTTTATTCAAGTAAGTGTATATGAAAGTAACTAATTCTGCAATGCCAATTACTTAGAAAATAAGACCTCTAAAAATCAGTGAAGACTAGGAGATGTATCAAACTCTTGCTTTGATATCAAAGTGCAAGACAACTTATTACTTTCACCAATGTATGAAATAGAAGGTCAATTACATTTGACAGTGAAGAGAGACTATGGTGCAGCAGATGCACTTCAAACCTCACATAAACATGTAAGGAAAAGAATCCATGTAAGTCATTGCTTTAGAAGAGAAAATGTTGGGTCATTTTTGTGCAATTCTTGTGTAATATGTTTTGGGAGGCCTGACTCAACATTTCATTACTCCAATTTTGTCCCAGTATAACTCCATTGACACCGGTAGAATAAACTGGTATCCAAATGGAATAATGTAAAAGTAAAACAGATGTTCTATTTGAATATTTCCTCTATAGTTTTACATTTATGTAAATTTCTTCTAGGTTAATGTCAAAAGCCTGCTGGGAGAAGAAGCATATTAAAGACTTCTTTCACTTAAACTGTCAGCTTCAGCACAAAGCTATTCTACAGAGACAAAGAAATGTTTAAGAACTATTTTTCAGTCCTCACTTTCCTCTTCCCTTTCCCTTCATAATCCTTTTTAAAGATTATTTATTTATTTTTCTTCCCAATATATAGCACATTCATTTGAACTTTATTCAAACAAAAATATAAGAGTGATACTAAAATGTAAGCTTTTTAAAGAAGAGACTTGTGTATAATACCTAACAATGGAGGTAGACATTCTATTTCTTGAAAACACTTTATACTCTGACTCCAGTATGTTCTTTATTTATATTCCCATAGCTATTTGTTGTCTGGGTTTTATTGGCAATTCACTACTTACTGGGTGTAATATTCTGGTTTCTATGAAAAGTTTTTTTCCTGTTCAGAGGAAATTGTAGTATGTAATGGCCAGTTCTCCTATTGCTTTAGCATTGGAGGTGGGGAAACTTGTATGCAAATGTGAAGAAAAGGCAGTTGGAATTTTCTGGTATGAATATATGTATATATAAAAAGATATGCATATACATATATATATATATATAATTATTTTAATACTTTATTTTAAACAACAACAAAAAATGCTCATTCCTTCTAGGTATTTAGAAGCACTATCCTGCAGAACTGGAACTGAAATCATTGGGTTGGTGATGTTGAAGCTATTTAAGGAAATAATTTTACGTTCATAGTAATCTTCAACACCGGAAGTTATTTTAGGAAAACTCATGATATGTTCACTGCCTTCATCCATAAAAAGGAAATTTTGAAAGAAAAAGTAATGTCCTGACTATAGATAAAAAACAACATGTACTTGAAAGAATATTGAACTCAGAAGTAACATTAAGATCTAGTTTAGAGAAAAAAAATGCTGAAAGCTTCTGAGTGGAAAGATTTAATTCAGAAAAGAGCGTAGATAAAAAAGGGACTGAGGAGAGGCAACAGGACAGAACTTGTATCAGTAGAATCAAGATCTGGTCTTCTCCATTAAGGAGGCTTGGACTTTTGTAAAGTTAGAAGGCAAATGAGACAATTGAATGAGACTTCACAATCTTCACAGTTCAAGAAAGTACTTATGCATCAAGTACCACTTATGAATTTTTTATTCTCTAGGGCAGGTAGTATTATTGCAGGTAAGGAAAGTTTTTTGTTGTTGTTGTTGTTGTTTTTTTGTTTGTTTGTTTGTTTTTTTCCTACACAAATTTCAGGAAGTGCAGCCTCTCCTTGAAGAACAGAAGCCAATTGAGGACTTCATAAGTGACTGTCATGATTACTTAGATGATCCACTTGTTCAGTGCACCTATGACCAGAAATAGCAAAAAGTGAATTTTAATGTTTTGAGCATTTGGAAAACAGAGTGTGATTTACACCCCTCTCTTCCTCCTGTCTCTCCTTCATTGACCATGGAAGTTGTGGTAGTTTAACACCTCGAGGTAGCTCAACATCACTATGCTACTTTCTCTAGCCCTTCTCAGAAGGACAGGGGGAAAAAATACAACGAAAAAAGCTCATGGGAAGAGATAAGGACAGGGAGGTCACACACCAATTACCATCAGGAGAAATCCAGACTGAGCATATGGGAGATTAATATAATTTATTGCCTATTGATAACACTAGAACAGTGAAAACTGAAAACACCTTTCCCCCATCTATCTTTCTCATTGTCCTCCCCTCAAGCAGTGTAGATGAAGGGACAATGGGGACTGTGGTCAGTCCATGATGCTTCATCTCTGCCACTATTTCATGCTCTGCCACTGCTCCACGTGGAGTCCCTCCCACAGGATGCCATCCTTCCTGAACTGCTGATCCAATGGAGTATGCCCACAGGCAGTGTCTCTTCAAGAATTGCTCCCACGTGGTTCCATGCCACGGGGTCCATCCCCCAGGAGCAAACTGCTCCAGCACAAGTCCCCCATGGGCTGCAGCTTCCCCCTAGACTCCCTGCTCCTGCGTGGGCTTGTCTCCACAGGCTCCAGCCCAGGGCCTGCTCCTGCAGGGGCTCTCCTTGGGCTGCAGCCTCCTTCAGGCCACATCCACCTGCTCCACCGAGGGCTCATCCATGGGCTGCAGCATGGAGATCTGCTCTATGTGGGATCCATGGGCTGCAGGGGGACAGTCTGCTCCACCAGGGGCCTCTCCACAGGATGCAGGGGGGTTTCAGCTCCATGTCTGGAGCACCTCCTGCCTTCCTGCTGTGCTGCCCTTGGGGGCTGCAGGGTTGTTCCTCACTCTCACAGCCACTGTTAGACAGATTGTTTTTACCTTTCTTTCTTAAATGTGCTATCACAGAGGTGAAACCACTACCACTCAGTGGCCCAGCTCTGGATAGCAGCAAGTTCCTTTTGGAGCCATCAGGAGCTGGCTTTTTTCTGATGTGGGGCCATTTCTGGGCTGCTCACAGAGGCCCCTCCTGCAGCCCTCCAGCAAAAAAAAACCTTGTCAAATAAACCCAGTGCAAGTGTACCACACCACAGAATTAATTTTGTATATATTAAATGTGACCTACAGAAGCTTCTGTTGCTCACAACTGTTGCTAAATGTAGGATAGAAACAGCTTACCCTACCTGAAAAGGGACGACAGGAAATGGTAGGTGGTACTGAGGAGGAATATTAATGACACTATGAAGAAATAATTTTATTTATTTATTTATTTTTGTCAACTCAGATGCCATTGTCCATAAATATTACTTGCTGTCATACATAGGTTTAGGGAGAAGATAAAAACCTAGAGGAAAACTGAAGAAATCAGGATGGGCTTTTAGGTGATCAGTAAAAATTTGCATTAGTCAGTCGATGCCACATTTGTCAAAGCTTGCATTAGCCCACGGTACACAGACAGGGTCACTTAAACCAAGATCAGAGAGTAGAGAAACCATTAGCTTCTGATGGAGTGATGTGGCTCTTCGATGAACAGCAAATCGGGCTTTTAGCTGTAAGTCAAACACAAAGTTGCCAGCAACCATCTCTGAAATTGAGCTTCCCTCACTGAACATGCATTCCAACAGATTTTGAAATAATCCTACTAAAATTCTAGGATTAGAATTAGGAGAAGAAGACAGTGGACTGATGCAGGATGAAGTGAATGCTAAATACACTCTAAAAGAACATTAATGGTGGCAGCATTTTAAAATTTTGCATATAGAAAAGATACTTCCAGACCCCTTCCTGAAAAATAGATTAGTCACAAAATGGAGGACTTTCTTTCCCTCTTTCCTTTTCTTTTTCTCTTTCTCTCTTTCTCTCTCTTTCTCTCTCCCTTTTCCCTCCTTCCCCTCCTTCCTCTCTATCTATATCTTCCTATCTATAACAGACCATAATTCTGGCAGTATCTCTGCCTGTATTTTTGAGATGAACAGTTTGCTTTCAGAGAAACTGTGAAAGATTCATGTGTACATTAGTATTATTCCTGATTACATCACAGGCAAGTGAAAAGCAGCAATGAAGTAGAAAACTGGAGTTCATTAGGAGTTCATTAATGGAGTTCATTAAGTGAGAAATGGAGGATGAATGGAGGGGACTATGGTGATAAAGTAGAATAAAAGGCCAAATAATCCTAAAAATAATGTTACCTTCCATTCATAATGTAAAGCATGGGATTAAATAATAATGGCTTAGCAATGAGTTTACAGTAAAATAATTTATACAGTAAAAAAATTTCTATTAATTTAAAGCTGAGGCTCTGGTTGCATGTTTACAGACACATTGCTTTATTTATCTGAGATCTGATTCTGGTACTTCTGGTTGCTCTAGTTAATAACTTGATTCAGGTAGAAACCTGATCGTACTTTGTTTGTTTGTTTGTTTGTTTGTTTGTTTGTTTTTGATGAAAATTTTTCCTTTTTTCCATACCTCAGATTACAGCCTTTCTGTTCTGTGTTTGCTCTATCTACTTTTCCTGGGTCTCACACAATAGTGTGGCCATTTGTCCTGCAAGGACACCTTGATGGTATTAGATTTATTGGTCACAGAATAAATTAAAACATCTTGATGGAATTACTTGTATGCCTAGGACATCAGTATTGTTAGAAACAGTAAAAGGAACTATTACTGTGAAAAACTTTGGTCTTCCCTGGAGTAGAAACTTGAGATGATTCAGTGGTAATTTTATTCATTAAAATTAATTAAAAAATGGACACAATTTTTCTCCTATTTTGCTTTCCCTATGCTCAAAATAGTTATTTGGCCGACAAGTACAATGTTAGCAAGTTCTGGCAAACTTGGACACCTGGGCTGCATGGACCTATAGAATGAGGCTTTTTGGAGACAGAAACTCTTTGGTGTTCCTGAAAACTGTATTAAATTTGCATGGCAAGGTTTTGGCAGCAGGGGGCTGCAGGAGTAGCCTCTGTGAGAAGAATTCAACAGCTGCCCCATGTCAGAGCAGAGCCAGTTCCAACTGCTCCAAAAGGGACCCTCCACTGGCCAGAACCAAGCCATGAGCAATGCTGGTTTGCCTCTGGGAGAGTAGATTTAAGAAAAGATAAGAAATGCTGTGCAACAGCTACAAGAGAGGAAATATATAGAGAGAACTAGCCCTGTAGACCCCAAAGTCAGTGGTGTTTTCATGTGTCACTAAGAGCGCTGCTCTTAGTTTCTCAGTGTTACATTTTTTTTAGTTATAGGTAATAAATGATATTCATCTCCCTGTGCTGAGTCTGTCCTGTGACAATAATTGGTGAGTAACCTCTCTGTCCTCATCTCAACCCTTGAGCCTCTTTCATCATATTTTCTTCCCTTTTCCCTTTCAGGAGGGGGAATGAGATGGCAGTTGAGGTGGAGTTTAACTGCCCAGCTGGGTAAAATCACCACAAGGAATCATAGCATTTCATTGGGACAGTTTTCCTACTTGTTCTTGAGTTATGTATTACATCAGTGTAAGTAAAAATAATTTAATCCCTCATTTTTGGAGGAAATCTGTGGTCACAATATTTACAGTATGAATTAAGGAAACTGCACCGTGGCAAAATTTCAGAAAAGAGACAGTCAAAATGGATACTCAGTACCAAAATCAGCATTGAAAACAACTTTGTAGAAAATGTCTTCTTGGCAGAATATCGGATTTGATTATAATCACATATGCAAACTATGTTAAGTTTCAAAAATCAAATGTATTTTTGGTTTAGGAAATCCACCACAGGAGTTTCTACCAAACTTAAATTACAAAAGAGAGACTGCAGGTCTGGGGCCACAATCAGAAGAAGGATGCTGATCTGTTAGAATGGATCCAGATGAGGGCTACAAAGATGATCAGAGGGCTGGAGCTCCTCTCCTGTGTATAAAAGCTGAGAGAGCTAGGGCTGCTCAGAGAAGACTTTGGTGACCTTATTACAGCATTTCAATACTTAAGGGGTTCTTATAACAAAGAAGGAGAGAAACTTTTTGCTCAATCAGATAATGACAGGACAAGGGAGAAAGGTTTTATATTAAAAGAGAGGAGATTTAAATTAGAAGTTAGGAAGAAATTCTTCACTTGGAGTGTGGTGAAGCACTGGAACAGGTTGCCCAGAGAGGTTGTGGATGCCCCATCCTTGGAGGTGTTCAAGACCAGGTTGGATGAGTCCCTGGGCAAACTGTTGTAGTAGGTGGAATCCCTGCCAATGGCAGGGGAGTTGGAGTTAGATGATCTTTAAGGTCCCTTCCAACCCAAGCCATTCTATGATTCTGTGATTCAGGTCTAACCAGTACTCTTGTATGATGAAGGGAGAAAGCACCAATTTTGTGAGTTCCTCAAAAGGAAAGGACAAGAAGTATTAGCAGAGCTTAGCTAAGCTGCAGTGCTCTAAACATATCATTTGTTCAGACTTAACAGAAATGTTGTTGTTGCTGTTCAGTGAGAAAAAGCATTCTCATACTGCTTTCCTATTTTCTAACCTTACATCAAAGAAAGGAATACGTCTTTCTGTTATACATCTTTTCCGTATCAAGTTACTTATTTTCTATAGAAGTTTAATTCTATTCCTTTCTCAGGAGGATTTTACACATTGTAATAGCATTAGGCTGCAGCTACTCCATTCTCAGGGTCTAACATTTTATATTTTAAAATTCAAAGACAATTCCAAGCACTGAACTGACATTTTTAAGACTGAAAATTGCCTAAATGAAGTTATCAGAAAAACACATATAACAGAAATTTACATTTTATTTCTCTTCAGATAAAGTTTCTGACTGCAATCATACATTATTGAAATCAGTGTCACCAATGAATCCTACACAGCTAGAATTTCATTAATTTTAGTTAATTTAAAAGGTCAGAGACTATCCACAGATAAAAACATCTCACTTCAGAGAGAAAATAAAATCTCAGATCTGAATTTGCTAGTTTATTTTCAGTTGATTTCAGTTCAGGACAGACAATCAGATCTATTTTTAATAAAATATTGTCTGTATGCACTTTTGAAACTTGAACTCCAAATCATTACTCTGTAAAATATTTCATTCTAAAAGTATATGACTGCATTAAATGTTGCACTTCAATCCTCTTTTGCTTCCATTCATTTTGTATATCAACAGACTGTTTCGTAACAGCCTGGCCCTCAATCCAGATTGCAGATTGCGATCAGTACTGTCCCCCATGACTCAGTCTCAGGACAAGTTCTTTTTAACATTTTTATCAATAATCTGGATGGGGGAATTGAGTGCATCCTTGGTAATTTTGAAGATGTCACTGAGCTGGGCAAGTGTTGATTGCTTGAGGGTAGGAGAGCTCTGCAAAGGGATCTGGATAGGTTAGATCAATGGGTTGTATCCAGTTGTAGGGCATTCAACATTTCTGAATCTTGATAAGATTCTTAGTTGCAGTAATTAGAATAATCTTTCTGACATTTTCAACATTTGCAGAGTTAAGTCTTCATCATAAACTCCAAAACCATGTTGACTGGAGAATCCCCACAGGCTGCAAACTACATCACTTACTTCTACTAGGGTGTATCCGGACAGTTTTAATAAAAGGAGTTATGACTGAACTTTATTTATGAACTCTATGGAGGAGGAATTACATTTCTTCTGTCAGTTCTCTTTTAAGGTCCTTAAGCACCTTAAGCACAAATAATAATGACTTAACCTCCTTTATCTGTGATGTGAAAACATTAACTGGCATGTAATAGTCCTTCCATATTTAGTTAATTTTTGGAACATCTAATGGAAAATAGACTTGGAAAACAGGACCTCCATCCCAAAGCTGACCAATCTCTTTAAAAAAAAAAAAAATAATTGCTCTTCCTTTTTGCTCTTTCCCATAGTTATCATAACTGTATATTATGGTTTACTTTTTATTTTATTTTATTTTATTTTTCCCCAAGAACCCCAAGAAGGAAATGATAGCTATTTATTTTTAAGTATGGCTAAACAATGGCACACACTTCGTTGGGTTAGAAACTGGCTGGATAGCCGCGCCCAAAGAGTCGTGGTAAATGGAGTCAAGTCCAGTTGGAGGCCAGTCACTAGTGGCAACCCCCAGGGCTCGGTGCTGGGGCCGGTCCTCTTTAATATCTTCATCAGTGATCTGGACGAGGGCATTGAGTGCGCCCTCAGTAAGTTTGCAGATGACACCAAGCTATGCGCATGTGTCGATCTGCTCGAGGGTAGGAAAGCTCTGCAGGAGGATCTGGATAGGCTGCACCAATGGGCTGAGGTCAACTACATGAAGTTCAACAAGGCCAAGTGCCAGGTCCTGCACCTGGGGCGCAATAACCCCAAGCAGAGCTACAGGCTGGGAGATGAGTGGTTGGAGAGCTGCCAGGCAGAGAAGGACCTGGGAGTGATGGTGGACAGTCGGCTGAATATGAGCCAGCAGTGTGCCCAGGTGGCCAAGAAGGCCAACGGCATCCTGGCTTGTATCAGAAACAGTGTGACCAGCAGTGCTAGGGAGGTGATCGTCCCCCTATACTCGGCTCTGGTGAGGCCGCACCTCGAGTATTGTGTTCAGTTTTGGGCCCCTCGTTACAAGAAGGTGCTTGAGTGGGTCCAGAGAAGGACAACGAAGCTGGTGAGGGGCCTGGAGAACAAGTCCTATGAGGAGTGGCTGAAGGAGCTGGGCTTGTTCAGCCTGGAGAAGAGGAGGCTCAGGGGCGACCTTATCGCTCTCTACAGATATCTTAAAGGAGGCTGTAGTGAGGTGGGGGTTGGCCTGTTCTCCCATGTGCCTGGTGACAGGACGAGGGGGAATGGGCTTAAGTTGTGCCAGGGGAGTTTTAGGTTAGATGTTAGGAAGAACTTCTTTACTGAAAGGGTTGTTAGGTACTGGAACAGGCTGCCCAGGGAGGTGGTGGAGTCACCATCCCTGGAAGTCTTTAAAAGACGTTTAGATGTAGAGCTTAGGGATATGGTTTAGTGGGGACTGTTAGGGTTAGGTTAGAGGTTGGACTCGATGATCTTGAGGTCTCTTCCAACCTAGAAATTCTGTGATTCTGTAATCTTTTGGCCATGTTTTGGTTAAGATCGCCAAAGATAATTTTTTAGTCTGTCTGCATTCTCACACAGAAAAAATAATAAGAAAGAACACGTGAAACCATATTTTAGGGTTGCATGTCCTGTGATTATGTGCTCGTTGTCATTCTCTTTCAAAAATTCCCACTTGAGTCAGTGGCACATACACTTATGTTACGTTATTATTACATCTCATAACTCATATAACTTCTCTTTTTTTTGTTGTTTATAGAGCCAAGATGAGATGGCAGCATCCTCAGACTGTCTCCAGTGTGAGTTCTTGCAGTTATAGCTTTATGTTCATACCAGTTATAAAAACTAAGAACACGGTGACCCACTCTGCCTGTGGTCAGAGAGGCCCCAGCAATCTTCCCCAGTAAGTGATGTAAGTACATCAAATTAAGATCACCTTTCTAAGGAGAAAGGGACGTTTTTATTTTTTCCTATAAAAATGTACAGTTGTTATTGTGCATGAGTGTTTGTTTTCCCCTAGTGGAAGTTAAAAATGAAAGATTAAACATTCTGTGTGGTAACCAAAGGAATTGGTGAATTTCAGCATCCTAAACTCACTGCTGTGTTTTGCAATTCTTATGTTGTACTACCTACCAGTTAGGAATATTTCTTCTTCATTAACATGGTTGGTGAATGCAGTTTTCTGGTTCATTGAAGTTTGATTTCAGTAATTAACTCTCTTCTGAAATAATTTTTATTTGTTTTTTTTTTTTTTTAAACTTCCCCCATCAAGGTTTCAAAATTCTCAACATGCCTGTTCTTTTAACTGAATAAATACATCTTTAACTGATAAATACATCTTTTCAAGTATACATGCAGGAAACCATTAATAATTTTAAAAATTCTTAAGAGGTGATCAGAAAAACCTGTTGTGATTGTTTCCTTTCTGACAGTAATGATATAATAAATAATATTTACTCATTTTATAAATGAAACAAATAATAGCTAAGAATTTCTCAGGAGATTCTGGGAATAGAATGAGTGAAATATTTCCATGTGTTTGGTCAATGTTTGCTGTATTGTAATGTTTTATGGCTCTTCCTTCTTCCACTGTAAGAAATAATAGATACTCTTTACTTACACACAGCCCTTCCACTCAGTCTTTTTTTTTTCTTTTTTTTTAATTGTAACTCATTCTAAGCTGAAAGATTGTGCTTCAATTAGGATTTATTTTATTTTATTTTATTATTTTTATTTCAAAAGCTTTTCCATCTTTCTGATTATCTTATCACTATAACATGAAGTATGAACAAATGCTGGGGCACCAAGAACTAAGTTATACAGAAGTGAAAATATTTAAACTATTTTGTTTGTTTGTTTTCTGATGTAGATTATATTTACCAATGCAACTGTACAAATTTAGATAGGCTGCTCTTGTTTGTTTGTTTGTTTGGTTGTTTTGGGGAACTCATGTTCTGGGGAATTATTAAAGAAAGTAAAACAGTGTTATTTTTGTGTTGTCATGGAATCATGGAATCTTTCATGTTGGAAATGACCTCTAGGATCACCTAGTCTAATCTTTAACCTAGTACTAAATCCACCACTAAACCATGCTACTAAGTTCAAAACCAACACTTTTTTGAATACCTCCAGGGATGGTGACTCAACCACTTTCCTTGGCAACCTATTCCAATGCTGCATAACCCTTCCAGTGAAAAGAAAATCTCCTAATATCCAAACTAAAGTAGGATTTCCTGGTCTGATGCATAATGCATCTGCCCTGGAGCTGGTTACCTCAGCAAGTGATTGTTAATGTTGGTTATGCTTGGTTTAAATGTCCCAGCACTGCACACACACCTCATCAGATGCTCTTGTGTGGGCTGCTAGCTCCTGTTATGAGTCTGACTGAAACATCACAAGGGGACTTAAAGTCTTCATTTATGAAATGAACGTTTAACTGTACAAGCATACATATATTTATCAAGTTAAATTTAAAAATGTAGATTCTACAACTGTTTGCACGATGACTCTGCAGATGTCCTTCACTGATCAAACTTACCACTGTGCTTTGTATATGTATGTCTTTCCCCTACTAACTTTCACTGCACTTTTATTAAAGAAATTCAGACTACTAGTTATCTCTTTCTCACCAACCTATTTCTCCTTCTGACAAGGTAAAACATAGGCCAGAGGGTCTTATATTGAGGTATATAAGAAAAAGTGAAAAATTAATTGTATTTACACCACTGCTCATGAAAGTAGCATGTTAGTATCTGCTTCTACATGCATAGTCAACTCCTGAAAAAGTGGAATAAAATTATTTTTTTTTCTTAATAGGTGAATTTAAACAAAACAACAAAAAAGTGTCTAAGTATACGTTAATAACAGAAGAAGCTTTGATAAATTCCAGTCATAAACCAACAATCTCTCATCACAAATTGACCCAGTACCTTGCAACATGTAAGAGTATTAAATGCATAAACAACTCTGCTTCAAAAGTGGAAAAGAGGTAAGATGTGCTAATTCAGGCTGCGCCTTATTGTCATAATCACATCCTCAGATGTCTTTGTCCTCCCTGTAGTAGATGTTACAACATGGCTCTCCTGCCCCAGCAGCCACAGTTGCTTGAAATCCAGCATTGTATTCATAGGGTCTGGCTCACCAAAGCATCAAACCTGGCACTGTAGCATGCGGGAAACCATGATGGCTGCAAAGTCAGGACTGCAAGATCTGCTGGGTGGATCTGGTTCCCCATCCCACACCCATCCACCTTCAAGAGCATTGCCACAGGTCCCACTGACACCTTCTTGAAAATACCTCAGGACCAATGGCCAAATTTGATAGCCATCTAAATTTAGCCTGAGGAATGACTTTGAAAGCCTATTTCTGTAGGAAAATGGATTACAAACAAAAATACAAAGGCTTCTTTCCCATTTCCTTAGCAGAACTGTTTAACAGGATAGGAGCCTATACATGTTCCCTTCTGCATAGCCAGTTAGACATCTTTTCAACACTTTAGACTGACAGGAAATAATAAACTACTTAAATAAACCAGTCGACTCATATAAGGCTCCCACTTTTTTTGTTTTGTTTTGTTTTGTTTTGTTTTGTTTTTAATACTGTTTTGTTTCCTAGAAATCATTAGCAGCAGCCACTGTCTCAAAATTCCACTGTTTCAAAATTCCAGTTTCCAACCTGGGAATTTGTCTGGATGGATGGTGTTGGAGAGATTAAAGGTTTTTGCAGAAAGGAGAGGCGATCTGCACTTGTTTCAAAAAGATATGACAAAATACTCCACTGTTATGTGCCAATAGACAAAATGCCTGAATTAGAATAGAAGTATGACAGAAAAGGACAAAAAGGACAGAAAGGACAAAAAAATAAGCACAAGGATCAAGTCTGATTTCAAAGCAGAAGTTGGGATATTGTGAGAAATAAGATTAGGGAAATGAAGGCAAGGAGTGAAGAATGTTAAAAGAAAAAATAAATAAATAAAAATGAAAGTGTAGAAAGAAAGCCAGGCAGAAAGACATCTGGGAAGTGTTGCAGGTTTGCATAGGAGTGACAGGCAGACAGGAATGCTGCCTCAACTACTAGACCATTAAGAGTTGATATGTAAGCTGTCATAGCGCAAAAGGATAAGGAGTTTTTGCACTTCATAAATAATTCCTTTCAAATCTGTGTTTCTAGTTTCTTCCACTACTCTATAGCCGTGCATCCATATCCTTTTTTTTTTTTTTTTTTACATCTTTTCTTTTTTTTTTTTTTTCTTTCTTTTTCTGTCTTACTCAGGGAATTACAAGCCTGTCAGCCCCTGACCTCGGTTCCAGGAAAAATTATGGAACAAATCATCTTGGGTGAGATCACATTGTACTTGTGTGGCATCCAGGGGATCAGGCCCAGACAGCATGTGTTCATGAAACGCAGGTTGTGATTGTCCAACCTCATCTCCTTCTATGATCATGTGACCAGACTGGTAGATGAGGGAAAGGCTGTTGGTCAGGTTTATTTAGACTACAGCAAAGCCTCCACAGTCTCCCACAGTGTTCTCCTGGGGAAACTGGCTGGCTGTGGCCTGGACAGAAACACTCCTCTGGGTAAAGAACTGTCTGGAGAGCCATTAATCACTGCAGGTAGTGGTTAATGGAGTTAAGTCCAGCTGGTGTCCTGTTACAAGTGGTGTCCTGCAAGGGTTGGTACTGGGGCCTACCTTGTTTAATATACCTTATTAAGTATAAGGTATCAAGTTTCAAGTATACCTTAAGAGAAACTTTTTTTCTGGCTTAA
Organism: Heteronetta atricapilla; assembly: GCA_011075105.1. Classification (NCBI taxonomy): domain Eukaryota; kingdom Metazoa; phylum Chordata; class Aves; order Anseriformes; family Anatidae; genus Heteronetta; species Heteronetta atricapilla. The sequence continues at coordinate 70,683,463 of CM021763.1, forward strand.
AATTTGAATTAACAGTAGAAAAAAATACATTTTTCTACAATGGAATAAGTGCCGAAAAAATGTTGACTGGTCTGGGAAGCTACTCAATGGCAGGTTATTATTCTGTCAAAAGAACAAATATTACTTAGATTGCTGGCAGTTTTGTCTGTTTATGAAGTAGTGTAATATGTGGATGTACATTACTACTCACAAATGTTCCCTCAGTTTAATGCAGGTGACAAAACAGCTCTCAAACAAAACATGAATTCTTAAAATTTTTAGCTTTAATCACAACAGGACTCCAATGACATAAGAATATGGTATCAAAAATAAATACTTTATTACTACATATGCCAACTAAAAATGATTTTTTTTTTAGAGAACAAATTTAATCTTTAAGCCTTATTGGTTCATTTTCAGTTCTGTTGTCTTTGTGTATGTATTCTGTATATTTCCAACTGAAAATGTATTTACAATCTGTTTGAATTAATGAAATTATAAATAAATATAAAAGAATAAAAAGAATCAAAAGTCAAAAAATATTGAAATAAGTGATTTCCCACTAAACAGAAAATACAGACTCACTGAAATAATGTTTTTATGATATAAAGGAGCAACTATAGAAAAATACTGGAAAATAATTACACCAAAACAGCTGACCATGCATTTAGGTTTTGGAGTTTGTGATGGACCACTGATCTAATTGATTTGTATTGTTTAGGAGTATATGTCAAAATATTTCTTAATTAGATTTATAGAATTTTCAGTAGAATCTTATTTTATTGGTGATTAAAAAACAATACAAAACTAAATCCCTTTGTGAAATTTAATATTTATTTTACAGATACAGGATGAACATGTGTCCTAGAATTTACTCAGTCCCTTGTGAAATAGACCTTTATTTCTCTGTACAGGTCTGTAATTATTTTTGCTCACTCAAATATTCTGTCCACTGAAATGGACCTCTGTAAAGATCAAAGAAAGGGGGACAGTTGTGTTTTACTCATGAAGTTAAAAAACAACAGCAGCAGCAACAACAACAACAACAACAAAACACAACAACAACAACAACAAAACACAACAACAAAACCACATAATTTTACATATCCAAGTAAATTTATATATATATATATATAGATATATATTGACATATATATATATGTCATATAATATATATATATATATATTGACACCTGTTATTTCTAAGCATCCAGTTTTCCATAACTGGTATTTTTCATCAGTGCCACATGATGTTAATATTTGAGTACTCTGAAGAGAAGTCATGAACAACAATACAAGCAGCAAGAGTTAGAATAATAAATTCTTACACTAAGTACTATCACGAAGTATTCTATCCTAATGAGCATCAGGAAGTCAATATTCAACATCTAAATTATTTTCCTTGAGATTCTAATTGTTTCATTTTACTATTTTTTTTCCCTCATGACTTTTCAGCAGGATGCAACCAGCTATAGTATATAGTCACAGCGTATTATTTTGTAATCTGAAGTATATGGGACAGCATACAATAGCTGACAAATTATGAAACTGCATAGCCCAGACCTATTCAATTAATCTTTCAAGAGCTTTCTGGAAGGTTAGGGGTCAAGAGAGAGATGGATTATTTGTACTCTGCTTTGGTGATCTGTTGGAAGTAGATACTGCTGCTCTATTTAGCAGGGAAAATGACCACACTCTACAACTTTTCAAATAAATTATTTGAATGAGACTGTGTGGACAAAAAAAAAAAAAAAAAAAAAAAAAAAAAAAAAAAAAAAAGAGTGAAAGAACAACTGAACCATTCAATTATGTCAGATCCTTGGATGTTTTGCCATTCAGCCTCAGTAGTCTTACTCTGTTATTATTAAGAATTCAGAAATCTCTTTGATAGCAGTTGTTAAATTTCTCACTATGTAGGAGTGATTTCATTTAAATAAAACCTTGGCTAAACCTTGGCTTTCAAGAAACATTAAGGTACTTTCAGGACAGCACTTGAAATCTTCCTCTTCATTTCCATACAAGTCTTTATTGAGCCTTTATAAATCTATTATTTCAATTTTCTTTACATTCTTGAATCACTGTTTTGTATTAATTCAGTTCTAGTTCTTGTTCTGTTTAGTGTAACATAAGAATGAACTAAGAACTTATTGCGTCCTCATGCAAGCTTGCAAAATAAAATATTACTGATTTTACAATACAAATTTATAATAGTTATTTAATAATAATTTATCATATTTTTGGATGTATGTCATCTACTGCCTGCAGCAAAGTGTATGTCTATAAATGACTGGGGAAGGCAAAAATTGCCATGATTGATTAAGTTAGCACTTCCTCTACTGAAGCATCCTTTGTGATGGTGATCAGTAACTGAAACTAAAGAGAAAGTTCAGTGAACTCCACAAGACAGGACAGATAAGGATGTCTTTATCATATGTGTGGGCACCCAATCTTTCAAGAAATATATTGAGAATCTGAGCAAACACTGTGGATGTTCCAGTTCCTTTTAACTTCTGTGTTTTTGGGTACTGACCACTTCATTTTCAAAGTGATTTCTATTATATGTACTATGAATTTGGAAGTCATGTCTCAGATTCACAGCGAAAAAAAGATGTGCTTGTTTGTTTGTTTGTTTTTCCCACATTATACTGATTAGCATTTGTAAATGCTTTAATAAGCTTAGATGACATCAACAGTAATTTTCTTCTACTTCTTATGCCTCCCTAAATTACGAAAAAACTTGAGTGGAAGCTTCAGATGAGAGAAGATAAAAACCTAACACTTGTATAATATTTTACTTTTCACCTTTAAATGTCTTATATGCATTTACATGATTTGCTAAGGAGCAAAGGAAAAGAACAGGAAAGGAACAACTTTATTCACTGTTAAGAATAGTCACACCAGAATTTTGCATTGATTAGTAATCAAAACTTCCAACTCCTTTCAAGTTTTAGCTTTAGAACCATTGATATATCAGAGTCATTCATTAACTAAATAAGCTAATCATGTTGAATTGCTCAAGGATGTATTTAGGGAGTTACAGAATTGCAGAATTGTGCAGTTCAGAGGAAGGTGCAGCTCCATCTCTGAGGCACAACCAACAGCAAGGCACTGGTGCATGCACAGCACACATATGCAATCATATGCAATACACGTTGCATACACAGAAGGAGGCAGTTGTCAAAGGAAGTAATGCCTGGGGAATGAGTAGACATTTTATGGATAATCCAGAGGGGCTTCCAATGTGATTTCCTAAATTAACAGGAAAGGCACAGAAAGAGATGTACTGAGTGGTGACAGGTCTCATTGAAAAACAATAAAGTTGATAATTTACTTATGTAGAGTTTTTACTAACTTTTGTCTTTGTTCTTAACTCCAGAGTATGACATTCACCCAAAACTATGCATGGATACTGCCACTGAACAGAACAACAGACATAAAGTATCAATGTTATATACACTCTATATAATGTTCTATGTTTTTCATATGGTCTATAATAACTTAGTGCAAACATAAATGCTCTAAGTATAAAATATCTTCTGTAAACTTTTGACAAAAATTTGCATTGAAGTCAGTCCTACATGGTGTCCATTTTTACTTAGTAGTAAAGGAGTTAGACTGTTTACTTTTTTTAGCATGTAGTGTATTTCTGCAGTACATAAAATGAATATACTAGTAATAGATACTAGTAATTCCTCCAGAAGCCCTTTTGCACACGAACATGTGAAGTTATTATTCATTGAGATTCATGTGTGCAATTGACACATATCCTATTATTTTTAACACTATACAAAATATGCATTCAGAGGCACTGTTCACTCTGAGATCCCAGTTCACAGGCACTTAGAACACATACTCATAGAAAATTTGGTTTTCAGCAGGTTCCTCACTGCTGGTGGTCTGTCAGAGATCTCTCCTGGTTGTTGTTGGTCTCTGGAATGCCCTTTTACTTACAGAGTTTACTTACAGAGTTTCCAGCTCTCTATACATTCCATTGTTTTGCCAATGATGACAGGCTTTATATTAGTTTTATCTAAGGTACTAGCTCTCCCTCTTTGTTCTCTTTTTATTGCTCTCCTTCCATCTTCCCATCTAGAGAAGAGTGAATAGAAAAAAATCCAAATAGCCTTTGAGCTAGCCAGAGAGCCCTGATTTTCTCTACCTATTGGACAACGTTGTTTTGCAACAAATTTACATATTTTTTTTTCTTTCCTTTTCTTTCATAGAATTGTAGAATTGTACAATGGGTTAAAAGGGACCACAAGTATTATCTAATTCCAAGCTCCCTGACACCTCCCACTAGACCAGTTTGCTCAAGGTCCCATCCAACCTGGCCTTAAATTCTTCCAGGGATGTGGTATCCATAGCATCTTTCGGCAACCTGTTCCAGTTCCTTATCACCTTTACAGTAAATATTTTCTTCCTTATGTATAATTTAAACCTACTCTATTTTAGTTTTAAGCCATTACCCCTTGTCCTATAACTACACTCACTGACCAAGAGTTCCTCCCCACCTTTCCTGTAGCCCCAATTTAGGTATTGGAAGACCTCTGTAAGGTCTCCCTAAAGACTTCTCCAGGCTGAACAACCAGTGCCCCCAGGATCTCCTCAGGGCTGCTTTCAATCCATGCTCTGCCTAGCCTGCATGTGTGCTTAGGATTTTCTCAGCTTGCATGCAGGACATTGCACTTGGGATGACTAATCCTCATGAGGTTTTTACAGGTGCACCTCTCAAGTCTGTCAAAGTCATTCTGGATGGCAAGACCTTCCTTTCTGAATAGCAGACTTTCTTTAAGTCTTTCAGATTATTTGTTCTGAGTTTGCACTTAACTGGCCTTATACAGTTTGTTTTTGTAGTTTTATGATGCATCTTTTTGAAGTTTTGTTGACAAAATCTTCTGCAACCTACGAAATTTACCTTTCCAGATTTCTAACTTCTTTCTTTCAAAACATTTAAAAAACTACTAATGGTAAATCTGGAAATAAGATTATTAGAGTAGGAAGATATGATTTCGTAATAGTGTTCTTCCTCTCTTATCCTCTTGTAATTACAATTCCAAGACAGAGCTAATTTTTGGAGAAAAAATTAGCTCTGTCTTGAAAATAAAATTACAAAGTGGTGTGGTGTTCTTGTTTGCTAGCTTATATTCTTACTTTTAAATCAGTCCTAAATCCTGCATTGAACTATGAAGTACTGTGCTCTGGATGATGTTATCTTTCAAGTTAAAATAATAATAAAAAAAATCTGAATATTCATAGTCTGGTGAAGATCTCATACATGCTTGCAGAAAGCTTAGGTTCCTAATTCAAGGAAAATTCCAAATTTTACTTTCCCTGTATTTTATTTCACTGACTTTTTCTGGGTGGTAGTTTTGGTTACATTTCCCAGCTCATTACAGATTTAAGCAATTGTTATGTTTGTCCTATGTCTGAGTTTGTAGCGGTGGGATATACTTCAGTAAATGAATACTTTAGGAAAAATGTATCAATACTAAATAATTTAATTTAATATATACATACATATATATGTATATTTATTTATGTGTCTTTCTTGATGCACTGCGGCTCTCTACAGGTACCTCAAAGGAGGCTGTAGCGAGGTGGGGGTTGGTCTGTTCTCCCACATGCCTGGTGACAGGACGAGGGGGAATGGGCTTAAGTTGCACCAGGGGAGTTTTAGGTTGGATCTTAGGATCTTAGGAAGAACTTCTTTATCAAAAGGGCTGTTAGACATTGGAACGGGCTGCCCAGGGAAGTGGTGGAGTCACCATCCCTGGAGGTCTTTAAAAGACGTTTAGATGTAGAGCTTAGGGATATGGTTTAGTGGGGACTTAGTGTTAGGTCAGAGGTTGGACTCAATGATCTTGAGGTCTCTTCCAACCTAGAAATTATGTGATTCTGTGATATATATATATATGTATATATATATATATTCATTTGAGCTTAGCAAATCTTCCAGAAATCAAGTGGAAGAGCCTAATTTTATCTCGAGTGCTGCTTTTGAGGAGCAGGACAGGTCTCTGCTAGGTATTAATGATATAGTAATAATAATTATAAAAATGTCTTTAAACATGTTTAAAAATACTAAAAAATCCCAAGTCGGACAAAATCAAAGAAAGAAACTTCCCATCTTTTTTTTTTTTTTT
>CM021763.1:70694745-70733148 GCA_011075105.1 Heteronetta atricapilla
GGGGGGGGGGGGAGACACCTAGGAAACACCACAGAACACATTGGGAAAGGCACTTTACGTAATGAATCAGCTAGCATTACCCTTTCCTCACAAAGAGGTACCATCCATAGTAAAACATTACAAAAGTATGAATTCCGCACTGTCACAGGTGCCACAATCAGAGCAGGTCTTAGTGATGGTAAAAAATTTAAATACAGGTCTTTGGGAGGGACCCCAGCCTCTAATAACTTGGGGTCGAGAGTATGCTTGTGTCTTTACAGGTCACGGATCAAGATGGGTACCAGCAAGGGGGTAAGGTCATGGCTGGCCTCCTCCTCACAATCACCGCTGTCATCGGTTATTGCCAGACCTGGGTCTCCATCCAACCATGCTGCAACATCTGGGTCACCCTCACCAACATGACAGGACAAGAAGCGATGTGCCTGTCCCTGGCTAGTGCTAACGACTCATTCACGACATGTCTGGTGGGGTTCCCAGCAGATAACAAAGACTGGACTGTTTACTTGCTATGATTGCCCCTCGAGCCACAGGAATTAGATATCCTGGGTAGTGTAACAGCCACACCATGTGTAAGGTTCAATTACATGAACAAAAACCAAACCATGAAACAAATTGTCAATGTCACACTCGCTCCTTGTCCCAGTTCATCTCTTTGGTGTAATTATACAAAACTATAATAGCATTATTCCTTGCGCCAGGAGCCGCTCTGCTCGGCTGTGGGATCGACTGTGGAATAGACACCCTCAGGTGCACCCCAAGCATTTTCCTCGGAGGGGTCTCCACTCTCAGCCACTCACCACGGGAGTAGACAAGGACCTCCTGAAGCCGTAGACAAATTATTTTAAGTGATATTTTCTTAGTGGTATGAATGAAAGGTACAAGAGGCCTCTTTGTGTGATTGTGTGATTGTGCTGTGTGAGTGAGGAGCAGCATCGCTGCGAAGCACTATTCTATCGTTACCCTGTTACCTGTAGTGCCTTGCTTATTACAATGTTTGCAGTGTTAAAGGTAGTAGACCAGGCCTGGGTTGCTCAAAAACAAAAAGGGGGAATTGTGGAGCTATGTTTAAATGAGAAGGGGCATGATTTAATTAAAGTGTGCAACTCAGGCCTTGAAGTACTGTGAATATAGTGTAGGCCCAGGGCTGATAACCTTGAGTGATGTTATAGCTAAAATATGCGGAACTATGTTCGGGAGGAGCGACGGCACCGTTGTACCAATTATATTAGTGCTAGAGATGTGTGCATAGAAGTTAGACCAATTATAAGTTATTGTCTGCACATGCTGTAATGGTAGCATATATATACCTTGCTAGAACACTCATTAAACGGAGAACGATTATACTCGCATCGAGGTTGCATCGTTACTCTGGGTCACTCCCATTCCGACAAGATAATCCAAAAGAAAGCTAAAGCTTCTCTCCTTTAAGTTTTTAAGTGAGATGAATGTGACTTTGAAGATCAAAGAATCACAGAATTGTAGGTGTTGGAAGGGACCTTGAGAGTTCATTGGGCCCAACCTCACTTGCCAAAGCAGGTTCCCTAGAGCAAATTGAACAGATAGGCATCCAAATGGGCCTTAAATATCTCCAGAGAAGGAGTCTCCACAACCTCCCTGGGCAGGCTGTTCCAGTGCTCCATCACCCTCACTGATATAGATATTTTTTCTTCTTTGAAAAGTTGATTTTTTTTTTTTTATTGTTGTTTCATTTTGTTTTGTTTTCTTCTTCCAAGTACATTTATTTCTGATTAAGGAATGAAAGCACCCTGTTCTCTTCCTCACATATCCAAATGTCAGCTTATTCTATGTGAAAAAACTCAATATTTGTATAAAAACAAAAACCTGATTTTAGGAATGAATCTGTAAGATAGAGGCATATAGGTCAACAAAAAGAAAAATGCCAGGGGTCAAAGTCTCCTTTCATGCAATTACACTGAATTTATTGAAGATACAGCAAAGTTGAAACATGCATCTTCATGGACATAGTATCTTCCAGGCTAAAATTTTTACTGAAAAAGCAGCAGTGATAACTGGTTTGTATTTTACTTCATTTTTTTCAAGAGTTCAATAGACATCATATTTTGAATGTGAAAATATACCAAGTAACTCTTAAATAACTAAATTGTTCAGATGTCCATTATGGTTAACAACTAATGTTTAACTCTTCTAATTCATTCTTCTCTACGGACTCTTAAAAAAGGCACATGCCATAAAACCCCCAAAGGACAAATACTTCTACATTACACTGTATTCTACTCCAGAGTTATTAATGTGGTGCTAGTGTTAAAACGATGACTCATGCACAAGCATTATACTTAAGTCACTGAGAAGCTTTGTTTACGTATATATGTACACCATAGATAGAATCACAGTAAAACTAATGACAGTTAACTACATGGGCACTAAAACAGCAGTAGTCCTTTTTAAGAATGCTTATGTGTGAAATTGTGAATCTTGCACAGATGATGATTGGAAAGGAAATTAGGTGTGTATGAAGTATGAAGTATCTGTTACTCACTGGAAAAAATTCTGACTTCACTTTGTTGGAGTGACTTCCCAAGACATAACATTTTGAAATTTTGAAAATTTTGAAACCCATGACTAAATTTCTGCAGTTTGGTAAATAATACATTCCAGCCTGTTTGGTCAAAAAAAATCTCAGATAGGTTCCCTACAGGTTGTTTTGCAAATTTTTTTTTAGATTTGGTGCCTTTATTTAGATAGATAACCCTAAATTCATTGGTGTCATCCAGACTATACCGTATATAAAGCCAGGGTTTCCCAGTCCTAGGTGCAGGACCTGGCACCTGCTTTTGTTAAACTTCATGCGGCTGGTGATCACCCAGCTCCCCAACTTGTCCAGATCTCTCTGCAAGGCCTTTCCACCCTCATCTGAGTCCACAACTCCTCCAAGTTTGGTGTCGTCAGCAAATTTGCTCAAAACACCTTCTAGTGCTACATCCAAATCATTTATAAAAACATTGAAAAGGACTGGCCCTAAAATGGAGCCTTGAGGAACCCCACTAGTGAACATCTGCCAGCCTGATGTGGCCCCATTTACCACAATCCTTTGAGCCCTGCCTGTCAGCCAATTGCTCACCCATCGTATGATGTTTTTGTCCAGTTGTATGATGGACATTTTGTCCAGCAAGATCCTATGGGAAACCATGTCAAAAGCCTTGCTGAAGTCCAAAAAGATCACATCAGCTGGTTTTCCTTGGTCAAATAGATAGGTGATCTTATCATGAAAGGAAATCACATTTGTTAGGAAGGACCTACCCCTCATGAATCCATGTTGGTTGGGACCAATGACTACATTGTCCCCCCAGGTGCTTTTCAATAACCTTAAGGATCATCTTCTCCATAATTTTACCAGGCACTGGACGTGAGACTGACAGGCCTGTAATTGCAAGGGTCTTCTTTCTTACCCTTCTTGAAAAGGACCTCTCCAGATTCCCAAGATAGTTGGAAAATAACTGAGAGAAATCCCACGATGACATCAGCCATCTCTTTAAGCACCCTGGGATGAATCCCGTCCAGACCCATGGACTCAAATGGATGCAGGTGGAGCAGCAAATCCTGCACAAGTTTAGGGTCATTTGGGAGTTTATCATTCACACCATCGTGGTCCTGCAGCTCAGGGCACCCTTGGTCCCAAAGCCCATCACCAGCGTTGAAGACAGAGGTGAAGAAGGTATTAAATGTCTCTGCTTTGCCTATGTCATTGTCTGTGAGGAGACCTTCCCCATCAAGTAGTGGACCTATGTTTTCTTTGGCTCTCTTTTTTTTTTTTCTGTTCACATATCTAAAAAAAACGTTTTATTGTCTCCCACAGACATGGCGAGCGTCAACTCTACTTGGGCTTTGGCCACACAAATTTTCTCCCTACAAACACAAACAGCATCCCTGTGTTCCTTCCTCTTTGCCTGACCCTTCTTCCAGCAGTCATACACTCTTCTTTTTGCCTAAGCTCCAGTAGAAGATCCCTGGTCAGCAAGTCTGGCCTCCTGCCCCACCTGCCTGACTTCTGATATTTTGGAATTGTCTCATCTTGTGCTTTTAGGAAGCAGTGCTTAAAGACTGACCAGCACTGATGGACGTCAATGCTTTCAAAAGCAGTTTCCCAGGGGATCTTGCTCCCTTGCTGACTAGTTCCCTGAGCAGCCTGAAGTCTGCTTTCCCATATCCAGGGCTGAAGTTTTGGTGGCAGTTTTCCTCCTGTCATCATAAATTCTAAACTCAACCACTTCACTATGAACGAGGCAGCTGCCAATTGCCACGTCTTCCACAAGACCCTCTCTGTTCTCCAGCAACAGGTCTAAGAGGACACCTTTCCTAGTTGGCTCCTTTGGCACCTGCACCAAGAACTTATGATCTCGGTGCTTTATGAACCTCCTGGACTTGCTCGTGTCAGCCGTGTGATGATCCCAGTTGATGTCTGGCAAGTTGAAATCCCCCATAAGGACAAGGGGTGTTGATCTCGAGGCATCTCTTAGTTCTGCAAAGAATAATTCATCGGCATTTTTGTCCTGGCCAGGTGGTCTGTAATAGACTTCCACAACGACCTCCCCTTTATTTGTTCATGCCTTAATCCTTACCCAGAGGCTCTCAACTTTGCCATCACCAACCTGAAGTTCCATGAAGTCCAGTCCCTGCTTCACATACACCGCCACCCCACCACCTTGCCTACCCTGCCTGTCTCTCCTGAAGAGCCTGTAAACATCTATTGCAACACACCAGCCACAGGACTCATCCCAACAGGTTTTGCTTATGCCAATGATGTTGTAGCTGTGGGACCGGGCCAAGACTTCTAGCTCTTCCATTGTATTCCTCATACTGTGTGCGTTTGTGTAGAAGCGCTTCAAATGCACCCCCCTACACACAGCACCTTGTGGATCTGATCAAAGGAACTCACTGGCACACAATCCCTCTGATTCTAGCGCACCATCCCTTAGGTCTTCACCGGCATGCCTGATTTTATCTCCTTCCCCCTTCGACTCTAGTTTAAAGTCCTATCTATCAGCCCTGCCAACCCCTGAACAACTGTCCTTACCCCCCTCTGAGAGTGGCTCATCCCATCTGTTGCCAGCAGGCCTGGTGTAGCACAGACCTTCCCGTGACTGAGAAACTCAAAGTTCTGCTGGTTGCACCAGTCCTGAAGCCATGTATTAATGTGATGAGCCTGTCAGCATCAATCCCCCCCATTGGAAGGACAGAGGCAAACACAACCTGCGCGCCTGATCCTTTAAGTAGTCGCCCCAAAGCCCTGAAGTCCCTTTTGATCACTCTTGGACTTCTCGTTTCTACCTCATCACTACCAGCCTGAAAGACCAGTAGCGGGTAATAGTCATTGGCCCATACCAGGTGCTTGACTTTCCTAGCGAAGTCTCTCACCTGAGCCTGAGGGATGCAAGAGACTTCCATGTGGGTTGGGTCTTGTCGGCACATTGGGCCCTCTGTTCCTTTCAGAAGGGAGTCCCCATGACAATAACTCTTCTTTCTTTTTTGACAGAAGATGTAGCATCGCAGGGGGTAGGTTGCCTTGCTTTAGGAGTAGTTTATATCTTGTAAATTTCATAAATCCTGTAATAGCACCTTTCTGCTGACACAATATGCAGTGCTTTTGGACATAAACACATCAGTGAACTGAACATATTAAACAAATATCCACAAATCTAGCACCATGAATTCTTTACTTTTTGAGCTTTATCACACCAATTCTTTCCTCCCCCACATGTCAAAATAGTTTGTTTTCTCTCTTGAGGACAAAAGTCCTTTCAATGTTATCCCTTAAAACTCAAAAGAAGTAGAGAATTCTGAAGAACTGACAACAACCAAAGAACTGTTAGTAACGAGGTACATTGCAGGAGAAAAACACAAGCCTAAACAGAAAACTTCCTTTTGCCCCACCTGTGAAGATCAAGCATTGAAAGATACTCAGGTCCCATTCAGATCAAAAAGTTGTTCCTACATGGAGAGTAGTAATATAATCCTTGCACATACATTTACTTTTCTTCACATAGCCTGTGAGAAGTATGAACAATTCTGGGTGAGTTCCTGTTGTGATTTAGCCCCACAAAGCCACTCACTCACTCTCCCCATGTGGGACAGAGAGAGAATTGGAAAGGTAAAACTTCAAGAAGTCATGATCTGAGATAAAGACAGTTCAACAGGTAAAGCAAAAGCTGCACACAAGCAAAGCAAACCAAGGAGTTCATTCAATATTTCTCAAATACTTCTAATTGGCAGGCAGGTGTTCAGCCACTCCCAGGAGAGCAGGGGCCAGGAGAGCAGGGCCTATAACACATTAACAGTTCCTTGGGAAGACAAACACCATCACTCCAAATGTGTCGTGTAATCATTGTCTCCCCTCTGCCTCCCTCCTCCCCTCCCCCCAAATTATCCTCCAGCTTTTATTGCTGACCATGATTGCTGACCATGACACCACATGGTACAGGACATCTCTTTGGTCCATTTGGGCCAGCTGTCCTGTCTCTGCCCCCTCCCAGCTCTTTCTGCATCCCCAGCCTCCTTACTGGTGGGGCAGCATAAGAAAAAGAAACGTAATTGTCTCTGTCAAAGCACTGCTCTGAAATAACATCAATATGTAAACATCACTATTTTCATCAAAAATCCAAAGCACAGCATTGTGTGAACCCTTACAAAGAAAATTAACTCTATCCCAGTTGAACACTCTGTGTGGGGCCATTCGATAGAGGAAGGGGTAACATATTCTGCCAGGACAAAATGTACACTATGTCCATATTCTCCTGTCTGTTGACTGATGGTATTGATCATCTGAAAAAGGAAGCCTCACTGTAGAATTCATATAGACAGGAAAAGCACTGAGAAGGAGTTGCACCATACTTGCTGCAGAAGGGACATTTTTTGCTGACAAGAATGAAGTATTCTCTTTGCCCTGCTGAGATGCTGCCAGAAGAGACACAGTTTTACAAATAAACTTATCAATGTAACATTCTGCTTCTTTTCATTCTTCACAGACAGTTCCCATGACTACAAAACTGAAAAAAAAAAAAAAAAAAAAAAAAAAAAAAAAATTTTTAAATGACAAAAAACTATATATAAAAAAAAAAAAAAAAAGAAAGAAAAAGAAAACTCAGAAAGATAGAGAGACTGGAATTTCTTCAGTTCTTATCTCTCAGAAGAGTTAAGGTTTAGGAAACCATGAAGATAAAAGGGAATGAAGACTAGAAATGGCCTGAGGCTTACACCTACCCTCTAGTTGCAGAAGTCTTTGAATCCTCCAGACTATTTTTTCCCATAGTTCCATATCTTGAAAAATCCATATATCTTTTATATTGCAATATTCAGTGCTAGTGAGGATCATTCTCAATGCCTTTCAATTGTAAGACATCAAAGAAAGAGTAACATGTGGAAAGGTAGATTAATGTCATCCCATAAAATTGTGCATGAATCTTCTTGTTAGAACAGAAATATAAGAAAAATAATATGGAGCTATCTTGGGGAAAACATTTCTTAACTTATCTCAAGATACAGGCACAAAAATAATTTAGTGAAAAACACCTGAACTATACATTTATACAGTAGAACTCAAACTTTGTTGATTGACACCAAATAAAGGTGAATAACAGCTTAGACATCAGCTTGCAGTGAGGTAAAGCATCCCAAAAGACGTAAATGTTGGCTGCATACAGCACGAAAAGCACAGAACAAATTTGTAGAAATATTTTATTACCTGAATTCTGGTGTATCTAGTTTGGTTTACAGTTTATATCTAGGTTCCTTATTGTCAGGAAATTATTCACTGGAGGAACTTTGGAGAATGGGAGCAAAGATGGGGTGTGGGGTGAGGGGCAAGGCTGGAGACAGGCAGGATTTTACATTGTGTACCTTGGTAAGAAGATTAAAAAAGAAGCATAGAATCACAGAATATCCTGAGTTAGAAGGGACCCATAAGAATCATCAAGTCCAACTCCTGGCACCATACAGGTCTACCCCAAAATTCAGATTTTGACTAAGTGCACAGTCCAAATGCTTCTTAAACTCTGACAGGCTTTGTGCTGTGACTACTTCCCGGGGGAGCCTGTTCCAGTGTGTGACCACCCTCTCAGTGAACCACCTTTTCCTATGTCTAGCCTAAACGTCCCCTGCCTCAGCTTGACACCATTCCCAGGGGTCCTGTCACTGGTGACTAAAGAGAATAGATTGGTGCCTTCCCCTCCACTCTGCCTCGTGAGGAAGCTGTAGATTGCAGGAAAGTCTATTTATAAATAGACATTTTATAAAAGCGGCAAAGTCTATTTATAGCTGAAGAATGTAGATGTTAGGCAAAGAAAAGAATTGTTATCTTCCTGAATCACTTGCTAAATAGTGTAATAAAGTGAAAGGGGAAGGTTTAGATAAAAAAAAAAAAAAAAAAAAAAAAAAAAAAAAAAAAAGAACCTACAAAAGGATAAGATAAAAACCTCAAATATTTTGAGGAAAGGCTGAAAGACCTGGGGAGACAGAGGAGGGATTTTATCAATGTGAAGTGTAGGAGTCAATGGGATATGGCCAACCTCTTTTCAGTAGTTTGTGAGGAATGGGCAAGGGTCAATGGCCATAAAATGGCCACAGGAAGTTCTGCACCAATATAAGGAAGAACTTCTTCACAATGAGGGAGACAGAGCACTGCAACAGGCTGCCAAAGGAGGTTGTGGAATCTCCTTCTCTTGAGATTCAAGGCCCATCTGAATCTAGGCCCACCTGTGCTCTAGGGAACCTGCTTTGGCAAGGGGATTGGGCCCAATTAGCTCTTGAGGTCTCTTTCAACTCCTACAATTCTGTGATTCCATGTTATGAGTCATTTTTTAGTGTACAACTCTTCAGTTTCTATTAAATGTATACTTCAGCTACTATTAAATATATACAAAAGAAGTGTGTATAAACAAGGATTAGTAAGTATTGGAATTGTATATTTTCTAATGTAACTCTATCCTTTGAAAATGGCATTGCCATATTAAAAAAGGCATCTATATAAATAGCTTAGTTAAGACTACATTCAAACCTACAATCAAAAGTATGTGAATAACATTTATTTTACTTATCAGTAGTTTGATGTTGTCTGCATATCTCCAACCAATTTTCCTTTTTTTTCTTTTTTTTTTTTTAAAAAAAAAAAGAATGTAATTCATAATTCTAGTAACACAGAAAACTGTCAGAGACTTCAAAGGAAGATGCTTACCTATGCAAAAATCTACATTGATACAGTGTGAATGACTTAAATAATTTTTGGTTCTACAAATGTTACACAATTTTTCTATTAAAAAAAAAAAATGTAGAAAAGCAGCAAATCAGATTAGCCAGATGATATTACCTCACAAAAGTAAGTCAACTAGCTTCTAAAACATTTTTTAAAAAATGTGAAAATCTCTGATTAGGGAGCATTTGGTATGTAAGCAGGAGGTTTGCTTTCTTATGACAAGCTAATGTACCCAGAATACAGTGAACACTAGCATTTAGATACTTTTCTGAATAGGACCTGAAAATTCTTAATTACTTGAAAAAAAAAATCTCTACCTGAAAAATAAAATAAAATAAATAAAATAAAAATTTACCTAAATATTTTATTTTAAAATATTATTTATATATGTATATACTTATAAAAATAATTTAAAAAAACTAGGAAAAATGATAAAATCCAGATAATCTTCTACTTTGTGTTATGTGGTAGCCTTTAATTAATTCAACGTCTTAACAAAATTTATAGTATTAAATGTTCACACTGACAGTGCATCAATTGATGTAATAAGTGCTTCAGGAATGATATCAAAAAAAAAAAAAAAAAAAAAAAGTCAAAGGATAGGCCTCTAGTTCTTGTATATCTGCATACCTGCAATCAGTTTTGATAATCTAATTTCATCAAATACAAAATACTCTACAGAGGTGTTTTAATGTTGTCACTTAAAAGAAGGCCAAATTATTTATTGTCACATTCTGGCATTGGAACACAGCTTGAATTTTTATTTTGTTTGGTTGCTTTTTGTTTCCATTTGTTTACTGTGTTGTTTTTGGTTTTGTTTTCTTTTTACAACTGATTTATTTAAAAGCTAATTAAAAACATTTCTAATAATTTGGCTTAAATATCAGCATAGACTCATGGAAGGTACCTTAAAGATTATCTAATCCAACCTTCTTGCCTACCACTATATCAGGTTTCCCAAAATACCATCAGACCTGGTCTTGAACATTTCCAAGGATGGGGCATCCACAAATTCTCCAGTCAACTTATTCCAGTGCCTCATCACCATTAAAGTAAAGAATTTCCTCCTAACTTCTAATCTAAATCTACATTTTTATTTATTTTATTTTATTTAAAGCTATTACTCTCTGTCCTATCACTATACTCCCTCATAAAGTGTTCTGCTTTCCTGTAGATCCTCTTTTAATACTGGAAAGCTACTTTAAGGTTTTCCCACAGCCTTCTCTTCAGCCTGAACACCAACTCCCAGGAGCCTGTCTTCACAGGAGGAATGTCCCAGCCCTCTGATCATCCTCATGGCTCTCCTCTGGTCTTTATGTACATTGGGGTCCCAAGAGCTGAATTCAACACTCCTAGCTGGCTCTCACAAGAGCAGAGCAGAGGGGGAGAATCACCACTCTCAATACTTGGCCATCCTGCCTTTTATTCAGCCTAGGTTACAGTTGGCTTTTTAGGGTGCAAGCTCACATTGCTAGTTCATGTTGAGTTTTTCATCAACTGACACCCCCAGGTCCTTCTCCTCAGGGCTGCTTTCAACCCATTCTCTTCCCATCTTTTATTTGTGCTTGGGATTGAACCAACCCAGGTTCAGGACCATGCACTTGGCCTGGTTGAACTTCATGAAGTTCACATGGGCCCACCTCTCAAACCTGTCAGGGTCCTTCTGGATAGCATCCCTTTTCTACAGAACGTCAACCATGCCACACAACTTGATGTCATCAGCAAACTTGTTGAGGGTACACTCAGTTCCATTGTCCATGTCACCAACAAGACATTAAACATTACATGTCCCAATACAGGAACCTGAGGAAGACCATTTATCATCAGTTTGCACTTGGTCATTGAACCATTGACTACAACTCTTTGACTGTGAACATCCAGCCAATTCTTTACCCACCAACTGGCCCATCTGTCACATCTGTGTCACTCCAATTTAGAAACAAGGATATTATGTAGAACAGTGTCAAATATTTTGCACAAATCCAGGTAGATGTTGTCAGGTGCTCTTCTCCTGTCCACTCATGCTGCAACCCTATCATAGAAAGTCACTAAATATATCAAGCACAATTTGCCCTTAGTGAAGCCACGTTGGCTGTCACCAATCAGTTCTTTGTTTTCCATGTACCTAAGCTTAATTTTCATGCCTAAATTTAAGCATATTTTCCAGGAGGACCTTCTCAATGATCTTTCCAGGCACAGAAGTGAGACTACCTGACCTATAGTTTGTGGGGTATTCCTTTGGAAAGTTGTGGAGCAAATCATCTTGGATGAGATCACATGGCACTTTTGTGGCATCCAGGGGATCAAGCCCAGACTGCATGGGTTCATGAAAGGCAGGTCGTGCTTGTCCAACCTCATCTCTTTCTGTGATCATATGACCAGACTGGTAGATGAGGGAAAGAAAGACTGTAGATTGGTCTACTTAGACTTCAGCAAAGCCTTTGATGCAGTCCCCCACAGTATTCTCCTGGGGAAAGTGGCTGCCCAAGGCCTGGACACGTATACCCTTCTCTGGGTAAAGAACTGGCTGGAGGACCGTGCCCAGCAGGTAGTTAAGTCCAGGTGGCATCCTGTTACAAGTGGTGTCCCCCAAAGGGTCAGTACTGGGGCCTATCTTGTATAATGTCTTTACTGATGACCTAGATGAGGGGATTGAGTGTAGCCCCAGTAAGTTTGCAGAGGAAACCAAGCTGGGAGGTAGTGTCAGTAGTGTCGCCCTTTAGAAGGATCTGGATAGGCTGGATTGCTGGGCTGCGACAAATGGGATGAGGTTCAGCAAGGCCAAGTGCTGGGTCCTGCACTTTGGCCACAATAACTCCATGTAGTGCTACAGGCTTGGGGTAAAGAGGCTAGAAGACTGTGAAGGAAAATAGGACCTGGGAATGTTGACCAGTGCTAGGCTGAACATGAGCCAGCATTGTGCCCAGGTGACCGAGAAGGCCAATGACATTCTGGACTGTATTAGAAATAGCGTAGCCAGAAGGAGCAGGGAGATGATTGTCCCCCTTTACTCAGCTTTGGTGGGGACGCACCTCAAGTACTGTATTCAGGTTTGGGCCCCTCACTACAGGAAAGACATCAAGGCCCTGAAGCATGTCCAGGGAAGAGCAACAAAACTGGTGATGGGTCTAGAGCACAAATCTTATGAGGAGCAGCTGAGGGAGCTGAGATTGTTTAGTCTGGCGGAGAGGAGGCTCAGGAGAGACCCCTTTGTTCTTTAGTACTTCCTGAAGGAAGGTTATGATGAGAAGGGGGTTGCCCTCTTGCCTCAAATAACTAATATTAGGACTCAAGGAAATGTCCATAAGTTGCACCTGGGGAGATTTTGATTAGATGTCAAGAAAAACTTTTTTTCTCAATGAGTGATCAGGCACTGGAACAGCCTCCCCATGGAGATGGTGGAATCACGGTCCCTCATGGTGTTCAAGAAGCACCTGGATGAGGTGCTATGAGATATGATTTAGTAGCTCAGTGGGTAGTACTGGTGATAGGAGGACGGTCGGGCTGGATGATCATGTAGGTCCTTTCCAAGCTTGTGTTTCTATGATTTCTATAATTCTATGATTTTTTTCCTTTTAAAAACAGGGGTTATGTTTCCTCTCTTGCAGTTAGTGAGAACTTCATCAGACTACCAAGATTTCTCAGATATGATGGATGGCTTATCAACTTTATTCACAAGTTCCTTCAGGACCCCCTGGATCAGGCCCCTTGGATTTGTGCCCTTTCAGGTTCCTTAGCTGGTTTCAGATCTAGTATTCTCTTACAGTGTGTAGTTCTTCATTCTCCCAGTCTCCACCTCACTATGAATCCATTCAGGCCTCCCGGTGGTTTTGCCTGACTCTATCTATTTCTATAGGATCTATATATAGGATCTATTTCTATAGATATACACTGTCTCTTTGCTGTAAACCCTCTTACTATATTCATCATTATTCCTAAATCTTTATCTAGCTATTTTAGTTTTAAATATATGTGGGAGCACATTGAAATTTTGAGATTCAAAATATCATTGAAAATATGAGGAATTATTTTCCCTCACTCTGCCTCTGTCACTCTCAGTAGTTGTACACTGTACACTCTCATGGTTTCATTGACTTCTGCACAATTATTTGTTTTAGTGTGTAGTCATGAGCAGCTAGCACAGGTTTATTAATGGCTGTAGGATCATTGATGGCTCTCTGAAAGCCAGTTTTCATCTCTGTACCACTGGAGATAAGTCTCTCTCTCTCTCAATCTCTCTCTCTCTCTTTTTTTTTTTTTTTTTTTTTTTTTTTTTTGGCCTAATAAGGAGATGTGGGTTTTATTTCCTCTTGGATTCAACGTTAGTGATTATGATTTTTGCCAACTTCAGGACAGGTTTTGGCAGACTGACAAAGAGAAGAGGAGACATGAGTGATGAAATAATTCTTCTGTCTCCTTGTGCTGCTGTGAGTCTGCCTTAGAGCCACCTCTCTATCACTTCACATTGTCAGGAACCTATTGAAGAGTTATCTCTGCCACCTTTTCGAGGCCAAACAAAATGTGATATTTCATTGCCTTCTTAATTAAAACAATGACATTAATAGCAGGTTCTAAACTGTGATATCCTTGCTCCAAATAAAAACATATCCAAATCTATACAGATTTGGAATCAGTGAAAACCAAACTGTATTAAGAAAGATTTCTCTTAGCTATGATAAATGGGATAGTAATATAACACTGGTATCATACAAAATTCTGAAAGATTGTCTTGCAAAACTGATGGTTTCAAAAGTATCTGCATTGGCGTGAAAAGAGTATGTTCATTATCACAGATGAGAAATGCAAGGCAGTTAAATCTGGTGCTAGTCTATGCTTTAAAATAAACAAAGTAACAAAAACAAACAAAAATCACAGAATTTTCTTTTGGCAAGGAAACATTCTCCTGTGCAATCTGAACAAGATTTTGTAACACCTTTCTTAGCCACTTCTTAACAAGATGCATAATTATGTATAGTGGTGATGACTGTCTTAAAGCTTTATTATTTGTGCTCCACAAATATGATGTTATTCTAAACTTTGCTGGGAAATTCCTTTTTGGTAGTTTGAAAATTAAAATATCTTTTTTGACAGTCAAGGTAGTTCAATCCAGTAGGTTCTATATATCAAGATTATTGTGTTTTCAGCCATAACTTAATTTTGATGCATAGATTCTTATGAGACCTTTACAACAACCCATATGAAACATTCAGCTCTTTAACAACTGTGCAGGCTCTTGGTTTTGAGCAATGATAAGAGGTATGTTTATTATTAACAAGAAGAGAAAATCTTTGAATAAACCCATGCTATTAGAGCATAGAATTAAGTCTGCCTTTGGAATAGTCTACCTGTTGTTTGAATTGACCTTGACATTGTTTTTTATAGATGTTAGTAAGAAAGGAGAGCTTAATTTTTTCTGTTATTAACATAATCCCTATGTATTTATTATCTAATTCAGTTTCTAATGTCCTCACATGAATCTTGAGGGCTAATAAAACCAAAATAAATTATTGCTTGTTTAGCTGTGTCTTTCTGGCATATAGGACATTATCAAAATCTTTTAAAGAAAATAAAAATAACATTTATGTATATTTACCTTTTAATTAGAAGCTTGAAATCAGAATGAAGCAGAACCAGACAGTGCAGTAGGTAAAATAGAGAAAATGTGGAACATCCTTTTCTAAATGCCATTTAAGTAAAAATAAATAAATAAATAAATAATAATGATAAATCACCAATGACCTATAGCTGACAGAAAATTCTTCTATCCTACTACTTTCTTTGAAATCTGTTTTGAAATCTATCACTGTCTAATGTGTGTTCATAGTAGTTAAGCTAAATAAACTCAATTCCAGAAGGAACCAATATTGTACAATACAATTTTTCAAAAAACTTTAATATCTTTATTTATTAATTAACTCCCCTTAGAAACCTCAGGTCCACAATCTTGTATAAAGATTTGTCACTTTTAAGGAGGAAGATATACTGAAAAAATGCAGTCTGTTAGTGTATATACATACTTAGCCACATACACAACATGTGTACTTCACATAGGCATGCATACATATTTTTCATGCTTCAAAACACCAATTTCTTGCTTTAACAAGTGAAAACATAACCAAAAAAAAAAATCAAAATCAATTGCTATTTCAAAAAAAGATGCTTAATTTTTATATAAATGGACATCATAGATTGACATGAATGACCAGAAAGTGTCAAAATCTTTTGAAAACTATAACACGTTATACATCATTGTTAAAGTAAGAATTCTCTTCACCAATGTAATGGAATTGGTTTTGTTGTTTTCATTATTGTTTGCATTCTATTAGCTCTAAACTACCATTTGTAGCTAATTAGATGTGAGAGCTATTTGAGAGATTTTTCTTGTCTCTGTGTGTGCATACTGTAATTTACTGCAGATTAGGAAAGCAGGAATGATTGTGCACTTCAATTATAACTTCCTTGCTATTTTCCAAAACCTCATGTGGTTAACAATGTAGCTGCTGTCATTTTGGTATCCAAAATGGTGGTATAGCTTTGATCTAAATCTCTCTGAGTCCTCAGCAGTAAACATGTTACAATTTTTATGTGTTTTATCATACAGATTTTATTACTTTCATATGAAAATGGGTTGTTCACTAACCCAATGCCAATACATGACATTTTTGCTATCACTGTTGCCTTTGTAGAGCACTTAAATTTGATTTATGGGAACATTCTGTAACATATTTGTCCTTAGGAGACTCAAATCAATGAAATAGAGAATACAAATGTGAATTGTTTAAGAAAAAAAAAAAAAAAAAAAAAAAAAAAGTGTACTTGCATGTTGATTGCCTTCAGATGTAACATCCACAACAACAAAACAACAATTTAACATGAAGAGGAAGGAGGCAAAATAACTCTTTTCCTGAAATGTTCTTAAAACTGATGAAAGAGAGAGAAAGGATGAAGAATTGAGTGTCTTCCTTTAGTACCTTAATGATTTAAACAAAAGTTAAAGAACAACAACAACAAAAAAAAAAAAAAAGAAAGATCAAGAAATTAGCTTCAAGAAGATTTTTCATGAAATTATTGAGTACCAGCCTTTACCCACACATGGTCACATCTGTGTTTGTACTGATGACCTTTCTCCAAGCCTCATTGGCTCTCAGAACTGAAGTCTACCCACTGTATGTTCAATAAGTCTGCATTTCCACAATTCATTAATGGTTTTAGGTGGCTCAGGTTTTGAACGGGGACAACTGTAAAAGTGAATTGACTTGTGAAAACAAATTTTTTATTTTCATCAAACTCTAAGTACTGATACCTTTAACGTCAAGGTTTATTACAAGTACTTTGTGTAGAAGGCAGCTGGCTGTTCAAATTCTGTTAGCTGTACAAATTTCACAGTTTTCTGTAATACTGGTGTGTATTAAATGTTTGCTTCCATCTTTGAAGGCCATTAAAAATGACTTATGATGTTTAAATATTATCTCCTTTGGAAAGTGAGGTTTTTCAGGAATTGAGACAGTATAACTGGACTTTTCAGTAAGAATCTGGACACAAAAGATATACTCAACCATGTGGTTTTCTTTCTCTTTTGTTTTTATAGTGTGACTCAATATTCATGAAGGATTCAATTCAGAGCCCCTGAGTCTATTTTAAGTTCATAAGATTTTTTTTTGTCTTTAAAAATGTCTTGCTTTGTTAGTATCTAGTGTTTAAAATATATGAAACTAATTGCTTTTATGTCTAACCAGATGAATGTCATATATAATAAAAATATACAATAGATCTGTGCAGCTTTCAAGATGCTATGTGTTGTGTAATAAACAACAACAATAAAAATTTCTATTGCAAGACCAAGGCCTTTTTTGTTGTTGTTCAACAGTAAATGAAGTAGCAGAGAAAAAAAGAATCCTGAGAAACCTGTATGTCATAAGACCAAAGTTCGTTTTATGGTTTCTAACCATTTTGACACAGGTATCATTTGAAAAGGATTCCTGGTATTGGAATGAAATTCTGGTCTAAATGCAGAAAACTTAGATGGGAAAATACCAGATTCAAGTCCCTCCATGCAATCCATTTCATTTAGACAATAATATCCCAGATCATATCATTACAGTTTACTTGGAGGTTAACCTCTGCTTGGCTTCAATCAGAAAC
This sequence comes from Heteronetta atricapilla, assembly GCA_011075105.1. Lineage (NCBI taxonomy): Eukaryota > Metazoa > Chordata > Aves > Anseriformes > Anatidae > Heteronetta > Heteronetta atricapilla. The sequence goes on from CM021763.1 coordinate 70,712,111, forward strand.
ACAACTATTTATTCATTGAAAAAGAAAGAAAAAATAAGGACTGTCTGGGGGGCTAGCAATCAAATGTGACATAATGCCTGTGTTTGAGGGCTTTGCTATAATTCATGTTTTAATTATACATACAAGGTAGAATAACTCCATCAAGACAGTCTGAGAGAAACCATATCTAATCAAGGTCCCAGAATGTATCAAAATGTTAATTTGCAATGGCATAGATGCATTTAAATGGTTACTAGTAGCAACAGCAAGCAAAATCCTTAGTTTGTAGCATTGCTAATGTCAGGATTCATAATTATTTATGGTATATCAAGCATGTAATTATTTCAATGTATATTTAAATCTGATTACAGATTATGTTTCAAGGATGTAAGATTTCTTTATGAAATGCAATTACACTAATAAAATAAACAGTATGACACTCATGCTAACAAAAAGAACGAACTTATTTTCTCATTTTGAATGTTTCAATTTTGAATGAAAATTCACCTAAATTATTATGTGAGGTTTTTTTGTTGTTGTTGTTTATTTTTTTCACAGTAATCCCTCAGTGATATTCTTCTTCCTCCAGCCTCTTTATCTGCTCATATCTAAGACCAATGAAGGTGGATTTCTATGGACACTTAGAAATTGAACTCAAAAAATCTGCATTTGCAAAATCCAAGAGTCACGTCATATATTGCACTACAAACTCTGGGTGAATAACACAGTAATAATACTGTAAACATTGATTAAATTATTCCTACATATTTATTTCAACAAAGCTCCTGAATTAATTAGTAGATAGGAATTTCTTTTTGCTTTCAGGCCAAAACCAGGCTTCAAAAAACTAAAGCAGGTATATGTTCATTGTTAGTCCAGTGTTTATTAATTTCTTTAAAATCTTTATGGATTTTTGATCTCTGCTGTTTGGCAGGGGATATTGGCTATGTTCCAAGGATATGACAGTTCATCGGGTAAAATAGTAGGAATCTATGACCTCCATAGCATGTTTGCCACTAATAACATTATTGAGAAATAACTTAGCCAGGTTTGAAAAAATCTCCTCATGTTTTCCTTTTACTTTTTGCAGAAAAGGTAAAACTGTGCTTTCCCTCTTTTTACCTCATTTATTTTTTCCTCTTGATATATACCTTTTGCAATACTCCTGTGGAATTTAATAAGATTATAGATGAATAAAATAACACTAAGTACTCTTAAATTATTTTATTCTGTTTTATTTTATTTTATTTTATTTAAAATTAAGAAGATTTTGATTTTTTTTTCTTTCTCATTTTAAGACTTAATATTAAGATTGTTTTGTTCATGGTCTTCATAATACGGAGTTGATTTTTCCAACATGACCTGGGTTCAGCTTCCAACTGCATTCACATGGAAGATGATAGAGATCACTGTGACTGTAATTTTATTGGATCATCATTTTAACAGAAGTGATTCACTTCAAGACAGAAATCCATGACAGATGTGAAGATTAAATTAAATAAATAAATAATTACCTGGCTTGAATTAATCAATGATTTGTCCAAACTACCTGAAAAAGTTTCTAAAATCATAAGATTTTAGTATGAAGTCAGTAAATCAACACAAATTAGAAACTCATAACATGGTACTTAGAGCAGCTGATCAGGATGAAGGGTTCAGAATGGTCATCTTGAATCATGTAATGGCCAGAAATATAGGATATATTTGCACAGTATTTGTACTGACAAGAAGAATCTGAAATTTCCTCTTCAGTAGCCCTACTGCTATCAGGCAGAATTAACAACTTGTATGCCAGATTGTTTTGTAGTGTGTTAAAATCCTTTCAAAATAAATGAAACTTTGTTTGGATGGTGCTGATGTGTAAATGCATGTGTGTGAGAGATCTAGCTATAGTCTTGAGGTTGTAATTTAGGAATTGCATTCAAAGGTATAGATATACATCTGAATTATATACAGAGAACACAAAGTTTAATATGTCCTCTTTTTATGAAGGTGTTGTCAATCTTGAAAAGAAAAAAAAAAAAAAGGAAAAAGAAAATATTGTAAAGACATGACATCATTTTCTTTGTGGATGATGACTGAAACAGGAAAGCAAGCGAGTTGATGGTAATACATATACATTGGTATTTTTTTCAGGGATTGCAGTTTCTTGGTTTCTCTTTTTTTTTTTTTTTTTTTTTTTTTACCCCAAATATCACAGATTATGTAATCACATGTGCAGCAGACCTATGTTTTGTGCTTATTTCATTTATGTATAACTTTCGGTGGTCTTCCTTTCTATATTTTAACATATTCACTTTTTCATAGCCCCAGTTCAGAATTAGGAATCAGTCTGTTTTCATTGCATTTGACTAGTAATGAAAGTAACAGTTTGCTGATATCTTTGAAGCAAAATATTGTCTGTGTGGCAATGTTATAGAAAAGTGTGTGTTCTCAATCTGTTTCTGAAGTACTGAAGTACTCCTTGTATAGTATTTTACTGCATGTTACTAATGCATTTTTTTGTCAACTAAGGCAATCTGGGGTTACTGAATCATAGAATCATAGAATCATAGAATATCCTGAGTTGGAAGGGACCCTTAAGGATCATCAAGTCCAACTCTTGACACCGCACAGGTCTACCCAGAAGTTCAGACCATGTGACTAAGTGCACAGTCCATGTAACTAAGTGCACAGTCCTGAAAGGCAAAGTAAAGCTGAATGTATGACTGTTACAATCAATCCCTTCCTAAATTATTTTTCTTCCTGCTGGCATGCTTTCAAGGTGTCTGGTCAAGCATGAATCACCATGAGAAGAAACCAACAAAAAGATCTCCCTGAAATCATATAATTTCCCCTAGTACCCACATGCCCAGTATAACCTTTTGTACCCAGGTATCCTGTGACTCTTTTCCTGTTCTCCTCTTCAAAAGTTATTATTTAATATTGCCAATATATGTATATATATATTGTATAGCTTTACTAAATATGAAACATTATAAATATATTTTCATAGTAGTATTGAGGGAAATTCTATGATTCTATGAAATAGAATTGAATAGTTATTACAGTTTTATTGTTTCTTTTTATGAGCTAATGCAGCCAAAGGAAATCTTACACAATCACTTTTACAAGAAGGCTTAAGAAGATTCTTCGCTCTCTTTTATATGCAGTTATCATCTCCAGGATTTTGTTTTTTTCTTTCTTTCTTTTGTGTCATTTAACAGGACATAAGGATTATTTTGTACCAATCACTGTAATTTGGAAGATCAAAGAACTGTAATTAAATTGTGATAATAGAGTGCAAGATTCAAACAATAATGATTATTCTAGCAGTAAAATCTAAATAAGATTGATTAAGGTAGTCCAGATTTATAAAAAATAAAAAGTCAAAATGGAAGAGTGGATTATATATATTGTCAATGGACTGGTCAAAGTATATTGTTCTGGTTTTGCTTGGGATAGAGTTCATTTTCCTCCTAGTTAGTACAGTGAGTGCTGTGTTTAGGATTTGGGATAAGAGTAATAGTGATAACATGCTGATGTTTAGTTGTTTCTGAGCTGTGGTTACACAGAGCCAAGGCCTTCTCTGTTTCTCACACTGCCCTGTCTGTATGGAGGCTGGGGGTGCACAAGGACCTGTGAGGGTACAGAACCAGGACAGTTGATTGAAAATGGTCAAAGGGATGTCCCATACCATGTGTCATGCTGTACAATAAAAATGGCAGAATTGGCCAGTGAGGCTGTTGTAGGTGACCAGTTCTGGTCAGTTCTATGTTTCCTTTTATTTTCTTGCATTTCTTTCTATTTATTTATTTATTTATTTATTTATTTATTTATTTATAGTTTCTTTCCTATTAAACTGTCTTTCTGAAAATCCATGATCTATTATTATTATTATTATTATTATTATTATTATTATTATTATTATTGGTAATAATAATTATTATTATATTTTTTCCTGATTCTCTCCCCCACAGCTTTGGAGAGGAATGGGAGTGAGCAAAACACTCTGTGGTGCTTAGATGCCTGACAGGCTAAACCACAACTTATTTTCAACCTAAATTCAAAACACAGAAGCATATCAGCTTTTATGAAAGAAATTAACTCTATGTTATTTAATTAAATTTAGCAGAAACCAGGACAGCTTTTTGACATCCCTTTCCGTCCCCACACAACATTATTTATCCTGCTAGATGATGGAAATAATACCACGAGAATGTTAGGGTGTGATAATAACTGCTGTAGGGAAACAGAGATAAGGAACAAGAGAAAGGATAAAAATCTTTTTGATTTTTGAGACACACACTAGAGCAAATAAAGTAATCAGTACACTGTTGTAAATAAAGATGTGGGTTTCACAAACACCTACGGAAAAGTAGTACCAGTTTCCTCTGAAATATAGATGCCCAGTTTCTTGTAATTTACATTGCATCCCTTTAAGCATTCCACCCTCAAACTTTGTAAGACTCAGTCATCTAATTCATTGTTTTCCATGAATAATTCTATAAGCACTAATTGAAGGGCTATAAGAATATTTCCTCAGACAGTTATAGAATAAATTCAAAGTAGAAGAGGCAGCCCTTTCTTTCTTCCCTGTTCTTTTTAATAGCAATAATGGCTCATTCTGAATTTAATTGACAATTCCATAAATGAAAGCCCAGTTCTGTAATTAATTATATCATTCATGCATGTGTCTCTTATAACAGTCTTCTGGTTTTCAGAGAAAAATTTAGATATAAAGCACATTTAGATATAAAACATTTTTTCAAACCGGTGAAATCTTTAAGCAAATCCCCAGTGGTACATTGATAATAGGTCTTTATTTAGATAAAAAATGTTCTACCAATAAAAAGCTGCATATAAAATATTCATAGCAAATAATAAAAAAAAAAAAAAAAAATCACTATATATTTGCATTCCCTCAGAAACATGTACCAGCAAATGGACCATACGATTTATTTATTTGTTTGTTTGTTTGTTTGTAAATGCTGAAACCTCATAACTTCAGATTAGTGATAGAGGTCTCTGGTGTTTAGTAACCAGGAAAAATGGTCTTCTCTCTAAAAGCTCTGTATTCTGGACAGTATGAGAGCATCTAACAAATAGGCAAACTAAAACCACCTTACCCCAACCAACCACCTCCTGTCCCTGAGCAACACAGGCAGAAGGGGAATGGTGGTTGTGCTCAGTTTATAATGCTTCATCCCTGCTGCTCCATCATCCTTGTACTCTTTCCTTGCTCCAGCATGGGGTCCCCACAGGATGCAGTCTTTTGTAAATGGCTTCCCCCCAGGTCCTTTCTATGAAGTGTAATCCTTCAAGAACAAGCTGCTCTGGTGTGGGTTCCAGCTTTTACCAGATCACATGCATCACGATGAGTTCCTATACATGGGCTGCAGTTCTGTCCAGAATCTACTTCTGCAAGGGCTCTCCAGGGCTTTTCGATCTCAGACCTTGCCCAGGTCCACCTTCTTCATTGTGGGATCCTCTACAAGCTGCCTGGTCCTCCATGAACTGCAGTGTCAACTTGCATTATTGGTCTTTTCCATGGGTTGCAGAGATATCTCTACTAGGGCACCTGTAGCATCTCTTGACTGACCTTGGTGTCTGTAGGGCTGTTTCTCTCACATTTTCTCATTATTCTCTCAGCTACTGCACATTTTTTACCCTCTCTAAAATATGCTGTGATAGAGTTGCAACAAGCATTGCTCATTAGCTTAGCTATTAGCTTAGCACCAGCAGTGGGCCTATTTTTGAGCATGGTCTGGCTCTTACCTAACAAGGGGCATCTTCTGGAAACAGAAACCTCCCATATTCCTGCAAAAAAGGAAGCTGTGATGCAACAGTATGGTGCAGTTATGTAGTGATTTTTAATTTGTTATTTTCATTTATCTAATCTATGTGTCTTGAATTTGACCAGGAAAAATTAAGATCTTGGGAGTCACTTCTGTTTGACTCATACGTTTTAATGACTGTGCTATTGGTGTAAACAGATAATGGAAATAGGACAGTTTAGAAGATGAACAATTGGAAGGGAAGAAGGACAAAAATAAATAAAAGGGGGGTAGGGTAAAAGATCAATAAGATTGAATAATGGAGAAAGAGTGAAAACAATAAAAGAAGGAAAGAACAAGAAAGTTGAAAGGATAAAATGAAATGTAATTTATAATTTCCTTGTCATAGCAGGATGGAATTCTGTAATGTGATTTTTCTGTCAGTGAAATCTAGACAAAATTCTAGTTCTAGAGTTCTAGAAATGTGTGCTTTCTACAGAAAAGATCATAGGATCATGAGAACTGGAATGAAATAGGTGAAAGAAAAAGGAGGGAGGGAAGGAAGGAAGGAGGGAAGGAAGGAAGGAAGGAAGGAAGGAAGGAAGGAAGGAAGGAAGGAAGGAAGGAAGGAAGGAAGGAAGGAAGGAAAGAGGGAAGGAAGGAAGGAGGGAAGGAAGGAAGGAGGGAAGGAAGGAAGGATGGAAGGAAGGAAGGAAGGAAGGAAGGAAGGAAGGAAGGAAGGATGGAAGGAAGGAAGGAAGGAAAGAGGGAAGGAAGGAAGGAGGGAAGGAAGGAAGGAGGGAAGGAAGGAAGGAGGGAAGGAAGGAAGGATGGAAGGAAGGAAGGATGGAAGGAAGGAAGGAAGGAAGGAAGGAAGGAAGGAAGGAAGGAAGGAAGGAAGGATGGAAGGAAGGAAGGATGGAAGGAAGGAAGGAAAGAGGGAAGGAAGGAAGGAAAGAGAGAAAGAGGAAGGGAGGGAGGGAGGTGGAGAAAAAGGGAGGGAGGGGGAAGGAGATGGGTAGAGGGAGAGGGGAACAGAGAGAGTATTAAAACAGGAACTTTAGCCTCTACAAAAGCCAGCCAGGAAAATCCCTCAATTTTATCTTTCTCTTGATCATTGTAACCCGTTCCATTATTAATACTTTCTGAGTAAACTTAAACATATAGAGACATACATAATTTTGTAACCCATCCATACTCCTAATAACTAACATTATCTTATAAAAGTTAATGCCTTTTGTTTTTTTTTCTTTCATTTTTTTAAATTACTTTTTAATTTATATTTATGTACATGTTCACTTTTAAAAATTAAAAAAAATAAATAAAAAAATAAAACCTGCTGTGAACATTATTTTGCTGGCTATGCAAAATATATTGTTAAGTAAGCACCTGATTTGACTTTAACTTTTAGCTATTAAATTAAAGTAACATAAAATAAACCAATTAAAGTAACATAAAATAGACCACTGATACTTTTGAGAGAAAGAAAAAGAAAAACAAGAATCAAATTTATAGGTAAAACTACTTATTACACTGGATAATGACTGCAAGTGAGTATCACTTGGTAGATCCAAGTTGAATTCAAATTAACAATAGTGGTGTGCTAATACTAAAGGGACTGAATTTAAATTTCATTTTTTTTTCATTGTTGTTGTTTGATTATTTATTATTATTATTTTATTTTATTTTACTTTTCCAAGAACTTTTATCATATCCTTATAAAAACTCCCAGATACTGTGCTAGTCTTGTTAACGCAGCAGAAACAAATCAGTCAAGTATGCTTCATCCCACAGTAGCAAAAACTGTTTCATTTTGTCCCATTTATCTTGCATTCACAAAATAATATTTAACAATAACCTATTTTCCTTTTTCAACACAAGATGCTGACAGAATAGAAAATATTACTTTCTTTTGCAATTTGTGTTTCTAGTAGAGCAAAGGTCTGTAGAGATTTGTTGATTTAGCTTTTGTGTGTTTGAAAAAGTAACCAAACCAGATTCCAATATTTACTAGGTTCCTTGGTGACAGTTAAAATAATGTCAATTATTATACCATATTTAATGAAAAATTCTCTTTTGCTCCATGGGAGGGCTAAAGTAGGTTGGGGTCTTCTTGAATTATCCAATTATTCCAATCCAGAAGTTATTTTTATAGTTTCAATTCCGTTTTGAAAGAATACCTACTTTTCTTTGAAAGAAAGCATCTGCAGAAAGCAAATTTTGAACACATACCTGCTTTTGTATTACTAAAGTTCAGAGGATCTGACAGCTTGATAGAGGCAGATATATATATACATATATATAAACAAACACACACATATATATATTTCATTTGGTGAACCACAGAATCACAAAATGGTGGGGGTTGGAAGGGACTTCTGTAGGTCATTTGGTGCAATCCCCCTGTTCAAGCAGGGACACCTAGAGCAGGTTGCCTAGAATTATGGATCTTTGGAAGATCTCCAATTAGGGAGATCCCACAGCATCTCTGGGCAACCCATGTCAGTGCAGGATAGCCCACACAGCAAAAAAAGGTTTTCCTAGTATTTAGACAGAACCTCTTGGTTTGTATTTTGTGTCCATTGTCTCTTGTCCTAGCACTAGACACCATTGTAAAAAGTTTAACTCCATCTTCTTTGCACCCTCCCTTTAGGTATTTATAGAGATCTTTGAGCCTCCTCTTCTCCAGTCTGAATAGTCTCAAGTATCTTAGCCTCTCCTCATAAGAGAGGTATTCCTGTTCTTGATCATCTCAGTGGTCCTCTGTTGGACTTTTTTCTGTCTATGTCTCTCTTGTACAAGGGAGCCCAGAACTGGATACATTGCTCCTGGTGCAGCCTCACCAAAGCAGAGTGGAGGGGAAGGATCACCTACAGGTGATACTTTGCCTAATGCAGCCAAGAATACTGTTAACCTTCTTAACAGCAAGGACACATTGCCGATTCATGTTTAACGTGTCATCTTCCAGAGCTACTAGTTTCTTTTCTGCAGAACTTCTTTCTAGGTAGGTGGCACCTAGCATGTATTGGTGGATGAGGTTGTTCCTCCCCCGGTGCAGAACTCTACATTTCTCATGGTTGAACTTCATGAGGTTCTTGTCAGTCCACCTATCCAGACTGTCAAGGTCCCTCTGGATGGCTGTATGGTCCTATGGTTCGTCATCTGCTTTCACCAGTTTTGTGTCATCTGTGAATATACTGAGGAAGCACTCCATCCTGTTGTACAGATTGTTAATGAAGATGTTAAACAAGATTGGACCCAGTACTGACCCCTGGGTTATTCCATTCATTACTGACCTCTAACAGGTTATCCCAAGAAGTCTGCTGATCCTCATTTTTCTATGGTCCTAAAGTCCTGGTGCCAAAACCAGTTTCAAAAACAATTATTGACCTGTCCTTTAAATGCCCTTCTTCCCACATCCTTTGCCTTCACCAGCAGGGCTGAGAATCATAGAATCAAAGAATCATAGAAAGACTTAGGGTGGAAGAGACCCTAAAGTTCCAATCACCAGTCATGAGCAGGGATGCCACCAGTATATCAAGTTGCCCAAGGCCTTGCTTAATCTGGTGTTAAACACCTCCAGGGATGGGGCATCCGCAGCTCCTCTAGGCAATGTCTTCAAGTGCCTTACCACCCTCTGAGTAAAGAATTTCCTCCTAAACTCTAATTTTGGGGTAGAAGAATGTTAATGTACAATGAGCTGGTCCCTGTAAGATGTTGTTGAGATGAGAAATTTCTTTCCTGCTGAAATCCCTGAAATTGTATGCTGTCCCTGTGTAAGAAAGAATAACAACCCCATCAGGTCATTTTCTTATTTAATTCATTGTCAGACCATGCTTTATGTACTACCAGTGGCCTGCGTACCTGGTGAGAGTGACTGCCAGACCAAAGCAGATCACCAGTAAAAAAAAAAAAGAGCAGGAGAGGAAAGTTAGACTGAGACATGTTAGGTCATTCAGCTCATAATGAGAGCCCACAGCTTCACTCTGTGTTCTTCATAATGTAATTGTCTCACTTAGCCACTGCAAAACTACAAATGCAGAAACAAACTATTACATCTCTGTTTGTTTTCCCATCCCATTAATGCTGTCAGTAGTAACTTATATATATATGTTAATATATATGTCCCCTACAAGAACAGTTATTCACATTTTCATTTTTCCATATGGGAAAATATCTCAGTAGTAAAGAAAAATGTTAACAAACACACTCAAGCTCACTAGTTCTCTCAAAAATATAAAGAAATGAGTATTCACAAGAAAGATAAGTACTGACTTCTTCAGCTGCATTTTTCTGTTTGTGGTGTATTTCAGTTTAGATGTTTCCATTTAGAAACTTTAGAGGTTCATTTATTTTTATTCTTCCTAGATAATTAAAAAAAAAAAAAAAAGTGTATGATTCACTTGTGAAGCAGAGATGAACAAGAAAAACCTGAGTGCTGCAAAGTGTGCAACTGGGTGTAGTCCACCCCATTCATGCACAGGAACAAATGTATTAGAAATCTGAAAATATTGGTATGCAGAATTATCTGATTTCTTTCCTTTAATCTTTGCTTTACAAAACAAATACTAACCATATGTGTTCAGGACAACCACAAACTCTCAAGCAAGTTTACAAGTTTTTGATCTTTTTCAATAAGAGGAAAAATGCAAAACAATGGATGATGTATATTTTAAAGTGTAAAACAGATATGCTGCAGAACTGTCAAGAAGAAGCTACAGACGTTACTCAGGCATAACACTCTGAGGAAAGGTAATTTCTCTTTAATTTACAGCTGCTAGAAAACATTTGCTTAATACAAAGATTTTCAACACTATATTGTCACAGTCTAATAATTGAAAACATGTTAATTGCAGTGGAAATAAAAAATTTTGAACCAGAGATAACAAATTTTATAAAGACATATTGCTTCAAAATGTTTATGGCATTTTTTTTACATGGAATAATGTCAACAAAATAAAAAATATAATTAGATATTAGATTAAATATACATATGTATATATATGTAGTCAACAATTTCCACTTGGTCTACTTTTCATTTTGAAAATGCTGATGGCTCTTGTCCATTCTTGTCCTTTATTTTAAAATAATAGATGAATAAAGAGTTATCATGATTTATGAAATTCCTTATATCAGTTGGAAGCATAACATAAATTAAGAGAGGGGTAACTAAAAGAAAAAACACAAACTCATCAGAAAACTAACAGGAAAGCCAGAGAATCCTCCACTTCTCTACCCATCATTTCATGTGACTGTTACCTTGAAAACTGTAGGTATTGCTGTTAATTGCAGGTAAATAATAACATGGATGCTGGAATTGTATTTTTCTCAAATTAGTGCCACTAACAATATTGGTTAGCATATTCTGATCATTGAAAACTGAGAGAAAGTATCACCAACATATATACCTCAAAATAAAGCTGGGACATCCAGCCAGAATTTAAAGCCAACATGAGATAAAATTTCATCCGTACTATCCTTCATCATGGCTTTTTGAGAGAGACAAGCTAAATTCTCATACAATATTTCAAAGTCCATAGTTTTTACATCTTATTTTTTCAGTGCCTTGTTTCACCCTTTTTTATCCACTGTACTGAATCTTGTTTTAACACAAAACTTCTTTCCCCTTATTCCTTTCATTTAAATAATCTTTTCTCTTTCAGTGAGACTTTTGGCTTCTTTGAAATTTTATACTTTTTAGTTGCTTTTCTCTTTTTACATATGCTCTTTTATATATATATATATATATACATATATACACATATATATATATATATAAAAGAACATATGTAAATCATATGTGAATCATATATGAATATGATTGGAGTCTATTGTGATTATCCTTGCTGCTATCTGCCCCTTCCTGATCAGGTTGCTCACTCACCCCTTTGTATTTCTTTTTCATTTTTGAGAAATTCTGAATTTTAAACTCCTCTTTCACCATATCTTTTATTTATTTGAAGTAGCACTGATTAACACTGTCAGATACTACCTTTCAGATCTGAGCCATCAATTATCACTCTTTAATAAATGGCTTTCTTCATTCCCTGTATTTTATCACCTTTCTTGAAATTTCCAAAATTAATTCATCATTTCTTTTGCTGCTTTGTGAGAATTAGTTTTCTCTTTAACTTTATTGCCCTTTTTCATCAGAATTCAACTTTTTTTTTTTTTTTTTTTTTTTTTTTTTTTTTTTCCTCAGTGTTCCCTCTTCCTGAAATGTCGTCCTTCAGACAAAAGAGCTCTGACTTACTTGTTGTCATATGTTTTGCTTTGGTCTCAAGTTCTCATCTATTTTATCTTGACAAAGCCTTTCTCCAGGCTTTGTTTCCATGAAATCTTACTTCTCATGGTCTTCAATACATTCATCAAGTAATTCACTGTTTGAATTAACAGGCATATTGAGCATAAGTGGAATAAACAAAGTTTCACTCATTTCTTACTCTCCTCTGGCCAAATCTTGTTACCTTACTATCAGAGATACAGGTGGCTGCTGACTATGTCTCAGGAAGCATCGGACAGGAAATGCAGATGCACCTTATCCTTTTCACATATTGTTATATATTCTTTTACCCATAAATTAAATAATCTTTACTTCTGAAAAAGTGTGTCTACTAGAAAAACAAGACTTAATAAAGAGGTCAGAATCTTTGAGTATTTTTTGTTGTTGTTGTTCTGTTCTGTTTTGATTTGATTTTATTTGATCTCTTCTGAATCCACGTAATAGTTAAGAAAGCACAGTTGGCTGAAGTACGTCAGATCTTAAGCTGCACTTGAAGAACATGTTGAAAACTATTTTTTTTTCTAAAGTTCCTATATATCAAAGCAGTCTAAATATGCATACAGAGTGAAAGTAATATTTAAAACCAGTATTGGAAGTTCAAATAAGTAGTCTCTGAACATTAGGACATAGAAAATAACAGTCAAAGCCTTTCATTCTTACTGATTTTGTCGACCATGACAAGAATTTGCTTCGGCCTCAATTGTTCAGTGGTCAACATTAAGTATTGAGATAACCTTAGGCTAGATTCTTACTGAAGATCTCAAAGGTTGAAAGGGGACTTAGCAATGCTCTAAACTGGGAATACATTGAGAATGCAGACCTCTGGGCATGACACCTAGTCTCTGTCTAGAAGTTCCCTCTCCTTGAACTGAGAGGACCAGAAGTGGATACAATATTCTAGATGTGTTCTCACTAGGCCAAAGCAGAGGAAGAGGAGAACCTCTCTTGACCTACTAAGCACACCCCTTCTGATACACCCCAGGATGCCATTGGCCTTCTTGGCCACAAGGGCACAGTGCTGGCTCATGGTCATCCTGCTGTCCACCAGGATCTCCAGGTCCCTTTCTCCTTCACTGCTCTTCAACAGGTCAGTCCCCAACCTATACTGGTACCTGGAGTTGTTCATGCCCAGAAGGAAGACTCTACATATGCCCTTGTTATATTTCATTAAAATTTCTCTCCATCCAACTCTTCAGCCTGTCTAGGTCCCACTGAATGGCAACACAGCCTTACAGTGTGTCAGCCACTCCTCCCAATTTAGTGTCACCAGCAAAATTGCTGACAATGCATTCTACTCCCTCATCCAAGTAATTGATGAATATTTTGAATAATACTGGTCCCTGTACCGACCCTTGAGGGAATCCACTAGATACAGGCTCGAACAAAACTCTGCCCCATTGAAAACAACACTCTGGCTTGTTATCTTCAGCCAGTTCACAGTCCATCTCAATACCCAGTCATCCAGACCACACTTCCTCAGTTTAGCTACAAGGATACTGTGGGAGACATTGTGTAAAATGCTTTAGTGAAATCAAGATAGACCACATCTACTGCTTCACCATTATCTATCCATCTGGTTTTCTCATACAAGACTATCAAGTTGGTCAAGCACAACATCCCCTTGGTTGAAGCCATGTTGACTGCCCCTAATGACACGATTATCCTTGATATGCCTAGAGACAATGATAAATAATAAAAAGTACAAAGTAAGTGATGCACAAAGCAATTGCTCAATACTTTCTGACTGATATCCATCCCATCCCTGAGCAGTAGTTCCCCCCAGCCTAGTGAACCACCCCATATTAATTGCTCGGCTTGACATCATATGGTATTGAATATCCCTTTGGCCACCTTTGGTCAGGTGTCCTGGTTCTGTTCCCTCACAGCTCCTTGGGCACCCCTAGTCTCCTCACTGGCAGGACAATGTTAGAAGCTGAAAAGACCTTGTCTCTTTTTGAAGCGAAAAGACATTGCTCTGTAAGTGCTAAAATATCAGTGTGTAATCAGCATTTTTTCCCATCCTAAATCCAAAACACAGCACCACACCAGCTACTAGGAGGAAAAATAACATGGATGCATTTTGAAGTCTCACCAAGTAACCTTTTATTCACAGTGACAGAAATGATGTACAATTTTAATGGTTTTGGCTGGGATAGAGTTAATTTTCTTTGTGGAGGCTCATATGATGTTATGTTTTAGATTTTTGATGAAAAAAAAAAAAAAAAAAAAAGTTTGTGTGGGGTTTTTGCTTTACCTGTTGAACTGTCTTTCTCTCTACTGATGAATAACTGTCTTTCTCTCTACTGATGAATTCTTGCACTTTTACCTTTTCAGTTCTCCCCCATCTTCTTTCCCCCATCCCACACGAGGAGAGTGAGTGAGTGGCTATGTGGTGCTAAGCTGCCTGCCATGGTTAAACCACAACAGCAGTCTTTATTCATTCTTCTTATTTCTTAAGAAGAAAACTATATTATCTTAAGACTAGAAAACAGCATTCCTTTCCTTAGTCTCTTAAATGGCCAAGGTCAGTATCAACAAAGTTAACTAGTAGGTCTGCAGCAACCCATGCAGAAATCAAAGCCTCTGTCAATAGTACAACTGTCTGTACTAAAACTTTCTTCTGTATAGTATTAAATAAGGGAAACCTGCACCAGATTAAAAGCCCTTCTGTGTGCACTGAAGGTAGCAACAGGTTCCAAAAAATACAACTGCACAATTTAATTGCCATCATTGTTTGTGGTGCATCTCAAACAAATTTGCAAGGCTACTTGATTCAATAAGATACTAAATGAAATTGTACAGAATACATTAAGTAATTTTACTGAGGCTGTGCTTAAAATAATTTACACTGATTAAAGTTAGTTTTAGAAGTTCCACCTAGTGCTTTGGTTTGCATTTAAAAACAGAGATCTATAATTATAATGTTATGTGATTTTAGCAGTAATGAGTAAACTTGGAAAAGTTGCCCTTTTGTTGTGTAAGAAAAGTGACTGAAGGTCAGCTAGTTTTTCAGCCAGAAGTTAACATGTCTTGTTAGACTTCAACTTCGTCATAGAGTTTTCCTACTGACTACAGTTGTTGAGATGAATCATAGAATTATAGTATCTTTTAGATTGGAATAAACCTCCAAAGTCATCTAGTCCAATTGTTAACCTAGCACTGCCAAGTCTACCATAAATCTTATTCCTAAAAACTACATCTATACATCTTTTAATACCTCCAGGGATTATGACTCAAACAATTGCCCGGGCAGCCTATTCCAATGCCTTACAACTCTTTAAGTGAAGAAATCTCTCTTAATATCAAACCTAAACCTAAATTGTTGTAATTTGGGGCCACTTCATCTTGTCCTATTGATTGTTGCTTGGAAGAAGAGAATGACCCCCCACCCTGCTACAACCTCCTTTAAGGTGGTTGTAGGGAGCAATAAGGTCTCCCCTGAGACTCCTTTCATCTTACACTAAACACCACCAGTTCCCTTAGATGCTTCCCAAAAGACTTCTTCACCAGCTTTGTTGTCCTTGTGTGGACACAATCCAGCACCTCCATGTCCTTCTTGTAGCGAAGGTCCCAGAAATGAACACAGTATTTGAGTTGTGGCCTCATCAGAGTTGAGTACAGAGGGACAATCACTTCCCTAATCCTGCTGGTCACACTGTTTCTGATACAACCTAGGATGCTGTTGGCCTTTTTTGCTACCTGAGCACACTGCTGGCCCATATTTAGCCAGCTGTCAACCAATAGCCCCAGTTCCCTTTCCACCAGTCAGCTTTCCTGCCACTCTTCTCCCATGCTATATCATTGCATAGGGTTGTTGTGCTCCAAGTGCAAGACCCAGAAATTCACCTTGTTGAACCTCATACACTTGGCCATTGGCCATCAGTCCAGCCTACCCAGATCCCTTTGCAGAGCCCTCCTACCGCCAAGCAGATCAACACTCTCGCCCAGCTTTCTGTCATCTCTCAACTTACTGAGCATTCACCAAATCCCCTCATCCAGACAACTGTTAAAAATATTAAAGTGAACTGGCTCCAGTACTGAACCCAAGGGGACACCGCTTGAATGGCTTCCAACCTGATTTAGCTCCATTCATTACAGCAGTGGCCAAACTGCTCTCAGGATGGGCTTTGGTCCTTCTAATTTTCTTCCTGCACAGCCTCACAACATCTTTGTGGGCCTCCTGAGTGTCCTGCCCCTTCTGCCAAGGGCCATAAAACTTGTTTTTCTTCCTGAGATCTAGCACAGCTCTCTGTTCAGACAGGTCATGCCAACTCATATTTCAGGACATGGGGACTGCCTGTTCCTGTGTCTTCAGGATTTCTTTCTCAAAGAATGTCAAGCCTTCCTGGACTCCTCTCTCCTTCAGGACTGACTCCCAAGGGACTCCACCAACCAGTCTCCTAAACAGGCCAAAATGAGAAGAAGAAGAAGAAAATGAGAAGGAAAAAAAATCAAAACAATAACAACAAAAAGAACAAAGCAAGTGATGCACAATGAAATGGTTCAATACCTGTCCATACCATCCCTGAGCAAGGGAAGCTCAGCCAACTCCCCCATTTTTATTGTACAACATGACACATGGCATTTGGCCATTTTTGGCCAGCTGGTCTGTTTCTGTACCCTCACAGTTCCTTGCACACCCCCAGCCTCCGTACAGATAGGACAGTGTGAGAAACTGAGAAGGCCTTGGCTCTGTGTAAGAACAGCTCAGGAACAATTAAACATCAGCATGTTATCACTATTATTCTCATTCTAAATCCAAAACACAGCACTATACTAGCTACTAGGAAGAAAATGAACTCTGTCTCAGACAAAGTCAGGACACTCAGTTTAACTGTTCTTCTTATGTAGTGGAATACACACACACACAGATACATGCAGATACACAGAACTGTAGAGGTTGGAAGAGACCTCGAAAGTTCATCAGGTCCAACTCCCCTGCCAAAGCAGGTTCCTCAGAGAAGGCTGCCCAGGTAAGCGTCCAGAGAGGCCTTGAATATCTCCAGAGAAGGAGACTCCACAACCTCTCTAGGCAGCCTGTTCCAGTGCTCCATCACCCTCACCGTGAAGAAATTCTTTCGCATGTTGGTGTAGAACTTCATGTGTATTATTTTGCAGCCATTTCCCCTTGTTTTATCCCCACAAGCCCCTGAGAAGAGGTTAGCTACATCCTTCTGTCTCCCACCCCTCAGATATTTATAGACATTGATAAGATCTCCCCTCAGTCTCCTCTTCTCTGGGCTGAACAGAACCAGGTGTCCCAGCCTGTCCTCATAGGAAAGATGCTCCAGGCCCCGTATCATCTTTGTGGCCCTCCGCTGGACTCTTTCCAGGAGATCCCTATCCTTTTTGTACCAGAGAGCCCAGAACTGGACACAGTACTCCAGGTCAGGCCTGACCAGGGCAGAGTAGAGGGGGAGGATCACCTCCCTTGACCTGCTGGACATGCTCCTTTTAATGGATGCCAGGATCCCATTGGCCCTCTTGGCCACCAGGGCACACTGCTGGCTCATGGTCAACCTGTCGTTTACCAGGACATGTCTCTTTTGATGGGGGGGCAGTGTCTTCATGCATGCTGTGTTGTGGTAGCTGTTTTTCTCAAGAGAAGGATGTGTTCCTATTTCTCCAGATACTTTTTTACTCTCTTGTAATTTTGATTCAGAATAAAATGATTAAACTGAGTTTCAAAAATCAAGAAATCTTGGGAGAAATCATATGCTTTTTGGGGGAGAATGATTGAGAACCTCTAGTTTTCAAGAAAATCAAAGCCTTCTTGAGGAGTGAGATCTGGATAACAGAAGTAATACCCTAAGTTTAAAGTTACTGAGGTGTTCATCTAGAAGGTCATCAAGAAAGAGCTTATTTATGAAAAAAAAAAAAAAAGAGAAAAATAGAAATATTTTCTAATCTAATCGTTTTGTTTAGAGAAATTAATTTCCTTTTATGACAAGATTACACACCTAGCTGACCAAGAGAAGCCAATTGATGTAATCTTTTTGAATTTGAGCAAAGCTTTTGACACTGTTTCTCATAGTATATTTCTGGACAAAATGTCCAGCATAAAGCTAGATGAATATATAATACAATGGGTTAACAATTGATTGACAAGTTGAGCTGAAATGTGGCCAGACACAAATGAGGTTCTGCAGGGCTACATTTTAGAGCCAGTTCTCTTTAATGTATTCATAAATGACTCAGATTCAGGACTCAAATGTATAAAAAGTAAGTACATATAATACTAAATTGAGAGGATCTGTTGACTCCTTTGAGACAGGTCTTGCAGAGAGATCTTGGCACATTAGAGGGCTAGACAATCACCAACCACATGAAATTCAACAAGAGCAAGTGCTAGATTCTTCACCTAAGATGGGGCAACCCTGGCTGTATGTATGGCCCAGGGGATGAGAATCTGGAGAGCAGCCCTTCACAAAGTGATCTGGGCATTCTAGTTGATGGTGTTTCATATGAATCACCAGTGTGCCGTGGCTGGCAAAAGGGCCAATGATATCCTTGGGTGAATCAAGCATTGTAGCTAATCAAGGGATGTAAATGTCCCTCTCTGCTCGGTGCTGGTGCAGCTTCAACTTGAGTGTTGTGTGCTGTCTGGGGTGTCACAATATAAGAAGGACATATAACTAGTAGATTGTCTATAGAAGGGCTACAAACATGGAGAAAGATCTGGTGAAGATATATGAGAATATGTTGAAGTTCAGCCTAGAGAAGAGCAGACTGAGGTGCAACCTCAGCTTCCTTATAATGGTGACCAGAGGTGCAGGCTCTGATCTCTTCACTTTGGATGGCCAGAGATAGGACCTGAGGGAATGGCATGAAGCTCTGTCAAGGAAGGTTCAGATTGAATATTAGGAAAGGATTCTTCACTGAGACGGTGGTTGGGCACTGTAACGGGCTCCCCAGGTAAAGTGGTCATGGCACAGAGCCTGCTGGAGTTCAAGAAACATTTAGACAATGTTCTCAGACATAGGATCTGTTTTTTAGGTAGTCACTGAATCACAGAATCTCACAGAATAGTCTAGGTTGGAAGAGACCTCCAAGATCACCTGTGGAGCTATGTTTAAGTGAGAAAGGGCATGATATAATTATTATGAGAAACTCAGGCTTTGAAGGACCGTGACAATAATGTAGGCCCCCGGGCTGATAACCTTGAATGATGTTATGACTAGAATATGTGGAACTATGTGCAGGTGGAGAGATAACATTACTCTGTGTGAACGCCATTGTACCAATTATATTAGTGCTAGAGATGCATGTACAGAGAAGTTAGACCAATCATAAGTTGTTAGTGTGTGCTGTTGTTAGTAGCCTATATATACTTTGTTAGAACTTGCAATAAAGGGAGAATGATTATATTCGCATTGAGGTTGCATCATTACTCCGGGACCGTCTCCCACTCCGACATCTGGTAGCAGAGGATGGTTTCTCACCAGATAGTTCAGCTCGACTGAGTTCTCCAAGACTGCAGTAAGCAGCTAGAGGAGGGGAGTGGGAAAATTAACAGCCGAGAGGGTGCTGCTTTGCAGACACGGGTCGGGGTCGCTCCCTACCTCTCAGAGGAAGCTGCAGCCATGGAGGTGGAGGCTGCGGTGACATTGCTCGCTGGAATACTAAGAGAGGTATCAAGACAATGGGAAAATTAACTGCTGAGAGGTGTGCTGCTTTGCAGACCCGGGTCTGGGTCGCTCCCTGCCTCTCAGAGGAAGCACAGCTATGGAAGTGGAGGCTGCAGCGACGTTGGTGTCCTCTCTAAAAGAGGTATCAAGACAATGGGAAAGCAATTGATTAAATTAATCAAGCTAGGACAATAATGGGGACATTTTAGAGAGACTACCTTGCTGTTCTCTGTTACGGAATGGTGAGAATTTGGGACTACCATGTGGGAAAGGACTATAGCTGGAGATCCAAAAGATGAAAAGGAGGTGAAAACTGTCCACTAGTTATGGCGTACAGTACTAGAGACGTTAAAAACCACGAAGGCAGAAAAGGAAGTAGCCTGTGCTGCTGCTCAAATGCTAATCCCGGGGATGGCCCCTATAAAATCTGGGGACTCTGAAAGAAAACCCACGACTCCTGCGCGTATCTGTGGGCTCCCTGTGGTTAAAGGAATGACCGGGGTTCCATGCTCGACGGTCTCCGAACTCCGATCGCGCATTGACGGTGAATGGCCAGGTAACGGGCCGCCCCCACATTATGCGGAGTCCCGCCGGGCCCATCGAGAGCGGAAAAAGCGAAAGTGGGCGGGGCCAGGCCAAAGCAGAGATCTGAGCCGCTTGCGGAAGCAAACCCCAGGACGCCCAGGGGGGATGTCCTGCACTGCCCACAGGCGAGGGAGGAGAGGCTCGCCGACCTCCGCCCTCGGCTCCTCCTACCCCCCGCGAGTTGAGTGCACGATGCAGTCCGGCGGTGCAGGCGGCGCAGCCCCGCCGGCCGCTTGCCCTGCCCGGCCGTCGGCTCCCTCCTCCCCGGTCCCCCGGGCCGGCCGCCCCGTCAGCACGCCAGCCCCTCTGCGGGCGCTGCCGCCGGCAGCTCGACCAAGGATGTGGGTGGATCCCCTGAAAAGCCGGCCGCAGACCTCAGCAGTGGACACAAGAAACTCAATAAATCCCAGCAGCTGAAAAATAAAATAAATAAAAAATTCAAAGAATATGGTGTTGAAGGGGTGTCATGCCATGTTGAAATTTCATTAGTATCTCTAGGAATCTTCTACCTGTCTGTATCAAGTGGTGTGGATATGACTGCAGCTCTTTTCAAACTTGGTTTCAGTGAGTCATTGCTGCAATCTAAACGGGTTGCTGGTACAGGCACGTTTGGGTTGGCATATGCTATTCAAATTTGCTTGCTCTAGTACGAATCAGAATTACTGTAGTTTCTGTGCCATTTATTGTCCGATACTGCTGGAAGATTGGTTTCTTCAAACCCCCTACCCCAGATAACTCCGTGATAACTTCTTATGGTTTTTACTAAAAAAAAAAAAAGACAAAAAAATGAAAAAAAAAAAAAAAAAA
>CM021763.1:70733248-70749332 GCA_011075105.1 Heteronetta atricapilla
AAAAAAAAAAAAACTAGTACCTTTGAATATTGTATCGGATTCGCAATATGCTGTAGATGTTGCTCAGCGCATTAAGAGGGCACATTTGAGACATATCCCAAAGGAAAACCTCTTTCAAAAATTTAAAGAGCTGTTAGTTTTGTTAGAGCAGCAAGTGTACCTGTATTGTATTATTCACATGCAGAGCCACACTAACACATTGCACCTTGAAAACACTGCTAAATAAACAAAAAGTGGGAAACAGGAAACACCACAGAACACGTTGGGAAAGGCACTTTACGTAATGAGTCAGCTAGCATTACCCTTTCCTCACAAAGAGGTACCACCCATAGTAAAACATTACAAAAGTATGAATTCCGCACTGTCACAGGTGCCACAATCAGAGCAGGCCTTGGTGATGGTAAAAAATCTAGATACAGGTCTTTGGGTGGGACCCCAGCATCTAATAACTTGGGGTTGAGTTGTTTGTGTCTCCACAGGTCACGGATCAAGATGGATACCAGCAAGGGTACCACAGGTCACGGATCAAGATGGGTACCAGCAAGGGGGTAAGGCCATGGTTGGCCTCCTCTGCTGTCATCGGTTATTGCCAGACTTGGGTCTCCATCCAACCATGCCGCAACATCTGGGTCATCCTTCGCCAACATGACAGGACAAGAAGCGATGTGCCTGTCCCTGACTAGTGTTAACGACCCATTTACGACATGTCTGGTGGGGCTCCCAGCAGATAACAAAGACTGGACTGTCTACTTGCTGTGAGTGCCCCTAGAGCCACAGGAATCCTGGGAAATGTGGCAGCCACACCATGTGTAGGGTTCAATTACTTGGGCAAAACCAGGCCATGAGGCAGGTCGTCGGTGCCATGCTTGCTCCTTGTCACAGTGCATCTCTTTGGTGTGGTTGTACAGAACTATGATAGCATCATTCCTTGTGCCAGGAGCTGCTCTGCTCGGCTGTGGGATCGACTGTGGAATGGACGCCCCTAGGTGCACCCCAAGCATTTTCCTCGGAGGGGTCTCCACTCTCATTGATGCACAATGCAATTGCTCACCACCTGCTGACCAATGCCCAGCCCAACCCCGAGCAGCCGGCACCCCGCACCCTGGCTAGCCACCCCTATATATTGTTCAGCATGACATCAGATGGTATGGAATACCCCTTTGGCCAGTTTGGGTCAGCTGTCCTGGGTCTGTCCCCTCCCAGCTCTTGCTGCACCCCCAGCCTGCCCACTGGCAGGACAGAGTGAGGAGCTGAAAAATCCTTGGCTTATTGTAAGCATTGCTCTGCAGCAATTAAAACATCAGCATGTTATCAACACTCTTCTCATTCTAATCCAAAACATAGTACCCTACCAGCTACTAGGAGGAAAAATAACTCTGTCCTAACTGAAACCAGGACATTACTTTAAGTGATACTTTCTTGTGGTATGAATGAAAAGTGCAAGAGGCCTCTTTGCATGATTGTGTGATTGTGTTGTGTGAGTGAGAAGCAGCATCGCTGTGAAGCACTGTTCTCTTTTTACCCTGTTGCTTATTGTGCCTTGCTAATTGCAATGAGTGCAGTGTTAAAGGTAGTAGACCAAGCTTGGATTGCTCAAAAACAAGAAGGGAGAACTGTGGAGCTATGTTTAAGTGAGAAAGGGCATGATATAATTATTATGAGAAACTCAGGCTTTGAAGTACCGTGAAGATAATGTAGGCCCAGGGCTGATGACCTTGAATAATGTTATGACTAGAATATGTGGAAATATGTGCAGGTGGAGAGATAACATTACTCCGTGTGAACAACACCATTGTACCAATTATATTAGTGCTAGAGATGCACGTACAGAGATGTTAGACCAATCATAAGTTGTTGTCAGTGTGTGCTGTGGTTAGTAGCCTATATATACTTTGTTAGAACTTGCAATAAAGGGAGAATGATTATACTCGCGTCGAGGTTGCATCGTTACTCCAGGACCGTCTCCCACTCCGACAGTCACCAAGTCCAGCCTCTGACCTAATGCTAACAAGTACTCCATTAAACCATATCCCTAAGCTCTACATCTAAACATCTTTTAAAGACCTCCAGGGATGCTGACTCAACCACTTCCCGGGGCAGCCTATTCCAGTGACTAACAACCCTTTCAGTAAAGAAGTTCTTCCTAATATCCAAGCTAAACCTCCTCTGGTGCAATTTTAGCCCATTCCCCCTCATCCTGTCACCAGGCACTTGGGAGAATAGACCAACTGCCACCTCGCTACAGTCTCCTTTAAGGTACCTGTAGAGTGCAATAAGGTCACCCCTGAGCCTCCTCTTCTCCAGGCTAAATAGTCCCAGCTCCCTCAGCCGCTCCTTGTAAGACTTGTTCTCCAGACCTTTCACCAGCTTCGTAGCCCTTCTCTGGACTCACTCAAGCACCTCCATGTCCTTCTTGTAATGAGGGGCCCAAAACTGAACACAGTACTCGAGGTGTGGCCTCACCAGAGCTGAGTACAGGGAGATAATCACTTCCCTGGACCTGCTGACCACACAGTTCCTTATAGAAGCCAGGATGCTGTTGGCCTTCTTGGCCTCCTGAGCACACTGCTGACTCATATTCAGCCAACTATCAATGAATACTCCAAGGTTCTTCTCTGACAGGCAGCTTTCTAACCAGACATCCCTCAGCTTGCAGCTCTATTTGGGGTTGTTGTGCAACTCTTCTTTGATTTCTGAAAACCAGAAAACTGCTTCAGGGACAAAGATTAGGGATTTCCCCAATCTTTATGCCTTTTTATGCTTTTGATAACTGAATTTTACAAGTGTCAGGAAATTTGAGAAACGAAGGAAATTTGAAACAGGTAAATATTTTGTTTCTAATCTCTTAGAGTATTAGCTGAAGATCCATGCAGTGCCAATAAAAGAACAGATGGTGTAGTAAATAATAGGAGAGGATAGTTTCTAACTGAGAGTTATAAAGAATACTTCAGTACTTTTTAGTATGCAAAAACAAAATAAAACTTAAATTGCATTTGCTTATATTTAAGATCTACATAAGGGATAAGTTACAATATTTTGTGTGGAATTTCACTAAATTTCCAAGATATTAACCTATTTTTAGGGCTTCAATGATGGAAAAAGAGTCAGAAGCATATTTCCCACATTCTCTTTGAAGACAACGTTGTATCAGTCTTCAGGTTTCATCAGACTTCAGCTTTTCCTCCAACCTCCCTTTTTAAAAAAAAAATTCTTTTTTCCCTTAAGACATTGCAATGGGAAAAATGATTCTATAGACCCTAAAGTCAGTTATTCACTCTCTTCTTTCTATTTTAATTCTCTCTTGTATATCCTGAAATGCTGAGAGGTGGTTGAACTGAGAAGAATATAGTATCAACTACCCAAATGATAAGAAATAGCATCTAGTGCACTTAAACATCCAGTCTTCTGGTTAATTATTTTCCTGTTAAAGCCCTTCAAGCTCTATGAACATTGCAAAATAATGAAGGGACACATTTTGATTGTTATTTATCCTGTATTAGCTGTTTTTTTTTATTTTTTTTTTTAATATATATATATATATATATATATCTACAGCTCTCTTTGTCTGTAGGATCAGCTGTTCTCTCTGACTTCAGTTATTCTCTCTGAAATTCCTAAAGCTCTGTGCATCTTAACATAAATCCCTAATTGTGGTGTCTTCGTTATTGATGGTGAAGTTTACATTTCAGTCATTGACTATTTCTTGTCAAGACATGATGAAATTACCTTTGAAGGAACAGGCTCATAGGATAGTACTGCAGCTGTGATAATAGAGGGTTTAGAATGTTCTGCAAAACCTGTTTCAGTGTGGGTGTTATCTGTGTGGATCACCTGGTTGTTACAGTTCCAGTATCCTGAGACAAGGAGTAAATAGCTGGCTTGCATTATTTGAATAGATTACAAGCACTACTGCAGTTATGCATCCAAAAATATGCTACAAATTGAGCTTGCTAATTCAAAATATATTTGGAAATAGCAAAATTCAATCTGGAAGTACTCAGTGGGCTCTGAGTGCCTTAAAGCAAAGTGGCTGCATTAAAAAAAAAAAAAAAAAAAAAAAAAAAAAAATAATCGGCATTGTTTTCCTGGCCAGGGGGTCTGTAATAGACTTCCACAACGACCTCCCCTTTATTTGTTTGTGCCTTAATCCTTACCCAGAGGCTCTCAACTTTGCCATCACCAACCTGAAGTTCCATGAAGTCCAGTCCCTGCTTCACATACACCACCACCCCACCACCTTGCCTACCCTGCCTGTCTCTCCTGAAGAGCCTGTAAACATCTATTGCAACACACCAGCCACAGGGCTCATCCCAACAGGTTTTGCTTATGCCAATGATGTTGTAGCTGTGGGACCAGGCCAAGACTTCTAGCTCTTCCATTGCATTCCTCATACTGTGTGCGTTTGTGTAGAAGCGCTTCAAATGCACCCCCCTACACACAGCACCTTGTGGATCTGATCAAAGGAACTCACTGGCACACAGTCCTAGCGCACCATCCCTTAGATCTTCACCAGCGTGCCTGGTTTTATCTCCTTCCCCCTTCGACTCTAGTTTAAAGTCCTATCTATCAGCCCTGCCAACTCCTGAACAAACGTCCTTACCCCTCTCTGAGAGAGGCTCATCTCATCTGTTGCCAGCAGGCCTGGTGTAGCCTAGACCTTCTCGTGATCGAGAAACCCAAAGTTCTGCCGGTTGCACCAGTCCTGAAGCCACATGTTAATGTGATGAACCTGACTGTCAGCATCAATCTCCCCTATTGGAAGGACAGAGGCAAACACAACCTGTGCCCCTGATCCTTTAAGTAGTCACCCCAAAACCCTGAAGTCCCTTTTGATTACTCTCAGACTTCTTGTTGCTACCTTGTCATTACCATCAAATATAGATGAATTCTTAAATGTACCACTGTTTTTACAAGGATGTTGATGAATGAAGATTTAATTATACAAATTATGCATGAGTATTTATTCCATCAAATCATGTGACCTAGCCTTAGTCAACTTTAAAGAGATTTAAAAGAGCTTTAAAGAGTTGAATATAATCAATAGGTAAAGTTCAGAAAGATACATTTTTGTTAAAATTGAACATTCAAATATGAATTAAATTTATAACTTTAATTTATGAAGTTTCTGAACTACAGAGCAATATAAGAAAGAGAAGTACAGCCAGAAACTTCACACAGCAGAATCCTTGTCTGAATATATTTTTGATTTTAAATCTATAGTGCCTGAAGAATTTGAGAGTTATATATGTGTACTGTCCTCTTTATATTCCTCTTTGTATTATTCTGTTAAATTTCACTATTGAGCATTTATGTCTAATATATCAAATATAATTTTAAGAGTGCAAATTTTGTCACTAGATTTTCCTTCTTTCCTATAAAGTTTTGAAGTTTTAAGGGGAAAAATAATATTGTATGTGTGTGTGATTTTGTTTTCTTTAGAATATTTTTCCTTATTATTTTTTACTCTGTAAAAGACCAACTAAAATGTCAGTGTGTATCAGATATAATCTAGCTGCTGCATTATTCATTGCTTAGAATCTGGTACTTAATAAAAGACTATGTTGAAGTCTGCTGCAAGTCTGACTGAAAATATAAAATTGGTCACTTCTGTGACCTTTTCAGTGTATCTCATTTGGCTTTTACTCTATATGATACAGATTACTGAATTGAACAATTTCTTAATAGAGAGGGATTTTATTTGGTTGGTTGCTTTTTTTTTTTTTTTTTGGGGGGGGGTATACTTGGGGATTTGTTTTTTGTTTATTTGCTTATTTGCTTATTTATTTATTTATTTATTTATTTATTCATTTTTACAACAGTTTAATGAAAGTATGGAGTCATTGCTGTCTGATCTACTTATAAGTGGGAGTTGTATCTTTCCTCATTTTTTCTTTCCTTCAAATACAATATAGTTTAGATGTCAAATGATCATAAAGTACTGATATTAGTTGTATTCAATTGTATTTGAATGGCCATTTTTTTATTTTTATTTTTTTCAGCATTGTAAATGATTGAATTATCACATGCAATGTGGTGAAGTAAATGGATATGTATTTGATTCAAACTTGTGGCAAATTTGAACTCAAATACATCTTAAGACATTCTGAAGTCATTTGTCGTAGCTTGAAGTGTACACCACTTGCTAACCAGGAAACAAGTGTGAGCTGACACAGTTGTCTCTTTTAAATAAAAATTAAGGTATAAATGTAATGGTTACTACTGTATTTAAGGTTATTAGACACATAACAGGATGAAGTACTTTTCAAGTCTTTATATTGGTAAAGATTTCTTTTGTTAATATCTTTTAGAGGAGAATATTCATACAAAACAGTGCTATTGATTGAAAACATTTGTTTTGTTTGTTTATTTATTTATTTATTGCTTGATTATTGCATGCATTTGTTTAGTGCACCAATCAAAGAAACATCCTTAAGAGAAGATCTTTGAAATGTGTTAAAAGAGAAAACTTCATTTCAATATGGGAACTAATATGCACATTTATGTGTGCATTGATGGTCAAATGTATGTATGAAAAACGTATCTCTAAATGGAAAAAAAAAGCAAAGGAAGATTTAAAGAAGCTGCTTATATTGTATTTATCTGAAGGAATCCATGACAACAGACAAAATTCTACTTATATGTCATTTATCCTTCGTTTATCCTTGGAGTGCTGATGTTATATGATGTAGATTAAAATAAGCCTTTAAAAGTGGGTAATGATACAAAGTTTTGAAAAGCATCTTCCTGATTTAATAGTATGTTTCTATATGTTTGGGAGGACATACCTTCTAAATTATTTCACCACTTTTGAAAAACTTCAAAACCTTGGTGGTCCTGTATTTTCAAAGAAATGTGTTAAATGTATTCAAAATCTTGTTCACTTCTAGATTTACATGCTTCTTTTTGTACAATGGCACTGACGAGAGAAATGTAGTATTGCCTTTTATAAAAGATGGATTTACTTTAAAATTTAATCCACAAATTGCAGTGATATCTATAATGATAATACTTGATTTGTTTGCTCTAATTAGGTAGATTAGGCCCTGATAATGTGCTAATAATTAGGACATGATTGGCTAAATCTCTCCAAGATGACCTCAGTCTTTTATTTCAGGCTGTTCACAGAAGATTCTGATGAGTTCCTGGTCCTGTATTTGCAGAGTCCCCAAATACAGAGCAGCAGGGCAAGTAGTGTTTAAAGTAGAAATTTATAGCACAACCAAATCAATAATATTGAAAACTAGAACCTGAATTTTTGACTGACTGCAGAAAACTAGTTAAAATGGTACCTTAATGTTCAGAGACTTAAAAAAAGACACAGAGATAATGAAACAATTCACAGTTAATGGAACTCTATAAGTGAAAGATGTTAATGATCCAAAATATTTTCTCTATCCTTCAGTGTAATTTCCAGGGTACCTTTTGGTAAGTTGAGGACCTATCATTTTTTACATTAGTACTTTCTCTGCAGGAGAGAAAGACAAACAAGTCTCACTCACTCATGTTTTTATAATTGCATTTTAGATGGGGGAAGATAACATAGGAATGAAATCTTTAGCACTTGGATCTTTTGAAATTTACGGCCATACCAGATTCTTGCTATGATATCATTTTAAATTACATTGTTGTAATTTAAAATTTTGTTGAAGCTGCTCTTCTGCACTCCTTCCAAAGTAGCAAGGAAGGAAGATCAACATAGAGGAACAAGGGGAGTTTATATTTTCAAGCTGACTCCTTTAAATTACAAATAGAGTACGTGGAGAATCCTTCAAATGTAGAGAAAATGTTGAGAAAGACACATCACCATGCATGCAGAGGGGAACATGAGATCCTTACTACTTAATGTCAGTGACTGAAAAATGATGCATGTTAAAACTGAGGACATGTCATATTGCTTCTTCTGTGACACATTTCATTCATAGTTACAATTTACAAAGCTCCTCTATTTTTGAGTTTGGATTTGCTGTGCTCAAAGGAAGCCCACGCTGGTTGAAAGAAGCTTGTTCTTGCATTAGAGGATAACCATATCTAAATGTGAACTTTTGAAGCTTTAACATGCAAAGTTCAATACTAAAAGAGAAGTAGTTAAGTTAATATTGTTCTTTTAACACTAGCAGATCAAGACACCATATGGATCTGGAAACATGCTTTGATTCTGCTGTCTGGTATACTCAACAGAATGTGTGTCAAAAAATCATATGTTTTGAGTAGCCTACCTTTATCCACCAAGGAGATATTTGAAGCATACACTCGGGAACAGTTTTTTACATACTAGTAAAATCCATCTTGCAAAATTATACAAGAGAACTAGATTTTATCTTTACTATTGTGTACTGCAGTAAGTAGTTTATTTTCAGAATAAGACCCTAGTCCAGAGTTGCATGTAAAAATATCAAGTAGCATTTATGTAGTCTCAGATCATAATGTAGTCTCATTAGCCCATATAAACATACTACGAGTTCCATGGACTTCGGAACTTTTCATGTGCTGAGATTTAAATACTTCAGAGAACAAATGTAGTAAATTACAGTGCACCATTATTTCCTCATCTCAATGTCCCCTCCTATATAGATTAATAAAAGAGAGACCCCATACTGCTTTGTGAGAGGGAGAGATGGAATAGTTTTGAAAGTGTTGGAAAGAAGACCACTGAAAAAAAATAATTAAAATAATAATAATAATAGAAAAAAAAAATAATATTCTAGAAGATGGGGATCTACATATAAGTACAGTTTGCAAGCTACTGATGGCTTTGCTTCCCACTGGAGAACAGAAAAGAACAGGGTGAGCAGGCACATGAGAAGTTTGCTAAGCTGTTATAACTAGTGCTTGTGGGAAAGCAGCAAAGGTTGATCAACAACTCCAGAACCAGAAACATGAGAAAAAAAAAAAAAAAAATAGAGAATAGTCAGGATATCTTTGGTGCAGAATGAGTTGTCACTATACTAATCCCAGTTTGCCTCCAGAGGTCTGAGCTCATTTTTTCTAATTTAAACAAATAACATGGCATACTTGTAGGGATTAATTTTATCTATTGCATGCATTGTAATAAGAACCCCTCTGGGTAGTTACATATCAAATTATAAAATGTGTAAGCAGACTTATTTTTTTTTCCCCAAACATTCTTGCTTCTTGTAAGGCTAAAGATTAATTACTATTTGAACTGCCTTGGGGGATGGAAAAGGGATAATTAGTGGGGAAAAAAAATATATAAGGTAGAACCAAACTTATGACATGTTCTCTTTTAAAAGATATGTATGTTTCCATATCTTCAATTAGCATTTCTTAAAATTGAAAATAAAATGTTGTCACATATCTTCCAGGCAGGGTATTATAATAGCACTTTTCATTTGATTTTTTTTTTTTTTTTTTTTTTTTTGCCTGACAATTTGCACACAGGAATTTCTCATGAGTCATCTTAAAATTGATTCTTCAAATGCTACTATCATCAGGTCTTGACTGGACAATATAAATATATACATATTTAGAACTACTTGTGAGGAAGAAGGTGTTTGAAATTTGAAGGTGTTGAATTTTATGAAGAATTCAAAGATTGATTAGAATACCTTAATAATTTCTGCTAAGATTTAGGTTTGGTTGGTTGATTACTTCACACAATTTCTGTCTTCAGTGATTTTTTTTTATTATTATTATTATTATTTTTTCTTGACAGGAATCTTTGTGACTATTGCACCTTTAATATTTTTCTTCCAAATATCTGCAATTATTTAGGTATCTTATTTATTTATTTTTCTCTTCTTAATTAGAGCCACTTTTTTTTTTTAATTTTAATTTTTATTTTTCCTCAAAGTGTATTTTTTAGTTGTCCTAACTTTTGATCATATTCTTTTCTAAAATACCAGGTGTCATTGATATTGCCTTACCAGTGCTAAGGATTTTGTTTTATTGATGGTCTTCCTACATTCCTGATGAATAAACAGGGCTGAAGTAGGAAACTTCTATATATGAAGTTTATCTTCCCATCTTTTGATGAAACCTAAAACACTTTTTTCCTTATTTTTTTCTTCCTAGTCCTCTCTGCTCCCTCTTTCACAGAATGATAGACTTCAAGGAAGATTTCAATGACACATCTAGTCCACTTTTCTGTCTTGATAGATGCTTGTTCCCAAAGAACCTGTAAATAGAAATTCTGTAACTTCCTAAACACTTATTTCTACTCATTTATTACAATTCATACTTGTATTCAGGAAGTTTTGTCAAACTTCAAGATCATAGTGGTATTATTGATGAGACTGGGAAGTACAATAACTAACTTGGCATCCTGTTCCCAGAGATCCTAAGTCACTGGTTTTTGACATTCAAGATGTAACTGATATGAGGCTTATTGCATTTTACAGTTGTATGTATATATCTGTGTTTCTCTTGTCATCACCTGGAATTATTTCTAATTCAGTTTGTAAGCTTCTGCAGTTAAAACTGAAAACCTGCATTGGGTTACTAGTCATTATTCATCACTTTAACTTAGTATTTTAGTTCAGACTGTACCTGACAGTTTCCCTGATACTATCTAATTATTTGTGATTGAATGCAGTCTATGTGTCCAATAAATAGCTCTGCCTCCCTCAGACCCATGACACTACACCAAGACGGTTTGAATTTGGAGTAGTCAAAATTAGTGTGTTTGTTCTTAACTGTTCTTCAGCTAAATTTTGTTAGGAGTTATTTTAGCATATGTTTTCCCTGAGATGCCATAACATGTGCTAGCTCTTGTGGTAACTGTTGATTGGGATCAGAAGCAGCTGCAGCTCTAACATAACCTGCAGTTCTTTGGAGAGTCACTGGCTGTATCAAATAGCTTTTATGACAAACTGTGCTTTTTTTCTTGGTGTTTACTCTTGGTCTTTTATCCTGGGTGTAGCTTGTGGAGGTTTTACTCAGATGGACAGCTGAGCTCCACTACAGCTGCTGTCTCACTCCCCCTCCTTAAAGGGAAAAGGGGAGAAGAATGCATACTGGAAAGGGAGAAAAAAAAAAAAAAAAAAAAAAAAAAAAAAAAAAAAAAAGGCTTACTGATACTGAAAAGGTTGAAACAAGGATAATTCAATTAAAGGGTAAATAAAATAATATTTCTTAACAAAAGGAAAGGGGAAAAAAAAAAAAGGATGTGTAGAACAGAGAAAAAAAAATCTTTACTCCTCATCATTAGTGAGGAATGTTTATCTACATTCCAGGAAGCAGGGCCTAGATACACACAGCAGTTATTTGGGAGAATAGATGTCTTCATGATGAGAGCCCCCCCCTCCTTCCCCTTTCCCACCTGAGTGTGACATTGCTGAGTGTGACATCATATGTTGTCTTGCCTTTGGTCGGTTTAGGTCAGCTGCACTGGAGATGTCCCCTCCCCACCTCTCGCTACCCTCTCCAGCCCCCTGACTCTGGGGGAGGTTGGAGAGAGTTCTAGTAAAGTGCCAGCACTGCTCAGCTAAAGAGAAAGCATGGGTGTGATACCAATGCTATTCTAGCTATGGGTGCAGAGCACAGCACTTTATGGACCACTGAAGAGAAAGTTAACTACGTCCCGGACAGACCCAGTACAGAGCTTTGCTTCTGAAAGGTTTGTAATTCTGTTTATTTCCAGAGACAAGTTATGCATTCTAGTTTAAAGGTTGTGGCCCTCTCTTGGTTTATCCTTTGGTAAGACTGGGCTTATCTAGTTGTTCATGTCCTCCATGATTCCGCAAAACAAAAAAGTACAACTTCTGTTTGTTTGTTTGTTTCTAGCAAGTATGCACTCTTTCTGAAGAAATTTTGGAGCTATGATAGAAACTATACTGCTTCTACAGCAATTGACAACTAGTTGTTTTCACTCAGGCCTTGTTATACAAACCACCTTTCCCCAACTGCATTATAAGCAACCTTAATGAAAATTAATTCTCTGTGTCCTGGAGAATGTGAGAATTGTGCAGTTACTACTCACCAGCTTAATGGGCCAAGTCTGATGCAAGTAGGTGAGTTCTTGAACCATTATGGAAAGAGCTAGGCTAGGAAATATGAAGATATTTGAACTCACACCCAAGAACTCAGCAAAGCTTTCTAAAAGAGCTAGAAATTGATTCCTTCTACCAAAGATGTAAAATCAGGCTGAGATGCTTCATAGATCAGGCAGGTTGATCAACTTCAAGATTATTTTTCTACTAATTTATCCTCAAAGATTCCATGCTTTCTCAAGGAATGGATAAAAAGCTCAGCAGTAAAAATGTGTTAGAATTTTATTCAAATAATTGTGTGGTAGATTAATTAGGTCGATAAGTGTGTACAGAACAACTTTGAATACCACAGAATTACAGAATTAATATACCTAAGGAATATTGTGAAAATGTGAATTTGGGCTTAAACAAACAAACAATCTTTTGTTTCCTGAGACAAAACCAACCTAGAAGTAGATTATAGGATACTACTTTTAGAAAAGATTATTTAGTTTTCATTGACAATTTCAAGTACTTTCTGAATGTCAAAAATGATTTATTACAGTGAAGACCTTTTTAAAGTTGGTCTACTAGAGTTTCTTGTGGTAAACATATATAGATTTTAATTCTCATATGTTGTTTTCCAACTCATTACAGAAAAAATAAAATAAAATCTCAGTGCTTGGGTCATTAGATGCTCACTCTGTGGAAATGTTATTCTGGTGGTAAGCTGGACATGTCTGTCAGTCCTGTTGAGAGGGACATTTTACCTGGTAGAATGAAAATTTTAAGTAATAGACACTGTCTAAGACATCCTTTCATCCTGTCACCAGGCAAAGTATCCAAACATGGGCTAAAGTTTGAGTGACATCACAGAACTTCTCTTGAGGTGGAAACTCATGGGAGACTGTGTTTCTTTTATAGACTGCATCTGTCTTTACAGGCTTTTATTAGGGCTGCAGTTCTAGAAAGAAAAGCTGCCACAGGGGCTGTGATCCAGCTGTATGCTTTAGAGGACACAGCTCTCCATTCACTCTGAGTGGTGGCTCACATCCTTATCCCAGGTTCTGGACCTCCTGGAGTTGTTGACAGACCTACCTGTCTCAGTAAGCTTAAGCACAAAAGACAATGTAGCTGATGATACTGCTGCTCTAAGGTGCAGAGCAATGGTGGTGATTGATAGGTTATGAGCCCTGGGCTGTGATGCTTTACTCCTCTATAATTACATATCAACTACTAGTGGCCAACAGCTGCCTGAGAGGCTGCATTCTCCTCCTACACAGGGACCTTCTACACAGTAAAGTTCCCTCATTATTTACTATCTTTCCAGCCCACATAGCCTTGCATTACTGTGTGGAAATTTGCCTCATCAGCAAAAGTTTGAGAAGAATTTACCTGAGTACCTGCAACATCAGTTATGAAGTCACCAATAAACTGGAAAGGTGTGGGTGATTATCAGCTCATACAAGAAGCAGAGTTCACAGTTAAGAATTTTCAGAGCAAATATTCTATTTTCAAATCGCACATATATTTAAAGTACATGTGATCCCATGTACTCTAATCAGAAATAATTACATTTAATATTTTACAGTTTTTCAGTAATTTTTTCTCTGAAAATTTGCAGATTCAGACTTGTTAGCAGAAATATTTTAGTGATAAATTTTGAATAACGGATACATTTGAAAGTAGTAGTTCACCTGAAAAGCATAACTGTAGAAAGAGAGATGATACTTGTAATTAAATTATTCATTCCCAATTATTTATCTCTGGTTCTAAACAGTGTAGGTGTAACTTGGAAACCATATTGTTTATTTATTCAGAAAGTGGTATAATTGATAATGGTAGAGTGAACAAATGGCATTGTAATACTCAATGTGCATACCAGATGAAATATCTACAACTCCTTTTTTTAAGTACGTGGTTACTGGATGAAAGTAAAAACCTTCTTCAAGACCCAAAGTGTAGTCCAATGTTCTTATCCTTTGTGTTGTCTTTAAAATAATAATAATAATTAAAAAGAAAAAAAAAGGTGTTTTTCATGTACACTGGAAACAGAATTTATCAACATTTCAGGTACTGAAATGTTACATTGAAGTATATGCAATTATATGTATATCTAAATATGCATATTATCATCATGAAACTATGCAGAAATTCTTAATCTACTTTGTGTTAAATTGTTTTCCAAGAAGCTAAGACATCAAGCATAGTGTTAAATGGCAAATTCTGAACCCTCTGGGAGGTAAGATGTTTTTCAATTTTCAACAGAAGACACGTAAGTTGAATAGTTCCTGAAGCTCAAAATACACAAGTGAAATACAAAAGTGTCCCAGAAAGCAAAATAATGTGGTCTAGCACATTGGTTCAAAGAAACCTTAAATACAAAGAAATTACAGGTAAGCAGAAAAACCAACAAAGTGTTACCATTGACCTACTTTGAAGATAGTGATAGGTAGGGAAACAAACAAACAAAAACCATGAACTAGAAACTGGAGTAATCAGTCCAGTTGACTAGAGAGGAAATTTTTGAAGAATATGAAGAATGTTGAATAACTATTCATACTGGAAAAATAGGGAAAAATATTTTATCTAGAACATGTACATACATCAAAACTTCAGTATTTAACTTTTTTTTTTTTGTCTTTTGCTTTCATAAAAAGTAGAAGATATTTCCTTCATGAAAAATAAAATCTCTTGAAATAAAATCTATACTGTCAAAGATGAGTATTCCTACTTACCTACCCCTCAACAATCTTGTCCATATTGTACCATTAAAATGTACTTTCACCTAAGTTGATGTTGGGTCATGCTGCCCACACAAAGGAAACCTTTTTTATTGGCATTCATAACATCACAGAGGAATGAGTTCCACAAGCCATTTTTTTCACATAGTTATAAAATCTTTGTTTGTCCACCAAGATGCTAACCAGATGTCTCCATCTTCTGCTTTCCCCAAATGTCCTTGAAAAGCAGGATTTAGCCTTTTTGCTTTGTTTATTGCTGATCAGTAGCTTTCACGCTGTAAGATATTTGGAGTGGCATATGGAATATTGGTAAATAAGAAGCTAGGACTGCATTCATAGAATACATGTTCTTATAGTTAAATCTCAATGGATCAATCCAATTTGTTTCTGAAAGTAGTGGTAAAATGGAATTAAGCTAGCATTTTACCAGATCCATTATTTCACAAATTCTTTTTAGCATTTTTCATTGATGTTGAAAGTTTTTGAATGACAAGATTTTTTAAATCAATAACTGGAGGTTATTGTCTACTGACAACTTCTCATCCCACAGATAAAACTTCTTAAGTTTTAAGGTAAGGATTTCTAGGGTATGAAAGTTCCTGTAGAGCTCTTTTCTCTTAGCACAACTTATTCCTAGTACATCCTCTTTTGATTAGGAGACAGGTACAGGTGATAATTGGGCCAAATTTTCTTCTGCTTATATCCTCTGGCAGGCAGTAGCAAAAAATAGAAAGTCACTAAGGAATACAAAAATTCAAAATATGAATAAAACCACAGGACAGATATTTGTTTCTACTTAAACCTTGTTTGCTGTTTTTTTGTTGTTGTTTGTTTTGTTTTGTTTGCTTTTTTTTTTTTGGTTGGTTGGTTGGTTGATTGGTTTGGCTTTTCAGAATACCAGTCTGTTCTTTCTAGAGCTTTAATAGATATGTGCATCTCTCGTATCTTATCTGAGCATTGGTGGATTTTCCATGTGCTAGAATTAAGACCACATGTGTTTAATGAAAACTGTGTCTTGTTGTCCAAATGCAAGGGAGTTTCAGAAAGTCTATGATAAGCAAGTTGTAAGACACCTTGGACTGACCCCAAATATAATTAGTAAGTATATTTTCTAAGGAAAAGAGTGAATGTGACTAGTTCATTTTATATTATTTCAAAGAATGAGTTAAATTCCTCTTGTGATGGGATGACCTTAGGGGCAAATACAATGTATGTCTGCCACACAACAGCCTAGTGTGCAATGAATGACAATTATAATTTATGTAACTAAGGATGATGTTAAACCAATTGGCTAGTGGCTTTTTTTCTCTTTTATATCCAAATCAGGAAAAAAAAAAAAAAAAAAAAAAAAAAAAAGACTAAATGCAGGCATTGGAATTCTTTTTTTTTTTAATGTTCTAACAACTAACAACT
>CM021763.1:70749432-70769397 GCA_011075105.1 Heteronetta atricapilla
TTTTTTTTTTTTTTTTTTTTGAATTCTACTAAAAGAGAAAAAAAAAAAATCAGATGCACGAATTAAAGGATAGAATAGACCTGTCTGTGTTTCCCTAGTGTTCTGACCTATGTGTGACTGCAGGGTATTTTTTTCAATTATATTCAAATCTGCTACACAGACCTACAAATGTTTTTCAAAACAAGAAAGATGGCCCTATCAATCTGAAAATCAACAACAAATGAAACTCACAGGGAAATCCTGATTCTGCTCACGTATCACCCATTTGGTCATTTAATCAAGAGAAACTCAGGTTGGAACCCCCAAGCTCAGACAATATACTTCCCAGTGTGTTATTGCATGAACTTAATAACAATTCCCTACTTTGCACAGTTCTGCAGAATCATGTATCACCAATTTCTCACCTACTTTTGCAGGACTGCAAAGGTACAGAGGAAGTCAGTGCTAGTTCTTGATCTGTTAGGGGAGACTTACAAGTTAACACTCCTATGTGATTTCTTGAGTATTGTTGTTGTTGTTTGTTGTTGTTACTGCTGGTTTTGTTTTATTTTGTTTGGGGTGGGGAGGATGTGTGTGTGTGTGTGGAGGGTGTACACAACACTGCCTTCACAAACTCAAGTACCAGGCAGTTGGTTTGAACTCTCAGTGTAAGTTGCATAAGAAGGAGAAACTGACATTACTGAGCACCACTCTCCTTCTGTCTCATTATTACATGTTGAGTATTTCATGTTTAAAAGTGTTTTACTGGATGCAAAATGTGAAGATATTCAAAATTCATATTATTTAGACCTTGTCAAACGTGTTGATTGTTGATAAGATCAGGAAAGGAATGGATTATCAAAATTAGTCTGTAGTACGACAAATTAGGGACCTGAAGAACGTACTCTTTTTTGTTTTTCAGAGAACAGCACCAAAGGAACTTCTTGAAGCTAGGTAAAAGTAAGACAAATGAATCTGAATATCAGTTTAGGGACTGGGAAACTATTATTACTTCTAAATTATCTGTCTGTAGATTAGCAAAGAAAATCTTCCTTCTACTTTTATTTGTTGGTTACTTGGAGTTAAAATCTGGAATAAAAGTGTTCTCAGACCTTAAGCTTAACGCAGAACAAAGCAGGGAGAAAGGCTTTGCCTGATCATCTTCTTGCTTGCTTGCTCACCTAATCATGCAAGTTCCTGTGACTTAGGAACATGCACCTGAGTCAGCTACCAAGTAACAGTTGAATACAAGTGACAGTCTGCTGCCTTCCCAGGTCTGTTGGTTCACCTCCATGTGCATCTCTATCCAAACTTAGGCAGTCTTTATCAGTGTGGCTGAAGTTGGTGAACAGTGAGTATTATGGTGGTTGCATTGGCAAAGCGATGATGGGAAGACCGTGGTCAAATAATAAAAGCCTCAGAATTGATTTTCATTCTACAGATGGAGCAGCACATCTCCCTGTGGTGTGTCTTATGGTTTCCCTTGGAGATCTCAATCTATGCACACTGTTCCTTGTTTTCCTTTCTCTTCAGACCCAAGACTAAAATGACAAATTAGCCCAGAGGCAACAAGAGCCAACTATTTTTCTTTGCTGTCTGCATGAAGCAGAGAGAGGGTAACTGGGTAGCAGGAGTATCTCCTTGCACCTTGATTTAAAAGAAGTGACTTTTGGATAAGCATTCTTGTTTGGCCATTTAAATGAGTACCTTGCAGGAATCGGCTGCAGGGATCGGCTGCAGCAAGAGCTCCTGGCAGGGAGACGAATGAAGCCAACCCCTGACCCCCTCCAATAATGCAGCAGAGACCCACAGCCCCGGTCCCCTCCCACTGCGCAGGCAGGAGCTGTGCTTGTGCTGCTGCAGGTGCTGATGTGATGAGGGCGGAGCCAGGGGTGAGGGTGGAGCCAGGGGAGCCCACCCCTTCCCCCAGCAATATAAAAGTAGTCCCTAGGGAATGTCACAACCCAGGAGCTCCGCAAACAGGGTGTGCTAACAGGACCAGCTTGGCAGTTAGCACAGGCATTTCAAGCAGGGCAGGAAGGAGAACCTAGAACTCATCATGGCGTGCACCTGTCACAACAGCCAGTCTGAGGCGGCAACACAAGCGGAGGAGATGCTGCCTCTCTGGGCTCATGTGGGCACCCACATGGATCCCCTGAGGGAGGAAGTGGCAGTCCAAACAGGTGACTGCAGGGAGCTCCGGAATCTGGAGACCCACCTGGGCCATGAGAGAAGAGAGGGCTGTCATGGATGTAGGTGTGCCCTGCTTAGGCAACTCCTTGAGCAGGTGGCTGGGCTGCAGTGAGAAATTGGCAGCCTGAAGGGCTCCTGGGAGTCTCAGAGTGTGACAGATAGGAGGTGTCAGCCTGCCCCTGCTGATGTTCAGCAGCCCTCTCCTAAGTATCGGCAAGGGGTAGAAGCTGACCCCACTGATCACATGCAGGACAGAGAGCTTGACTGCCCACAAGAGAAAAGGGGCTGGACCCTTGTCTCAGCTTGCAGCAGAAAGAGATGTCTGCCCCTGACACCCTACAGTGCCACCTACCTCCACGGTGTCCCTGGGAAATAGATTTGAGGCTCTCAGGGAGGTTAAGGAAGAGGCTGAGGGTCTTGACAGTAGTCTGAACCCGGGAAGCAACCCCAAAAAGTGTGTCAAGATTGGGGGAAGTACTAAACATAGTGATCAGGGCCAGATGGAGCACTGTTTTGCTACCAGTGCCACAAAAAAAAGAGTGGAGAGTCCTGGTGATTGGAGACTCCTTGCTGAGGGGCACTGAGGCTCCCATTTGCTGCCCAGATAACCTATCCAGAGAGGTGTGCTGTCTTCCTGGGGCACATCTCAGAGACATTAGGAAGGCTCTGCCACAGTTTGTTAAACCGGAGGACAATTATCCTCTCATTGTCATTCAGGTTGGATCCTGGGAAGCTGGTACTAGAAAAATTAGGAATATTAAAAAGGACTTTGCAACTCTGGGAAGGTCACTGAAGGGATTGGAAGTGCAAGTAGTGTTCTCCTCTGTCCTTCTGCTGGGTGACTGGGATCCAGAAAGAAGGAGCAGAATGGGACAGGTGAATGACTGGCTGAGCGGGTGGAGTCTGGAACAGGGATTTGGGTATTTTGATTTTGGGCAGTCCTTTGAGAAGCTGGGTATGTGGGCTACTGACAGATACCAACTCAGCAAGTGGGGCACAAGTGTGTTGGGGAGCAAGCTCTCTGGGCTGATTATCAGGGCTTTAAACTAGGTATGAATGCAAGGGTGCTTCTGAGAGCTGGGCTACATTTAAGCAGCACTTCTTCCAAGGTCAGGATCAATGCATCCCGAAGACTAGGAAATCGGGGAAGGGGGACAGGAAACATATGTGGGTGAGCAAGGAGCTCATTGATAAGAGTTCGGTCTTGTTCAACATCTTCATTAACGATGTTGATGAGGGAATAGTGTCTGCCCTCAGCAAATACACCGATGACACAAAGTTAGGAGGAGTGTCTGACACACCAGAAGGCTGTGCTACCATTTAGAGAGACCTGGACCGGCTGGAGAGATGAGCAGGAAGAAACCAAATGTAGTTTAATAAGAGCAAGTGTAGAGTCCTGCACCTGGGAAGGAACAACTGGATATTACAGTACAGGCTGGGGGATGACCTGCTGGAGAGGAGCTCTGGGGGTCTTGGTGGATGACAGGTTGACCATGAGCCAGCAGTATGCCCCGGTGGCCAAGAGGGCCAATGGGATCCTGGCATGCATTAAAAGGAGTGTGGCCAGCAGCTCAAGGGAGGTGATCCTCCCCCTCTACTCTGCCTCGGTCAGGAATCACCTGGAGTACTGTGTCCAGTTCTGGGCTCTCCGGTACAAAAAGGATAGGGATCTCCTGGAAAGAGTCCAGCGGAGGGCCACAAAGATGATACGGGGCCTGGAGCATCTTTCCTATGAAGAAAGGCTGAGAGACCTGGGTCTGTTCAGCCTGGGGAAGACTGAGAGGGGATCTCATCAATGTGTACAAGTACCTGAGGTGTGGGATATAGAGGGATTTGGCCAACCTCTTTTCAGTGGTTTGTGGGGATAGGACAGGCGCAATGTCTGCAAGATAGAGCACAGGAAGTTCTGCACCGACATGTAAAAAAACCTCTTCACAGTGAGGGTGACGGAGCACTGGAACAGGCTGCCTAGAGAGGTTGCGGAGTCTCCTTCTCTGGAGATATTCAATGCCCATCTGGACGCCTACCTGGGCAGCCTTCTCTGAGGAACCTGCTTTGGCAGGGGAGTTGGACCCAATGATATTTCAAGGTTTCTTCCAATCCCTACAATTCTGTGATTCTGTGATTCTGTGATTCTGTGATTCTGTGATTCTGTGATTCTGTGATTCTGTGATTCTAATTACCTTCCCTCATGCTTTCCCTTACAATTTGACTGTCTATCTCATCTTCTTGTTGAGGCTTCAGACTCTATAAAATCAGTGTACTCTAAATATAATATGGTAATACACTTTTTTTTCTTTTTTTTTTTTTTTCTTTCTGATCACCTTAGATGTCTGTTTTCATCTTTGTCTGATGGAAACGTGTTGTTTTTACTGCAAGCTTGTAATTTGTTGTTCATCAGTTAACTTTTAATCCACCACATGGAAGGCTTTCAGAAAGTTAATGTTACAACTCTGTAACATGCCAGTCGCAATGTCCTTGTCTTGGTAAATGCTCCATTAATCAGTTATAATGAGTTGATGACCCCAAGCTGCAGCTCAGCAAGAGCACATTTTAAGACAGTTAGTTGCACCTTCCACCATTTATTCTCAGCTAGTGCAAGAAATGGCCCATCTCATTACTATTTGTCCAGTTACACATATGAGGACTCTGCAGGGTTGAGAGAGGTCTAGAACCATGGAATTCTGATTCAGAAAAGGAAATATCTGAGGAATCTTATAAACAAGGGCTAAGA
This sequence comes from Heteronetta atricapilla, assembly GCA_011075105.1. Classification (NCBI taxonomy): domain Eukaryota; kingdom Metazoa; phylum Chordata; class Aves; order Anseriformes; family Anatidae; genus Heteronetta; species Heteronetta atricapilla. Next base: position 70,754,339 of record CM021763.1, read on the forward strand.
AGGAAAGAAAGAGGGAAAGAAAAAGAAAAATCATAACATCTACAGATTCTACAGATAAGCAATTGAGGACCAGAAAGTTTAAGTGACACGGTGATTCAGAGCAAATAAATTTGGATTTCTGGAATTCCAGGCAACAATTTTAATACAAAAGCACCTGAAAAAGTAGTGTTTAATTTTGATCCCTGATAACAGTACTACTGGAAAACTACCACTGGAAAAGGTATTCCATCCCTCAAGCGTATATTTCTGAGAACCAGAACTAACCGTCATTTTTAGTGTTACCTCCAGGAAATCATGGCCTTTTGTCCTCTCTTGCAGCAGTGCTTCTGGGCAGACAAAGAAAAGAAAACAAAGCTGTTCCTTGTCTCTGTTCTTTGACATTCTACTAACTGTAATGTTGGTGCCAATAGAAACACTCATAAATGGAGAAATCTATGAAATCATTTGAGGTACCATTATAAGCCTTCTGTGGTTCAAAAGTTGCAGACGCCCTTTGTGTGTTAAAGGGCTTTAGCTGTGCTATTGCAAAAGTCTTTTATTCTTCTAGCTGATATTTTGTTGGGCCAGAAATTTTGCCTACTAGGAAGGTAATGAAAGAGAATTGTGCTATTAATGTTTTATGAAAAAATAATTTCCTACAGAAATTTTGGCTTAAACTAGAAATTATGTTAATTTTCTTGTTGTTGTTCTTGTTTCTTTGTTTGTTTTTTAAGGTATTTGTTTCTTGTAGTTCCCTTTATTAACATAGTCCCTCCGGTTTATTTCCTTAGTACCCTATCTTTCTGCTCTTCTCACAAGCTGAAAGAAGTGATTGTCTTACTGTACTCAGCGTTAGTGCAGCCTCACCTTGAGGATTGTATGCAGTTTGGGGGTCCACAATATAAAAATGTTATAAAACTATTAGATGTGTCTAAAGGAGGGCAACAAAGATGATGAAAGAACATGAGGACCAGTGAAGGATACTTCATTTGTTCAGCTTAGAGAAGAAGGTATGACAGGTATGACCTCACTGCCATCTACAACTTCCTTATGAGGGGGACCAGACAGGGAAGAACAGATCTCTTCTCTCTGGTGACAAGTGATAAAAGAAGGAAATGGTCTAAAGTTGTGTCAGGGGAAATTCAGACTGGATATTAGGAAAAATGTCTTAAAGTTCCTAAAATTTCTTAAAAGTTCTAAAAAAGGGTGATCAGACACTGCAGCAGGTTCCCCAGGGAAGTGGTCTGGCACAGAGCCTGCTGGTGTTCAATAAACATTTGGACAGTGCTCTCAGACAGAGGTTTTAATTTTTGGGTGGTCCTGTTTGAAGCCAGGAATTGGACTCAATGATCCACATGTGTCCCTTCAATTCAGGATGTTATATGATTCTATGATTTGGTTACAGAAACATTTTTTATTGTTGTTTACTGCCCGGTAATAACAGATATGTTTATCTATTCTGTCCCCTTTCTCATTTTAACTTGGCCGTATATCTTGCTTCAATTTCTTGTTCTGTTTACACTCTTTTTGTCTTCTTAACATAAGACTTTATTTTTCTCCTAACTGGACAGTTGCCATATTTTCTTAAAATATACCTTCTTTTCAATTTTTATCTCTTCTCTCATCATTCTATGCAGATTTCTTGCTCTCTGGCTACTTTTCATGCAATTTGTCACAAAATGGTGGCTATGTAAAAGAAAAGACTGCTTTGAAAATGTCAGGTGAATGCAGAGACAGATCTCTAATCCTTCCAATTTCCCTGACAAGATTTGAAAACCATTTATTTTCATTCCAGTTTTCCACTTTTTTTTTTTTTTTTTTTTTTTTGGGGGGGGGGGGGAGGGGGGCAGAAGGAAGTTGTATTCATATAATACTTTTAAGTATGTATCAACTAGTTTACAAATGTGGTTGTTCAGCATGCTTTGTAGACTCTCAGATATGGGACCAAAACTAGTTTATCATTTCCAAATTCATGATGTGGGAGAGCTTCAAAGACAATTATTTCTCCTGAGAAACGTTAAGGTATTATCTTAAGAGAAAAAAATGAAAGTTTAGATACTCTTTCATCATTTTGTGTTTGGTGTCTTTATACCTTGCATAAACAAATTAGAGGGATATTACCTAGAAGGACAAGGTGGGAAGCTCACGTTTTGGTTCTTCTCCAGGCGAAATAGTACATACCAGAACTGAACTGCCAGGTGACACAGAAAATGAAACAGCTAGCTTATGGAACTTTACAGGGACATATGTCAAGCTGCTGACAATGCAAGGAACATTTGTTAGGGTTTTGGTCAAGTAAATCAGTTTACAGGAGTGGGATTGAAACATTTTATGTTCCAGAGATACATTGGACTTTTGATCACTCAATTCTTTTTCAGGAAGTATCATACATTACTTGTCATTTATGAGGAACCATAGAAATTACCAGAAACCTTTATTTTCTTGCACTGCTAAAAGTTGAAAGCAGAGAGCTTATATTTCAGTATCGATTCACACGTTGTGAATCTGGAGACATGTAACTGGGGAATTTGGTAAGTCTTTGAATTATAAAATTATCTTAGTGAAATTAAAATACTTGTCTCAGATGGATTTGCTCATTGATGTCAGAAAAACATTAATGCTTGAAATAACTAAATTCAGGCTTAAACAAGGGCTGATTTAACTAAGTAATGCCATTGAGCAGAGTCTGAAGGAAATTAAGTCGCCCTCCACTGACCTCTTATTAAAATTATAGGGATGATCCTTCATCTTATTGTTCATTTGGTTTCTAAGTAATGAGATTGGCCTTGGAACTGGAACTGCCCTTTTGAACAGCTAATGTTTGAAAATCATGCCTATGAGATCTTTTATATTTCTAAAATCTGAAATAAAACATCTACCCTATTTAAATTTTATAAAATATTGTAGGGATATCTCCAGCAAAAAGTTCTCATTTGTATCAACTGCATTGGAAGTAATTTTTACTAAACACAGGCCTTTTTATACAGTTAAATTTTCTGCAAGTACATGACTTCAATACTAAAAGAAACAATGTTGGTAGTTTTAGAGTTTAGAAGGTTTATAAATTAAAGTTACAATATGCTGATATTTCACTGACAGAGGTGTTATTCTTAATTTACCTCAGAGGTGACTTCTACTAACAGTCCTGAAGCTCTTCATCTCTGCAGTAGGTAATTACACTAAACAAGAATTTTGAGATGAGATGAGAGTAGCAGTACATGGGAAAGTGCACAGGCCTTCGGATTGTTAGGCATTCTGCTTGGCAGGATCCCATGGAAACTGATATGGCAGTAGGAAGGGTGGTCAGAAGACCTTGTTAACCATCACAACATATGGACAGTCCGTTCCAGTGAGCAGAAAATCAGGAAAAAGTGGCAGGAAAAAAAAAAAAAAAAAAAAAAAAAAAAAAAGAGGTGGAAATGAAGACAAGTCAATCACTTAGGGAAATACAGAGACCAAGAAAGAAATGTCTTGATCATTTCTAGAGCCAAACAGACCAAGCTCAGGCAGATATGAAACTAGCAAGAGAGGTGATGTTCAACAAGATGAGTTTCTATGAGTAGCAAAAATAAGGCTGAGGAAAATGAAGGTCTACTCCTCAGCAGGACAGGGGCCCTACTTACAAGGGATATGGAAGAGGATGCATTACTTAATGATTTTTTTTTTTACTCTGTTTTCACTGGTGAGGCCTGCCCTCAGGCCACCCAGGTCCTTCAGACTCCAGCAGAATCTGTGGAAATGAAGCAGTAGCCACAGGAGAAGAGGAGTAGGGAGCATTTTATCCCCTGGGACACACAGGTCAATAGGACCATACAGGTTACACCCAAGGGTACCCAGAGAGGTCTCTGTGTCACTAACGGTGCTTTTCATCACCTTTGAAATGCTGTAGCAATTGAGGAAGATTGCTGCTTACTGGAAAAATACAGCTGTTATACTCTTCCTCAAGAAGGGTAAGGAGGAAGATCATAACTACAAGTGGGTCAGCCTCAACTCATCACCCAGAAAGAGAATGAAACAAATCCTCCTGGAAGCCATTTAGAACCCCATCAAGAAGTTACTGTAAACAGGCAACCTGTTTATTCCAAGGACAAATATTTTCCTGCAAGCCTGATTGCTCCCTGTGATGAGATGAGACTGTGTGGGTAAGGGGAAAAAGAGAGAATGACACACACCTGGACTTTAGCAAGGCCTTCAGCATGGCCTCTCTTAGAGTGGGTATAATGTTTTAAGTGGACTATGCCAAATGATTGTCTTTAAAGAAGGAATCTGTGGTGGTTTCACATTGATGGCTACCTTAGCTCCAATACACCTCTCTCAGTCCTCTTTCTCAGCAGAACAGGAGGAGAAAAAATGATGAAAAGGCCAAACGAGTTGAGATAAGGACAAGGAGATCACTCTACAGTTACAGTAGAGTGACTGTAACTTGCCTATGTTGTGCCTATGTGACTTGCCTATGTTGTGCCTATGTGACTGACTTGCCTATGTTTACATAGGCAAAACAGACTCAGCATAGCATGATTAATATTATATATTACCTATTACTAACAGAATAGAGCAGTGAAAACTAAAAGCAGACTTCCTCCCATCCACGTTTTTCTACCTCTCCTTCCTGAGTGACACAGGGGAACAGGGGCTACAGCCTTCCTACAGGCTACAATATGGGTCTGTACCACAGCATATAGTCCTACATGAAGACTACTCCAGCGTGTTTCCCACAGGCCATACTTCCTGCCAGAACACCTGCTCCTGCATGTGCTCCTCTATACAGGAGCGGAGATCTGCTCCTCTGTAGGACCCATGGTCTGCAGGAAGACAGCCTGCTCCACCAGGGGCCTCTCCACAGGCCACAGGGGAACTGCTACTGCATGTCTAGAGCATTTCCTGCCCTCCTGCTGCACTCACCTTGGGGGCTGCAGGGTTGGTTCTCACCCCTCTTTCCCAGCTGCTGTTGCCCAGCACCTCTTTCCCTTTCTTAATTCTACTCTCCCAGAAGTCCATCCAGTGTCACTCATGGTTCAGCTCTGGCCAGCGGCGGGTCCCTGTTGCAGCAGCTGGAGCTGACTCTGCTCTGACACGGGGCAGCTGTTCAGCTGTGCTCATCCATGCCACCCCTGCAGCCCTCCTGCTACCAAAACTTTGCCACATAAACCGAATACAACAGCTCCTACCTCAGGGAATCTGTAGATACATGGAAGGGAGAAAATTTTCAAGAGATCACTTGATCTGACACAGAAAGAGTTAGAGCCTGTACAGGACTTGAGATGGTGCACAGAGGGGGATGGAACAGCCAGTCAGCCTGAGAGAGGACAGAACAAACTGAACTGCATACCTATAGTATTTTGTGGGGTATTGAAATATCTGGGCATCACATCTTTAGAGGAATTGGGTGGAAAGGAAACAGGATCCTCAGAACACTGAGAAACAGAAAGTTTTTCCAAATGTAATTTCCTCTTATGGGTGATTGTGTAGAAACTCTGAAGGCATACCAAACATATTCTTCCTTGTGCAATGTTCTGGATAAAAAAGATAAATTAACATTTTTAATAATAAAAAAAAAATATATTATCAAGGTTAATTTGTTCTCTATATCCTAGAGAATGGGTTCAGAGGGGGTCCTAAAGACTTTTAAAATCATTACAGTTTTTGTTTTTGTTTTAATAACTAAGCAATATTAGTTGTAATGGTGTCTCTTAGGCTTCAGTACCCAGCGGATTCTTCCAGGCGTGGCCTGGTACGGTTCCCTGTGGCTTGCTCTGGTTCCCTGTCCTTAGTGAGGCAGTAGTGAGGTTGATTCCCAATAGGCAATGCATCCATATACAAAATATATATAAGACCATATGCATGAATCAGTACAGATGAAGAATAATTTACCAGCAACCATGCAAACATGAACTACACAGACAGACTGATCATGATCCTCTTTCCACCTGATCAGGATTTAAGTTTACTGGTAGAATATGGATGTACACATACCCATACAAGTATCTAATTTTTTTCATTTTAAAGAGATTGTCCAATATCTGGCTGCTAGACCCAAGGCTTTCCAGGTGCTTGGATTTGTGAGACTCAGAAATTTGTGGTTACATTCCAGTTGTTGCTACTCCGATTTTTGTCCTAATCAGAGGCTAGTTTGTCTTGAAGTTCTCTAGTGTTCACACATTGGTTCAGACTGGACTGCACTGACACAGAAGACAGATCAGATGAGATCTGTCTCATGAGATCTTATCCGATCAAATGAGATCATTGTGCAGTTGTTGAGAGAAGTGTTCAAACAGATACGTGTAAAACCCTGCATTCTGTTTATACCAACTCCCTCTATGTATTCTTGATGTTTTCCCTAAACTTAGTAAGTTTCATATATTTCTGAAATGATCTTAAATATCCCATAAACTCTTTTACAGAATCCCCCAAATCTCTCCCTATATTCCATAATGAACCTTATATCTCTTTAAGTAAGAAGCTCATTCAGTCCAGAAGGTATTTTGGGAGAGGTCAGTTTCATTTGATGACTCCTCTTGGTGGGATTCACACTTGACAGTCCTGTGAGTCATTAATTCAGTGTCCTTTGTTTTCATTGGTTACATTGCTGGAGATCCATTTCATGACATTTTTTATTTGCTACTCTATAGGTTTTTTTTTTTTTGTGTTCACTTAATTTTCATTTTGTGTGTGTGTGTGTGTGTTCACTTAATTATCACTTAATTACTTAACCTAACACATTAATTTTTGTGTCCATCACACAAAACGGGACTGTATTTATATTGTCTGACAGTATCACAGAAATGACACTTGTAAGCAGGTAGCCTTCCATATGCCAAGAAGAACTCCAAGTACAGATATCATAACATAAAACACAGTACTTAGATGTAGTTAGCTTCCAAACAAATGTTGTCAGTGTAACTCCATATGAAGTGGAGACATTAGGTCAAACCTGAAAGTAACATGTTTGTGTTCACATGACAAGTAGGTCTGACATCTCTAGTGTGTTACATCCAGTCCAATGGCTAAATTAGGCAGGAAAGTCCTGTGACAAGCTCTCAAATGCTTTACAGATATCACATTGAAGTATATTGGTGTAATTTAAATGTTTAACTACTGTTTTCTGTGATTTTACAAACATAATTTATCCAGTTCAAAAAAAGTCTTCATATATTGAAGATATGTAATTAGCACAGTAACAAGAGTCTTCCTTTATTTTATATTTTTGTTCCTTGTGTATCTTTGTTACCTGCGATTAATTGAAGTGACACAAATATACCATTTTCTTTGACATTAACTAGTTAAATACATCATTTCATTAATTTTACAATATTGTAAAACCTTCCTGAAATATATCATAGAATCATAGAATAATTAGGGTTGGAAAAGACCTCCAAGACTGTCTGGTCCAACCATTCCCCTACCACCCACTAAACCACGTCCATAAGTTCCACATCCAACATTTCCTTAAACACCCCTAGAGACAGTGACTCCACAACTTTCCTAGACAACCCGTTCCAATGCCTAACCACCCTTTTTCCCTCTGAGAAGAAATGTCTCCTAATTTCCAATCTGAACATTCCCTGGCACAACTTGAGGCCATTCCCTCTTGTCCTAATGCTTGTTATCTGAGAGAAGAGCCCAACACCCAGCTCCCCACAACTTCCTTTCAGGTAGTTCTAAAGAGCAATAAGGTCTCCCTTGAGCCTCCTTTTCTCCAAACTAAACAACCCCAGTTCCCTCAGCCACTCATTCTTATAGATGGGCATCACATTAACAAGTCTCGAGTCATCTGGGACCTCCCTGGATGACTATTACTGCTGATAGATCATGGAAAGCAGCACAGGAATCACATCCACCACCATTCCTCAGCACCCTTGGATGGATCCCTTCTGGCCCCATGGACTTGTGACAGCCCAGGTGGAGCAGCAGGTTTCTAACTCTTTCCACCTGAACTATGGGGTTTTCTTCTCTTCCCTATTCCAGACTTCCAGGTTGGGTGGCTGAGTACTCCAAGGATAAATTGTCTGGCAAGTAAAGACACATGAAAAGATGGCATTAAGAACCTCAGCCTTTTTCTTATTCTGTGTAGTCATGTTCCCCCCCATGACCAGTAAAGGATGGAGATTCTCCTTGGCCCTCCTCTTGCCATTAATATATTTATGAAAACTTTTTTTGTTATCCTGAACCATAGTGACCTGGTTGAGCTCATACTGGGCTTTGGCCTTCCTGATTTTTAATCTGCATATGCTGGCAAATTCCTTGTACTCCTTGAGTCACCCCACTAAACAGATAAATCTTTTAATCAGAGGTTTCCGTCTCTGTGAAATCTAGCAAGATGTTTGAGTGTGAAACTGAAGGACAAAATAAGTGGAATAGAATATATGTATATTCTAGAACATATATGTATATATATGTGTATAAATAAGTGGAATAGAATATATGTATATTCTAGAACATATGTATATTCTAGAATAGAATATATGTATATGTACATTTCTCCATGTATAGAAATTGGTAGTCATGGTAATCCTACAGATGCCCAAAAAGTATTGGGCATTAACTGACAGCCTGCTGGGCTCCACACAGCTGCTCCTTTCCACAGCTGGATGGGAATTGAAATTGTAAATGTAGGAAAAGTCATGGGTTGAAACAAAGACAATTTAATAGGTTAAAAAAAAAAAAAGAATGGCTACAAAAACAAAGCAAAGTAAAGATTTAATTCACTATTTCCCATCAGCAGACAGATGTCTATCCATTTCCAGTAAAGCAGGCTCCCTTATGTGTAATGGTTACTTGGGAAGAGGAAAGTCAGAACTCAAATGCCCCTCTACTCCTTCCTCCTTCTTTTCCTCAGCTTTTGTTGCTGGTCATAATGTCAGGTGGTAAGGGATATCCCTTTGGTTATTCTGGCTCAACTGTACCTGGCTGTGTCCCCTCCCACTGCTCCATTGGTGCAGTGCTCTGCAAGGAAGGCCCTGATGTGGTGCAAGCACCACTCAACAGCAATGGAAACTTTGGTATGTTAGGTACAGAGGTTTGTATCATAAATCCAAAATATAGCACTCTAAGAGCTACTGTGAAGGAAATTAACTCGAACTCAGCCCAAACCAGCATAGAAAGCAATACAACATGGAAATTAAATGAAAGTTCCTTTAAAATGAATGGAACATTCTAATACAGATTTGCATGGTCATCTAATATAGAATAAAACATGGCAAAGCCAAGAAATGTAGCTATTTCTGTTGCAAGTCTAGTTCAGTTTTGTAAGAAATAATTACACAGTGTGTCTGCTTGTAAAGAACATTGATCCTTCAGGCCTTGGAGGACTCTCTTCATTTTCTGTCCTGTTGGTGTTTGATTTCTACAGTCGCTATGCTCCCACCACTTTCAGTGGTTATCTTGAGAGCATGCAGACAAGAACACTTCTGCTGACCAGAATTCAATATACTTACACTATACACCTATTTTATATTTTATTTCATGAGGCAGAACACAGCTGTTGAAGATATCTTTCTGGATTTACAGTTTATATATATATATATATATATATATATTAAATATACTAATATATTATATATATATATGTATATACACAAAGCAATAGAAGCCTACACAAAGTGCATTTGAGTTCAGGCATGGTGCTCAATTTTGGCAACTACTGTTAGCAGAAAGAAAATTTTTCTTCTCTGTGTTGCTACACATACAGGCAAAAACATGAGAAAAGAAAGCTGTTTAATGCTTTACATAGAGGCCTGGTGATTTAACGTTGCCCAGTAGAAATATATAAAACTTCTTTTAGTGCATGAGTTGAAGATCCCAATTTAAATATATATATATATATATATTTAAAGTGTTTTAAGTTCTTCAAAACCTACATTCAGATTTTGCAGGTTAATCCAATATTAATTAGTTCTGCATCTTGTTTTTATATGTCAATTTCAGATAAAAGATCTGGCTGTGTTACTTCTCCAGGGGTATCATTGGTGAAAGGTTTTGAGCATGCAAAACATTTCTCCAGTGACACAGAAAGACCATCTCCAATTAAGAATGTGAGATCTAATCATCAAAAGGGCCCAGTTCCATGCTGTTTGTGGTGCTGTGACAGGCTGAACTAGTCACTTTCACTACAGTCTGCTCTTCCTGTGTACTCGTGTACACTCGTGTACACAGCCAGCCTTGTGGGCCATGAGCTGTTACCTTTCTTTGGAAGGGTTATTTATTCTTGCTGCACAATATGAAGTGTGGATGGGCTGGCATGTAGCCTTGGTACCACTAGGAAGCTAGAAGTGCTAAATCCAATGTCAGAATGACCGTGGTGTAACATAGAAAGCTATCAGTAGAAAGCTATCAAGGGTACTCTATCTTCTGCAAATCAGATCTTCTATTCCAGTAGCTTAAAAATAAACATGGAAATAAATAAAACCTTTAGACTGCTGCAACTGTGACTGAAATTGTTATTACCATTTATGGAGAAATGTAGCAGGAGATCTTTGCTAAGCCATAAGATGGCTTAAGTAAAAATTTGTTGTATAAATGTTGTATTATAATAATAATAATAATACTAAAATAAATGTTTTTATGGACAATTTCAGGGAACATTTTTCCACCTTTTGAAAAAGCTTAATTTATATTGATGGTAAACCATTAACTAAACAATAGTTCTGCTTTTATATTCTTTTTGAATTAATTTTGTGGAGATTCTTGTTTGTTTATTTGCTTTTTATTAGTAATCACCCTATGCATCTATATTATATGTGCACAAAAGGGTTAATTTACATCTTGAGTAAGAAATTCATAAAATCCTATTTAATTATGCTACTTTGGCCACAACACATTATTTATAACCAGAGCAGCCCTCTGCAGTAAAAAGAATGGTAACCAGAGTAGAAAGTATGGCAATAATATTAAACTACTTATTTAGACTAAAATTCATATAAGAACAGAATGTTTTATTAGTTCAAACTTACCTTAAATAATATTCAAAATTTCCTTTTAAAATCAATCTTGTTTTATTGAACTATTCTTCTTATCTTAATGATAGACAAAGGCTTAAAAATGTTCTGAGAACAGTTAATCTGAGTTTTCAATGTATATAAGCTGGTGTTACCAAAATGACATATTCAGCCTATAAATATGAAATTTTAACTTTGATTGATCAGATTCATTTTTTTTCTAATAAAGTCTGAATGAAGAGTGAGTAAATCACAGGAGTTATCCTTAATTACACAAGCTTATCATCTGTCTCTAAGTTTCTATGCTATCAGTTTAAAAGGTATTGCACTGGCCATTAGACATGATGGAAAGAATAAGCAGGCAGATTCATAATTTAGAATTTTCATGTCAATCCTGAAGTGACTTATTTTATTTAACTGTGTGCTGCTTGTTTCTTTTTTTTTTTTTTCCACATAAGAATACTTAAGTAATCAGACGAATCATCAGATAAGCATAACAGAGCATCCATAAGTGCTTAAAATTAATCATATATGCTTAAAATTAACCACAATTATTGACAGTTATTCATTCTATTGTACTCCTACAAAATTCGGTGAATAATTAAATTAATTTCGACAGTTACTTGACCAAGTAGTTCTATAGTCACTCCTGTAATTGTTCTGACATGAAGTACTTAACAATATAGTCACTTGGGAGTAAAATTTCCCTCTCATGGCAAAATAAAAAATGCTTTCTAGAAGCAAAAGAATTTAGAATTCTTCTCAGAAGAATCTTGGTCTAAATATTTATGATCAGAAAAAAAGTAGCAAACTAAAACAAATAAAAGCAATGAAATACATTTTGGAAATAAAAACAAATACAAGAATCAATCTAGTTGTAACTTTGTAGGTTTCTAGCAGAATGTTATGTTTATTTGTTTTTAAAGTCTTCTTACATTATCCCAACTCCTTAACATGAAATAATCATCAGTACAGAAATATTTAATTTTTTGAATTCTTACCATTATAGTGTGCAACATATTTTTATATGTTATATAAATAAATATATATATATATTTATATATAATTTATTTGGTTATTTATTTTTAGGGGGGATAGTAGGGTGGAGGGGCAGGAGGACTGTATGTGGAGGACACATACTCCAAGGCTCACTATATGAAGTGGCTTTGTCATTTCACTTCTGTGTTTCCATGAAACCAAAACAAAACCAAACCAAAATCAATCAATCAAACAAATCACAGAATGACAGAATCATCTAGGTTAGAAGAGACCTCCAAGATCACCGAGTCCAACCTCTGACCTAACACTAACAAGTCCTCCACTAAACCACATCACTAAGCTCTACATCTAAATGTCTTTTAAAGACCTCCAGGGGTGGTGACTCAACCACTTCCCTAGGCAGCCTATTCCAATGCCTAACAACCCTTTCAGTAAATAAGTTCTTCCTAATATCCAACCTAAACCTCCCCTGGAGCAACTTTAGCCCATTCCCCCTCATCCTGTCACCAGGCACGTGGAAGAATAGACCAATTGCCACCTCACTACAGCCTCCTTTAAGGTAGAGTGTGATAAGGTCTCCCCTGAGCCTCCTTTTCTCCAGGATGATCAGTCCCAGCTCCCTCAGCCACTCCTTGTAAGACTTCTTCTCCAAACCTTTCACCAGCTTCATTGCCCTTCTCTGGACTCACTTGAGCACCTCCATGTCCTTCTTGTAATGAGGGGCCCAAAACTGAACACAGTACTCAAGGTGCAGCCTCACCAGAGCCAAGTACAGGAGGAAAATCACTGCCCTAGCCCTGCTGGCCACATTGTTTCTTATACAAGCCAGGATGCTATTGGTCTTCTTGACCACCTGAGCACTCTGCTGGCTCATATTCAGCTGACTATCAACCAATACTCCCAGGTCCTTCTCTGCCAGGCAGGCAGCTTTCTAACTACTCATCTTCCAGCCTGTAGCTCTGCTTGGGGTTATTGTGCCCCAGGTGCAGGACCCGGCACTTGGCCTGTTGAACTTCAGACAGTTGATGTCAACCCATTGGTCCAGCCTATCCAGATCCTCGTGCAGAGCCTTACTACCCTCGAGCAGATCAACCCATGAACCTAACTTGGTGTCATCTGCAAACTTACTGAGTGTGCACTCGATCCCCTCATCCCAATTATAGATAAAGATATTATCTTTATCTGAAAACTGATAAAGAACTGGCCCCAGTACTGAGCCCTGAGGGACACCACTAGTGACTGGCCTCCAACTGGATTTAACTCCATTCACCACAACTCTTTGGGCCCGGCTCCCCAGCCAGTTTCTAACCCAAGAAAGCAAACGCAAGTGCAAGCCAAGAGCAGCCAGTTTCTTGAGGAGAATGCTGTGAGAAACGGTGTCAAAAGCCTTACTGAATTCAAGGTAGACCACATCCACAGCCTTTCCCTCATCCACCCAGCGCGTCACTTTGTCATAGAAGGAGATCAGGTTTGTCAAGCAGGACCTGTCCTTCATAAACCCATGCTGACTGGGCCTGATCACCTGCTTGTCCTGCAAGTGCCGCATGATGATGCTCAAGATAATCTGCTCCATGAGCTTCCCCTGGCACTGAAGTCAAACTAACAGGCCTATAGTTCCCTGGGTCTACCCTCTGGCCCTTCTTGTAGATGGGTGTCACATTTGCTAGCCTCCAGTCAAGTGGGACCACCCCTGATAGCCAGGACTGATAAATTATGGAAAGAGGCTTGGCCAGCTCTTCCACCAGTTCTCTCAGTACCCTTAGGTGGATCCCATCAGGCCCCATCTACTTGTGTACATCTAAGTGCTGTAGCAGGTCACCAACCATTTCCTTGTGGACTGTGAGGGTCACATCCTGCTCCCCACCTCCTTCTACCAGCTCAGGGAACTGGATATCCAGACAACAACTAGTCTTGGCAGTAAAGACTGAGGCAAAGAAAACATTTAACACCCCAGCCTCTTCCTCATCTCTTGTTGCTAAATTTCCCTCCACATCCAGTAAAGGATGGAGATTCTCCTTGATCCTCTTTTTCATGTTAATGTATTTATAAAAACATTTTCTGTTATCTTTTACAGCAGTAGCCAGACTAAGCTCCAGATGAGCTTTGGCCTTTCTAATTTTTTCCCTACACATCCTTACAGCATCCTTATAATCCTTCTGAGTGGCCTGCCCTCTTTTCCAAAGACAAAACCCTCTTTTTTCTTAATCTCTAGCTACAACTCTCTGTTCAGCCAGGCTGGTTTTCTTCCATGTCAGCTGATCTTTGGGCATGTGGGGACACATTGCTCCTGAGCCATTAAGATTTCCTTCTTGAGGAGTGCCCAGCATTCCTGGACTCCTCTGCCCTTCAGGACTGCCTCCCAAGGGCCTCTGCCAACCAGTGTCCTGAACAGCTCAAAGTCTGCCCTCTGGAAATCTAATATAACAGTTTTACTGGTCCCCCTCCTGACTTCACCAAGAATAGAGAACTCTAACATTTCATGGTCACTCTGCCCAAGACAGCTCTCAACCACATCTCCCACCAGTCCTTCTCTGTTTGTGAACAGAAGGTCTAGCAGGACACCTCCCCTGGTAGGCTCACTAACCAGCTGTGTCAGGAAAATGTCTTCCACACTCTCCAGAAAACTCCTAGACTGCTTCCTCTGAGCTGTATTGCATATCCAGGATGTGTCTGGGAAGTTGAAGTCCCACTTGAGGGCGAGAGCTGACAATTTTGCAAGTTTTGCCTGCTGCCTGTAGAATTCCATATCCTGGTTTGAGGTCTGTGACAGACCCCTACCAGGATGCCTGTCTTGTTGGCCTTGTTGGCCCCATAGGGACTCAACCTTGTCATTCTCAGTCTCAGCCTTGAGTTCCACATCATCAAAACACTAATATAGAGAGCCACACCAGCATCCCTTCTATGCTACCTTTCCCTTCTAAAGAGCCTATAGCCAGTCATCGCAGCACTCCAGTGATGGCAACCAAGTCATAGCTAGCCTGGTGCACGATGGCTTCCAGCTCCTCCTGTCTGTTGCCCATTCTGTGTGCATTAGTGTAGGTGCACCTCTAACGAGCCTCATTCCTTCCCCATTGCCCTTCCTACATGGTTTAAAGCCCTCTGTCCTGGTTTCAGTTAGGACAGAGTTATTTTTCCTCCTAGTAGCTG
>CM021763.1:70769407-70791871 GCA_011075105.1 Heteronetta atricapilla
CTTAATAAACTGTCTTTATCTCAACCCACAGGCTTCACTTTCCCGTTTCTCTCCCCCATCCCAGAGAGGGTGGGGGGAGGGTGAGCGAACGGCTGTGTGGTGTTTAGCTGCTGACCGGGTTAAACCACAACACCCTCTCAATGAGCCCTTCCAGCTCCTGCACTAGTGTCTGTTTTCGCCTTCAAGACAGGTAGGACTAATCTGCAGTTAGCAGGCTGGATGCCAAGTAAAGCACCCTATGGTCAACTTCCATAGGTCTACTGTGGAAATCTTAGAACAATATAGTGTCTGTTTTCAGTGGATCTAAAAGTGCTGTCTTAACAACCAGCCACAACAAAGTTTGTAGGAATTATCTCTGAATTAGTTATTCAGCTTCTTAAAATGGCTCATTCTTTAAAAATTGAAGGAATTACCTCTATTAAATTAGTATATAGATAGAATGTAGTTTAAGATAAAGTCTGGAGATAGCCTTTCTTTGTAAATTAGAACAATAGAAGAGATATATCTTTCAAAACGAAGAAAATGATTTATTTAATTGTCCATTTTTAGGATAAAATTAGCATAATGAACCCAGAAGAAACGTGTTGAATTTTCCATGGTACATTTTTGGAGGATCTGACATGTCTTCTTAGGAAAGCCCATTTTTTTCATCTCTGACAGTTTCAGGAGATTAGACTCCAAATGAAAGATGACTGAGAGTTTTGCACCACAGTAAGTCAGTTTTGCCCCACATCAAGCCACATGTTTTCTTTATGGTGAGTGACAACCCAAATCATTTATAGTCTCTTATATCCTCAGTCTGTGAAATGGCAACATCTACCTCTGATGAGGAAAAGAAAACAAAACAAAAACCAAACAAACCAACAACAACAAAAAATCTATTAATAAAGATGAGAACTATTAACTGAAGCTTAACTCAAATAATAACATTGATGAATGGCAGTATTGTTCTGAAAATATTCCAAAAAGTGAGCTGAGAAAATGAAAAAGAAAAAATAATATCAACATTAATATTATATTATGTAACAAAGATAGTTTGGGAAGATTTCCCACATCAGTACATTTAGGATAATGACAGTATTAAAAATTAGTGTAATTAGATAAAAGAAATGTATTTCTTTCTAATATTTATATAAATTTATATAAATAAAATTTAACTGTTTCTTACTGACCAAAGTAGATTATGGAATGGGTAGTTTTACTCTATCCTTTTTTACATCTGCTTCCTCAACAGCACACTTTTGCCATTACTGTGGAATCTCTTTCATGCTATTTCTGTCTGAGTTTCGAGTTTAGTACAACACAGAATGTTATTATTAATATTATTTTCTCCCAGTCACAGACTTTCCAGTACTTGTAAATATAAAGCAAATTGTAGTTTTATGTACTTTCTTAATTAAAATAAATAAATAAATAAATGTTTGTTTGCCGATTCTGCAAGGAAGATATCTTCCATAATACAATGCAGATCATGTTAATTTATTGCTTAATACGGATATTGTTATATTGTAATACAGATTATAATCCATTGTGCTTGCAGTTCCTATTTCACAGAATTTTCTGTAGTGAATGTGTTGCTTCTTGTTTAAGATACACTGGCCAAGAGTTGTAGCCATTCCTGCATTTTTTGTTCCAAGTTCTGTTTATTTTATTTTATTTTATTGTATTGTATTGTATTGTATTATTTTATTATTTTATTTTATTTTATTATTTATTTTTATTGGCTTGTGGCTTTTGAGTCACAATTAAGCATCTTGGCTAATTGATCCATATTATGCTTTTGCCTTACTTTTAGTCTTGTTAAAGGCATAATAAATTTAAAAACAAAAAACCAAACCAAACCAAACCAACCAAACAAACAAAAACAGGGAGACTTTTTCAATATTCTGGAGAGTATGTACCATATTGACCATATCTGAAAAGACAGGGTCTTGGGCCAAATAAAATCTGTGTATACATGTGCTGCAGCTTAGTGTGGGTATATGTTCAAATTTAAACTGCTAGTTATGCCTACTAAACCCACACTGATGACTTACAAGCAAACATTTTTTCCAAAAGCTTTTCCATTCTATATGTGCAAAATGTATTTTATCTGTACTTTCATACACTTTAAAACTACCTAAAGATATTGTCCTCCAGAATGTTTGCAGAAGATAATTAGCTGAAGAATACTGCCAATGAAAAGAAAACTGTAATAATGCATAATAATACATAGTGACAAGAAAATATTGAATTTTTATACTCATAAACTCTGATTACTAAATACTTATATCTTTATGAAACACTGTGCTGAGTTATATAAAGCTATAGTAATAATAGCACAGTATAAATTATACATAGAAATGGATAATAAGCTCTTCAATCCAGATGTACTCCTAGAGTGCCAGGTATCACACACCACAGTGTAAAAGAAGAACTGGACAAGTTATTAAATTTAAGAAAAAATACTTTTTTGTGTGTTTTGTCTTTTTTTTTTCTTTTTGAGTGTTTGAAAAACTAGTTTAACACAGCTAAAATTATCTCTATAGATTCTTCTGCTGGATTTTGGAAATGAATAACATGTTTATAAACAACCACTGTAGTTACCTGCCTATTGAATTGCACGTAAAATCATTTAAATACATATCACCTACCAAAGCAAACTGATGAACTACATAGAAAGGTTGTTTCATGTATTTTATTTTGTTTAAGCAACTAGTCAATGTCAGTGAAAAGTAATAATGCTTTCTTCTTCAAACCGGGGAGAAATAAACTGCTATGTGATAATACCGAGGACTACACTGTCAAATTTTTGTTAAAATTTTGTTAACTGTCAAATTTTAAAGGGTTTTAGGAGGCCAGAGCTTATCTGAGTACTCCTTTATAGCTATTAAGCATCAATACTTACAAGGGTAGGCAACATTTTTTTGAACAGGATTTTTCAAAAGCCTCTCCTTTGTTGTGCAAAAAGAAATCTTATGCAAATTATTGGCTAAATATCTGTATCATTCAGCTATTTTTTTTTTTTTTTTGTATAACCTGAAGAAGATACAGATGTGTACTGCTTTAATGAGGTTTGCAAGCCTGATCTGGGATAATATTTCTTGTAAGTCATGTATGGCAATTCTTTGATCAAATTGGATAAATTAGGGTTAAAACAGATTATTTGTTAGCATAACTCCAGTGAAATTATTGAAACAATGAATTGAAGCAATAGAGCTTTGTAGAGGGTAGCATCAAACATCAATTTATGCATTTATATACATATATATGCATACATCAAAAAATAAATCGTTGCTCTGGTGCAGTGAAAAAATCATATGACATAGATAAGACATAAGATCATAACAAGAAAAGAATCCATTTTTTTCAGTTCTCTCTATATCTTCATTGTGATAAACTATCTGTGCAGCCATGTATATAGTCCCTATCCAAGATCTTTTTGGTCTTTCTGTAAATTATTCATTTTGGCTTTGCAACAATATTCTTTAACCCTTGCATAATATTTACATTTTTAATGTTGATAACATTCTACATATTTTTTATTTTGTTTAGATATCTAATTAATTTTCTGCAGAACAACTTTCACTGAGTCCAAAGAAACTTTCATTGAAGACATTAATTCTGTGGGTAGGGTGGCTAAGATCTTTTATATTCACAGAGTGAATAAAAGTGAAAGAAATTACACTTTTTTGGATTAAATGATTATAGCACTATACTATACTATATAATTATAAAACTATAAAGTTTAGCTGGAAGAATGGGCTCTGTTTCTTTAGGAAAAATAAAAATAAAAAAAATACAACAAACTTTCAGTATATCTGAAAGTGTCTTCAGAGCCTTTAACCTCTAAAAAGACTGTGATTTTGTCCAGGTAAATGTTTGCTGTGTTGGCTCAAAGTGGATCCTCTGCAATTCCAGCCTTTTTATTTTATTTTATTTTATTTTATTTTATTTTATTTTATTTTATTTTATTTTATTTTATTTTATTTTATTTTATTTTTATTTTATTTTATTTTTCCTCTGTGCAGATATGCAGCATACAGAGTTGATGCATAGATAGTTTTAAAATCTGCAGCGCTCTGCTGGCTTTCTTTATTGAGACTATATATTAATGTACATGCTGTGGCACTATTTATGAAGTTCTTTCATGCTGGGATGGCTTTATTCCAGAAAAGACAAAGGGTAGAACAAACGGTTATTATTAAGGATCTCTGTTTTATGGAAAGAAAAAAAAAATGTTACACAAGTTTGAATCAGAGAATCACAGAATCACAGAATTTCTAGGTTGGAAGAGACCTCAAGATCATCGAGTCCAACCTCTGACCTAACACTAACAGTCCTCCACTAAACCATATCACTAAGTTCTACATCTAAACGTCTTTTAAAGACCTCCAGGGATGGGGACTCCACCACTTCCCTGGGCAGCCTATTCCAGTGACTAACAACCCTTTTGGTAAAGAAGTTCTTCCTAACATCCAACCTAAAACTCCCCTGGCATAACTTTAGTCCATTCCCCCTTGTCCTGTCACCAGGCACGTGGGAGAACAGACCAACCCCCACCTCACTACAGCCTCCTTTAAGGTACCTGTAAAGTGCAATAAGGTCACCCCTGAGCCTCCTTTTCTCCAGGCTGAACAAGCCCAGCTCCCTCAGCTACTCCTTGTAGGACTTGTTCTCCAGACCCTTCACCAGCTTCGTCTCCCTTCTCTGGACTCGCTCAAGCACCTCCATGTCCTTCTTGTAGCGAGGGGCCCAAAACTGAACACAATACTCAAAGTGAGGCCTCACCAGAGCCGAGTACAGGGGGACAATCACTTCCCTAGCCCTGCTGGTCACACTGTTTCTTATACAAGCCAGGATGCCATTGGCCTTCTTGGCCACCTGAGCACACTGCTGGCTCATATTCAGCCGACTATCAACCTATACTCCCAGGTCCTTCTCCGCCTGGCAGCTTTCCAACCATTCCTCTCCCAGTCTGTAGCTCTGCTTGGGGTTGTTGTGCCCCAGGTGCAGGACCCAGCACTTGGCCTTGTTGAACTTCATGCAGTTGACCTCAGCCCATTATTCCAGCCTATCCAGATCCTCCTGCAGAGCCTTCCTACCTTCAAGCAGATAGACACACACACCTAACTTAGTGTCATCTGCAAAATTAGTGAGGGTGCACTCATTGACTTCATCCAGATCATCGATGAAGATATTAAAGAGGATCGGCCCCAGCACCGAGCTCTGGAGAACGCCACTAGTGACCGGCCTCCAACTGGATTTAACGCCATTTACCACAACTCTTTGGGCCCAGATATCCAGCCAGTTTCTGACCCAACAAAGCGTATGCCAGTCCAAAAGAGCACACACTCATTGTTAAAAACAAGAGAACACCATTTCATTCAAAAACATTTACACACATTTCAGTGTAGAAAAAGCTGAGGTTAAAATACAACTTTTGGAGAAGGTCATCTTCTTTTAGTTGCTAGTATTTTTTCTTTAGTTGTTTTGTTTTGTTTGTCTTGTTTTGTGTCTGTTGGGTAAAGTTTGTTTCAGCTTTTCAAGGTGGAGCTCGTTTTTCTGTCTGAAACTTCCTAGTACCTGGTCCCAAAGACAATGTTAATTTCTCTTTCTGAATTTAAAAGTTTCCAAGAACTTTCCAGAAACAGAAAAAAATTGAAGAATGGAACACTGCATGTACATTCTTTATAAACTCTGAATATGCATAGATACACAACAACAAAAGAGAGAACTTTCACATCTGGTTTGATTTCTTCTGTTTGTCTTGTTGATAGTTTTTTTTTTATTATTTTTATTTTTATTTATTATTAACAGCAGCAACAACTCATTCAGGGAAAAATAAAAAAAAAAAAAAAAGAAAGAAAAGAAGAAGAACTAAACTAAATCTAATGCAGCGTGGAAGAATCTATACAGGAAATAAGGCAAGCATATTGACTGGGAAATTAGAGTCCGAAGAAGCTCATTTCAGTGGCTGAAATCGCATGCTACCACAACTTGATGAGAGTCATGTCTCTGTAACGCAAAACTGCTCTGACTTCTCTTCCCCATGTCTGGAAAAAAGTGGAAAATACGGATTATATATCATTCTTATAATCCATAAAGAATAGACTTTTATTGTTGAGAATCACTTCTCCTTTTTGTGGTTAACCTTAACTACATGTAACAAAAGTGAGTATCTGAGAAAAATACTAAGCACAAATCTCATGCTATGTCAATGACTTTGCATGAATATTTTGTCATTTTTGTAATGACTCTTTACAGCTTCATGTTACAATTTGTGATTTAATGTCTATTTTTTTTTGGGGGGGGGGGTCATATTCTTATTTGTATTTAATCAGGAAATTTGTGTCTTGTATCTCTACTACAAGGACTGAACAGTCAAGCATTTTCAAAATACCAGTAATGTTCCTAACAGATCTTCATATAGCATGCCTATTTCATAATATCTACTTGCCCTTGAAAAGTTGTTTCTTTGTTACAAGATAATCATTAGAAGCATTCAGAAAATTCTTCACTATAATTTGTAATTAACATTCACTTTATTCTCCAGATATTAGTGGAAGAAACATCTTCCACGATCTATGTTGGAATTACCTCAAACATCCCTGATGGATAAAAAAATATGACAGATTCATTCTGAGCTTTTCACAGTATTTCCTCACAGAATGAGGAACTTCCTTCTTTTAAGTTCTGTGAGACTGCTGTTGTCACAGTCTAACAAAATGTCACACTCAATGTATCTTTCTCTTAGTATGCTCTCATCTGGAATAAGTGATTTAAGGGCAAAGACTTTCAATTTAAATGCTTCAGTCAGTTTATAAACACCTGCCAACATCACGTTAACTGTCTTCTGAGTAATGAATGTACTTTGTCAAGATATGCATTCATTGCTAATAATTGGGAGCAGAGATACTGTAAAAAGTATTTAACAGTATCTTGACAGGAAACTGGGATTTTGATAGGTAGTGTGATCAGATTTGGAACTGAAAAATGTACCTAGTGTTTTGATCTTTCTAAAAAATCCAAATCCATCTAAATATTTAATTAATTGCAGTTTAAAATGCAATGGATTGAAAATATCGCATGCAACTTTTATATTCTGTCTAAGCATTTCCACTTCCCAATGCTATAATTTCATGGGGTAATTATGAGAAAAATAAACTGGATTCTCTGGTGATATGAGTATGAAATATTATATGATTAAGATCAGTGTAACTATGTGATTTCTCCATTTTATTTATTTATTTATTTATTTATTTATTTGGAAATTCATCCATTTGGTGGAGGCCTACTGTGAAAGCATAACCACATAGCCTTTGTCTCTGTTACAATTTATAACATGGAAAAGACTTCACTTATCACACAACCCATTCCACCTTCTGTTTTTTGTTTTGTTTTGTTTGTTTGTTTTGTTCCGGTCAGTATCTAAGTGTAGCTCTTTTACCTTTCACACACTGGAAGTCAAAGTAGGAATACTGCACCTGCAGCTGAAAAAAATAGATAAATAATAAATTATTTTTTCATATGTTATAGCATTCTCCCTAAAGTAGCCACAGTGATCTGCAGTATCTTTCTTCAAGTTCAGTTCACAGGAGCAGATATAGAGAAGCAAATTATGTATGAGTAGGAAAAAAGCAAACCTTCACTTTTCTGAATATTTCTCACTATATGCAAAGCATATGACTTTCTGTAGGATGTTGTTTTGAAAAGACTTTTCTACAGTAGTTTCTGTCTAGAGAATTTGTGTAAAGTATGACAACAAGACAGCAAGTACACTATAACTGGAGGCAGTTTCTTTTTATTTTTATGTTACAGTTTTGCAATCTTCCATTTATTTAAAAAGTAATAATACATGTAATTCCTCTGTGTTAGACCTTCAGAGAAAAGGACAGGATAAGGTGAATGACATTGTACCATTCACATCTGGAAGTACAACATGTATTGGAGAAGACATATTCTGAATTTGAAGAAAACAAATTTTTACAGATCCTGAAAGAAAAGAAAACAGCTTGAAAAAATAAATAAAAAAAGACAATACCCTGACTGAAGATTTTGTTAGAAAAAATATAATTTTCAGTACTGATAATGACATTATTTGGTGTAGTGTAGGGAACTCTGTAGTTTTTTTGTTTCAGAAGAAAGTTCTGGAAAGTTCTGGGGAATTTTTAAGTAGAATAACTTCTTTGTCACATAACATTGTTCTTAATGTCTGAGAGGAACAGCTCTTAGTTATTTTCTGCCATTGATACTCAATTCCATGTCTGGCTGATCTTGCCAAAAGAAGTAGCAGCTAGGATATAACACATGAGAAAAAAGCCCTTCCTATTTCTCCAGGAGCAGTGTTAAACTGCTCAAACTTTGTTCTCAGTATCTTTCTCTCCTTTTAATGTATGAATGGAAAAGTTATAACTTTCACTGATCGTTTTGAAAGTCTGATGTGGACTTCAAATAAGATGAACAAAATTATTAAGCTCTGATGTTTTTTTTTTTTTTTTTTTTTAAAAAAAAAAAAAATCTTTTGTGAGAAATCTGTTAGGCTTCTCTGCCTCTTGCATATAGCTTGCTTTATCAAAAAGCAAATATATATCCTAATATATGTTGCTTTGTATATTTTCCAAAATGTGCACTGTAAAGCCAATCTGCTTGCTGTTGGTATTTCTGTAAATTTTATCTCTTCTTGCTTGAATCTGTGCTTTTCCTCTGCCTCCTTCAGTTACTACAACTATGTTGAGTTGTTTTGATTAAGGGTGCTACATATTTCTCTAGTTTGAAGTACACCTAATATCCAGTTCTTGGAAAGCCTAATGCACTTTAGTACAAATAAATAATCTGATTTTCAGAAAATGGAAGTGAATATATTGTCTTTCCACATGTTGTCTCTATTTAAAGTTAGATTATATATTCCAATTGAAGTAATAGATCAAATAAAACACCTTACACATAGTAAAAGAGAGACTCCTGCTATGAATAAAGACTGTAGAACCGAAGCAACATAAATACTAAAAATCACTTAAAATCCTAGCAATCTTTCCTTCTAGATACTTCCATAGCAGTGGTTTCAGTGGTTGCAGTGTTGAGACGATGATTAAGATTTGGCAAAGACTATTTTCTAGAGCGATTGGTTTGGGCAGTAAAGAAAGAAACTTTCAAGAAGCTAAGAGAGGATAAAGTTCATGGATAACGAACTTTCAGAGCAATCTCTTAATACAGAGTCTTGTTACCAGTTCTGTTAATTTATGCAGTTACCAGGATGGATGTATTGTTACTTCTGGTGGGTATTTCATTTTGACAAGACCTTTAGTTCAATACACAGTCTACAAAGTCCAAGCAAGTCTTTCTGCTGCCATAAATGATCTTTTTACAAGACCTTAACTTGCTTACTTACAGTTTGTTGTAGCGCTTACCTTTCTAGATTTTTTGATGAGATAATCTCACTGATAGGAAAGATCGATAATCAGTTTGCTAAAATGATCCCTATCCATTTTTGTCATGGCCTTAATGGTTGTGAAAACAGCTTAATGGACAGCAAGATGATACTTTGAGAAAACATCATTTAAATACAGTACCACGGTGTGCTCTATGTTTATTTATGCATACAGTTGTTTTGAAGGAGTCAAATTTTTGAGGTCACACAGAAGCCAAGGTAAATGGAGTAAGTCACAAAATTAATTTTTTTAAGTAGAATACTTTCATCTGAAGTTATGAAGATACTCCTAGATCCAAATCCTGGCATACTCTTTGCAATATTAGGCACGCATTATGATTGGCATATCACTTATAAGAGAAATAACCAGAATAAAAGGAAGAAGTGTTGGAGAAATATTTTACTTCATTGAGAAGTTTTTTTTTTAGAATTACTTTTATTTGACCTAACGTAGGCTGTTCATGTTAAGATGTTCACTTACTTGATCAGAATAAATTCAGAATAAAATGTGCTTCAAGTTATTTGGCAGAGAAGTCCTGCTTAGTTATATTCTAGACAATATAAAACTGGCACCCAGCCATCAAATTCCAGCAGTAAGTCTGTGTGGTTTTTAGCCCTGCTGGTATTCCATTAGTGCATGCTAAGTTCTGTGATTAAAATATTGCCTGCATATTGGAGAGCACAGGCTGCTCTTGGGCATCATAGGAGCTGTCTTCCCAGTAAAGGACCTTCTCCACACCCATGAAGGATCCTAGAGGCACCACAGCAGGAAGAAGTATCTTAGTATTCCAGCCAGGGGAACAAGCCTCTCTCCTGACCCTCCTGGGCTGCCCCAGCCCCATGGGCAGGGAGACAACTATCTCAGGGGGGGTCACCAGAAGCAGCTCTGCAGGACATCTCCAGATCCAGGGTGTCACTGCTTGGGCTAAGGTGCACATTTTGGGATGCAGGGTAAGGTTTTTTCAGGATAGCGTAGGACTGCTTATGGGAATGAAAACATGGGAAAACAGAGGGATAAATGGATAAATGGTCAGTTTGCATGTGCAAGTTGCTAGTTAGTGTGTAGATCTGCCCATGCCCTGAACCAGGTCAACCCAGTCTGTTCTGCCTTGTTATGGAGCTCCATTTCTCCTAGCCTGAGTGAGGTGAGTCTGTGAGTATGCATGTATGCACCACTCTGTACCAGCTACTGGAGTTCTCTGTGGTTTCAGGGGCTTGTATGTCCAGATCCAGCTATGGGAGAGACTGGGATCAAGGGGCAACTGTTCGGTTACTCTGGGTGTCTGAGCACAACTTCTGGGGGTATCCAGACTCTGCATAAATCTACATACACTTTTTGCTCACTACTGACATCCATGATGGTCAGCAAAAGAGAGAAGCAGGATGAAGCTGATGGTGCTGCTGCTGTGAGTGCTCTGTGTGTCTGCCTGTGATGACATGTGTGGCCAGCCATGTTCACATGTATGTATGTAGTGTGTGCATATATGTGTTTCTGTGTTTGTGCCCACTGGTAGAGTATGTTCAGCCTTGACACTGATCAGACCTCTTAATATGAGTTGTGGCAGCCTTGACAAAACTTGTGGGGTACTGGATTTGATCTCCCCCTGCTGATGTCATCTGATGTTATTGAAAAGTACAGTTCAGACAAAAATGAAGAGAAAGCACACTTTCTATTTTGCCAGTGTCTGTGCTTGAAGAATACATGTGAAAAAAGCAGCTATGTATCCCAAATGCTATGGTAGGAAAGAGCACAAAGAAGCTTTTTACTCAAAGTCTGTTATATGCATCTCAGGTTTTGCAGGAGAATACTTTATAGGTAAGAACTTTTAAGAAGTATTTATATATAGAAAATAATAATAATAGTAATTATATGAGTTGTGTTTTATGTCTTAAAGCTTATTTTATGTAATTTTAATAATGTTTTATGTTAGCAACAACTGGCTACCTCTCCCACTGTTTAATCAGTACCAATAGCTCTGCTGCCACTAGGATGGAATATTTTACTATTTGCCATATGTGTTCCAAAGTGCTCTCAGATTACTGTAACATATGTAGTACTTGGTGACCAGCACCAGGTCTTGCGCAGTTGATTTTCCATCACTACTTCAGCATTTTTTTCAAACATTTTTTTTTTTTTGCATGCCTTTGATGATTGTATTATAAGCTTGATCCTCCCTATAATGAAACCAATGCACAGTTAGTAATCACAGTCTACCCCACTCCCCAGACTTAAGAGAAAGGGGGTGAGGAAGAGGAAAAGAATTTTACTTGAAAAGATATTCTCAGTAAATACTGGAGTTCCTCGTGTCACGTGTGCTAAAGAGCAAGGTGCCAAAATGTAGAGAGGTAAGGTTCAGTTGAAGCAACAGGGTTTCCGATCAGTATCTGCTCCCTGTAATTTGGTAGCTGTGGTGACCTCTTGCAGTCACCAGAGGTTATTTTTGCCAGTTATCAGATGATGTTTCATTAAACTCACTCACAGATGTTTCCTGTAAAGGTTTGCCCAGAGACCAATGTTTTGTTGTAAGAGTAGTGACCTTTAATAACCTAAGATATATATTTACTTTTATTTTAAACTTATTGCCCAGAAAATTATCATTGTATTTAGTTGGTTGAAATAATAAACTTTGACAAAAAGCCTATTCTTCACCTTCAAAAGCATGAATAAATTGTTCATATTTCTTGTTATTGACTTATCCTGTCAATAGATATATGCAGTGATCTCCAATAAGGTAGAACTTGATGTGAAAAATTGAGGTGGAAGACAAAATATATGGTTCTGCCTGTAGAAAAACAATACAGTAGTGAACAAATAATTTAGAAAATAAAATAATGTTAGTAAGCATTTAAGAAAGTGATTTCAGTTTGCTTGATTGAATTCCATGCTTATTGCTTCAGCCTCCTATATTACTTGTATTGGTGATGCCTCACTGCTTTATATAATAAAAATATCATTAATTAAAGCTTTGACTTGGTGTTTAGGGAAATAGTTTAGTGGGTGACATTGGTAGTAGGGTGATGGTTGGACCAGATGAACTTTAAGGTCTTTTCCAACCTTAATGATTCTATGATTCTATGATTTTAATTGACACTATGGCTATAAATATGAATACAAAAAGATGCATCTCAACTAATTTCTGAGGATCTTTCAGTTCTCGTTTGATACTTCTGCTTTTATCATTCTCTGTTCTTAGGTTCGTTAGCCAACTCTTGACCAATATCCTGCTTCACTAACATCTCAGTCAAAATTTCTGCAGGTTCAAGTCATTCACAATATTATTAATAATACTTTATTCATGACTTGACTATCCAAAATATTCTCTATGCCCAAGCTGAACATCATCTTATGAAAGCTAGAAGATCTGCTTCATTTCCTTCAGGAAACCCCATGCTTTATATTTTGTTTTATGTATTTATTTATCACCAAGAATTCTGCTTTTCCTGTTGGGGGTGGGAAGCACAGGAAGGGAGTGAGGAGGGAAAAAAAATGTACACGTTCTACTTCTGTGTAAATAACGAGTGACAGAATGTATTTTGTAGATAGTCATATATACTCACTTTATATAAAAGCACTTCCAATATCCAATTAAATTATGTTAAATTATTAATTGTAATTATGTTTCATTTCAGGACCCACAATTAAGGGAGATAATACTGATTAGGTTTCATTTATATAATGTAAAAAACAAACAAACAAAAACAAATAAACAAACAAACAAAAAACTCAGCAGTTGTGATATAAACATGTAACCTCTCTGTGAAATTTCAGTGTGCTAAGAACAAATGCTATTCCTCAGAGATAGAAGACTGCTCAGCAGTGGCCACACACACTGACTGCTTATATTTGGGAACAGGACATGAAGTCTTATGCTACATCATCTAAGACTTCCAATTGTATATCTGTGGTCTAACAGTGAGAAGTTTGATATTTTTGTGGTAAAAGTACTAATTTCTGTCTTCCAAACCATTCTCTGACTAACAGTATGAGATCTTATCCTTGATCAAAGCTTCCCTCCTCAGTTTTCAAAAAGAGAGTGCCAAAAAACTAGTTACTAAGACTATCTGAAATTATCTGTAGAGCAAGTTCAGTTTTTACCTGGTATTTAAGAACTACCAGTGAGACCAGAACATGAGTCGTCTCTTATGCAGAAAGAAATTGAGGACTGTGGGCAGATCAGTGTACTGTGAATAGCAGGCTGTTGTAATGACATTCTACTTCATTTTAAATGTGAATAAGGTAATAATTAGCTGTACCACCTCTCTGTGTTGCATTCAAGAGCAACAATAGTATAGCTGTGGATCTTGAACAACATTTCATTACAGTAGCTTCAATCTATCCAAGACACCCAGAAGTATTACACTGTTAATGTACTAATGTTGCTTCCTTTCCATGAACTTCCTTCTCAAAAATATTTAAAATGTGGGTTTCGCTGTTGTATTGCAGTTAAATGGCTGAAATGAATTTTTAATGGTCTTGAAATGTATGTAAAATATGAGAGAAAGAGAAAAGAGATAAAATATGGGTCCTGGGGTAATTATTTGAAGTATATGTGATACTCCTACATTTGTTATAAATAATGGTGTATAGCAAGGGAAGGCAATGTACAAAGATGTTGCCATAGCCTCCTCAGCAGTCTTCTGTCAATATCTTCCATACTGATTTTCAGCATGGAGGTATGGTCATCGAATATGGTTGTTGGACAAACCACTGCCTTAGTGTAGCTGTGTGTTATCCAGTATCTTGCCCCATGCTTTTACATCACAGTCAAAATAAAGGTGATTACAGTTTCTGTACCATGACAGTCATGATTTATTAATCCAGTGATGTCTAGGGTTCTTCAGCTGCATGACTCAAAACATAGGATCTGTTCAAATTTGTCTAACTATTTTTGGGTGAACTTTTTACTGTCAGGTATTATGCTCTGCAGCCAACATAAATCCAGTCTAAACTCAGAATTACTTATTTAACCTCAGAATCACTAATAAAATAAATGAATGGATTGTTGGAAATGAATGGTATTGTTTCTGTGTTTACCTAGCAATTATGAGTTCCTGATAAAATCAGCAGATTTCAGGATTAGCAAACAGTCTGAGAATTCCAGTAGTTTAGGACATCCACTGGAAAAGCTGATGTTATAACCAAGATCTATTTAATCCTTATAAAAATACATCAAATGGAAAAAAAATACATTAAAAAGTAAACTGAGAAAGGCCAGAGAGACTTGAAAGAAGGGAAAGGGTTTTTTGTTTGTTTGTTTGTTGGTTGGTTTATTTATTTATTTATTTATCCTTCATGAACAGAGCTAGGCAGCAAGGCCATGGCCCAGGGAGATGGTGCTGTCTCCCACCTTGGATGATTTCCAGACCATAGAGGATAAAGATATGAACAACATATTCTGTCCACACATCTGAGCCAACTCTGAGCAGGGGGTTGAACTGGAAATATCTCAAGATCTCTGCTGGCCTGGAGTATACTTTGGTCTTTGAGCTCGGTGTTGCAGGGACACTTTTGGTTCATGTATACCCAAACACTGCTATCTTAACTAAAAGGTCAGTGGAGGTGAAAACAGCCCTTCATAAAGTGTCTGCTTAGCTGCAGGGATAACTGGTTTACACCTTGCTCTTTGATTGATGACTTCTACAAACCACCTTCTCAGGATTGTTATATTTCTGTCATGTTGTTTTTGAAGACATCAGTTATGGACAATAAAAGGCTATTTCTTAGCTGTCTTAGGAGCTTCTCTGTAGCTTTCATGCTGGTAAGGAACTGTTAGCTGCTATTGTGTTTTCCTGTAAATTTTTGAAAACATGCCTATTGTCATGGTTTCCACTGGTTTCTAATGGCATTCTTAGTAGCTTTTTATTTTATTTTATTTTATTTATTTTATCATTTTATTTTATTTTATTTTATTTTATTTATTTTATTTTATTATTTATTTTATTTTATTTTATTTTTCTTCCCCAAATATTTGAGTCCCTGGCCCTTTTCATGTTTGATCCTCCATTCCCCTTTGACAGCCATATGTGCTGTGTCTTCTAATTCTGCAACTTAAAATAGCCTGAAACCTGATCTACAGCTTTTATCACTTCTGCTCTGTGGATTCCCTTGTGGTTTTGAATTGCTGTTTTCTTCTTTTCATGTGTTGTGTGCTCACAGTAGCAGCTGGTGAAAGCAGAGCTAATCGTCTCCTTTCAGAAAGAGGTTATGCAGAAGAACTCATTGAATCAATGTGTCATTTGGAGGCACTGCCTGTAATATTTAAAAGGATTTGCAGTCTTACCCTATATATTAACCTCTAGTGAAATAAATTTGTAGGGTGAAATTACTTCAGACTGCTAAAGTTCATGTAGATATAAAGTAAACTCCATTCATGAAGTAAATATGCTATACATGTCTGCTACACAATATCTGCTATACGTGTCTGTTACATGTGCCTCGTATATTCATGGGTATACTTTTTTTTTTTTTCTGTAATTATTATTCAGATATATCTTGATACTATCTCGATACATGGGGTGTGTGTTTTTTCTATGTGTATATTTTTGGAAAGAATCAAAAATATTATACTAATTTTTGGTGGGGTTAATTTTCTTCATAGTAGCTTGTAATGCACTGTTTTCAGTTTGTGATGAAAAACAGTGTTGATAACACACCGATGTTATGCTTCTGAGGAGTGCTTACATACTGTCAATGTATGTTTTTGTTTCCTAAACTGCCCCATCAGTGAGTATACTGGGATTGCACAAGAAGCTGGGAGGAGACAGACAGGACAGCAGATGAGAATAACTAAAGGAATATCCCATGCCCTATGAGATGGTACTCAGCAATAACAGCTGGGGTAAAGGAGGAGGAAGTGAGGAATGTTAGGAGTGATGGTATTTGTCTTCCCTATTTGTCATGCTTTTATGCATGATGAGTCCTGCTTTCCTGAAATGGCTGAATTTCTGCCTGCTGATGGGAAGCAGTGAATGATCTCCTTGTTTTGATTTGCTTGTAGACACAAATTTGTTTTGCCTATTAAACTGCCTTTCTCTCAACCCATAAGTTTTCTCACTTTTACCCTTTTGATTTTTTCCCCCATCCCACTGTGGGGAGGTGAATGAGTGACTGTGTAGGGCTCAGCTCCCTGCCAGGCTTAACCCACAGTAGAGATCTTATAATAAGAATTAAATTGATATTTATTGTTTTAATAAAATGTTAAATTGTAAAACTATAATGTAAGTCATGTCTTTGATATGACTAGAAATGGCATTGTTCTTTGATACATTCCACGTTACTTTGATATATATATATATGTGTACATATATATATATATGTATATATATATATATATATTTTTTTTTTTTTCTGGTATTCCTTTAAATATACAATATGGAATAAAGTCAGGAAAAAAAGTTCTTGCAAAAAAGCGCCTGACTAACCTCATAATTTTCCCAACAATTTACATTTCAAAATGTATTATACTCTATTTAAAATATATATATATATATATATTAGTGTCATTGAAAAAGTGTTTGAGTAGCACAGCTAGTCTTGTGTGATTCCAAAATACCACTTGCTAGTCTCATTCTGCTTTTGGGACCTGGTAATAAAATACCTCCCCTACTTCCAAGTCCTTGAATATATCAAAGGGAAATCTAACAGGCTGAAATTTTGTAATTATTGTTTTAATATATATATATTATTATAGCAAAAAATTACTGTAGTAACTTTAAGGCAAGACAATGTAAATATCTTGTTTACAATTAGAATATTTTACCTTTTATGACTAAGAAGAAAATAATAATAATAATAAAAAGATGTCATAAAAATAATTATTTGCCTAATGTTAACATGCTTCTCTTGTATTTCTTGATTCATTAGACAAAAAAATCACCTACTGCCTAGAGGTCCAAATATGGGCAATATATTTAATTTTTACTTCCAGAAATGAAAGGTGACTTTAAAAAAACAATTGCTAACTTGTATGAGGGAAATAGTAAATCTGAAGTACTTTTTGAAATCTGCATGGATTTCAGACACAATTCAAATCATAAATCTAAACCAAGATCTGTCTCCTCAGCTTCTACCCATACTTGAAGGACAAAACAAGGGCTACATTTTCTCCCAGTGAAAGGTGCCCCAAGAATCACATCTGGACATATCCACAGACTAAATAATTTTCTTTAATGTTCTCCTTTTCTTTCCTTGTCTTATCCGTTTTGCTCACTCCTGTGATTATAGCTCTTAAATAAGTTCACCTTTGTTCTCCCAAAGAGAGGTAAATAAGAATAAAATATCATCACTTTTCAGAGATATTATTACCTGAGGGATTTTACTTGTTTGCTAAATCATACATGAGAACATTGTTCTGTTGGCTGTTAGGCATGAGTTTGAGCATAGGAATATATGGCATTTTGATACTGAAAGTAATGTGACAAAATCAATTTCCTCTGTTACTGTCTTTGTTTCTGCTGCTTTTGATTAAAAACCAACCAAACAAATAAACTATTGTTTTACAGCTTTCTTGCAATGAAAATACATGTAGCTGAGACTTTGCAGGCTGAATATCTCCACGTCTAGGGATGTTTTCTGAGTTTGTTTGCCATATAATAAAATCAACCTCTGCTGACCTTACATCAATTCTATAGGATGGCTCTGTGTTTCATCAGATCAAGCCAAGGAAGTGACAGTCGCCACAGGAGGAGTGCTTCCTCAGAGTGTGGTAAAGGGATACTTACAATACAACAGATGCAGAGCCTTGTCTCTTTTTTGACCTTTTCAAGAATTTGCTATTATTCCCTCAAAAATTTTGAACCCTTATGTAAATGGAGTCTGAACACTCATATGCACACCCTTGTGTATAGCTGAGTGTGACAGAGATAGTTAAGTACTTGCTAGATTTTAAACCAGTCTATTCAACTCCTGGTGGTTTGTCTTACTACAATGATCAGACATGGGAGTTTCTTCAGGTGGGAGTGTGCAGTGTATGCTTCCATAAAACACCTAGGAACACATTGACAGTGGGGAAGAAATTGGTAAGAATGGCTATATATCTGTTTCTTCCCTGTTGTTTGTATCTACATGACATTATGAAATCAGGTGATGTGCAACTACCACACAAGTCTGATTGCATCATTGATTGTTACGTAGTTGGAGATATCTAGTTATTCGTACGGGACAAAGTCTTTGCTGTGCACTGCTTAGTTTAGCTTAAACCTTAGTTTATTCATTTGTGCACTAAAATCAGTCTTCAGATCTGCTTCCAGATTGCCAAACATGTCTTTCTGGCATACAGTGGAAAGGACAGCAGGAACCAGATTTGCATTGTTCCCTTTTGTCCCAACCACAACCTGAACAAATACCACCCTTGCCTTGAAAAGTATTTTACCTCTGAGAGATGTTGAGAAAGGAAGGAAGCCCCAGGTTTCATCTTACAAGGTGACATAAATGAAAGGAACATGGGACTGTACCTCTTTCAAGGCTGTCACAAACTTTTTGTCTGCTGGCGTTAAGTGGGAGTAGAGGCTTTCAGTACTTTGCAGAAGACAAGTGACATATAAAATAGGTATGATTTTCAAAAGAAGGACAGAGAGAGAAGAAAAGAAAAAGCAATTCATATCTGGCACAAAAAGCTCCTTTTTTACTTGAGCTGAAATTTACTCAGTTGTTAGTTTTACTTAGAAAACAAATTGAAATCTTGTTCCATTACCTTTCTAAAACTCACCAAGATTTTTCTTGAAGCTTGTGCCAGCAATCATATATATATTCAAATCTTTTTCTTTTCTTTTCTTTCTTTCTTTCTTTCTTTCTTTCTTTCTTTCTTTCTTTCTTTCTTTCTTTCTTTCTTTCTTTCTTTCTTTTATTATTTTATTTTATTTTATTTTATTGACTTAAAGTTCTGAATTGCTTCTGAAAAATGCAGTTCATGGAACACTTCTTTTACTGCCAGAGTTCCTCAGAATAACGATTCATCTGTTTCTATTGCAATGACCAAGCAATGAATGCTGCAAAAATGTTATGAAACAAAAATGTGATCTTCCATAGCAATCAGTTCTGTACTTTTATGGTTGCTGAAGAGTTTTACTTTCCTCTGTAAATGATCTGTCTTTAGTACACACAGGTATCTATCAATCTTCCTGTTTTGCCATTTATTGCAGTCATATTTTATATAAGAAAAAATCTATAGCTGGTCAAATAGCTGATCCTGTTCAGTTTTACCCCAATCTTTCAGAGAAGGGAATGGAATATTTAGTTTACCAAAGGCTTTCTTATGCTTTATACTAGAGAAAGATTTAGTAATGCTCTGCATCCATCCTGCCTTCATCTTATGTTGGAAGAATACTAACAGTAGCTATTACAGAAGTTTGAGCAGGCACAGTACTGTCAGTATGGTCCGGGCTTCTATTGATTTTCCCATGAAAACTGGTGTAAGATTCATATTGCTGCAGTTCTCTTAATTCAGTTTGTTTGGCATCATCTGAGGAAATAAGATAGACCTTAACATCAACAAAAATCTATATCACACTGCTCAGTTAAACCACAAATTTCTTGACTTGCCATTTCTTATTTTGTTGTTTGAACAGAATATCCAATACCAAACTGAGGGAGGTTTTCACATACATGTAGGTGGAATCATCATTCTCTGTTACCTGATTTCCTCATTAGCAATTATATCTGTAGCTACCAAAGCCCCTACAAACAAGAAGCTTTTTTGTTTGTTTATTTATTTATTGCCAAAAATTTCTCAGAAGTAATGAAGTACTGTTCTTATTGGGCAGACTGGGATTTGAGAAATATAAACTGTGATTTACTCAATGGCATAGGAAATTTTATCCTTTTAATTAATTGTAAAAGGAAGGAATTATGTGAGCTGGTCCAGCACACAAGCCTTGCTCTCCTACCAGCCAACCATGTGGAGAAGAGCATGCTTAACATAGTGTTTTATGGTATTACTGTGGAAAACTGCTAAATATTTCTCCCTTTCTCTGTGGGACACAGTGTATGTGTATCAAGTTTGAGAAGGAACCTAAATGTGCACAAGACCATGAGATATGTCCACAGGCACTAAGGGGAACTGACAGAAGTAGTTGTTAAACCACTTTTAATCATATTTGAGAAGTCATGATAGTCTGTTTAAGTTCCCAGTGACTGGAAGTTGGGAAGCATAACCCCCATTTATAAAAAGAGAAAAAAAGGAAGACTTGGGGAACTATAGGGCAGTGAGTCTCACCTCTGTGCCTGGCAAGATGATGGAGCAGATCCTTCTGGAAACTATGCTAAGGCCCATGGAAAATAAGAAGGTGATTGGTGACAGCCAAGATGACTAGATTGTGTCTGATAAATCCAGTGGACTTCTACTATGGGGTTAAAGTATTGGTGGATAGAGAACAGCAAACAACATCACCTACCTGGACTTATGCAAAACATTTAACACTGTCCAGAATGACATCCTTGCCTCTAAATTAGAGAGATATGGATTTGATGGATGGACCATTCTGTGGTTATGGAATTGTCTGAATGATTGAGCTCAAAGAGTTGCAATCAATGTCTCAAAGTCCAAGTTGAGATCAGTAATAAGTGTTGTTCTTCAGGGGTCAGTATTGGGACCAACACTATTTAACATCTTTGTCAGTGACACAGACAGCTGGATCAAATGCACCCTCAGCAAGTTTGCTGATGACACTAAGTTTTGCTGTTGTGGTTGATACTCTGGAGAGAAGAGCTGCTAGCTAGAGGGACCTGGGCAGGCTTGAGAGGTGAGACCATGCAAACCTCATGAAGTTCAAGTACAAGGTACTGTACCTGAGTCTGTATGGTCAATCCAAAGCACAAACACAGGATGGATGGAGAATGGATTGAGAGTAACCCTAAGGAGAACTTGGGAGTGTAGTTTAACAAGAAGTTCAATGTGAGCCAACAATGTGTGCTTGCAGCCCAAAAAGCCATCTGTATCCTGAGTTACATCAAAAGAAGAGTGTCCAGAAGGTCAAGGGAGATGATTCTCCACCTCTACTCTGCTCTCATGAGACCCCATTGCTACATTCAGCTCTGGGGCCACAAAAATAACAAGGACATGGACCAATTAATGGAGACCAGAGGGTGATCAGGGGGCTGAAACACATCTCCTATCAAGGCAGACTTCAGGGAGTTTGGGTTGTTCAGCCAGAAGAGAAGGCTCCAGGGAGATCCTAGAGTACCCTTCTAGCACCTGAAAGAAGGCCTTCAGGAAAGCCGGGGAGGGACACTTTTTCAGGCAGTGTAGTGATGGGACAAAGGGTAATGGCCTAAAAGAAAGTAGATTTAGATTAGATATTAGGAAGAATTACTTTACTGTGAAGGTGGTGAGACACTGGAACAGGTTGCCTAGAGAAATGGTGGATGCCCCATCTCTGGAAGTGTTGGCTGGGGCTTTAGGCAACCTGGTCTAGTGGAAAGTGTCTCTGCCTGTGGCAGGAGAGTTGGAATTAGATAATCATTAATCTCTTCCAATCTGAACCATTCTATGATTGCATGAAAATTCTGTGCCCCACCATGATTTCTCTTGGAGATTTGTGCAATCACATATGCGTTACCAGAGGGGTATTTAATTTTCCAGATTCATGGTGTATTACCAGGGTAACGCATGACCTCGAATGACTTAACCAACTTCTTCTAAACTTTGGATAATGTCTGCAAAGTTCATCACTTGTTTCTCACTTATTTTAATCATGCAGCTCAGGCTGCATAATTCATATTCATAACAAAATAATATAGCATGAGATATAATGATTCAAGCAAAATAGTGAGTTGGGTTTTATTCCCATCACCATTTTTTTTTTTTTTTTCAGAAATATCGGTAAACTTCTCAACATGAGTTAAGAAATACATTTTTAATTGTTGTGAACTACACTGGTTGATGTCAGAGGAGAAGTCTTTCAGAAGAAGCAGTGTGGAGAAGTTGTCCTTGCGCCACCACTGTGGGTCAGCAGCCATGGTGGCACTACTTGTACCACAGGGAGTCCTATGCCAAGGGAAGTGCATATCATTTCTGTTGGTCTGTCATTCAGAAGCTTGTAGTTGTCTGGAGGGAAAA
>CM021763.1:70791971-70802495 GCA_011075105.1 Heteronetta atricapilla
AAAAAAAAAAAAAAAAAAAAAAAAAGAATAAAGAAAAAAAAAGATATTGTAGAAAATTCTGAAGGGGACGTGGGATCAAGGGATGTGATTATTATTATTATTATTTCTGTAGAGCACAATAAACAGAATATTAATGCTTGTCCTTTTATAGCAACAAACCCTTGGGGTTATATAAAAGGGAATTAAGACTAGGCAATGTGAAGTGAGAAGAATAAAAATCTATAAAAGGAAAAGATTGGGATATTGAAGCCAAAAGCAAAACTGCTGC
This sequence comes from Heteronetta atricapilla, assembly GCA_011075105.1. NCBI lineage: Eukaryota > Metazoa > Chordata > Aves > Anseriformes > Anatidae > Heteronetta > Heteronetta atricapilla. Next base: position 70,792,240 of record CM021763.1, read on the forward strand.
AAAAGGACAAAGAAAATGTTTTAAATGTACATTTTTTGCTTTCTCTGTAGTATAACAGAACAGCTTTGTTTACTTTAACAAACTTTTTTTTCTATTTCTTTTTTTCATCTCTTCAAAGGTAGCAGAAAATGACTCAGGACCAGGCAAGCCTCTTGATTTTCAGCTCTGTTTTGAACTCTATCAAATACATTATTTCTTCCAAGTGAGTTGGATTATTAATTATCTTTGTTAAATAACACTTTTTCATTAGGTATTAATAATCTTCACCAAACTTCACAGGATTGAAAAACTGTCCAATATTAATTGACTTACAGACCTGTCAACACAACAACTTTAAGTTATTGTTCTAATTGGAAGGATTTTGAGAAATGATTTCTGTCATTTTCTTAACATTTTGAAGTGTATGGCAATACATGGGGAACTTTTCAGTTAGGTTACTTTACTGAAAGCATAATGTGTTCTTTGACCTTTAGCTCCAACTTTCAATTCACAAGTTACTAAAATATTGTGATTTAAGGGAAAGATCTGAAGCTACACTGAGTTAGATAAGAATGGAAAGATTTATATTTTAGAAGACAAATGGAAAGTGAATGCTATTCCCTTGACTATCTTACTTCCATCCCATCCCATTCCATGCCCCTCCTCTAAGGACAACATGATTTTGTCCACATTACCTGTTTAGTTAAATGAGCATTAAAAGGTGACTGTCAGTCATCTGTCCAGTTTCAGCAATGTCTTTTGGATTTAAAGGAAGGACCCCATATGGAATGAAAAAATAACTGAAATGGATTTCAAGACACATAGGAAAACTATTTTTTGTTACTTCATCATATGCTCATCTTCATCTGCATTATCATAACAATTAAATAAACATATTTATTAATATATTTATAAACATAAACATAAACATAAATAAACATATTTATTAATATATTTATAAACATATTTATTAATATATATTATATTATATTATATTATATCATATTATATTATAACATATATGTTATTATAATAACATTAAATAAACTGGAAGGCACAAGGACAAATAATTAAATAGTTCTTTCTGTGAATCTTCAAAATATCATTATTCTTTGGTTCTCTAAAATATAGGGAAAGATTTCTCAGGTTTTCTTTGGAAAAAACTGATGTCAGACTATATATATATACATAATTATATATATATATTTGAGATTCCAGTTTTAGTCGTTCTCCAGTTTAATGGAAATCCGATTGTATATAGTACTTTCAGATTAAATAAAGGTTGAATAATTTTTAGTGTTTGTTTTCCTTTGACCTTTTCTGATATACTTATGGAATAACAATGAGGAAATTCAGAAGAAGCTTTTCTCTTTGCTCTCTTCTCACAGAATGCAATTCAAAGTGAAATCTATCCTGTCATAAAAGTGAAATTTTGAGGGGGGAAAAGGGAAAAGAGAAGTGAAGTGGTCATCCTTTGTTCATCTCTTATCAGGCATATTATACCACTGACCAGATTTTCCATAAGATCTACAGGTAGATGACAGTGCTTTATGCTATCAGATGCCATGTCCAAATATATGAAAATCCATGAATTTATTTGTCCATATCATTTATTACTGTCATGGCTTTTTCTGACCTTAACCTTAACCTTAACATGATAAGGATAAAAATGATCTTTTCAACACATGTTAATGTTCTTGCTTTCTTGCAGAGGTAATGATCTCTTCATAGATATTCTCAGCATATTTAGATTGCCTCGTCTATGCTCTGTGATAACTAAAAGCCCTGTAGCCAAGATACTCAGGAGCACAGATCAAGAGTATATGCTGTCATAGAGAGGTAGTGGTACTGATGTTGCAATCAGGAGCTGACAACTGAGTTTGTATATATATAATATATATAGATATATACATTGAATATATTCACTTTTTTAATATATATATTCAAAAAGTGAATAATCTTTTCATGAGCAAAGATGGGCATTAAGAGCTAATCCTTCTATGATTTCTTTGTTTCTGTCATTCTGTCATGAATTCTTCTGTCCAAGAAGATGTTAGATGCAAGAGGTTTTAAAAAAAATAAAAATATTTTCAATTAATCTTATCATTTCTATTGCTTTGTCATTTCTTTATCAATGATAACTGAGCTTCAGTCATAAATGTAGAACTACTAATGAAATAAAACTGTATTTATCCTTAAGAAATTGTCTTGCCATGTCTGAGTAATAAATCCATCCCCCAGGAGCAAACTGCTCCAGCATGGTCCCCTATGGGTAGCAGCTCCCTCCAGACCCCCTGCTCCTGCGTGGGCTCCTCTCCACGGGCTTCAGCTACAGCCTGGGGCCTTCTCCAGTGGGGATTCTCCACAGGCCACAGCCTCCATCACTGCAGGTCCACCTGCTCCTCCAGGGGCTTTTTCATGGGCTGCAGTGTGGAGATCTGCTCCACTGTGGTACTCCATAGGCTGCAGGGGGACAGCCTGTTTCACCATGTTCCTCACCACAGGCTGCAAGGGACTTCTGCTCCAGCACCTAGAGCACCTCTCTCCCTCTTTCTTCACTGACCCTGGCATATAGAAGGCTGTTTCCCACTCCTCTCTCTCTCCCCCAGCTTCTGTGTAGCAGCAGTTTATTTTTATTTTTATTTTTATTTTTTTGCCTTTTTTAAACATTCTCTCACGGGCATGAACAACATGAGCTTATTGGCTCAACTCTGGCCAGCAGCAGGGCCCTTATTTAACACGGGGTTGCTTTTAGATTCTTCTCACAAAAGCCACCCCTATGGCCCCCTGCTACCAGAACCTTACCATGTAAACCCACCACAAAAGGTACCTGAAAATCCTCTCAGAAAATAAAGCATTTATCTGAAGAAATTATTCTTGCATTTTTGCTGCACTTGCACAAATATCTAAGATTCCCAAGAATAGTTGTGGACACCAGTCAGATTTTGTCACCTGAGTTTATTTTCTTATCTCTTGTGTTACTTAGTCTCCCTAACTAACAGATAGAATTATGTGTCTCTGTATTAGGTTATTGCCCTATGCTTTTCTCAAGAAACCTATATTTCCCTGGTAGCTTTGTAGGAAAGCCTGCGTCTGAAATCTGGAGAGCATTTCACATAAGCTATGTGCATAAAGATAATTTTTTTGTAGAGGAAAACCATTTTACAAAATGTAAATATTTGATCAAGTTTTTCTATGTAGCGATCCCTCTATAAAGGAGAAAGATTTTTTTTTTTTTTTTTTACCATCAAACTAACAAAACAACAACAACAAAAACAATAATGAATTATTTAAAAAAACATTTATTCTACAATAAACAAATACACTGAATAACAGAATATTTTTTTATAAATATTTTTCCTTCAACTATAACATCTTATTTTCTCCAATTGTATTAATTAGTAAAGTGTTATGAAAAACAAACAAACAAACAAAAAAAACCTGTCAAGTTCTTCCTACAAAATTTGATTAATTTAAGATTTAGACCACAATGATTGCATTACCAGTAGTATCTAGATGTGTTGCCATGCCATTAATTAATTGTAGGAGCAAATGTTCTCTCTAGCATCAAATATCAAAAGAAATACTGTTATCATTGGTCCAAAGGCATGTGAGCTAAACACTACAAGTTGAGGCCAGAAGGGTCAGGATGAACACTCTGAAAAGAAAGAGGATTAAGGTTTCCTTTGCAGACTGAGTATTGTTGCAGAAGAGAAAAAATCGTGAGAATCCTCAGCCAACAAAACAGGAGACCTGTATTTCCCTGAAAAAGTGGAAACACCACTTAACTAAAACACTGGCAGTCGCATTCAGACTAATGATCTCTGAAGACTGTTTTGCAGCTCACTACTGTTATCATTCCGCAAAACCTACATGGTGCTTTGTGAAACATGCCATTGGGAGACCCCAGTGGTTTACAAATCTTCACACTAGGAAGATGAATATGCAGGTCAGGGGAGGCAACAGTATGGTGGTGGGGCCAAACGGGGAAGAGCCCTCGTCTATCTGCTGAACCAGAGACGTGGGGAAACAGCTGTATCTTGTAGGAGGGAAAGAACTGGAGGTGGGAGCACCAAGGCAGAGGGTGTGCTTGGCAGAGCCAAGAAGAAACAAGGAGTCTTACCTATCAAAAAAGAAATAACCTATTTTAAATCTTATCACCCCAAACTGTAGGTCCATTGCAGTTTTGAAATCTATCTACAGGGAAAGACAGAAGGGCGTTACCACACGGCCTGCTGACTTGCACTACACCCTGGTCACTTCATCAAGAACCAAACCAGAATAACTCAGGGAAAATAATAGTTTAAAATGCCTACACTAATTCTTTCATTTTTAAAGGGCCAGTTGCATAATCCCTACATGACAGGCCCTGAAGATAAATTTGTATGGGTAATCAGAATAAATAAATACAAAAGCATTTATGATGAAAATCTAGCAAGAATGTCAAATGAAAAGAGAATACATTATTGTCCAAAGTCTCTGGCTTGCAATTAAAGTGAAAGACACCTGTCTGCTATAACTCAGGGATTTCTCCATTACTGAGAGAATCCAGTGAGTGTTATGTCTGTAATAAGACCTCATTATCATTCTGTCCCTGTAAATGTTGAATGCTGATGACAACAATTCCTTAGTGTAAGCTGCTTTATTGAGTTGTATAATATTATTGATGTTACTAAGGGAACAAGCAGCAGGTGGATATACCATCTGTCATTGCTACCTAACTGATAATTTACAGAAAAGTTTTAAGAACAGCTTGGCTCAGTACAAAGTAATAAAAGAAACTGAATGGAAATTCTGTGAAATAATTGCCAATACCGAACAATCCTTTCTTTGTTGTTTTCTCTTTGTTTTATTCTGTTTGTAAATAAGAGTAGAGGTAGAAGGTGCATGCCTGATGAACAGAAAGAAAACAAGACATGAAAAGTGTATAGTCTCTTATTTTATTATTTCAGGATTTAAATGCTAATTGTGATGTTTTATCATGCAACAATATTGTTACTCTACAAGAAAAACCTGGAGCCAAAGACTAGCTACATAATGAGGAGCAGCCTTTTCTCTTGATTACATGCGATGACTGTGTCCCAGCTATCTCCTGATTTTCCTGTGGAGTGAAAAAAAGCATAAATGCTCACAGGATGTCTGGTCTGAGAGGTCTTCGGTTTTGCTGTCTTGGGAATCAGAACCATGGAGAGTGTGGTTACAATTATCTTTCTGTTATCACAGACATGTGAGTGTTACGATGTCACAGAATCACAGAATCACAGAATTTCTAGGTTGGAAGAGACCTCAAGATCATCGAGTCCAACCTCTAACCTAACCCTAACAGTCCCCACTAAACCATATCCCTAAGCTCTACATCTAAACGTCTTTTAAAGACTTCCAGGGATGGTGACTCCACCACCTCCCTGGGCAGCCTGTTCCAGTGCCTAACAACCCTTTTGGTAAAGAAGTTCTTCCTAACATCTAACCTAAAAATCCCCTGGCGCAACTTAAGCCCATTCCCCCCCATCCTGTCACCAGGCACATGGGAGAACAGACCAATCCCCACCTCGCTACAGCCTCCTTTGAGGTATCTGTAGAGAGCGATAAGGTCACCCCTGAGCCTCCTCTTCTCCAGGCCGAACAAGCCCAGCTCCTTCAGCTGCTCCTCGTAGGACTTGTTCTCCAGACCCTTCACCAGTTTCGTCGCCCTTCTCTGGACTGGCTCAAGCACCTCCACGTCCTTCTTGTGGCGAGGGGCCCAAAACTGAACACAGTACTCGAGGTGCGGCCTCACCAGAGCCGAGTACAGGGGGACGATCACCTCCCTAGCCCTGCTGGTCACACTGTTTCTGATACAAGCCAGGATGCCGTTGGCCTTCTTGGCCACCTGAGCACACTGCTGGCTCATACTCAGCCGACTGTCCACCATCACTCCCAGGTCCTTCTCTGCCTGGCAGCTCTCCAACCACTCATCTCCCAGCCTGTAGTTCTGCTTGGGGTTATTGCGCCCCAGGTGCAGGACCCGGCACTTGGCCTTGTTGAACTTCATGCAGTTGACCTCAGCCCATCAGTGCAGCCTATCCTCCTGCAGATCCTTCCTACCCTCAAGCAGATCGACACACGCACCTAACTTGGTGTCATCTGCAAACTTACTGAGGGTGCACTCAATGCCCTTGTCCAGATCATTGATGAAGATATTAAAGAGGATCGGCCCCAGCACCAAGCCCTGGGGGACGCCACTAGTGACTGGCCTCCAACTGGACTTGACTCCATTTACCATGACTCTTTGGGCCCAGCTATCCAGCCAGTTTCTAACCCAACGAAGCGTGCACCAGTCCAAGCCAAGAGCAGCCAGTTTCTTGAGGAGAATGCTGTGGGAGACGGTGTCAGAAGCCTTGCTGAAGTCAAGGTAGACCACATCCACAGCCTTTCCCTCATCCACCCAGCGCGTCACTTTGTCATAGAAGGAGATCAGGTTTGTCAAGCAGGATCTGCCTTCCATAAACCCATGCTGACTGGGCCTGATCGCCTGCTTGCCCTTCAAGTGCCGCCTGATGACTCTCAAGAGGATCTGCTCCATGAGCTTCCCTGGCACTGAGGTCAAACTGACAGGCCTATAGTTCCCCGGGTCTGCCCTCCGGCCCTTCTTGTAGATGGGCGTCACATTTGCTAGCCGCCAGTCAGCTGGGACCTCCCCCGATAGTCAGGACTGCTGATAAATGATGGATAGGGGCTTGGCCAGCTCCTCTGCCAGTTCTCTCAGTACCCTTGGGTGGATCCCATCCGGCCCCATCGACTTGCGCACATCCAAGTGCCATAGCAGGTCACCAACCAGTTCTTCATGGATGGTGAGGGCCACATCCTGCTGCCCATCCCCTTCCACCAGCTCAGGGTACTGGGTATCCAGAGAACAACTGGTATTGCCGCTAAAGACTGAGGCAAAGAAGGCATTGAGCACCTCCGCCTTTTCCTCATCTCTTGTAACTAAATTTCTCCCTGCATCCAGTAAAGGATGGAGATTCTCCTTAGTCCTCCTTTTTGTGTTGATGTATTTGTAAAAACGTTTTTTGTTATCTTTAACGGCAGTAGCCAGATTGAGCTCCAGATGAGCTTTGGCCTTCCTAATTTTGTCCCTGCACAGCCTCGCTACATCCTTATAGTCCTCCCTAGTGGCCTGCCCACTTTTCCAAAGATTATAAACCCTCTTTTTTCTCCTGAGCTCAAGCCACAATTCTCTGTTGAGCCAGGCTGGTCTTCTTCCCCGCTGGCTTATCTTTGGGCACATGGGGACAGACCGCTCTTGCGCCATTAGGATTTCCCTCTTGAAGAGCTCCCAGCCTTCCTGGACCCCTCTGCCCTTTAGAACTGCCTCCCAAGGAACTCCACCAACTAGTGTCCTGAGCAGCCCAAAGTCAGCCCTCCGAAAGTCCAATACAGCAGTTTTACTGGTCCCCTTCCTGGCCTCGCCAAGAATAGTGAACTCAACCATTTCGTGGTCACTCTGCCCAAGACAGCTCAAATGTGTATGTTCCAGATCTGGCTCTTCAGATACAATATGTCTTTGTGGAAAGTCAGTAATAAGTGTTTTTGAGGAACCTGTCCAAACCCTACTGAAAAATAAATCTCTGCTTTATTTGTTTTCATATTGCTTAATATGGATATCCTATGGAGAAAAAGGCTAAAAAGTGCTGAAAGTAAAAATTTAATAATACATCATTATTGGTAGAATAGAGAAAATATTCCACAGAAACAGTGCTAGTGTTAACTCTAGTTACTCTCTGTTAACACTAGTTTAACACTAGTGTTAGTGCTAGATCTAATATTATTTCAACTGTAAACATCCTATATGATTTTAAACAAACTCCTCCATTTCAGTGTGCTTTCCTTTCCTTTCTACATGGGGTCTTGCGACAGGTTGTAAAACCTTTCAAGTTTTTTGTGCGTACAATGACTACCTCAGTGGAGTCCATTCTGAGCTGTGGGTTACAGTTGTTAATTAAAACAAATGCTTATATCAGTGAGAAAAATGCAGTAAGGACACAACCTATATAGTTAGTCAATCCAGCAAGAATTCAGAAGTTCACATATTAGTCATAATTTTTTCATAAGACCGTTCATATAGAAAATAGGTGTATTGTATCATTTATGAAGAAATTACAAATTCATGATCTTTGGAATTCTAGCCATGTTTTAACAATACTTTTTTTTTTCTATTAATTGAAAATTCAACTCACCTTCTAGTAAGAGAGATGAATCTCCAGTTGTCTGTTACTCTTTATTATACTATACATCTGTAGTGAATCAAGAAGAATATTAACATTATTTTTTTAATTTACTTGTGACACTACATTAGTTTAAAAATCATTTACAGTTCATAGATAATACTGTGATTCCCTAGGCATTTTTAGTAACAAGGTATCTCCTGCATCCTTCTCATCCTTCACTACAAGTGCAGTAAGGAAAACAGTAGATGACAGAGCAATGAGGGACAAAATACTTCATCTGTAAATGTAATTATATTAACTATGATTTTTCCCCATAGCTATTCTAATCACTCTTGGCATAAAATTATTCATAATCACTGTGGACATTACAAGTTTTTTGTTTTTGTTTTTGTTTTTGTTTTTTTCAGTCTCTTAAAACTATGAAGATGGTGGTTTAAAATTAGATGTTCGCTGGACAAAGACAAATCTTTGGAGTAAGAATTTTGATGCAAAAAGAAAGAGAAAGATTTCCTTCAAATGAATATCAAAACAATATAAAATGTTTTTATAATAGAATACCTTTTCTATCTATATATTGTCATTTCCAGCCTCCCCTCACACTGCTCAAACTCATTAGAAACATACTTTTTACTCTCTGTTTAAGTACTCCAGAATAGCAACAGCATCACTTTCTAGTTTTTCTTTTCTTCCCATTCCCTTCAGAGGTAATCTTTGTGCTGTGCCTGTGGCTGATACCATGTGAGCTATAGAAAAACTTTTACAGCATCAAACCATCAGAATATGTACTTGTAAGACAGAAACTGACAAATCATGGAATCATAGAATAATTAAGGTTGGAAAAGACCTCCACAATCATCTGGTCCAACCATCCCCTACCAACAATATTACCCAATAAACCATGCTCGTAAATTCCATGGCCAACTTTTCCTTAAATACCCCCAGGGACAGTGACTCCACCACCTCCCTGAGCAACCGTACCAATGCCTAGCCATTCTTTTCTGAATAGAATTTTCTCATAATTGCCAACCTGAACCTCCCCCTGGCACAATTTGAGGACATTTCGTCTTGTCCTATTGCTAGTTATCTGAGAGAAGAGTCTGTCCCAGCTGCCTCCAGCTTCCTTTCAGGTAGCTGTGGAGAGCAATAAGATCTCCTCTGAGCTTCCTCTTCTCCAGACTAAACAACCCCAGTTACCTCAGCCACTCCTCATAAGACTTGTGTTCCAGGCTGTGGTGGTTTAACCTGGGCACTAGCTAAACACCATACAGCCATTCGCTCACCCTCCCCCTTCCCTCTCTGGGATGGGGAGAGAAATGGGAAAGTGAAGCCTGTGGGTTGAGAAAAAGACAGTTTATTAAGAGAGAAAATAATAATAATAATAATAATAATAAAATATGAACAAACAAGTGATGCACAATGCAATTGCTCACCACCTGCTGACCGATGCCCAGCCCAACCCCAAGCAGCCGGCCCCCCCACCCTGGCTAGCCACCCCTATATATTGTAAAGCATGACGTCAGATGGTATGGAATACCCCTTTGGCCAGTTTGGGTCAGCTGTCCTGGGGCTGTCTCCTCCCAGCTCTTGCTGCACCCCAAGCCTGCCTGCTGGCAGGACAGAGTGAGGAGGTGAAAAGTCCTTGGCTTATTGTAAGCATTGCTCTGCAGCAATTAAAACATCAGCATGTTATCAACACTCTTCTCATCCTAATCCAAAACATAACACCCTACTAGCTACTAGGAGGAAAAATAACTCTGTCCTAACTGAAACCAGGACATATATCCACCCCTCATTCCATACCATTTATGTCATGCTCAGGTTACACTCTTTCCAATACATTCCAGTTATTCACTATTTTCATCTATGGTAGTGATGACACACAGAATTATATAGTAATTAACACAATACAACTCCACTCATGGGCTATTCTCACCCAGTGTTAAATCCCCTTGAGGTACACAATGGACCTCCCCATTCTTTGCATTACCCACCAAGTGCATCCTTGAGCAAAAACAATCCCACAGATGGGTTTGCCTTTTCCTGGGGCAGGAGTAGCCCAGACTCTTTTAC
>CM021763.1:70815364-70873060 GCA_011075105.1 Heteronetta atricapilla
TTCTTCTTCTTCTTCTTCTTCTTCTTCTTCTTCTTCTTCTTCTTCTTTTTCCTCCTCCTCTTCCTCTTCCTCTTCCTCTTCCTCTTCCTCTTCCTCTTCCTCTTCCTCTTCCTCTTCCTCTTCTTCCTCTTCTTCAATTATATGTTTGTTTGCAAAATTCACCTTGTTGCAAGGATTGGCTTTGAGGTAGTAAAGCAAACACTACTGCTGTTATGTGTTCCTGGGTGAGATGAGGAAAAGATTCTTCACTGACAGGGGGCTTGGCCACTGAAAAAGGCCTCCCAGTGAAGTGATGAGGGCAGCAAGCCTGCTGGAGTTCACAAAGCATCTGGGCAAGGCTCTCATATGTGCTTTGTTTTTCTGGGGGTCCTGTGTGGAGGCAGGAGCTGGACTTGAGGATCTGTGGGGTTCCTTTCCATCTAGTATTCAATGAAGACTCCGAGTCACAGACTTCCATTGCATATCCATACAGAGGGATAAGCTGGAATACACTGTGACCATATATGGAAGATTTCAGAGCCCTTTTCCCACTTTCCCACCTATTTCTGCCCTAGCCACACTGCCCCTTCCTTCTGCCACTTTCTCAGTGCTGGTGGAAAGTCTGGCTGGCTGCCTGGACCCCCTGACCACCAGCTTCAGCCCCACATGCAGGAGCACAGATACCTGTTGGCCCAGGGGCTCTCTGTCCTCCCTCAAACGAGCACCACTGCAGGGATTTGGCAGCAGCGCCCATCTTTTCTCCTGTCCCTAGAAGGCTCCACTGAGAGTGGCTGTCCAGCAGTTCCCAGACTAAGAGGACATTTTGGAAGGAATGACCTGGACACCACCCTCTTCCCAGGCACAAAGCCTGCAGCTGACCAGGCCTGGGCCACCCCATCACCATGAAGACACCAGAGAGGGGACACAGGGCCCCAGTGAGACCCACATTGGAGCTGTGACCCCAGGTAGACGGGGCTGTGACTTCACCCAGTGATGGGATCTGAGGTCACCCAGCAATGGGCCGTGACCTCATGGCTCTCGCTGATCATATTGGGGCACTGGCAGAGCCCGTCCCAGCCTAGCTCATGCCTGGCCTGGACTCCTGCTGAGTGTGTGTGCGTGGCTTGGAGAGATGAGAAAGGATTTGGTGGAGCTGTGCTGTGGGGCCACTGGCAGATGCTCTTGGTGCCCATACTCACAGCCATTGCCCATGTTTCCCTGGCCTTGACTGTCTCGGGTAGCCAGGATCCTGTGAGGCGCACTCACAGCAGTGCAGGTGAGCTATGTGGGGACATGTGCCCGGGGGGTGGCCTGCAGGGGGCACGGGATGGCCCAGCCTCAGGGCTGGGGCTGGGGTTGGGGCGTTTCCTGCTGAGGGGTTGGAGCACTGCCGCTGCCCACCCCGGCACTGCTCTGACCCTTGTCTCTCTCCTTCTTATAGCATGCAGCACCTGTTGCAGTGGTGCCAGAGAGGGGAAGTAACTCTTCATCCACAGGTCTCCCCAGCCTGCTGCAGCAAGACAACGTCATGGCCACAGAGGCTGACATCACCTGCCCTGTGTGCCAGGGGACCCCAAAGGAGCCCAGTGTTGTTAGTCCCTGTCAGCACCAGTTCTGCTTTGACTGCATCATATGCTGGGGCAAGAGAAGTGTCAACTGCCCTCTCTGCAGGCAGGACATCACCTCCATACGCTACTCCATCTGATCTGAAGATGACTTTCTGGAGGTGCAGGTTGCCCACTGTGCAGAGACACAAGAAGACAGCCACGAGGATGAGCAGGGAGCTGTAGAGCTCGTGTTCGAGACTGCCATGAGTGGTCTCCTGCCTGAGGAATGGATAGCACACTTCAGGGAACACCACAATATCCTCAGTCCACTGCAGCCCTGGGTGTGCCAGCAAGCCAGGGAGTTGTTCGGGGCTGCCTGGTGGTTCCAGGACATGCTGGAAGCCAATGTCGTCGCTTGGCTGTGCCATTGTGGACTGGATGAGCTGGCCCTGGTTCGGGAGCTGCAGCCATTCCTGCAGGGCCACACAACGAGCTTTGTGCACCAGCACATTGATTAAACTGTAGAGATGTGCAGTGATGAGTTCGTCAAGGAGCTCCCCTCCTGCCAACCAGCACCAGAATGGCCCTGAGGTGGACCTTGAGGTCTCCCAAGAAGCCTGGGAGACAGAAGACAGCCCTGTGGCGATCCCCAGACCTGCTGCCTCCTCCCGGGACACTCCTCTCTCCAGCCTGCTTTCCTACAGCCTCCAGGAGGCTTCTAACATTGAGGAGCTCCCAGCACCTAAAGTGTTGCCCTGTATGGGGGTCCTGGCCACCTATCCACTACATCCATCCCTGGGGAGAAGGAGGAGCCCTTCGCAGAGCCAGGACAGGAGGCAGCAGAGGATGTTGCGGTGCATGAGTGCAGTCACAGGGCCTCTCTGGGCCAGGGAAGGGACAGCTCACCTGTGGGGTCCCGGCAGCCCTTGGAGGGAAGGGCCAACAACAACTCACACTCTCCCCAGCCTTGCAAGAGGCCACCCTCCTGGCACCTTTAGCAGGGCACATTTGGCTTCCATTAAACAAAGTAAAAGTGGTGACTCTGCCACAAATAGTGTCTTGGTATTCTTCATAGAATCATAGAATAACACAATCATAGAATCTTAGAATCATAGAATTACACAATCATGGAATCACACAATCATACAATCTAGAAATGTAGAGTGCTCAGGTTGGAAGGGACCTTAAAGATCATCTAGTTCCAATTCCCCTGCCGTGGCCAGGGATGCCACCCACTAGATCTGGTTGCCCATGGCCTCACCCAACCTTGTCTTGAGCACCTGCAGGGATGGGGAATCCCCAGTCTCTCTGGGCAATCTGGTTCAGTGCCTCACCACCCTCTGAGTGAAGAATTTCCTCCTAATCTCTACTCTAAACCTCCTCTCTTTTAGTTTAAAACCATCCCCTCTTTTCCTGTTATTAACAACATTGTAGACTTCCTCTGGACCCGTTCTTACAGACCTGCATCCTTCTTGTGCTGGGAGCACCAGGCTTGGACTCAGTACTTCAAATGAAGCCTCCAAGAGGAGTAGAGGGGTGGAATCATCTGCCTCACGCCACTACCCATGCTTCCATTCATGCATCCAAGGATGCAATTGGACTTCTGGGCTACAAGTGCATACTGCTGGCTCATGTCAAGCTTTTTGTCCACCAGAACCCCCGAGTCTTTCTCTGCAGGGCTGCTCTCCATGATTTCTTCTCCCAGTCTGTAAATCTATCTGGGATTAGCCTGACCAAGGTGCAGCCCCTTGCATTTGGATTCCTTTGAACTTCAATAGGTTCACACGGGGCCACTTTTCAAGCTTGTCCAAGACCCTTTGGATCACTTCCCTTCCTTCTGCACCACTTGGTGTCATGTGCAAACTTGCTAAGAGTGCACTCAATCCCACTGTCTTTGTCATTTATAAAGTTATTAAACAGTACTGGCTCCAAGACAGATCCCTGAGGGACACTATTCATCACCAGCCTCCACCTGGATATTGAACCATTGACCACAACTCTCTGGGTGCATCCTTCAAGCCAGTTCCTTATCTACTGAATGGTCCACTCTTCAAACCATATCTCTCCACTTTAGAGATTAGAAGGTTGTCGTTTAACCCGGTCAGCAGCTAAGCACCACACAGCTGTTCGCTCATCCTCCCTCCTCCCTCTCTGGGATGGGGGAGAACAAAGGGAAAGTAAAGCCTGTGGATTGAGATAAAGACAGCTTACTAAGACAGGAAAATAATAATAATAATAGTGATAATAGTACTACTACTAATAATGTGTACAAACCAAGTGATGCACAATGCAGTTGCTCACCACCCGCTGACTGATGTCCAGCCTACCCCTGAGCAGCTGCCCTCCCCCCCCATCATGGCTAGCCACCCCTATATATTGTGTAGCATGATGTCAGATGGTATGGCAAGTTTGAGTCAGCTGTCCTGGGTCTGTGCCCTCCGAGCTCCTGCTGCACCCCCAGCCTGCCCACTGGCAGGACAGAGCATGAAGCTGAAAAGTCCTTGGCTTAGTGTAAGCATTGCTCTGCAACAATAAAAACATCAGCATGTTATCAACACTCTTCTCATCCAAATCCAAAACATAGCACCCTAGCAGCTACTAGGAGGAAAATTAACTTTATCTTAGCTGAAACCAGGATAGATATCTTGTCAAAAGCCTTACAGAAGTCCTGGAAGATGACATTGGTCGCTCTTTCCTCATCAACAGATGCACAGATTATAGAAGGTCACCAGATTGGTCAGGCATGATTTGTCCTTGGTAAAGCCATGCTGGATGTCTCAGATCACCTCCTTGTCCTGCATGTGCCTTGACATTGCTTCCAGCAAGATGTTCCATGACTTTTTCCAGTCACAGAGGTGTAGTTCACTCATCTGTTGTTCCCTGGGTCTTCCTGTCTACCCTTTTTAAAAACGGGAGTGATGTTTCCCATTTTTCAGTCACCAGGGACTTCTGACTTCCAGGACTTTTCATATCTGAAAGAGAGTAGCTTTGACACTCCATGTTCCAGTCTCCTCGGGATCCTGGAATGCATGGCATCAGGCCCCATACGCTTGTACCTGTTCATTTTCATAAGGTGCTCTCAAATCTTTTTTTTTTTTTTTTTTTTTTTTTTTTTCTGACTCTGGGATTGATTTTGTTCCCCTAGCCCTCTTCCACATGGTGAGGGACTCAAGTGATGTGGGAAGCCTGACTGGCAGTGGAGACTGATGCAAATAAGTTGTTGAGAACTTCAGCCTTCTCCATGTCTGTCATTACCAGTTCTCCCTTATCTTCTGTCAGAAGGGTTTCACTCTCCTTGGCCTTTCTTCTCTGACCAATGTACCTATAGAATCCCTTCTTGTTATTCCTTGCATCCCTTGACAAACTCAGTTCCATTTGTGCCATTATTTTCCATATCCCATGCCTGCACATCTGTACAGCATTTCTTTATTCTTTCCAAGGCACGTGGCCCTGTTTCCATTGTCCGTGAATTTCCTTCTTTTGATTCAGTTTGACCAGCAGGTCCTTATTCAGCTGTCTTGGTTTCCTTCCTTCCCTGCTTTATTTATTACATATGGAAATAGAGAGCTCATGTGTGCTAGCAAAAATAACCTTAAATGTTGCCAGCTCTGATCATATCCTCTGTCCCAAAGGACAGATTCCCATGGAATCTCTTCCACTAATTATTTCAACAGCTGGAATTTTGCTCTTCTGAAGTTCAGGGTCCTGACTTTGCTCTTAGCCAGGCCCGTATCCCTTGAGATCACAAATTCAACCAGTGAGTGGTTTCTGCAGCCCACACTGCCTCCAATCTTAACCTCTTTAATGAGTTCCTCTGCACTGGTAAGCACCACATCCAGTAACACTTCTCCTCTGGTTGTCTTGTCTAATACCTGGACAAGGATGTTATCCCCCATGCACTCCAGGCATCCCTTGATTTCTCACAGCCTGCTGTGTAGCTTTTGCAACAGATGTCTGGGTGATTTTGGCTTACCAAAGTCCTTCTTATGCCTGCTTTGTATCATCAAGTGTTATTTTGTACATCACAACAACATACTTAAACACAAACAGCCTTGCAAAATCAAAGCAAAACATATTGAAAAAGTGTGATTTGTGCATGGAGGTGTGCCTGGGGTAGTCAAGGTGCCAACTGAGAGTTTATGTGCTGGGATTAAAGAGAAGACAAGGTTAGGTGACATTATGGTGGGGTTCTACTGCAGGCCACCTTACCAGGAAGGCCAGGTGAATGAAACACTCTGCATACAGACAGGAGCAGCCTCTTGTTCATAAGCTATGGTTCTTATGGAGGATTTCAACCACCCAGACATTTGCTGGAGGGACAACACAGTAGGACATAAGCAATCCATGAGAATCTTGTACTTCATTGAAAATAACTATCTTCCCCAACGAATAGAAGAGCCAATGAGGAGACATGTTATGCTGGACCTTGTTTTCACCAACAAGGAGGAGCTAGTGCTGAATGGGAAGTTCAAGGGCAGCCTAGGCTGCAGTGACATTGAAATGGTAGAATTCAAGATCATAAGGGCAGCAAGGAGGGCACACAGCAAGCTCATTACTCTCATCTTCAAAAGATCTTTTGACTCTTCAGGGATCTGCTTGGTCAAGTAGCATGGGATAAAGCTCTTGACAGAAGAGAGACACAAGAAAGTTTGTTAGTATTCAAGGCCCACCTCCTCCAAGCTCAGGAGTAATGTTTCCCAATAAACAGCAAGTCAGGCAAAAACACCAGGAGGCTTACACACAGATGAACAAGAAATTCCTGGACAAACTCAAAAAAAAAAAAAAAAAAAAAAAAAAAAGAAAGCCTGTGGAGGGTGGGAAGACAACAGAGACATTAACAGAGTAGCCATGGATGGAGTCAGGAAAGCTACAGCTTTGACAGAATGGAATCTGATCTGGTGTTTCAAAGGTAACAGGGAAGGCTTCTAAAAGTATATTGGTGATAAAAGGAAGACTAGAGAAAATGTGGGCTTGCTCTGCAGGAAACATGAGACCTAGTTAATGGTGACAGTGAAATGACCAAGGTATTGAAAGCTTTCTTTGCTTCAATCTTCATGAGCAAGACTGGCCTTCCAGAAGCCCAGGCCCAGGGTGAAAAGCTGAAACAAAGAATATGTATCTTTGGTGGAGGAAGATTAGGTCAGAGAATAATTGTGTAGCCAGCAGGACCAGGGTTGTGATCGTCCCCCTCTCCTCAGTTCTGGTGAGGATGCACCTCGAGCACTGTGTTCACTTTTGGGCCCCTCACTACAAGAAAGACATGTAAGGAAATCACTAGCTTGATGGATGAAGGGAGAGCAATAGATATTGTTTTCCTTGACTTCAGTAAGGCCTCTGACACTGTCCCCCATAAGATCCTCCTAGAGAATCTGTTGAAGTATGGTTTGGATGGGCAGACAATGAGGTGGATTGAAAACTGGACGAACAGCTGGACCCAGAATGTAGTGGTCAATGGTGAAAAGTCTAGCTGGAGTCCAGTAATGAGCAGAGTACCCCAGGGATAAATACTGGGTCCAGTCCAGTTTAACATTTTCATAAGCGATCTGGACAATGGAGTAGAGTGCACTTTCAGTAAAAACACAGATGACACAAAACTGGAGGGGGGGAGTGACTGGCTCACCAGAGAGCCATGCAGAGGGACCCTGACAAGCTGGAGATATTGGCTGACAAGAACTTCATGGAGTTCAACAAGGAGAAGTGCAGAGTCCTGCACCTGAGGAGGAACCAATCTATCCATCAGTACATGCTGGGGACCACCCAACTGGAAACCAGTTCTGCAGAAAATGGCCTGGACTTCCTGGAAGATATAAAGCTGAATGTGAGTCAGGAACATGCCATTACAGATAAGAAGGCTAATGGTATTACTGCATGCATTAGGAAAATTATTACCAGCAGGTAAAGAGGGGCAATCCTTACCTTCTACTTGGTTCCAGTGAGGCTGCACCTGGAGCAATATGTCCAGTTCTGCACTCCCCAGTATGAAAGAGACATGGGCTAACAGGAAAAAAAAAAAAAAAAAAAGTCCAAAAGAGGACCACTGAGATGATCAAAGAGCTGACTGTAACACCTCTCAAATGAGAAGAGGCTGAGAGACTTGGAACTGTTCCAACTGGAGAAGAAGAGGCTCAGGGAGGATTTTAGCAATGAACCATTTAGGCTGAACAATTGGCTGACAAGTCAGGCTTAAAGTGTGGTAGTGAATGGGGTTACATCTGGCTGGTTGTCAATCACTAGTGGGGTTCCCCAGGGCTCCATTTTAGGGCCAGTTCTCTTCAGAATTTGCATAAATGTCTTGAATACAGGACTAGAAGGTGTTTTTAGTAAGTTTGCTGACGATAATAAACTGGCAGGAGCTGTTAACTCCATCAAGGGTAGAGAGGCCTTGCAGAGAAATCTTGACAGTTTAGGGATCTGGGCAATCACCAATAATATGAAATTTAACAAGAGTAAGTGTCAAATTCTGCACAAGAGAAGGAAAAACACCAGCTACATGTATAGTTGGGGGGAAAAGAGGCTGGAGAACAGCCTCACATAAAGGGTTTTGGTCAACAGCAAGTTGAGCGTGAGTGCCCTGGCAGCCAGGAGGGCCAGCTTTACCCTGGGGTGCATTTCTAGGCAGTGGAGCTAAGTGATTTTCCAAATCAGCTCTACACTGGTGTGGCCTTCACCTTGAGTACTGCATGCAGTACTGGACACCACAGCATAAAAAGGACATAAAAATATTAGAGAGTATCCAAAGGTGGGCTATAAAGATGGTGAAAGGTCTGGAAGGGAAGACGTAAGGAGCAGCTGAAGTCACTTGGTTTGTTCAACCTAGAGAAGAGGAAACTGAAGGGAGGACCCATGGCAGCCTACAGCTTCTTCAGTAAGGGAGCAGAGGGGCAGGCACTGAGCTCTGCTCTCTGGGGACAATGACAGAGAATGTCATGGAGCTGAGTCAGAGGATGTTCAGTTAGAGTATCAGGAAAAGGTTCTTCAGTGAGAGGGTGGTCAGGCACTGACACAGGCTCCCAAGGGAAGTGGTCACAGAACCAAGCCTACTAGAGTTCAAGAAACATTTGGACAATGCTTTCAGATATCTGGTTGCTGAAGCAATCAGCTCTGTAATGGTAGATGTCAAATATGTTATGAATCTATGATTCTGTAATATCTATAGTAATCTGGTTGCCTTCTATGATGGAGTGACTGCATCAGTTAACAAGGCAGAAGAAACTGATGTCATCTACCAGGACCTCTCTAAGGCTTTTGACACGGTCCCACATGACATCCTGATCTCTAAATTGGAAAGATAAGGGTTTGAAAGGTGGACTGGGAATTGACTGAATGGACACACCCAAAGAGTAGTGGTCAATAATTCCATGTCCAGGGGGAGGCTGGTGATGAACAGTGTCCCTCAGGGGGACCAGTCTTGGGACTAGTGCTTTTCAATATCTTAATCAGTGACATAGACAATGGGACCCTCAGCAAGTTTACAGATGACACCAAGCTGAGTGGTGCAGTTGATATAACAGAAGGAAGAGAGGCCATTCCAAGGGACCTGGACAGGCTGGAGAAGTGGATCCATGTGAACAGAATGAGGTCCAGAAAGCCCAAGGGCAAGGTGCTGCACCTGGGGCAGCACAATCCGAGACAGGAGTACAGACTGGGAGATCTCATTGAGAGCAGCCCTGCAGAGAAGGACTTGGGGGTTCCAGTGGAGGAAATGCTTGACATGAACCAGCAGTCCATGCTTGCAGCCCTGAAGGCCAACTGCATCTTGGGCTGCATCAAAAGAGACAATCACCTCTCTCAACACCAGCAGGTCAAGGGAGGAGATTGTCCCCCTTCACTCTGCCCTTGTGAGGCCCCACTTGGAATACTACGTCCAGGTCTGGGGCTCCCAGCACAAGAAAGTTGTGGATTTGTTAGAGTGAGTCCAGAGGAGGAGGGCTACAAATATGCTCAGAGGGCTGGAGCACCTCTTCTATGAAGAAAGGCTGAGAGAGCTGGGGATGTTCAGCATTAAAAATAAATAAATAAATAAATAAATAAATAAATAAATAAATAAATAAAAAGTTCCAGGGAAACCTCATTGTGGCCTTTCAATACTTAATGGGGTCATAAAGAAAGGATGGAGAGGGGCTCTTTATTCAGGCAGAGGACAAAGGGAAATGGTCTTAAACTAAAAGAGGATAGATTTAGATTAGACATTAGAAAAAAAAATATTCACTGTAAAGGTAGTGAGGCACTGGAACAGTTTGCCCAGAGAGGTTATGGATGCCCCATCCCTGGAGGTGTTTAAATCCAGGCTGGATGGGGCCTTGGCCAACCTGATCTAGTGGGTAGCATCACTGCCTATGGCAGGGGGACAAGAACTGAAAGATCTTTAAGGACCCTTACAACCTGAGACATTCTATGATTCTGTCTGAAAATACTTGAATGGAGGGTGCAAAGAAGATGGAGCTAAGCTATTTTCAGTGGTGCCCAATGCCAGCACAAGAGGCAAAGAGCACAAATTGTAAAACTATATAGTTTTATCTAAACTGAAAATGCTACTGTTTGGGTGACAGATGTGGGTATAAAATAGGTGACTGAGTAAATAGATCAGAAGAACCTGACTTGAAAATTAGTTCTTTGTTAAGCAGGATCTACTAGTTTAGAAATTTCTGTGTTTAATTTTTTAGCCAGAAAAAAATAATTCCCGTAGTTGGATATACTTCACAAACATTTATTTATTTTAAGTAATATAAGCTGATGATACCTGCAACACATTTCACTCGCATTTTCTTGTGATTCATGAAGACTTGCATTAATCTGTTGCTTAGTAATATGCTGCAGGTCTGTTTGTCCCAGTACAGCCATTCCTGTCTGTGGTATGGAGTTCAAGGTTTCCTACTTCCTATACTGCAGAAAGTGTTTCCACATACTTCTACAAAGAAGTTTGAATTCTGCAGTCACCAAAGACAACAGGACAAGGACTTCATCTTAGATTCCTGGGGTGGAAATTTAGGGAAGAAGAATTCTCCCCGTTGGAGTCTAAACCAGGTTTCTGTCTGAGTAAAAGAATAAATTCACTACCCATTGAAAGACCACATCACTGACATTTTGGAAGAAAAGTAGATCACATTCTTTAGAGAATATAGATTTAAATAAAATAAAATAAAGTAAAATAAAATAAAATAAAATAAAATAAAATAAAATATTAGATTGAATGAGTGCCTTTGAAATTGCATATAGAAAAGCTTTTCATAGTTAACGGTAGTGCTCTTGCAAGAGTTCTCTACATGTCCTTCATTTCTACTTTATCCATCTCATTTAAAAAATAAAAAAGTGAGCAAACTTCCATAAGATTGTGGAATCACACATTGTCTGAATGCAAGTTTTACAAATATAGCTGTACATTATCCAAGAGATGCTGCTCTGACAATGCAGCACACAACTGAGATTGGACTCTGTAACTGAAAAAAGCACTAAATCACGGAGAGATTAATGCATTATGTAAAAGTATACTCTGAAAATATGCATCGCTGTAAAAAGGAAATTTTGTGGAAAAGGGTGTTTTTAAAAAATTTAGGGCATTTTGGGGTATAATTGACATTATACCAACAGCTGAAGGATTAAAAATGTTTATATATTCATTATTTACATGCTGCACACTGTTTTTTAGGTTACATGCCACATTAAAAACATTAGTATCATTCTAAAGGTAATACCCATGCACTAAAGTTAGAAGCACATCTGAAAATTTTGATTTCTATTGGAAAAGACAAAGAGAATATAAGTTATTATTGAAGCAAGAAATAAATTGAAGTATTTTCTTTTTGTTTCAAAATAGTTTATTCAGTTTTCATTCCCATATCTGCATCTCAAGGATATTGAAACAAATGAAGCCAAACTCTTCCAATGTCTTTTATAGAATGGAAAATTCAGCAGGAGAAAATATGCTGCATTTAAAATGCCCTTATATAATAAAACTTTAGATGTTTGATTTATGTTTTCAAGCTATACACTGCTACATTGCAAATTCTACTGGTTTGATCTGTCCTATCTATGTTAAAGTCCTAAATGAGAGAGATTCAGTTTAAAAACTCACATCCTTCTTTTAAGTCATAGAGGAAAACACACATTTAATGTAATGTAAATTATTTCTATTTATTTTAATTTATATTTAAAAATAATGTTTAAGGGAAAAAAAGTTAGTGATTTTAATGATTTTATGTTATTTCATAGAATTTACAGGTATATCTCACATAACTCTTTCTAACATGTTATGACGCAATCTGAGCCCTGAAGCACTTGGGTTTTATTTTGCTTCAAAAATGCTAAAATGCAGTTCATACATGCTAACTGAAGCCCTCTTACAGATTACTTTTTTCTTTTGAGTTCAGTCTAGTAATGAAAATATATGTCAGTTTTTCCTCCCTTTCACATCAGAAAAAACCTCCTCTCCCAACCCCGCCTTCCCCACCCCCCCCCCCCAAAAAAAAAAAAAAAAGAAAAGAAAGAAGAAAGAATAAAAGACAGAAATATCAGAATTTTGAAGGGAAGTGTCTTGTTTTGAAAGTTGCCTCATAGGTTGACTTTCATGAATGTCAGCACAAAGGTTTTGAATGTTTTAATTTGAAATAAAACATAATTTGTCAGAAAACAGACCAGTTTTAAAGGTGTCATCAGTACTCAGCGTTCAGTGATGGTTACTGCACATAATGTAGAGATTTCTGTATTTGAAATATTAACCAAGAATATGTAATGTTGCAGTAACTTTTAATTGATTTTGCAAATTTGAATAAAAACCTTTGATCAAACTGAAGTCAACAGGAATTAAAATTATCTTCTGCAGTGTAGAATTGTTTTCTTTCCAATAGGGTCAATAGGACCGTTGCTGGAAATTAATTTCTGATTCAAATAAAACAAAAATATTTTTGAGTAATGGCTTTCAGAAGATATAAAGTCAGCAATAAAAAAAATATTCTAATTGGTTATCTTTGCATGTCAACTTCCGTTTTACAAATCACTCCATGTTTCATTCAATGATAATCTTCTTTAGTTTCCATGGTACTTAACAGATTTGATTGGAAGAGGAAACTCAGGTTAGTGGTGTTAACTTTTTTTTTTTTTTTTTTTTTGGTGTGTGGCGGGGAGGGAGTGAGGAGGAGGGAGGGAAGAACACAAGTGATCCAAAAGAAAGAAAATGTTGATTAATTGGTCTCTACAAACACCTGTTTGACAAATTTTAGTTGATCAAGTTGTAAACATTCATTAAAAATCAATTATAAGATTGCTGTAATTCCAAAAAACACCTCTCAGTTGTAGTCTTTATTTTCATCATGTAATGTGCAGCTAAGCTTCCCACTGGTGCAATTTAATTTCAGGAAGATAACAAACATAATCTTTGATATTTTTCCAGTTGTAATGATAGTATATTCTCCATAATGTGAGTTCATAATTGCAAAATTTGAAATATGCTTTCCAGTTACTGTGCTTGCGTGATATTATGCTTTGTATCTGTGACACATTAGGATCCTTTGCTACCTAAGCAAGAGTGACCCAAGTTATTCTTGAATTTGTTGTTGTTGTTGTCTTTTTTTTTCTGTTTTTGTTTGCTTTCAGTTAAAGATAGAGCTTTTTGAAATAAATCTGCATATTTTCCAAGCTTAATTGGAAACATATGTCAAAGCAGGAACTACCTGAATTTTCTAAGAAGCTGTATAATAACAGTATACATTTTTGTGTGTGTCTGTAAATCTTTTTAAAAGGCCTAGCTGCATAACTGCATCATGGAGGAAGTGTTCTGCAATTAGAAATAGCAGTGTGAGAAAATGTTCTGGAATACCTAGTATAACCCTTACTAAAACAGCTATCAATTTTTCCTTAAAAAAATAAATATGAATGATAACTTTTTTTTCTTTTTTTTTTTCCTTTTTTTTTTTTTTTTTTTTCTTTTGTTAGATCATTCTCAAAGCATTTGGAGAGACAAAAGGAAAGAGAGAGACAAAGTACCTAAAGAATAAATTGTGAGTATTTCACATTTTTAGAAACAAATGAGCATTTATTTATACAAGTTTTAAAGATAGGGAAGGATAGTCTAGATGTAAATAATTAAATCAAGTGTTATAACTCAAATCTTCTCCAAAAAGGTTGCATCACGTTCCTTAGGCAGGGCCATGGGCATAAAGTGTCCCAGTTAAAGTAATACATCCCTGTGCAAATGCACAGTATTGTGCTGTGTGCATTAAATATTTCAGATTCTATAAAAGCAGCAATGTTTTAATGAAAACAACTGATATTCTGTATGAAGTTAGTGATCAAAAGATAGTAGATTTCCTGTTCTTCCATAGCAACTAATATAATTAAAATATGGTTTATTTGCTTGCTTGTTATAAGTTGTAGGGTTTAAATGGTGCAAGTTAAAACCAATTAAACCAAGTTTAAACCTATTATCTTGCTAATACAATATCTTGTATTATAAATTAAGTCTTTAGCTTGTATGGTTAGAGAGATAATATACATCCTAGTAAAATGATTTTTAGGACTTGAATACTAAAATGCATGTTCTTCTAAACCTTAAAGGTTAATTTTGATGAAAGAATAGCATAAAAATAGTAAGTAATACTTGACTTCAGTATGCTTTCCAATAAAGTACAGTATATCTTGGACTTAATTTAAAAACTTGTAGTTGGTAATGCTTTCAAATATCTACCAACATCAAAGGGGCAGCCAGAGCTAGTGTATTTATTTATTTATTTATTTTTCCTGGAAGCACAAACAAAGCTTTGAGATGAGTGTTGTATCCCCAGACACATTACTGCATCCTGATCTGCTGGAAATTATTTCCAAAGAATATTTCTATGTGAACATTAACAAAGAGGAAGAGGAAGACACTTGCCTGGACAGAATTAGGATTCAGAGCTCAACCTAAATTTTTTTTTAGCTAAGTCTAAGCAATACAGCTTAAAAACTTATGAAATTAAGTGTGTTCTTTTATTTGAGAGGTTAGAAATAACTTTTGAATTTAGTGAGCACTTAGGCCCTAGTTTGTGCTTTAAAAAGGTGGGAGGAAGAAGACAAGAATTAAAATACTCTCATCATTTGTTTTCAGAAACAATACAAAAACAAGTCTGGTGCTGTTTTCTGGTGATTACTAAATCCAGCTTCTGAAATTCTCCTGAAATAAGCAAATGTCAGGTGTTGGTTCTGTCTGCAAAACTGTTTTGCCACTGGACATATAGAAATTGAAGCCCAGAAACTAGTAAGAAGAGTCTAAGGAAATAGCTCTGTGATATAAAAATAACACTGTTTTGTGTGCTTCTGTTTATTCAGTATCTGGGGTCTGCTGAATAAATAGAGACAAATTATCAGAGCAGAGGGAATGTTTTACAGAGGGAATTCCTTTAAAGTTTCTCTTTCAGGGATGAATTTTCTTCTTCCAGTTTGCCTCTTTCTCATAGCTTGAAATAAATTTACAATATGATTGCTACTTCTAAATTGAAAAACAACAAACAAACAAACAAACTACACAGTTCAGGGAATCATAAATACCAACCATGGTCTTTCTGATCCAACCATGATGGACCAGAAAGGGTCATGATCTCAGCCATAATTCAGTCCAACATTGCTGCTTTATAGGTTTTTATCAAAACCTTAATTTCTCAGTTTTAACTAGGTGACTTGGACCTAGTTATGCTGTAGTCTCAGATTTAGGGAACTATCTGTCCTGTGAACTGTTTCAAAAAAAAATCTGTATGTCCTGAAGTGTTATTCCATAGAGAGATACATGTAAACTGACATATCTTCTGAATTTAGAATTTCAGTCTGATTTTGAGCATTTTATTGTTTATTTTACAAAGTGGCCATTTCATCCCCCAGTTTACTATTGTAAATCCCACTATTAACTATTACAAAGCTATTACTTTCTCACATGACTGGGTTTGCTTTGAGAATGACCCAGTAGTTATTCTCTGTTGTGTAAATAAGAAGCTAGTGGTTATTCCCCTGAAAACCATGGAAGCTGGAAGTTAATTCAATTTTTATTGTCTGAATTTAGTGCATGAGTTAACAACTTTTTGGCTCTTCTATGCATAAAATTTCCTTCTACTGCTAGTGCTTTCTGTCAATAGAAGACTATACACAGAGATGACCTCTTCCACAATGATTAACTGCCCACAAACCAAGCTAATGAATATTAAATAATTTGAATTAAAGTAGAACACATCATATTTGAGAGAAAGATCTTGATTCACTCCTCACCTCTTCTGAGAAGATGCAAGAGAACTTGACCATTGACAGTGTAAATTAAGGGATGTGATCATCTTCAAACATATGTATATTTTAAACTCCTACAATTTCTTATTTCAAAGAATGTATTGAATTTATATCAACATAATACTACACTTGAGGAATAACTTCTCTGTTATTTACCACCAAAGCCTTAGCTACTTTAAATCACTATAGCTACACTTACTATGACGGAGTTATAATGATTTAATACCTCTTAAACATTTTCATCTCCAAAAATCCTTGTAGCAACTGTGTTTGTTTTGCATTAGAGAAAATTTGTAAACCTGAAGTTCATGCATATCTACTGTTGATTTTATGCACGGTGATGATCAGGATGCCTAAAGCAGTTATTGTAGAAGCTCAGTTCAAAAGTCTTAAATGAAATGTCTGTTGAAAAAAAAAAAAAAAAAATATATATATAATATAATATAATATAATATAATGTAATATTATATTATATTATATTATATTTTATATATATATATATTATATATATATATAATTATATATATAAAGAAAACCTAAAGAAACAAACTGCTAGAGGGAAGGATGGAGAACTTATTAGGTAGATATAAATGATTATCTCAAAACCATCTGGGTTATAGTTTTAAAACTTCCTAATATGTCTGAATCTGTTCACATCTTATTTTCTTTAGGCATAGACTAAATAGAAGTAATATCTTCTTGTTTCTTCTTTGAAACAAAATAGAGAGCTGTCAGAGCAGCATGATTTCTATATTATAGACTTTAATTGCTGAATGCAGTCATGTGAAACATGATGCTGAATAGTACTTTGTGATCAGACAATGGGAGCCAGAATGCAGAAAGGGAGAAAGAACAGAGTATTTGACAAAAATCTTCATTCTTGTCCAAGTAGTACACAAAGTAATGCATGAAACATTGTAGGAGAATCTTGTCCGGTGTTCCTTCTCATCCAGGTCATTTTGGTCTTGTTTCAATACTGAAGTTGAGTACTGAAGAGTGACTACCATCTACATGTCACTGCGCTTCAGCAGTGGAATCTTAAATTCATGTTTGTGCAATCTTTTTGTATAATACTTGAGAAGTTTGTGTTCTCTAAAAGATAAATAATATAAGGATGCCCAAACCCGGGAAGTGTTCAAGGCCAGGTTATATGGGGCTTTGACAGCCTGGTCTAGTGGTAGGTGTCCCTGCCCATAGCAGGGAGGTTGAAATTTTTAGTCTTTAAGGTTCCAACTCAAGCCATTCTATGATTCTAAGATGATTCCATGATTCTTCCAAAAGAGAGGTAGACAACCATCAGCACACCACTTATCTGAAGCAGATCAGTTACTGACAAGTTGTGCACATTGCTTCCCTAGTACTGGTGCTGTTCTCCCTGCTAATGACAAAGTCCTATGAAAAGGACATAAATTCAGCTGACCCACCTGGTAATGTCTGTCTCACTCTCCTTCAAAAGGAGAAAGGCTGCACTGACTGAACACTTGCACGTCAGCCTTGCCCTTATACTTCAGCTTACTTCCATTACTTTTACATATGATATGATATCATCACACTTGGAAAAAAAATACTGGAGTGCACAGGGGCAAACTCAAAAGCTGCTTGTGGGAATCTGATTGTGAGTATTGAAAGTAATAGTTGATTTACAGATAACTGTAGAAACCCTGAAGTTCTGGAAAATAAATAAATAAATAAATAAATAAAAATGTTACAGTAGAATCACAAGAGCAAAATTCATTAGTTTCTTACTAAGTAGGTTATTGTGAGGGACTTTCAACTTTAGGAATATTCTATAAATGTCATATAATCAGATGAAACATTAGGAAATAAAAGATTGTGGACCTCCTAAGGAGACTAGTTTTCACCCAATATTTTGTGTGGAAGAAATTTCAATTTTATTTCTCATTCTGTTGGTTTAACTGACTAGTATTGCATTGGCACTGGAGAAAAGTTAATGAGAACTGTTGATTTTTTTTCATTACTTTACAGACATGTTTACAATTTCTTTCCTTTTTTTTTTTTTTTTTAAATAATAACACAGAGAATATAAAAAAGAATGAGATATTCTGATTTTGTGTTTAACTCATGTATTGCATTTAGATGTGGAAAAAAAAATGCTGAAAACACAATGGTAGGTAATAAAAACATTTCTAAAGTTGTATTTGTTGGTTTTGTGTTTTGCACCCCCTTATAACATTAAGTGTTTGTATGTATGTATGGACACTATTAGGAAAGCCAAAGCCCAGCTGAAGTTTAAGCTGTGGGAGGGGATCAGATTAGAAAACTTTTACCTGAAGGGAGGATATGAACAAGACAGAGATGGGATCTCCCTAGTGGCAAGACAAAAAGCAATAGACACAAACTGAAATATACGAAATTCCAACAAAACACAAGAATACACATTTTTACTCTGAGGTACGGCTGAGGGCACTGGGCCTGTTCAGCCTGGAGAAGAGGAAGCTGAGGGGAGACCTCATCGCAGTCTACAACTTCCTCGTAAGGGGGTGTCGAGAGGCACGAGACCTTTTCTCCATTAACACCAGCGACAGGACCCGCGGGAACGGGGTTAAGCTGAGGCAGGGGAAGTTTAGGCTTGACATCAGGAGGGGGTTCTTCACTGAGAGAGTGGTTGCAGACTGGAACAGACTCCCCAGGGAAGTGGTCACTGCACCGAGCCTGACTGAGTTTAAGAAGCGATTGGACTGTGCACTTAGTCACATGGTCTGAACTTCTGGGTAGACCTGTGCGGTGTCAAGAGTTGGACTTGATGATCCTTAAGGGTCCCTTCCAACTCAGGATATTCTATGATTCTATGATTCTATGAGGTGTTTGACCACTGAAAGACATTGCCCAGAGGGGCTATGAATTCTCTGTCCTTGAGGATATTCAGAACCAAACTGGACACAGACCTGATGTAGATACCCCTGCTTTCAGAACAGATGACCTCCAGAGTTTCTCTTCACCCTCAGCCTTTCTATGATTCTGTGCTTTTATGAATAATCTCTGGGGTCTTTCTTTTACCTAAAGGATTAAATAAAACAACTACCTGAAGATGCTCAGGCTGTTTTAGTTCTAAGGAAGGGTCCTCAGTAAAACCATTTGTTTGTCATACTTGCTTTCCTTCATTCAGAAGCACACAGTAGATTCATTTAATACATATCTTGTCAAAACAGGTTCTAAACCTGTTTTGACAAGATATCACAAGAGCATTCCTGTGATAATGCATTCATGTAACACGTCTGTTCATTTTGATAAGGATTTATATGCCATGGCATACTTAAAGGTGTTAAAATCTGAAATCTTGGTGGTGTCTAAACTATAAGACACCTGTTACACTCCTTAAGAAAACTCTGGTGAAAAAATGAATTTAAGCAAAAAATATTTTCCTTAATTACATTCTTCATCTTTGTTTACATTTAAACAAAAATTATTGGTTTTAATATTTTTAATTTCTATGTTTATGACTTGTCTGTAAGACACTGATATTTGTGTCTATATGAGGATTAAGTATTGCATTAAATATTTAACTGATAAGGCAGAAGAACACTTGGAGAAATGGCACATATGATCCTGAACGGTGTTGACTGAAATGGAAAACTCAGTTCAGACCTCTCTGCTGTCTATTCTATATTGACAGATTGCCTTTGGGGAGGTATGCATTGCATTGTTTTCAAATGTCTAGAATACATAATGTTTTTGTTAGGTGTTCTCCAGACTTTCTAATCCTCTATTTTTGTTATGTAAAAGAGTCCCATAGAACATCTCTCCTTTGATTTATAACTTCATTTGTTTAATAATCCTTTGCCTAAAATATAGAATACACTCCACATGCAATATATATTATCCCTGACTGTATACTGAACATTAACAGAACAGGATTTTGCAGTTCACCTTCCAGTAGGGGGTTGACACAAAGATTAAATATCTCCTGGATATGTGTAATTTGTTGTTTTCCTGTTGCTATTTCTATTTCTGAAGTCCTACTACTGAAGCAATTACAAATGCTTCAGTAATGCAAGCAATTAGCATAGAATGCAAGCAATTCTCTAGTCCCAAATCCTAGCCCAATTGTTGATGCCTAGCTTAGAGATGATATATTTTTCTATTCTATGTATTTATGTACAAGAAATATAGAAAATAAAACAACATATTCGCTGGTATATCATAATTTGCTCAGTCCTTGGTGACATCATTTAAAATCCCACTACCACAGCTAAATTTCCTTAGTGTCCCTTTCCTGGGAGACTTCTGAATTGCAGTTGTTATCACAGTGACAGGTCTGGTTATGGTATTGCTTCTTGGTTTTGGTGTTTATTGTGTAAGGTTAATGTGCAACTGTTTATCCAACTGAACAAGCTGTTGCAGTTTGTTTTACTATTATTATTATTTCTTTTTGTTGCTTTTTTCTTACCTCTGCTAAAACATGTCATGCTTTAATTTCAGTGATAACTTTACCTTAGATCCACAGTAAACTGACAGTTAATTTCAGAATTCTTCTAGATGCAAGATATCTGATGGACTTTCTGACCATGACACCTGTACTGTTCTTTCCTGGGTTGTTGTCTTCAGCTAATAATTTATTACTGAGGGAACTGAAGCTTTATATAAATTCAGACTCACCATTTCTGGAACTATTTGTAAGTAATTAGATTTTTAAATCCATTCATATATATATATATATAATATTTTTGACAGCATTATTATTTGTGTTATTGTAATACTTCTTGCCACATGAGCTTTAAGAAATGAACTCAATAACAACATCTCCTTTGCAGATGTTGAATAGGGCTTTTTCATCTGTGTTACCAGATTCAGACAGTTGTATTCATGTTCAGAGGCTTTTGAGGCTTTTATGTAGCAAAATTAAATTATAGCAAACCGTAAAATAGTTGCAGTGGGATAGTCTGCCACTCAAACAAGGGCTTACTGTTTGATGCTTCTAATGAATGTTGATTTTAGCATATTTAAACTAATATCATTTTGGGAAAAAAAATGTCAGTGTGTGTTACATTTTCTCTGCTTCTTCCTTTATTTTCTCTTCTTACTGTACTTTACCACGATTTGCATGCTTCACTCAGCTTTCCTGACTGAATACCTAGTAATGTATGGAAAGTTTAGATAGCCTTATTCTGTCACCGTACCTCCTCTCAAAACAAAGAAAGAAATCTAGTATTACTATCTCAGTGTGTCATCATGCATGCCTACATCCTTTCACTGTTTTTGTCCAATCATTTTGTGTTTGGTATTTGTTTTTCTTTGACCCTAGATTAATACCAGGGAAATTATATATCTTTGTGGGCTGATTTCTAAATATATTCTGTACAAGTATGTTTACTATTTGCACATACAGTATCATGAAAATATTGATTGATTCACCTTGTCGTAATAGAATAATAGTAATAGAAAAAAAATGTAGGAACAAATATTTTACCTTTTCAGAAAGATAATGTATCAAGGAGAATGTTAAAACTATATAAATGTTTTTCTATAAATATAAATTTATATTTATATATTCTATTTATATTAATATTATTTATAATTATAAAATTATAATTATAAATATTTATATTTATTGATTTATATTAATATTAATATGTTTATATTAATCTGCAAATTTTATATATGCAGATGACTATCACTGCTATAAAAGGATCCAAGCTCTTGGAACTGTCTTTTCTGTGATGATCCAATTCCTTGGCAATGCTCCTTCCCAGAAAGCTCCACCACATACCCCTCATCCCCCAGGCCTGGAAGTTAGAGAAGCTAATATTCAATGCAGTAATAGGAATTATTTATCTTGGTGTCAGGGAGAACTGTTTTAAGCTTTTATATTATTTTTTGTTAGCAGTTCTAGCCTTGAGTTATTCTGAAAATAAAATTGAAACACTTGAGAGCTAAAAATGTGAGTGTCAAAGTTGATCTTGTTGATCTAGTTGAAACCTTATCTTCAAAGTGGATCATACATGAATCATGATGTTTTTTACCTTCAAAAGTGCTAAATATGTATGGTATTTGTATAATGAGCAGTTGTTTTTGCAGGACATATCTTTCCAAACTTCCTGTAGACAAAATAGACCTTTCTCCCCTTTTCTCCTCCCCACATATCCTTCATAGCCAGTCTCTTAGTGAAGTCCATGTTAACCATTATGACCAGAGCTTTTCTTTCATGCCAATATCATTAGTTAAATGGATATGTTTTCTTGAACTGCTTGTCTGTTTCTTTTTTTTTGTTCCTCAAGAATTCTGGTGCAACTTTTGGCAAAACCTGATACAAAGAATGACAGAAAGGAAACTGTCATGCAACGTGGTAGCTGTCAGCAATACCAAAGCCATGTTTTTCTACAAAAGAACAAGAAACTAAGAAATCATAATTTATTGCTGAAATCATTCCGCATCTCTCTTTACTTCATTTTGTTTAAGGACTTATACAGTACTATAGAGAGTGGTGCTGCTTAATTTTTTGATTATTTGTTTGCTTTGGTTTGGGGCTGGGTCAGGACTTTAGAGTTTATTTGATGGCATTATTTAGTTAGTATTAGAAATCTTAATGATACCGAGAGACTAGTAACAGTGTTCAATGATGGGAAAATTCAAGCTATAACTGCTCAGCAATGGTAATTTGTGTTGAAACTACTGACAAGAATATTTATGACCTAAGGGAATGGCTTAAGACCTGGGGGAATGGCTTGAAGCTGTGACAGGGGAAGTTCAGATTGGATATCAGGAAAATGTTTTTCACAGGTTGGTTGAGCATTGGAAGAGGCTCCCCAACCTGCTGGAGTTCAAGAACTGTTTGGACAATGCTCTCAGATACATGGTCAGATTTTCTGGGTAGTCCTTTGGGGACCCAGGAGTTGAACTTGATTATCCTTGTGGGTCTCTTCCAATTCTGATATACTATGATTCTATGATTTGACTAGAATTTTATTTATTTATTTTTTAATATATTTTGCCTTGTTTACAGGTGAAGAAAATGTCAGGAGACTCTGTTATTCACATGCAGTTTAGTCAAAAGTACTACACATGTAGATGATAACAGGTCTATTCTAATGTCTAAATATTCCATGCCCAGGGAAGGGCCATGAGGATGATGAGAGGGCTGGAGCATGTCTCCTATGAAGACAGTGTGAGAGAGCTGGGGATGTTCAGCCTTGAGAAGAAAGGGCTCCAAGCAGAGTTTTTAACAGCCTTTCAGTACTTAAAAGGGTTTATAAGAAAGATGGAAAAAGATGGACATGAGCATTTTAACATGGGCAGATAAAGATAGGACAATAAGGAAGAGTTTTAAACTAAAAGAGAGATTTAGATTATATATTATGAGGAAATTCTTCACTCAGAGGGTGGTAACTAGAAGATGTTACCCAGAGAGGTCCCTGGAAATGTTCAAGAACAGGTTGGACAAGGCCCTGGCAACCTGAAGCAGTGGGAGGCATCCTTGACCATAATAGGGACTGTTGGAAAATAAATGATCTTTAAGGTCCCTTCCAACCCAAGCCATTCTATGATTCTATGTATGAAAAGCTCCTGAAATTCAAATCAATGGAAAGTGGGCAAGTTTCCTGAGAAAGTATTACCAGCCCAGTTTTCCAAAGTGATCTGCTGCTGGACAGTTTCAAATGCAGGGTACCAGCCTTGATGGACCAGTACCTTGATGGCATGGCCATTTTCCTGTTCCATCTTAAATTTGACACCTGCTTTATATGCACAGCAGGAAACAAACCTGCAAACAATCCAGTCATTGCTGGATCTCTGCCACTTAAACAACTCTATGATTTCTTATTAGTTTTTTTGCTCACCTGTCTGAGGAATTGTTTATATTGGTACCGTATATTAAAAAATACTTTTGTTTCCTGTTTTATTTATTTTTTTAATGTTATTTGATTGGTTCCCAGGTTTGAACTACTGATTTTTATGACTCAGTAAATTCTCTTACTCTTGAGTACTAATACTTGCACTGTTTTATAACACAGTGCAAGTATTAATAATATTTATATGCATATTTATAATATGCATTTATATAAATGCATGTTTATAATATGCATTTCTCTCTAACCTCTGATGATGTAATCTCAATTTAAGCCAAGTAGTACAAAGCAAGTATTTTTAAAGCAAATAATATAAAGAGCTTAAAATAATAATAATGATGATGATGATAATAATTCTTTGATTTTTTTTTTTTTTTGTCTCTTATATATGTCTTATGGTTCACCTACTGACCTGGGACAAAGATAATCTGGATTTCACATGCAATTCTGAAGATGTATGGTATTGTTTAAGAAAATAATTCTATTTAGATATCTATTTATCTATTCATTTATTTATTTGAATAAATAGATATTTTTGTTCTAAATGTGTAAAATCTGACAGGTATTCATAAGCAGGTTTTGAAGAAATATCTTAATAAATAGTTTAAGAAGGGGTGTTTTCTTTGGGAAATATTTGACATGGCTTGTACATCTCTGATCAAGACATGTTATTAATGCTACAAAAGTAAATTAATGTTTGAGAGGAATCTAATTTGTTAACAAGATTGCAGGCAAGCTCCAGTACGTGCCCCACTCTCAAAAGAAAACACATAAAACAAGCAGAAAAGGAAGCACACTCTGAATGATGATTGTTTTGTCCTTAGGAAAATAACCAGTCATGGTCAAACTTTCTATTGCATTTTTCATGCACTCAGTCATTATGACACAACATTTGTTTTCCTTGGTTTACAAATTCCTCATAGGCCAGTGCATAAAAGAAGCTTCAACAGTTTTCCTCTTTCACTTTACTTCTTGATGAAGTGAAGAAATTTATGATGTTTTTAATGTACATGATGTTTTCAAAAATTCTTAAAACAGCTATAACAGTTTTCTGCTGTGCATCTTTACTGTCTTTACATCTGGGATTTATGCTTGTAAGAATTGGTAACACACCAGTTAGCAGTAATTTCCTCTTTTGAAAATAAATGTTGGCATTTTGATGACAAACCAGATTTAGGTTACAAGAAAACAAGTTAATTCAATAAGAAAAAAATATTAGATTGATTTAAACACCCCACATTTTTCAAATAATTTATTTTGGTTTTGATATCACTTTGGTGGTTTTTTTTTTTTTTTTTTTTATGTAAAAACTTTATAAAGTAGTGCAAATAACAACTCATTGGACCTGATCTGTACTGTTAGTTCTTATAAACAATATTTTCTAGTCAATACAGCTGATCACGGGTAAAGGGAAGGTGAATTGGAATACATTCTGTTGAATAAAATCCTGTTTGTTTTTTTGTTGTTTTTGGTTGGTTGGTTTTGTTTGTTTGGTTGGTTGTTTTCATATGAAAGCACTACAAAGAAGTAACCTTGCTTCTTTACTTTAAAATAAAGTGTCCTAGATTTTCCAACCTTCAAAATAGAGATGGTTTAATTTCAGCTGTTGTTCACAAACTAGATAACTGAAATATGATTATGTCCCAAAGTGATTTAAACTATTTTACTTTGACTTTAATAGGTCCCAGACTAAGTAGATAGATGATAGATAGATAGGTAGGTAGATAGATAGATAGATAAGATAGATAGATAGATAAAAGCATGGTTTCCTTTTAAGAAGTGCTAAATCTCTCTGATCTTCCTACTTTGTCATTGTTTGGGGATATTTGCCATAACAAAGCTAAAAGGAAATAAACTCTTTCAGTTGTTTGGTAGAAATTAAAATGTTTTGAAAACTCTAGTTTTTTACAAAAAAGAAAACAATTAAGACACCCCATGGAGATAAGTAGGGAAGTGTACACATTACTGAAGTGCTATGTCAATCACCATATATCAGCAGCAGAAAAGACCACTTCTGGGAAGTCTGTCTACTTCCACTCTGATTTAGAGGGCAAAAACAGTTGTAAAAATAAAGCTCAGACTTTTCACTCCCATATTTTCTTTGCACAAAGACACAGAACCTCACTCTTAATGAGACAACAGAGTACATGGTATATTTTTTGACAGTGGAGAAATGGATTTATGATTTGTAAAGCAATGATGCTTTGTAAAGCAATCTAGTAGAGTTATGGATGTAAAAAAAAAAAAAAAAAAAGAATTCTAATTGCTTTTTTTATACCTGTGGGAAGATGTCAACACACCTAGAACTTTCAAGTAGATGTTCCTACACGATCTCCTGCTATAAAACACAATCCCATTCACCTAACATGTTGAGAAATTTTTAAATGAAAAACAAACAAAAATGCTAAATTTTAACAAAATTATGAATTAATGCAACAACATTTTAAATAATAGAAAATCTAACTTCCCAAGAAATGCATGAAATAAGCGCTTATACATAACTTCTATCTGTCAAATCTTGTCTTTGCTGTGGTGTGATTTCTAATAAACTTTGTCAATTCCTGAGCTGTAGTAAATTCTAGTTCCTTCAGAAGTTTTTCTTTCTGTCTAGTGTCCAGTGTCTCTGTTTCCTTCCCTGAAGTCTCCATTTCCTGAACAAGTGTTGAGCTTCAAGCTCTATGCCTTATTTTTTGTTTTCGTCATGCATTACAGTCTTTGCAAGTTCCTCTCCTGTGAACATGATACCCAGAAAGAAGATCCTTACCCTCCTTCCACATGGCCCTGATTTTCTCCTGTTAAATAAGTATTAGGCAAGTTGGGAACCAAAGCAAATGTACTTAACCCATGACAACATTGGTGGTACTTTATCTGCCCTATAGATTTTTTTCTGCAACTTTAATCTATATGAATTGTGAACGTTCATTTGATCCCTTCAAGGGGAAAGCAAGTGTATATGTATTCAAGGATGACTTGTGGCCAATCCTTAATGCAGATGATATTGGTTGATGATTTTTTTTTCATTTTATTTATTTATTTACTGGGGGATGAGGGTGGGGTGGGAAGCAGCATCCCCTTGAACTACATATTGAAATAGAGGAAGGGCTCATAGGTGAGGAAGGTAAATTCTATCTATTATCACCCAGGTCTGGTAAGCACTAAATTGGCTGTTTTTTTCAAATGCCATTACAAGTCAGTACACTGTTAAAGTGAAAGTATATGCCTTTAAAGCATGGAAAAGGAATTATCTTCTTACATAAGCATAAAATCAACTTGTGGAACTAATTCATTAACACAAGTGATCACAGTGGCTAAGGGATTATTGGGATCAAAATCAAGAACTGCAAATCTTTTTAAAGATGAAAACATCAGAAATTGCACTAGCTTGAAGGGGTAAGGGAGGAGGTCAGAAAAGATCAGAACTATTTTAATCCAGGGGGATAACTTCCTGCAGAGCTGGGGTATCTATGTAGCTGTAACCAGTAATCCCATAAGCAGTAACCTGTACTTCGTTCAGTCATATCTGAAACACTTTCTACTATCAGATGCACAATACCAGATTAGACATATATCTAATATAATCAATATAATACGATGTGGCAATTTCTATTTTCCTCGGGTCTGCCTTTGTAATTATGCTAACTCTTTGCTCATTATGTAAAAATAACAGAATTCTAAATGAATAATTTAGCTCAAGGTTTCAGAAATGTAATACACCCCTTGTACTTTTTAGGAAAGTGAAAAGTTTCTCCTAGAATTCACCTCCTTTTCTCAGATTTAAGTACAAATACGAGATTCACATAGTCCTACAGAGTAAAGAGAGGAACAAAAATTAGGGATTCTTTCTTTATAGTTTGCCTTTCCAAAAATATTCTTTTGAAACCTTCTGGTCCTTCTTGTTCTGATCAATAGAATTAACCTTATATATATGTGTGTGTGTGTGTATATATATATATATATATATATATTTATATATATATATGTATATATGTTGAGTTTAATAGGATTAGATTTACAGGCCAACTCAGCCTTTTTTCCTCCTCTTATTCTGCTCTTACAGTGTAATGCAGGGTACTGTTCCTAGGAGCAATCGTTTTGAGATGTCAATACAGAAACATGATGCTGTATTTTAACTTCTGTTACCTGTCCACCTGCAGTGCTGTGGAAAAAACAAACAAACAAACAAAATCAATCAAACAAAAACAAACAAATAACAAAAAAAAAAAAAAAAAAAAAAAAAAAAACAGGGATCAGCTTGATATTATTCTTTAACATTCAGATCTAATCTTGAAAAAGTAACAGTAATATAAAATTAGGAGTTTGATGTGGAGGGACATCCACTTTACCTGTTATGAAAAGCATCAAGATGTTCCATGACTAAGAAACTCATATTTGAAATCCAGTCTAGAAGGAAGTATTTAATGTCTACAACTTCCATCTGAACACAAAGACTGTAATCCTTTCATAAGTAATTCAGAGGCATCCTTTATGACCTAATGTGTCATTTGAATGTTCCAGCAAAAGAATTTCAGGTTTTGCTAGGATTTCTTAGAATCTCATTTTATATAAACCTGCAATGTATTAATAGGCATTTTTGTAGTACATTTATTCCCTTTAAATAACCATGAACTACTAGAGTAAAGTATTTGATTACTTTGTGACTGCTAAGAAAATTTTATCAAGAAAAAGCTTTAACTCTGTTACACTAGTATGTATGATATTATTCTCTGTCTTTATAGCTAGTAGTAGTAAAATTAACTATTGTAGACAAAATATTTATTCAGAGATTCTTTCTTAAGTTGAACTTAAGTCTTGATGTTAATATCTTAATAATGCATGTGCAAGTGTTACTGTTTGATTTAAAGCAATATTTAGCTGATAGTAAAATGGTTTAATATGAAGATTTCAAAACATTGGTTTGATATGTTGTACTTGTTGACTGAGAAAAATATCTTTAAGATTATTTTTAATTGTAATAGAGTCAAACACTGATGTTGATCATGGTAAGTATTTTGGTGTGTTGCTGATTTTAAAATAGAAACAAACATTAGAAACACATTAAATCATTCCTGTTCAGAATGAAAAACTTGTTTTTAAAGGGAAAGAGAAACAACCTCATTTTCTAATCAGGAATCAGTCTGGATTTTTCTTATGCATTGCTGAAAACATTTGAAATGTGCTTACTCCAACTTTATAGGGATTTCTTCAACCACTGACTAATGTTTTTTGATAACTCTCCCAACATTGATTCTCGAAGAAGTAGTGCCTTATTGATAAGGAATTATCTACATAGAGTCTACATAATAAGGAATTTTGATAAGGAATTATCTACATAGAGTGATGTTTGTGTGTGTGTTAA
This sequence comes from Heteronetta atricapilla, assembly GCA_011075105.1. Taxonomy (NCBI): domain Eukaryota; kingdom Metazoa; phylum Chordata; class Aves; order Anseriformes; family Anatidae; genus Heteronetta; species Heteronetta atricapilla. The sequence goes on from CM021763.1 coordinate 70,844,290, forward strand.
CCTATGTTTACATAGGTTAATCTTAACCTATGTTTACAAGATTTATATGTTAACTACTCATTTTTGATTAGTCTTTCTTACTACCAAACATCTGAAAGCAAAGATGTAATCATTTCTTATTGCTAATTTTCATATTTTGTATAGTGGTTTTGTTTTCATTTCTATCAGTGTCAAAACAGCTAAGTACACCATTGCTCATGTGTTTCTTAGCAATAACAACTTCCAAACATTAACATCTCCTCTTCTCCACCACTGCTTTCTCTTCATTGCTCTTCATTCATTGATTGATATGTTCTCCTGTATACATCTCACTTTTTGGAGCTGTTGTCAACTTGGAGCTGCCAAGACAAAACCGTGTTTATAGCAATCTACATATTTCATCTACTTTATTGCAAGGCAATGATCACATATGCCTTGGAAAATTATCTCTCATATTGTTTGAGCCCATCCTCAAGCCCCCACCTGGATTTCATATAATATCCTAAGTTGGAAGTAACCCCCAAAGTTTATTGTCTCCAACTCTTGGCTCCACACAACACTACCTAAAAATTAAACCACATGTCTGGGATCATTGTCCTAACACTTCTTGAACTCCAGCAAGCTTAGTGCTGTGACCACTTCCCTGGGGAGCCTGTTGTAGTGCCTGACCACCCTGTCAGTGAAGAACTTTTTCCTAACATCCAGCCTTAACCTTCCCTTATACAGCTTCATGCCATTCCCTTGGGCCCTGTCACTGATCACCAGAGAGAATAGATCAATGCCTGTTCCCTTTGATGCATTTCTATCTCTCTTCAGCAACCCATTAGCTTATTGTTATCTCTGACATGCCTCCAGGGCTGGATGAAAAACTTTCAATAAGAATGTCCTTGTGATAACTCAAATATGTAGATTATTAATATCTTTGTAAAAAATCTTTGTATTTGAACATACACTGATGCTTTTTGTTTTCCAGGCTAGTCATTTACAGTGTAAAATATGTCACATTTAACTGTTTCCATCTAGAAATGCTGCTGTGTCATATTTTCGTTAAAATAACAGTGGGGCACTCCCTGAGAGAGTGTAGCAGGATATACAGTTTCACTAGGAAGCCTACCATTGAGAATACAATAGGAGAGCCCGAAGTACAAATAGCAGTATTTCCAAAGCATACCCTCCAAATAGATGAGTGTATAAAATGATTTAATTCTTTGTTTTAAAACCATGCTCTTTTCTGTAGTGGAAATCATCTCCAGTTAGAGGGCATAGCAAACACTGTTATCCATCCATGCTCATCATTTTCTCCCCTGGTATTTTTCACCAAGACTCAGGATGACTGTGGTGGTTTTACCGTGCTAGGCAGCTGAACACCACAACCACTCTCTCGCTCCTTGGATGAGAAGAGGAAGAAGTAAAGGAAAGAACAACTCACAAAATAAGGTAAGGATAATTTAATTAAAAAGAAAAAAATATTTTTTTTAAGGAAATATTATTATTAATTAAATAATTTAACTAAAGGGAAAAAGGGAAAGGGAAAAAGGGAGGGGGAAAAAGAAAAACAAAACAAAACAAAACAATAAAGACTATGTACAGAGGAAAAAAAAAATACTCTTTAATTCCCACAAATGAGAGATGCTTGACCACATCCTTGAAGCAGGGCCTCAAAGCACGTACCTGGTGTTCAGGAGGACACACATTTTCACAATGAGAGCCCACCCCTCCCCTCTTCTTCCTTTTTCCACCTTTTATTTCTGAGTGTGACACCATATGGTATTCCTTTGGTTGGTTTAGGTCAGCTGCCCTGGTGATGTTTCTTTCTCACTTTTTTGCCTATTCTCCAGGTGGTTTATAGAGAGTCCTGATGTTGTGCCAGCACTTCTCAGCAGCAGACACAACACTGGTGTGATACCACTGCAGTTCTATCTACAAGCACAGAACACAGCACTCTATGGGCTGCTGCAGGGAAAGTTAATATCCCAGCCAGACCCAGTGCAATGACTGAATTATACAGGTTCCTTAAGATGCTGGGTAAGTCCAACCAGCCTTTCTCATGGCCATTCAAAAGTAAGCGGTGATTGTTCACTGGTACTCTGCAATGGGACATGTTTTCTCTTTGCACTCTTTCAGAAAGACAGTCTATCTGAGGAAAAATTACAGGGTCTAACTTCTTCATTATTCTAAGTTTTCCTAATTATAGTTGGGGAGTTTAAAATTTAGTCATCACACTAGAAGAGAATTAAGTTGCAATATTACCAAAGAAAGGCACTGTAGGTAAAGAACACATTGTTTATTTGCCATTGAAAAAATATCCTCCACAGCTATCTGTGTGTTTTCAGTGTCACCATTTCCATGCTTAGAAAACCTCCTGTTCCAAGAAAAACAATTTCACACAGAGCTGGCATTTTTGTGCCTGCACCTTGGATGTCTTTTGCTAAATCTAATCTTCTAATAAGGTTCTGCATGACAATGAGGTATCTCTGCTATGCTGTAACACCACTGTTTTTTTGTCTGTAACACACTCTTGCCTTGAACTCTCTGCTTTCCAAATCATTGGGCTTAACCAGGAAGGATAAATGTTTAAAAATCCACTGCTATTGCACTAGGGGGTTAAAGGTCATTGATGCTTCCTTCTTATTATACATCTTTTCATTTTGAGACAGTATCACTGAGACATCAAAAATGACAAGACCTATGAGTTCCGTTGACAGTCTTATGCAACTATCAAAAGCATAAATTCATCCAGCTTGTCTTGTTTAGCAAAGATATTTATTTTCTCATCCTTGGCCTCGGAAAATTACTTACAGATATTTTTGAATAGTCATGCTGTTATATAGTACAATATAGTATATTATAGCATAGTCTTTTCTACTTTCTGATCCTAATTTAGAATTACTGAAAGGAAGACACAATTACCATAGGTGTCTAAAAAGGTTACTAAAAGGTTTCTAAAATATTCCTATTTTGAACATTTTAAAAGCTGGTTGATGAAGATACATGATCAAGAACTTTTACAAATATGTAAAAGTAAAATATGTAAATATTTGTAAAATATTTGTAAAATATTTACAAATATGTTCAGTAAATAAATAAATAAATAATGCTCTAAATATTCTAAGTTTTTTAATTGTGACCCCAACAGAACTGAGAAGGAATGGAGGAGGAAAATAATAATAATAATAATAATAATAATAAAGACAGGGAACTTAAGACTTATCCTGAAGTAATCAGCTGGAAGTCACCTTCTTCCTCAATGACTTTTCAAAGGTTTTAGTTTACACTATGTAAGCTAAAATAAATGGTTGCATACATCTGTGCAATCATATATTACCATAATTTAAAGCATTTTTAATGCATGAAGTTATAATAATTTTGTTTATATGAAGGTTTCCATTGGTTTTAAAAAACAGCTATTAAATTTAGTATCTTTAATTTCTGACACCTCAATCATAATAAATAGATAATTAATGGACAATTAATAGATGAAATGCTTTTTACAGACCTATTGAAACTGTTTTTGAATATGTTGTCTTTTCAAAGATAGCTCAGTGTCAACTATTCAAAAAATGTTTAGGCACTTCATAGGATTTACATTAAATACATTTGCAAATTAGGTGCCTAACACTGCTAAGTTTCCACAATAGTAAGAAATTTACTAAAGCTTGTTAAGAATCTAGAGAGATCTATTATTTCTCTATCCTGTAGTAGTCTTTTTCATAGATCAGGGAGAGTGGTAATGGAACAGAAGCACAAAAGACTAGAAGGAGAAAGTGGATGATTTTGTTTCTTCCTTTTAACTCTCAGTGGAGTGCAATGAAAGAATGAATAAAAGTGGCATTGACATTCTTAATTAGTATTAGTCATTTAGGTTAAATAACTGTTTTGCAGGTTTTCAGCTACAATCCCACTCAACCATAACACAATATATTTTTTTCCTAAAGGAGACTGTGTACAGCTCTTAATTTAATTTAATGACTCTTGTACACTAGAAATAGTTCAGGACTTCAAAAATTTTAACTTTAATGTTTTGTTTTGTTTTGTTTTGTTTTGATCTTTTATAAGATTTTCTTTATTGAAACTTTAAAGGGACCAAAGGGGACAAAGTGTAATTTTAGTATGTCATATTAACCATAATGATTAAGGCAGGTATATTAGAAATGGATCCAGAATTGTCCTCTCTTCTGTGAGTAAAAAAATGTCTATTTTCTTCAGGAACAGGTCACAGAGAAAGCTTATTATAAAATAAGAACCTTAGCAAAAAGGAACACTTAATATTGTAAGTCATCCACTTAGACATTATTGCACCCTAGTTTGCGTCAAAAGTGCCTTGAGGATGATGTGGATTGAGCATTATTTCCAGGTTGAGCATGTTAGAAAGGGAAGAAAGTGTTTACAGAGACCATCAACAGGGGATTGGATATGTTGAAAATAAATGAATAACTGTTTCTGATATAACCATTGTACTATGGTGAAAATGGCTGTAATAATTTTATAAATAAATAAATAAACAAACAAACAAAAAATACACACAACTTGAATTGTATTAAAAATATTCAGTTAGGCTGAAGTTCAGCCTGATTTTATCGGTGCTGGACTGAAGGACAGAATCTGTAATGAACAATACAGGTGGGTATTTCCTGACACCTAACAAATGAAGAGCAGATGAAGAGTATCTGTCCATGGAGAAGATAAAAGAGACAAAATTATTAATATCCTTGTGACCCATTATGATTAGAAACTGCTGGGACTTCTGTTTCTGCTGTTTTACACCTACAAACCTTCCAGAGAGTTTCACTCACTTACTGTGGTCATAACCAAAATTTGAATCATCCATTCTGGCCTGACATCGTAAAAGTAGACAGCCTGAATTTGAGTTAGGTACTTATCCTGTTGACATAAGTACATTTGTACTGAAGTTTTAAGAAGGAAAATCTGGAGATACATCTTGCTTTGGGAAATAAATGTATTAAAGAAATTTCTGTAGAATCATTTTCTGGGATGGTAGATGAGATTTGAACCCCTCAGCAAGTGTGCAAATGCACTAAACAAAGATGAAAGCCTGACCAAAAAAAAAAAAAAAAAAAAAAAAAAAAGTAAGAAATGCTTGCTCTCTCTGATTATTAATTTGGGTCCTTGCATCATTTCTGTCATATCAGCTATCCCCTCCTTCTCTTGTTTATGATATTAGAGAGAATATAGGCCTTGATTTTTCAATAACTGTTTCTGAAACATGAGAATCTGTACATGGCTTTATCTCTAAGACAGTATATGCCTATACATCTCTGAAAATGAATTTTGACACAAAACATTTGGGTACGGTTAAAAACTAAAATTGAAATTTCAGTCTCCATTGTTCTTTAATACCATCATGTAATCCCAATTCAGGACCAAATACATTGGTTTGTATTTGGATTACTGTTAGAGAAAACAAATGTATTCAGGTTGTTATGTGTATTTTGTTAAATCGTCAGACATCATGATTCTCTTTACCACTTTTCCCTTTTTTGCATACCCCTAACAACATATAAACAGATATGCTACTTTCATTCAAGTACCAGTAAAGACAGGGGAGCGTCTGAGATTTTAGCACCATGATCTTTAGTTATATTTAGATTTTGAATTATTAAAGTATGATATTTCTTAAAGATAGATGAGAAAGTGTGGTGGTTATACCCGTCTGGGAAGATAAACTCCGCCACAACTGATCTCTCACTCTCATTCCTCAAAGGGAAAGGGGGAGAAAATATGACAGAAAGGGCTCAAGGGTTGAGATAAGGACAGGAAGATAACTCAGCAATTATCTTCATGGGCAAAACAGACTCAGTATTGGGAGATTTATAGAACTTATTACCTATTACTAACAAGCTAGAGCAGTGAAAAACTAAAAACAAACTAAAAACATCTACCTAACCCCATCCACCCTCTACTATCTCCTCCCCGCTGAGTGGCAAAGGGAAACAGGGAATGGGGACTGTGGTCAGTCCTTGACACTTTGTTTCTGCTGCTCCTTCACAGCCACTCTCTGCCCCTGTTCCACATGGGATCCCTCCCATGGGATGCCATCCTTCCTGAACTGATCCTTCAGAGGCTTCCCACAAGCAGCTCTTCAAGAAGAACTCCAACATGCATCTGTACCATGGAGGCCATTTGACAGGAGCATACTGCACCAGCACAGGTCCCCCATGGGTGCCAGCTCCCCACAGATCCTGTGTGAGTTTCTCCAGAGACAATTTTGTGAGTCCAGATGAAGGGCTTATATCTATGCATTACATACCTGTAAGTCCAATATGAAATTTAAATGGATGTAATTTGTAAACAACAAGATTACGTGTCCATGAATGGCAAGTCTGATGATCTTGTACTGTGCTGTTTGCATGACACTTGCTTGACAGATTGCTCTTGTTCTTTTTGATTTGGCAAAATAAAAAAGTACTTAAACATGGTGTTATGTTACAAATATCCTCTTCTTGGCAGAGCTTTTTGTTTTGCTTTATTTTTGTTGTTGTTGTTTGTTTATTTTTATATAAGGTTGTCTGGAAAAGCATTTCACTATATTTATTTCTAGTTTAGAATTAAGATCTCCAACACATATGCCTGCCTTGCAGTTTGACAGTGTTAAGTTTAACATTGTTGTCAGGATAAAACATAAGGAAATCACATGGGAAATCACTAAAATTTGAAGGCTAGATTTCATTTTATAGGCATTGACTCTTAGATTTTGCATTTGACTATTGCTCTAATATACCCATTCTTTCCGTATAAAAATCATATACTTTATTTGCACAGCTGCATGCAGCTACTTACACAATTTGTGTGCATATATAGAAAACTGCACTGTGGATGATTGAGTAGGTACATGTTCAAAAATAGCAGAAAATTATAGAAATTTAAGAGTCTAGAATAAATGAGTTTAAATACCTTTTTAAAGAAAATCAAAAATATATTCCTGCAACTCTATACCTTTTCCCCTTAATTCTTTGATAATGAAAGATGGTTGCAAAAATGGGGAGAAATACTGATGTTTTGCTAGATTTGCGTTCTTCAGTGGACTCAGTGGGTAAACATCCATAGGGGTTTGAAAGAAGTACTTCATAATTTTTCAGTGGGAACTGTATTGTCCCACTGAGGAAAATTTTATATTCCTGAAGGGGGTAAACTTTTTTTCTAATTTTGTAACATAATTCTGAAGAGAAGACATCTATATGCAAGTAGGTCTGAAGCTGGAGTTGATATTCAGCTCCCTGTGTTGTGGCTAGATCATGCTCAAGGCATATCAGGGCTGGACCCTCAGCTAATCTCTGAGTCTGATGGACAGGTGCTTGCATCCACACTGAAAAGTGGCAAGTATAAAAATATTCCTTCAGCTGCTCTATTGCTGAGTCCAAGGCACCTGTCTGCTGTTGGTAGCTGAGGTTAATCTAAACTCATGAGCTCTCTGTGTGGCAAGGACTATGTGCTTTTCTTTTGTTTGTTTGTTTGTTTTTATTTTGTTCTATTTTGTTTAGTTTTACATGAAAGCTGCACTCACTTCTATCCTTTGAACCACAGTGAAATTATTTTCTGAACTACAGTGAGGCTCTTGTGACCAGAATGACAGTGCCTAAGATGGAAACATTGCGTGTATGTGTGTGTGTGTGTGTTAGATGACAGAAAAACTTATCTAAATGAAAATGAGGAAAAAAAAAATGTTTATCCTCTCAAGTCTGATGTAATAAAGGGGCAAATTTGCAGGGTGGATTTGATCTTAAAAATGTTCTGAGTTAAACACCTTGCAGGCCATCTGAGCTTTTTGTATATTATGTCAGGATTCCCAAAATTTTTAAGAGAAATAAAAATTTCCTATTCAGCAAGAAAATCTGTTTGAATCCTGAACCAAATGCTGGAGAGCCATAGCTTAATACTAGTTCTGTCTGTGTTGTTACATTCACTGTTCATTAGGCTGGCACTCAATGACACATGTATAACAAAAAGTCAGGACACATGACCAAAAACTGTTTATAAAGTGCAATAAGTGAGCAAATCAGAAGAAAATTCATTACTCCATGAACTTACAGCTTCTGTTGCATAAAACAGTATCAAATCTAAAGAAAGAAGAATGTTTTGGGTTGGTTTTATTTAGTTTGGTATTATTGGAAGGCTGTTTTATTCAAAACTATAATAACTGCATTTACCTGAAAAGTGGTCTTGTTTTCCATAGAATTGATATGTAGTCATAGAATCACAGAATCATAGAATCATTTAGATGGAAAAGACCTCTAAGATCACCTAGTCCAACCTTCAATTTAGCACTGCCAGGTCCACCATTATATTCACCAATAGGAAGCATATCTCATTTACCATATTTTAGGAAACTGGCTCTCTATGTTACAAAGAGCTGCCTATATGCTCATCTGATACAAACAGTTTTGCAAGAAACACTGTTTGATGAGTTTTTCTTACATATCCTGCAAACACTTTGTTAGTTTTTCTTACATTTATTATTACTAAATGGAAAGTTTATTCTAACATCATGATAAGAATTGAATGAACAACTTAAAGAAAATCATTTTTTCCTAGCATAAAACATACTGGCACCTCCCTTTTAATGATTTTATACTTCTCTTATTATTTCCACAACATGCTTCTCTTTCGTTGTTCTGTTTGATAAAAGTAGTGTACTGGAAAGTCTTTTAGAAAATGTTTTTTATGCTAATGACTTTACTGTAGATTAAATTAAGGAATATATTTAAAATGTAAAACATTTTCTGTGCTACATATATGTGAAAATCATTGAATCATAGAATGTCTCAGGTTGGATGACCTTAAAGATCATCTAACTCCAACCCTGTGCTATAGGAAGTGATGACACCCACTAGATCAGGTAGGTCAAGGCCCCATCCAGCCTGGTCTTAAACACTTCCAGGGATGGGACATCAACAACAATTCTTGGTAATCTGTTCCAGTTCCTCACTACCCTTACAGTGAACATTTTTCTCCTAACGTCTAATCTAAATTTATCCTCTTTTAGTTTAAGACCATTCCCCCATGTCCTGAGACCATTCCCTCTTGTCTACCTGAGTAAAGAGTCTTAATCTTTTTTTTTTTTTTTTTTTTTTTTTTTTTTTTTTTATAAAAACCCTTTAAGTATTGAAAGGTTGCAATAAGATCTCCCTGGAGCCTCCTCTTCTTCAAGCTGAACATCCTTAGCTCTCTCAGCCTTTATTCAAAGGAGAGGTGCTCCTGTGCTTTGATCATCTTTGTAGCCCTAGACTGGACTCTCTCTGACAGGTCCACATCTTTTTTGTTCTGGGGGCCCCAAACCTGGATGCAGTACTCCAGGTGGGGCCTCATGGGGGGGGGGGACAATCACCTCCCTCATCCTGCTGGTCACTTCTCTTTTGATGCAGCCCAGGACACAATTGGCCTTCTGGGTTGCAAGCGGGTCCTGCTGTCTCATGTCAAGCCTTTCATCCACCAGAACCGCCAAGTCCTTCTCTATAGTTTTATTTAACCTAAATTTGGCAAAGATTCTCTTAATTAAGCACTAAAGGTTAAGTGAACATTTAGTGGTATACTAAATAATTACAACTTGTTTTTGTTTACCTTGTGTTCCCTTTTTGTGAAGGACAGCATCCTGTGGGAGGGATCCCATGTGGAGCAGGGCCAGAGAGTGACCATGAAGGAGTGCTGGAGATGAAGTGTCAGGGATTGATCAGAGTCCCCATTCTCCTTTCTGTGTCACTCAGGGGGAGGAGGTAGTAGAGGGTAGTAGAGAGTAGATAGGGGTGGGAAGGTACTTTTTTGTTTACTTTTAGTTTCTCACAGCTCTGGCTTGTTAGTAATAAATAATAAATTCTATAAATCTCCCTATGCTGAGTTTGTTTTGCCCATGATGTTAACTGTTGAGTGATCTTCCTGTCATTATCTCAGCCCTTGAGCCTTTTTCATCGTATTTTCTCCCCCTTTTCCACTGAGGACTGTGAGTGAAATAGTGATTGTGGTGGAGTTTATCTGCCCAGCAGGTTATAACGACCACAGCTGGTCTCTACTTGTCAGTTCACAGCAATATATCACAATAAAGCTTCTGTAAGTTTTTAAATCACTGCATACATTTGATTCATTACCTGTGTTCTGTACTATACAGTCCCTGTTACTGAGGCAAAACTGACAAGAGTGTCATGAGCAACAGGTCTTTATGTGTTTTCTGTTTCATAGAAGTGGACTTGTAAAGAGAAACCCACCTAAGCTCACACATATAAAGGGTATGAAATAGTTGAAATTTATTTTGGGATAGAAGCAAACACTATACCTGCTGAGACACTTTGTGTACAATGAATTATCTAAAGTTAGTCATGCCATAATTTAGTCCTTTACTTCACTTCCTGACAGTGATAACTTAAAACCAGGAATTTCTAGAAATGTGTATCTGTTTCTTCAGCCTTTTCTGCTCGGGGGTGTTGGGTGGGGGAGTGGGGAATGGGGGTGCACAATGGGAACTGTGAGGTTGCTCCTTGCATCTCCATAGGTCTGGTGCAAGCACAAACTGCTGCCACGTGGGCACCTCTGGTAATTAACAGTTTTACTCTAAAGCTGGAAAAGGTGTTATGGAGGACTGGAAAGCCTCATTCATTGGATAGATGAATAGTTTACAATTTTACAGTTATGTTTATACATAGAGATCGGATTAATTGTTTACTTGTGAAAGAAGCCTTCATGTCAGAAAGGGATATAGAAGGGCGTTGGACCCTTTTGCAGAAGTCTAGTAGTTCAGTAGTTAACTAACTGAGCATAAACATCAAGAAAAAGCATTACAGATTTGGAAAGATGTCCCCGTCCTGTGCCTCTACATTCTGCACGAAGTCTGTAAGAACATATTTTGTAAGTTTTCACTATGATTCAGCACTTACACATCCTTGCCTGTGTACAAATTTATCTTGCTCTCTTTGATGTATATGTATTTAAAGAATAATAATCTGCTTAATTGTTGCAACTGTTCTTCCCGCTGCATGGCTATTGTTAGTGTAATACTTGCAATTATTCTTCTCTGAGCCTTTGTAGCTAAATCTCTCTCTTACTCTCCCTTTTTTCAACACAGATTTAGTTCAAAGTGAAGTAAAGATGTATGGAAAGCATCAAGGATTGCTTCATTTGTTGTTTCAATTCTGGCTACATTATTTTATTTCCTGAAATGGAAATGTTTTGTTACCATGTAAAATTAGTTCATGACCATCGCAGAGGGTCAGTTACTTCCTCTAGATAATTTTCTAATGTTTCATTTTTGTTAATACTCTATTTCCATGGAAATTTTTATAAGATCCAAGTTGACCTTGCTTCTCATGTCTTTGTAATTAAGATGACAGAAATACTCTCATGAAATTTAATATTTGCAGGAAGATAAATATAGAGAAGGATGACGTTCAACAGCAAAGCTAATCTCATAGAAATACTTTTATTTTCCATGATAGAAAGAGATTTCTGACAGATAATGCCACAAAAAAATAATAATAATCATCATTTTCCATGGGATGCTTGCCCATATGTATGAGGTACTTTTTAGAATCATCTTCTCATTCGGACATAAATATGTACTTCTTTTTTGGTATCTCGATGATTTTTCAAGTTGTGAAATTGATCATTTCCTTTGTGAGATAACTCCATACTAATGTGTTATCCAAATTATACCCAACTTTAATCAGTATATCAACAAAAGAGGCAAATACAATATTAATTCTTACTGGCACAGCAGCATTAAGTAGATGTTACATTTATTATGACAACTGCATAAAGGTTAAAACTTGTATAATTCCTGGCATAATTATCACACTGGGATCTAAAGTACATTTTTTATTATGTATTTACCTGTATTTCATTTGTCTCTGAGTGATAGATAGGAACGGCTTCTTCAGCTAAGAGCAGATTTCTGTGATATATCTGTATCAATTTGCCCCCTAGGGTACAACATGTTTTAATCTCTCTAAGGGTCCCCATACTGAACTAAAGCCCTAAAGTGAAAGTGGAATAAAAGGTGCAAGATCAGAAACATTACTGAATGTAAATGGTATGCCTTTGTGAACTCTTAATTTATTCTCAGACATTGTTCTCTTTTGCTTAAAAAGATTGGCTGAGAAGAAATACTGAACAATCCTTTGCTGAAGTGTCCTTTCTCACAGTAAGGAAGTAGTGAGGATACAATTCTGGTCTCATTTTTTTTTTGTTACTCAGCTGCTTTGCTCAAACAACCTTGAATGAGGACATCTGATTGCTTTTACAGGATAATTGCTTTGGTCTACTTGGTCTACTTTTTTTTTTTTTTTTTTTTTTTTTTTTTTTTTAATAATCCTTTATACAAATTGTGGCAGTGTTAGGTTTTTTTATTAGATTTCTTTCTTGTTACCACATGTAAGACAAGCAAGTTACTGCTATTTTATTAATGTTCGGCTGTAGCATAAGCTGTATTGACTGTCTTGCTTAATTAAGTAGGGTCAAAACTGTATCTATGTGCAAGTGGATGGAAGGAACCAAGGAAAATATCCTCTTTAGTGAGTTTTGTAAATTTCCTATCTAACATTCTACAAAAACTATACAACTATATTCATTTTACAATGAATGTTGAATATATATGACTCAGAAATTCACAAGCAACGTTTTTGTTGTTAAATATCTGTATAAATTTTTGTGTAGTTTTTATGTACATGTTAATCTAAGTATCAGTGAAATATCATGAGCACATCCCTTTTTGAATTCCCGTGTAATTATAGTTCATACTTCTTTATAAACAACGTCTATGAAAGCAGATGTGCAGCTCATTTGTAGGACTGTTTTTTGGTATCTTGGTTTCAGTTAGGACAGAGTTATTGTTCGTCCTAGTAGCTAGTAGGGTGCTATGTTTTGGATTTGGATGAGAAGAGTGTTGATAACATGCTGATGTTTTAATTGCTGTAGAGCAATGCTTACACTAAGCCAAGGACTTTTCAGCTCCTCACTCTGTCCTGCCAGTGGTCAGGCTGGGGGTGCAGCAAGAGCTGGGAGGGGACAGGCCCAAGACAGCTGACCCAAATGGTGGAAGTTTGTACGGAGTGCACCATCATCATATGCCAGCTCATTGGCAATAATGGCCTGGAAAGAGGATGAGGAACCCTCAGTGGGTGATGTGGTTAAACAACTCCGGCAGTACGAATAAAGTCTCTCCTCTTCCCTACAGGCCTGCGTCTCAGCTGTGGATAAACTTTATGAAAGCGTCCACCAATTAAAAGAGAATATTTTGGAGAAACTTTCTGAAAAGGTCCACCACCTTGTAGAGAGTATATTTTCCTCCCCACCTGAACGGACAAGTGTCTCAGCTATTAGGGGTAAGCGCTCATCCGTACAAGGAAGACGATATGGTGGATACACACCTCGTGCTATCCTGTGGTTTTACCTATGTGACCATGGAGAGGACATGAGAAAATGGGATGGAAAATCCACTGCGAACCTAGAGGCATGGGTACGTGAGTTGCAAAAGAAAACAAGCAGGAAAAAGGAGTTCTCTGAAAAGATTGCTGCTCCAACTTCCATCAGGCAGTCCCTTAAACACAGGAATGAAGATTCTGACCAGGATTAGAGGGACCCTGACTCCAGCCAGGGCGGGGGTGGGGAGGGAAAGGGACAATCGAGCTTATTGGACTGTGTGGATTTGATGGCCTGGCACGTCAGACGCACAGAAGTATAAAGCTTTAGTAGACACCGGTGAACAATGTACTCTAATGCCATCAAAATATAAAGGGCCAGAGCCCATCAGTATTCATGGAGTGACGGGGGGATCCCAGCAGCTGACTGTATTAGAGGCTGAAGTGAGTCTAACTGGGAATGAGTGGCAAAAACACCGTATTGTGACTGGCCCAGATGCTCCGTGCATCCTTAGCATAGACTATCTTAGAAGAGGATATTTCAAGGACCCCAAAGGGTTCCGCTGGGCTTTTGGCATAGCTGCCTTAGAGACAGAGGGCATTAAACAGTTGTCTACCTTGCCTGGTCTCTTGGAGGACCCTTTTGTTGTGGGGTTGCTGAGGGTTGAAGAACAACAAGTGCCAATCGCTACTACAACTGTGCACCGGCGGCAATGTCGCACCAACCAAGACTCCCTGATTCCCATCCATGAGCTAATTCGTCAACTGGAGAGCCAAGGAGTGATCAGTAAGACTCATTCACCTTTTAATAGTCCCATATGGCCAGTGCAAAAATCTAATGGTGAGTGGAGACTAACGGTGGACTATCGTGGCCTGAACAAAGTCACACCACCACTGAGTGCTGCAGTGCCGGACATGCTAGAACTCCAGTACGAACTGGAATCAAAGGCAGCCAAGTGGTATGCCACAATTGATATCGCTAATGCATTTTTCTCCATCCCTCTAGCAGCAGAGTGCAAGCCACAGTTTGCCTTTACTTGGAGGGGAGTCCAATATACGTGGAATCGGCTGCCCCAGGGGTGGAAACATAGCCCTACCATTTGCCATGGATTGATCCAGTCTGCGCTGGAGCAGGGGGAAGCTCCTGAACACCTTCACTACATCGATGACATCATTGTGTGGGGTGGCACAGCAGAGGAAGTTTTTGAGAAAGGGAAGAAAACAATCCAAATCCTTCTGAAGGCTGGTTTTGCCATAAAACAAAATAAAGTTAAAGGACCTGCACGAGAGATCCAGTTTTTAGGAATAAAATGGCAAGATGGACGTCATCAAATCCCAATGGATGTGATCAAGAAAATAACAGCTCTGTCTCCACCAACTAGCAAAAAGGAAACACAAACTTTCCCAGGTGTCATGGGGTTTTGGAGAATGTACATTCCAAATTACAGTGTGACTGTAAACGCGCTCTACCAAGTAACCCGTAAGAAGAATGATTCTGAATGGGGCCCTGAGCAACGACAAGCCTTTGAACAAATTAAGCAGGAAATAGTTCATGCAGTAGCCCTGGGGCCAGTCCGAACAGGACCAGATGTAAAGAATGTGCTCTACACCGCAGCCAGGGAGAATGGCCCCACCTGGAGCCTCTGTCAGAAAGAACCTGGGGAAACTCGAGGTGGACCCCTAGGGTTTTGGAGTCGGGGATACAGAGGATCTGAGGCCCGCTACACTCCAACCGAAAAGGAGATATTGGCAGCATATGAAGGAGTTTGATCTGCTTCGGAAGTGGTCGGTACTGAAGCACAGCTCCTCCTGGCACCCCGACTGCCAGGACTGGGCTGGATGTTCAAAGGAAGGGTACCCTCTACACATCATGCTACATGGAGCAAGTGGGTTGCACTGATTACCCAGCGGGCTCGAATAGGAAACCCCAGTCGTCCAGGAATCTTGGAAGTGATTATGGACTGGCCAGAAGGCAAATACTTTGGGATGTCATCAGAGGAGGAGGTGATCCGTGCTGAAGAAGCCCCACTGTACAACGAGCTACCAGAAAATGAGAGGAGATATGCCCTGTTCACCGATGGGTCCTGTCGCATTGTGGGAAAGCATCGGAGATGGAAAGCTGCTGTATGGAGTCCTACAAGACAAGTTGCAGAAGCTGCTGAGGGAGAAGGTGAATCGAGTCAATTTGCAGAAGTGAAAGCCATCCAGCTGGCTTTAGATATTGCTGAACGAGAAAAGTGGCCAGTTCTCTACCTGTACACTGCTGCATTTTGGCAAGATATTGCTGCATGAGCAGAGAACCTAGTTGTAAAGGTACGCCACGTAGATGCTCATGTGCCCAAGAATCGGGCTACTGAAGAACATCAAAACAACCAGCAGGTGGATCAGGCTGCTAAGATTGAAGTGGCTCAGGTGGACCTGAACTGGCAACATAAGGGTGATTTACTTATAGCCCAATGGGCCCATGACACCTCAGGCCATCAAGGAAGAGATGCAACATACAGATGGGCTTGTGATCGAGGGGTGGACCTAACCATGGACACTATAGCACAGGTTATTCATGATTGTGAAACATGTGCTGCAGTCAAGCAAGCCAAATGGTCAAAGCCTCTTTGGTATGAAGGACAATGGCTGAAATATAAAAATGGAGAGGCCTGGCAGATTGATTACATCACACTCCTCAAATCTGCAACGGCAAGCGCCATGCAATTACAATGATGGAAGCAACCACCGGATGGCTGGAAACATATCCTGTGCCCCATGCCACCACCCGAAATACTATCCTGGGCCTTGAAAAGCAAGTCCTATGGCGACATGGCACCCCAGAAAGAATTGAGTCCGGCAATGGGACTCATTGCCAAAACAACCTTATAGACACTTCGCCAAAGAACATGGTATTGAGTGGGTGTATCACATCCCCTATCATGCACCAGCCTCCAGCAAAGTTGAGCAATACAACGGACTGTTAAAGACTACACTGAAAGCAATGGGTGCTGGGACATTCAGAAATTGGGATACACATTTGGCAAAGGCCACCTGGTTAGTCAATACCAGGGGATCTGCCAACCGAGCTGGACCAGCCCAATCAAACCTGCTACGCCCAGTAGAAGGGGATAAAGTTCCTGTAGTGCAGGTAAGAAACATGCTGGGTAAAAGAGTCTGGGCTACTCCTGCCCCAGGAAAAGGCAAACCCATTCGTGGGATTGCTTTTGCTCAAGGACCTGGATGTACTTGGTGGGTAATGCAAAAGAATGGGGAGGTCTGGTGTGTACCTCAAGGGGACTTAATACTGGGTGAGAATAGCCCATGAGTTGAGTTGTATTTTGTTAATTATTATATAATTCTGTGTGTCATCACTACCATAGATGAAAATAGTGAATAACTGGAATGTATTGGAAAGAGTGTAACCTGAGCATGACATAAATGGTACGGAATAAGGGGTGGATATATGTCCTGGTTTCAGTTAGGACAGAGTTATTTTTCCTCCTAGTAGCTAGTAGGGTGTTATTTTTTGGATTAGGATGAGAAGAGTGCTGATAACATGCTGATGTTTTAATTGCTGCAGAGCAATGCTTACAGTAAGCCAAGGACTTTTCAGCTCCTCGCTCTGTCCTGCCAGTGGGCAGGCTGGGGGTGCAGCAAGAGCTGGGAGGGGACAGCCCCAGGACAGCTGACCCAAACTGGCCAAAGGGGTATTCCATACCATCTGACATCATGCTGAAAAATATATAGGGGTGGCTAGCCAGGGTGGGGGGCCAGCTGCTCGGGGCTGGGCTGGGTATCTGTCACCAGGTGGTGAGCAATTACATTGTGCATCTCTTGTTTGTACATATTATTATTATTATTATTATTACTTTCTATCTTAATAAACTGTCTTTATCTCAACCCACAGGCTTCACTTTCCCATTTCTCTCCCCCATCCCAGAGAGGGAAGGGGGAGGGTGAGCGAATGGCTGTGTGGTGTTTAGCTGCCGGCCGGGTTAAACCACCACATGCTCTCAGCTTTGCTATCAGGATGTCATGGGAGACAGTATCTAAAGCCTTGCTAAAGTCAAGGCAGATTACATTCACTGCTCTCCCCCCATCTACCCAGCTGCTGATGCCATTACAGAAGGCAACAAGGTTGGTTTGAGCACAACTTCCCCTTGGTGAATCCACGCTGACTACTCCTCATAACATTCTTCTCTTCCAATTGCTTGGAGATGACATCCACAACAAGCTGCTCCAACACCTTTCCAGGGACAGAGGTGAGAATCACTGGCCTGTAGTTTCCTAGATCCTTCTTCCTGCCCTTCTTGAAGACCAAGGTGACATTGGCTATCCTCCAGTCTTCAGGCACCTCACCTGTTCTCTAGGACCTTTCAAAGGTGATAGAGAGCGGTTCGGCAACCACGTCTGCCAGCTCACTTAGCACACGCAGATGCATCCCATCGGAACCCATGTATTTGTGTGCGTTGAGCCCACTCAGACACTCCTGAATCACTCTCACATCTACCAGGGAGGAGGCCTCCATTTCCCAGACCCTTTGTCCTCTTGCCAGGGACAAGGAGACCCGGGGGAGTGTCCTTGAAGCAAAGAAAGCATTCAGTATCTCTGCTTTCTCGGCGTCTTCCGTGACCAGGGCCCACCTCCTGTCATTCAGCAATGGACCCACATTATCCTTGGTCTTCCTTTTGCTGTTTACATACTTGAAAAAGCCCTTCTTATTATCCTTTATCTCTTTAGCAAGCCTCATCTTTAGGTGGGCTTTAGCCTTCCTCGTTGTGTCCCTGCAGGCCCTGACATCACATCTATACTTCTCCTAAGAGGACAGGCTCTTTTTCCACATTTCATAGACCTTCCTCTTCCTTTTGATCTTATCGATGAGCTCCTTGCTCATCCACACATGTTTCCTGCCCCTTTTCCCTGATTTCCTATTCTTCGGGATGCACCGATCCTGAGCATGGAAGAAGTGCTGCTTAAATGTAGCCCAGCTCTCACAAGCCCCCTTTCCATCAAGCAACCTAGCCCATGAGATACTCCCAGGTAGGTCCTGGAAGAGGTCAAAGTTGGCTCTTCGAAAGTCCAGGATAGCAATCCTGCTTTTAGCCTTCCTTCTTCTGCCTAGTTCCATCTGGAACTCCACCATCTCGTGGTCGCTGCATCCCAAGCTGCCCCCAACCTTCACATCCCTAACAAGGCCATCCCTGTTGGTAAGAACAAGGTCCAGGAGCACCCCCCGCCTCGTTGACTCCTCCACCACCTGCGTCAGAAAATTGTCTTCAGGCATTGTAGGAACTGTTTGGACTGCATGTGCCTGGCCGAGTTGCTTACCCAGCAGATGTCTGCATATGTTGACATAAAGTTAGTCAAAAGGAATTCTGGGAAAGTGGATTTATCTATTTATTTATTTATATGTTTTTTAGCTCCTGATTTCTTTGTTCCATTTCTTGTAGGGGGGGGGGGGGGGCGGGCCACCCTTTGAAGGAATGGAAGTAACAAAACAGAGGAACTCAGTCAAGGGCCCCAGGACAGTTAGTCTGTAGTGCTCAACCTTTGAGGAGAAGCTGTAAGGCCAGGGCTGGAGCAGAGACAGATTCCAGTCTCCTAGCCCTGGGAAAGTGCCTGTGGGAAGGGGATCAAGGGGACATATATGAGCTCTTCTCAGTGGTGGAGATAGAACCTTGGAATGGAAGTAAGGTTAAAACAGAAGAAATTGACTTTGAGAATAATTAAGCAGTGTTGCAGGTTATCCAGAGAGCATTTTGATCTTTTGTCTTTGGATGTTTTCAAGATATGACTGGTTAAAACCACAACTGGTTAAAAACACACACATCTCTCTAAAGTGAGCGTGCTCCATGCAAGAGGCAGTACTGCAGACCTCCTCAAATGACTTCCAACTATAGCAACTTGATGATTTACCTCCTATGAGTCTATCCAGAGATTGGTGGTGGAAAGTGGTTCTAATCCTATGCAACCATTGTTTTATGTTTGGTGCTGTCTGGTTGGGTGAGGGGTCACTTCAATGATCATGTCTTCACACAGTCAGTTCAATGCCACCAGCATAACAGCTGCTTAGGATGATCACAGCCTGTCTCATAATTTAAATGTAATGGTGACTTACATTTCAGCTTAAATTTAAATAAATAAACTATTAAAAACATATAAAACTATGTTTAAATTTATGAATGAATGCGTAGTCATTTTATATCTGACAGTTTAATTGTAATTTCTGGTAAAATCTACTTTTAATTTATATTTATTCATAAAGATGGTGGTCACATATAGCATCTTGTATCAGGAAAAATAAATAAATAAAAATTAATTATCTGACTTCTTCATATCAAAAAGAGTTTTGCATTTTTCCCATTTCTATTTAATTTTGATATTATTTCAATTTTCTTGGAAGTTTTTCTTAATCAGAAAGATTGTTTTCTGAGGACAAATATAAAAAGCAGCAAAAAAAGTGTTAAAATAATTTTAAAAGTGCTATTACAGTTTAAAGTTAAGAAACTCTTTCCCTTTATACTTCACTCAGTCTTCCACTTTAAGTTCAAATCATGGTAGACTTTTCAACCATCCACACCAATTCTGTTCATGTATCATGATCATGAGTATAATTTTGAAATAAATGTTAGCAGAACATGAAGTATTTTCTGATGAGTATCACCAATTTGGAAATTTTTAGTAATTTTATCCTTAGGATATGAGGTTACACACAGTAATTGAATAGCACTTAGATTCTTTGCTTAATCTTTTTTACAATGCTACACCTTAAAATTTCTGTAACAGTTGAAATATAACATATATTGCAGTCCTCAGAAAAAGCTGAGCGAAGACAGCAAAAGAGAGTTCTGCATTTTCATGAAAAAAAAAAGAAAAAGAAAAAGAAAACAGTGAGAATTGGTGAGAGGTTCTTGATAAGATGTCTGAAATCAGAACTGAATATTTTTCCTTTGCATTTTATTCTTGTCTTTCTTTTGGAACTTGTGAGTAATTATATGTAAGACAGATACTAAAACAAAAGTGTTACAGTTTATCAGTATGTGATGAGACCAAATATATATATATATATTATATATATATAGCATTCCTTTTAAACATTAATTATCCTGACAAAATTTTGGAAGATTTATTGAGATGAATCAAAGAAACATTCTGAAATACAAGTTTCTGTATCAAATACATTTTTTCAGTGTTTCCCATACCTTTTAATTAGTGTCACAGCTGTTGCACATGAGTGAAAACTATAACAATAGGAACTAAGGAAATAAATGCATGAGTGCATGTGTGCATATACACACACAAAATTACTTGTACGTATATGTGAAAGTTCTTAAATATGTACTTGCATATATGGATTTCTGCTTTATCTGCATGTAAATGTTTTAACAAAGCATGATTAAATAGAATACTGTATCTTTATATTGATTTTATATTTTATAATAAATGTATTAATATTCTTAACAATATAAAATTATGCTCTAGGTTTTGATTTTGTGACCTGTGTGTTTTATAACCTACACAATACGTTTTCAGATAAAAAATCATCTGGGTCACACTACTTAGTTTTGTTTCATTTTGGATTTAAGAAAAAAAAAAAAAAAAAAAAAGCTTTTTAAAAGGAACATGTTGTAGGACTAAAATGTTAGTGCTGTATTTCATAATCTGTAATCTGTGCTGAGAAAAACAACCCTGGAAAAAAAAAATGAACTGTGGTTCTCATGAGTCAGCTTTGAGAAATGTATGTAAGGAAACTCCAAGCAATCTAAACCAAAGATTGGACACAGTCACTGGAATACTGAAATCTCACAAGTAAGGGAAAAGTAGACTTCACACTGTTGCAGAATTGATCATGCCGTCCTATGATTTCTGATATTTCCAGCACACTTGGTATGGCAGCCACAGATGTGGAGTTTACATCTTTCAGTGGCACACCTGGATGCTGTTTGCCATCCTTCTCCCTGCCCAGCACAATGTGCCATCTATCATGCACAGCTGTCTTTTGTTTTCTGCCCTGAATAAGCCCCAGCACAAGCACACACAAAACCATTCTGCTCTTAATGAAATGTCCGTAGACAGAAATCTGGGAAATATAGTGTCAGAAGCAAGAAAATGTAAAGTCTTCAGAACTATGCCCTACAACTTCAATTTATCAATGCTTTCAATTTATCCACTGCCCTATATCATGGGACAACTGTTTGTAGTAAAGAGTTTTTAAAACAAACAACAAACAAACAGATATAATGTTAGTGTTTTTAAAATCACCACTGACTCTGTAAGAGCATATTCAGCCACTAATCTAAGTACTGTGTTGGAGCTCTCTGAGGAATAATGTGCTTTCAACACCCCTTGGTAGCCTTTGTACCCGAGTATCTCTATTAGCACAGGGATTTTCTGTGTATCACATTGAAATAATTGTTTATATCATGAGATCTGAGAAGGGTGTGGCCCTGGCTGAAGAGAATAGCTATAACAATTCCTGTTTTGAATGGCTTTTCATTGATTGCTGTACTGAAGGACTTTTTTTGTAAGTTCTATATTGCTACATATATTGTTCTCACTAGTTTAAAACTACTTCATTTATACACTTGTCATCCTCACATCTTTTTTTTTTTTTTTTTTTTTTTTTTCTGTGAGGATGCATTTCTTTAAGAAATCAATAAAGTCTAAGAATTTTCAAACAATGGAATTACTGTTGTACAGAATAATTTCAGTTTTCAGGAACCTCTGGTATGATTGGTATGATTTTCTACAATGACAACATGGATCATGTTGCTCAAGGCATGTCAAGTCTCCTTGTCTCTCTGAAGATGGAGATCCCATAACCTCTCCGAGCAACCCATTTATTACTTCCTTCTTTTTTTTCTTTTTTTTTTTTTTTTTTTCCCCCTACTGAAAAGTTAAAGAAATAAGCTGTCAGTATTTGTTCTCTCTATCTCTTTATCTGGGACATCTTTATCTTCTCTCCAAAGAGAAATACTCTGGTTTCCAACCCTGAGCTTTGCATTACAACAGAAAACCTAGATGTCCTATTCCAGGTCATAATCCCTGAAGAAGGTATTTTTTTTTTTTCCAAAATGAAGCCATTCACTCAAAATATAAATGGACCTTACATAATTAGATGTTGAAAGAAACACCTATATTTTTCCACAGAAAGGTTTGGCTTTATGTTGGAGGAATGTTAATGTGACTTTCAATATTAAATATCGTTTAATGATCTGATGAGTCTGATAATGTTTAAAGAAAATAGTGTGTCCTTTAATTGTCTGCTAGGATAATACCTAGCTCCATGTTTATGCCATTGCTTCTTCATGTCAGACAATAGCTTGCTTTAATGTGCTCTCTATGATTTGTTTCCTCCTGTATCGTGTTTACATGGCACAGTTTTGGTAGTGGGGGGCTGCAGGGCTGGTGTCTATGAGCAGAACCCAGAAGCTGCCCCATTAACATCGGTAAGGAACAATTTCAGACAGTTTCAAAGGGACCCACCACTGGCAAAACCGAGCCAATAAGCAATGCTGTTTGTGCCTCTGTGAGTGGATTTAGAAAGGAAAATAATAATAATAAAAAAAAAAATGCTGCACAACAGCAGCTGAGAGAGTGGGGAGTGAGAACCACCCCTGCAGACCTGAAGGCCAGTGAAGAAAGAGGGGGAGGAGGTGCTCCAGAAGCCGGAGATGAAGTTCCCCTATGGCCTGTGGAGATGACCATGGTGGAGCCAGGGTCATCTGCAGCCCGTGGTGTACCAAGGCAGAACTGACTTGAAGGATCCTCAATAAATAAACAAACAAACAAATAAATCACCAGATCGTGTGTCTGAGAGCAGTATTAACTTGTCCAGATCTCTCTGCAAGGTCTCCCCACCCTCAACAAAATGAGCAGCTCCACCCAAATTGCTGTCATCCACAAACTTGTTCAAAAAACTTGTCCTATATCCAAATCGGTTATGAAAACATTGAAGAGGACTGGTCCTAAAATGGAGCCCTGGGGAACCCCACTGTTGACAGATCACCAGCCTGATGTAACTCTATTTACTGGAACCTTCTGGGCCCAATCTGTCAGCCAATTATTTATCCATTTTATTATACTTTTATTGAACTGTATTCTGGTAATTTTGTCCAGAAGGGCACTGTGAGAGACACTGTCAAAAGCTTTACTGAAATCCAGAAAGATTACATCAACTAGCTTCCTTAGGTCAACTAGCTGATTGATCTTGTTGTAGAAGGAAATTAAAATTGTTAGACAAGACCTTCCCTTAATGAACCTATGTTGGCTCTGACCAATAACTGTGTTGTCCTTTAGGTACTTTTCAGTAACCCCCAGAACAATTTTCTCCATAATTTTACCAGGCATTAAAGTGAGACTGAGAGGCCTGTAATTGCCAGGATCTTCCTTCCCCTGGATTCCCATAACTGCTGAAAAATAAGGTCCCATCGAAGAGAGGTCCCATGATGACATCAACCATCTCTCTGCGTCTGGGATTAATCCTGATGAGCCCTGCTTTTCTGCAAATGGCTGAACATCTTGACAAGGGGAGGAATTAATTATTTGCTTTGCTTTGCTTTGCTTGTGCATGCAGCTTCTGCTTTACTTAATAACACGTCTTTGTCTAAACCCACAAGTTCTTCACTGTTACTGTTTCAAGTTCTCTTCCTCATTCCACAGAGGGGTCAGAGTGCTGTGTGTCGCTGAGCTACAACCGTACACTACAATCCTATTCCATGACAAGGTTTGCCCAAAGTATTTTAAACTTCTTTCTTTCATATTTCTTTGCTTTGTTTTAAGCAATTTAAACATAATGTTGCTCATAAGGTGATCTTGTTTTCCTGTACCTACAGTCATTTCATTCATAAGATGAATCCATCATTTATTTCTTGACCTACACCATCTAACTTATCATTTTGAATTAAGAGGTCTACATGCACTTGCTATGACACATATCTTCATTCTTTCTTCCAATTCTGTTTTTCAGATACTTTTTCTCTAGCTTTCCTCATATGTTTGCCTTGTATTTTCTATTTTCAGTTTGGTTAGCATGTTATCATGCCTTTTATTTTTCCTTTTGAATTTTGTCTTGCCTGTATATAGATTTATTTGGCTTATGATAATTTTGTTTCCATTTCAAAACAGGTTTTTGATAGTGTATGTAAGAGCCTTAATCAACCTTTGCTTTTTAGGTGTTATTTTTTTAACCTAATGCTGTATGAAATGAGTTAGGTTTTAGATCTGTAGAAAGATTGAAATTTACCACTTTATTCTAAACCAAGTATATATTCTTTGATGAGATGTTTTCAAAAGCATAGCATTAGCCTTTCCTCTTGATATGTCCTCTGAGGTAGTTTTGAGCTCATTTGTGAAAAGAGGCTTATTTATAACTTTAGCATTTGCTACATAAACAGACACTGCAATTTTAGCTGTGCCTCCATTCCATTTTGGTATTTCATTACCCACAAAACCCATCAGGGCCTTGAACAGATGAATGCTATGGCTTTCTAATATTTTACCTTTGGAAAACTAGGGGATCTTTTAAGATGTATGTGGAAATGTAATTTCTTTTAAGACAGCAACATGTTTTGTTATCCAAATATATATATATATTTTAATTTTATTTTTTATTTTTTGCTAAAGAAGGATGGAATAAAAAATTATATAAAAGGTTCCATAAAATTGGACAGAGAGGCTGTGATTAAAACAACATGAAAAAGAAGAAAAAATACTATTAAAGACAGGAAGATCCTCATGATTGTCAGCCAAACAAAATCATGTTGATTAACATCAGTGGTGCCATCAAAAAATCTTGCTGAATATAAATACTTGTTCTGGTACCAAAAATCTTTGACAGTATGACATCTTTTAATACCTAGACGGAAATTATCTTTCTTTTTAAAGGTTTTTGGATTTTCAAAAATAATTTTGATTTCAAATGGGAACAGAAATTCAATGTATTTTATTGTCTTTTGAGGCAAACTCAAAAACAAATATTTCATAAATAATAATTTTTAACAAAGCCGTGTCTGGGAGCTTCAAGTATTCCCATTGCTCTCAGTTTTTTGGTTTCACTTACAGCTCCCCTGGGAGCCACTCTACAATTTGTAATTTCATGTATTTTGTTTTGTTTTGTTTTGTTTTGTTTTTCTGAACATATTTCTGAATCTATTTGATCATATTTCTAATAGATCATATTTTTAAGGTGTCTCCCCTTGCTTTTTCTGACTTTGTCACTGAATTTCTCAGTGATTTTTTTTTCCTTCCTCAGATCTTTATTTCATTTATTCAACAGTGAGGTCTTCGATTATTTAACTTATATGACCATTTAACACATCAAATCTCATTACCAATAGTCATCAATATCAGTAGGACAAATGGCAGTTTTTACTATAAATTAAAAGCTCCTTCTAACAGAATTAGTTTTATATTTACATATTATACGTAAATATGATATATTCTATTTGTAGTTGTATGTATCTTTTACATACAATTTTTATTAATACATTTATACTTATACATTATTTTATATATCTTTTAGTCAAGGCATTCCCTAAAATGCATTCCATAATGGCTCATGACTGAGTGTTGTCCAGATTTTTAGCCTTTAGGCCAAGCAAACATTTACATCATGGGCTTGGTTGTGATGCTTATTCAGTCATCAAAGGTGCTTGATGTAGCTTTAGTACCTTAATAAGGTACTTTTTACAAAGGTAAAAACACTTCCTTTGAGACCTATAGTCTGTTAGTTTTTTTCTGAATTACTTCGTGAGATTTACATCACACATATGTTTGCAAGACATACAGGTAGTTATAATTTCAGGACTGGAGAAGTGTAAATGGTACAGTTAGACCCTGAATAATACCTGGAAATTGTGTGCAAGTTCTCTGGCACGAGATGACATTACCAGGATCTTGATCCTAGCTGCCTGCCTGCTAGCACAAAATCCAACCCCACACTATGGCTGTGAATTAAAGAGATGAGAAGCCCTCAGTGAGGGCATGGGTTATAATGACTAATGTGTAGGCTCTGCATTTCATCATCCATAAGTTTTGAAGTTAGAGCAAAGAAAGAAACAGACTTCCCAGGTTTTGCTTAGGATACTGCTTTCTTCAAGCTTAAATATAATTAAACTTTCTCCTTCAGAGTCAAAAGACATAATTTTTAAAGTGGAACTGAAAGAGATAAGATTATGAATTTTTGCAATGTAACCGTTCTTTTTAAACTTTTCAATAGTATATTAAAAACTAGAAGAGTTCTGCTGTGTGACCCAGCAGAACTTCCAAATCTGTGACCATAAGGGGTTTAGTTTGTGTTAAGTTTTGTATGAATGACTTTGGTAAAATTATTGGTGTATTCCTCCTGACCTCAGAAGTCCCTGCTCAGTGTTAGAAAATATGATAAGCACACATGTACATGTCTGAGGACAAACACTGAACAGATACATACATATTTTTACACATAAGTTTCAGTGTATAACTCCATCTTTCTTTCTTTTTAAATGTGAAACTTTCACCAAATACAGACTCATAGGATGGTAGGACCTCAGGATAATTCAGGACCTCTGTAAATCATCTATTCCAGCCTCCTGTCCAAAGCAGGGTCACCTATAATGTCAGATTAGGCTGCTCAAGGCTGTAACCAGTCTGGTACTCCCTAACTGCTTATATTATTTTTAATTATATCTTCTCAGAAGCCACTTTAACAGATTTAGGTCCATCTAGAACTTCAATAATTCTAGGTGTGATATTTTTTTTTTTTTTTAATTTGGAATGGGTGATTTAGTGTTCTAATGAATGTTGATAGCCTTTCCTAATATGTCAGAGATAGTGTCCAGTGTTGCAGATTTTAGCGTTACTACTTTAGTCTGTGAAGCAAACACTGTATCAGTTACGGTATTTTGAAAACAGTTGTACAGTAGAAATGCTTTTCAGCTGATGATCTTGGCCTGCTTCCAGAAGTATGAAATAATACTGCAGTGTGATTTTAATTTTTCATTAGAAATTATCTATATGTTATATATAGAGAGATATTTAGTTTTTGAAAGAATCTTATCAGTTACTAGTGAATATACTCCATGATGATTGGCATCACAGGTGAGCTAAAATAAATAATAACTAACAGGAGGAGATTAAGGACTGAGATGGAGGACCATATAATGAGCACACATAAAGATGACAATGAAGAAGAGTCTTGAAGTTGAAAACAGGCAGGGTTTAGATGCCAGTACTGACAAAGGAATGTGCAGAGAACAGGACTGAGAGGTATTACTTTAGCTAAAATTTGTGGAGTTTTCTAAATGAATAAGGCACTAATAACACACAGGGGATAAAAAACACAATGGATAAAGCTGTAGTTAAAATGTTTTAATGTTTTTGATATGTGTGACTGTAAGTGTGAAGCTACCTTGTGTTTTTGTTGGTTGGTATTGAGATGTGAAGATGGGTTGTACTGCAAATTAAAGTGGATGGGATGGCAATAAGTATTTCAATTGTAGCACAGTTCAAAAATAAATTTGTATTTACACAGAATGGTGGTGAAATTAATTGCATTTTTTGTAGACATTTTTTTTTAGTATGTTTTGTTTTGTTTTATTTCCAGTCCTATCCATGCAATTCATTTATGTGAACATCTTTAATAAGAAAACTGCAAAATGAGCTGTGGGACACTCATGCTAAGTGGAATGTCTTTTTAAAACATGGAAAGTGAGAAGACCAGCTGTTGAAAAAGAAGGGATATTACTGTGGAACAATGTAAGTTATTGTTTTACAATATATCTTGCTTATTGGTAGGAGGTAAGTATTAGTATATGAAAGAGTTTCAAAGTTGTAATTCCTTATGTATTTACAAGAAAGAAAACTTCTTGACCTTGTTCACCCCTCTGATTATTACCCCTTAGTGATAATTCAGACTGACAGTGATGAAATTGCTGAGAGAAGTCTGAAGGCTATCAAAAGGGATTTCAGGGGATTGGGGCGATTACTGGAAAGAATGGGTGGGGCAGGTGGTGTTTTCCTCAATCCCTTCAGTGGTGGGGAGGAATACTAAGCAGACTTGGAAGGCCCAGATGATCAGGCTGGGAAACTGATGCCATTGCATGAATTATTTTTTATTTTTTTTGGTCATGGTGAGGTTTATTTGGCACCTGGCCTGATGGATGCCTATTGGTCCCACCTGTCTCAAAGGGAAGAAAGGACTCTAGCCCATTTAGAATCATAGAATCACAGAATCATAGAATATCCTGAGTTGGAAGGGACCCTTAAGGATCATCAAGTCCAACTCTTGACACCGCACAGGTCTACCCAAAAGTTCAGACCATGTGACTAAGTGCACAGTCCAATCTCTTCTTAAACTCAGTCAGGCTCGGTGCAGTGACCAGTTCCCTGAGGAGCCTGTTCCAGTGTGCAACCACTCTCTCTGTGAAGAACCCCCTCCTGATGTCAAGCCTAAACTTCCCCTGCCTCAG
>CM021763.1:70918060-70928511 GCA_011075105.1 Heteronetta atricapilla
TTTTTCCCTGCTGTTTGCTATCTGGGCATGTGCAAGAACAGAAGCAACTGAAAACATTGAATGGTTTACATTGAAATTTAAATTAGTTGAACCAAATGACACATTCCAGAAGTGTGACAGAATTCCATATGACTCTATTGTTGTCATTTCTGTAAGCAACAATAATGTGATATCTGGACCTTATGGCAAAATGTATAATGTCAAGTAAAATAATATTAGGTAAGTTTTTGCAGGCATTGATCTCAATTACCGAAAAAAAAAAAAAAAAAAAAAAAAGGCCTGAAACTGTATTACTAAGTCCTTCTTGCTTCTGAAAGAGGGTCCCATTTAAAACCAGGGTGGTCTCAAAACCCTGATTGGTGCAAGGGGATTGCTTAGGAGAACATACTAGCAACTGAGAAATAAATGCAATTGTGATGCCTGGGATATTTCCTGGCATGACCCTGGCATGTTACTGTAAATATAGCCTGCAAATATATTTATCTTTGACAGTACTTTTGATCAACATTTTAACAGTAGACTTAAATTTGGTCTAGATATTCAAATGAGAAATTAAGTATCAGTTTAATAAGTGTCAGTTTCAGGCATCCTTCCAGAATTTTACTGCTCATGGTAACATTAATAATTGAGCATTTGTGTTATAGTATAATTCTGATGGCCCAGGAAGATGGCCTTGTATCCTCAGAGCTATGCATACTCATAATCAGAGACAGTTATCCTATTAAAAGTGTTACAGACCTTTTATTAAGGAAGCTGAAAGTCATCACCGTTAGCTATGAAAGGGTATGGTAATGGTTGTCATTTACTACAGGAAATTCTTCACTTACGAGACATAGGTCCTGACTGCACAGCCATAGCCATATAGCTTCCAGCCCTTGTTTTCAAATATAAGAAATAAATACAAGACATTGCATCTGGCAATTAAATTCCATGCTTCCATGCTTAAATATGTTATTACAACCCACATCTGAAGAACAGCCATAATGCACTACGATGTTAGGTATGGCAATTCTAATACATGGTGATTTGATTTCAAACAAGTATTTCATAACCTCAAAAAAATAAAGGAAAAGGAAAATTAAAGTATTTTCTATTTGTTTGTTGTGCGTGTAACAGTGATTTTCATGGAAGGCTTTTCTAAGGACAGTATTTTGTTATGACAATCGGAATGTCACGGGAAAGTCAGTAGTAGTGAGGGATGTCTTCACTTTGCCATCTTGAATTTTGTACTGTGCAGAAGGAAGCAAAGACATCCAAGATTTTAGTATTTTCCCAGAATTGACCTCCTCTTCAGGTTTGCCTATCAGTGTTTATTTCATTCCATAGAGGAGTAAACCTTCTTTTATCCACATCAGGGTTATAGCCACATTTTGAAATACTCAGCTAGCATGAAAAGTAAATTATACCATTGTCAACACTCATTTTCAGCATGTTATTGTCCATCCATAATGGCAAGAGGTGATCTTTAAGTCTTTTAGGCTTTTCTATGATTCCTCTTTTAAGATATAAATAAAGCTTTGTTTATTGTGCTCCTCCCCACCTGCTCCACCCCATATAATTTACAGATCTAGTGAAAAACAGAATGGCAGATAAATGAGAAAGCTTTGATATGAGTGTGGATTAAGAGAAGTAGAGCAGTCTTTTGCAGGTATAAGCCACCCTGTATCCCTATGTCCTATCAAAACAACCACAGGTGCTTTTCTGCTGGGGGTACAGACTTTCTGGTTTGAGCTATATGTTCATTGTGCTCTCAGGTGTGTTTTGCTGCTTTATGCACAAGAGCTCCCAGAAGCTGCAGCAGGTCTTGTGCACATTCATGCCTTTTCTGTGGAAAGTTGCTCAAAATGTACCATTCATTGGGACTGAGAGTAAGGGTAGTGCCTGTCCTATATCGGATGCTTAGTAATTCAATGAAAAGTAGATGTTTTGCCAGTAATAAACAGTGCAAAGTTTAATGCACATGCAAAGTTTAGCCCACACTGTTTGCTTGGATGCAGTTTTTACGCAATGCATGAAATAAAATTAAAAAAAAAATAAATAAAAGAGCAATGAACGGAAGTTTGTCAAAAATTAATTTCATAGCTGAAAAGGTCAGCATTTTGAATGAACTATGAAATTGCACAGTATTTTGTTTGAGAAACTGATATCAGGTTTTATAAGTTCAAGCTAAGACTCCGTAATAGAAATTTATGAAAGGATTAAGTCAAAACAGAGGCAAAAAAAAAAAAAAAAAAAAAAAAAAAAAAAAAAGGCAGAAATAGAAGACATCATCTGGTTAAGGAAGGAAAAGGAGTAGCCTGTTACTTTCCAAACCACTGAATGCTTTAGAACTAATATAACTTTCATGTTACCAGTCATTGCAGTAACTTGATATGAAATATTTTCTCTTTGATACTGACATGGGATCTAAAATCTAATTTCACTGTGCTTGACTTTGATAGCATCCTCCTAGCTGTTGAACATAAATATCCTGGTATCTTTTCCCCTAGCAATGAGTAGCAGAACATTGGTGTACCAGAAATAGAAACAAACAGAAATAAAATAAAATAAAATAAAATAAAATAAAAAGTCATGTTGACCCCTTCCTCCATTTCCATCTGTTGTAACAGAACTCTAAGGTTTTCTAGAGGAAAGTTGAGAAACTTGCTCCATCTGATGTCTAAACATTCTCCACTGCAGATAGAAAGTGTAGATTTTTATGAATATTTGCAACATTTCTGCAGCTATGTGTGTGCTGAGAATAGTATGTAACTCTACATACAACTCTACATAAAAGATAAGATTTTTTTAAAAAAGGAGGAAAATCGTGAGGAAGAACTGGATGGTTAGGTATTAGATTAATGTGCAAAAGAATGCATACAAACACATGAAAAGAGAAAAAGACTAATTGCCTTTTCCAGTGTTTGTATTTTTTTGTTTGTTTGGTTGGCTTTTTTCTTAATGTGATGAAAGGTACTCCTTTTTACAAAACTTCTTGCTAAATTCAAATTTTTATTTGAATTATTTGAGTTTTATCTGAACATATATTTCCAGAAACTTTTGTCCTCTGAATGATTCTGAAGTAGTTTAAAAAAAACATTTAGCAATTGTTTTTTATTTCTTATCAGATGGGAGATAAGAAAGATGAACTTCTTAAAGAAAAGTGAAGAAAAAAAAAAAAAAAACTTCAACATTGTTGTTAGTGTATGCATTTTTGTATGTAACTGACATATGAAATGACAAATCATACATTTATATGAATCATATAGATTCTATTAAGCTCTTGCTCTATCTTGCTCAAGATCTATATGTTACACAGACCTTGATATAATTATGTTTAAATGCATGTTTGTGTGAGAGGATATGTGAGCAATGAATGAAATCTAGCATGGAATCTGGTTTCACCAAAACTGCTGGTATATTCAGCTAGAGTTTTTTGTTTGTCTCTTTTCTTTTGTTTTATCTTATTTGTAAGTGATGAACACCAAATGCTAAAAATGGTCTGCCACAGTCACTTGCAAGTGAATTCAGTTACTAGATAGGCTACTACAAATATCAAGACTGATAAAGTGTACTCTCTAGGCTATATATCTCATGATTGTGGTGCAGAATAAAACTTGTTCCATATGTCTCAAGTGTCCTTGGTCTTCTTTGGGCCAAACTGTTCCTTTAGATTATTAAGACATATTTCTTTAGAGCAAATGACCTCACAGTTCCTGAAATAATTGGAATGGATGGCTCATGCTGTTGGAGTGTTGCATCTTGACAATAAAAATATATGTTGCATATCCCTGTGTAGCATGAGGACATGCGAAAATAATGTTTATAGGACTGGTTTGCAGGTAACAAGAATTAAGTTGTATTCTAAGCAATATCTAAAATGAACTTCTTGTGCCTGAATTTGTACTCACAGGGAGCTAGATGGCATACCTGATCTTGTGAGAGGGTTGGAGGAAAGGGAACTTGTGGTTACCAAAACAAATGAGCTATGAAATTTGAAATTGTTAGTGTTTTTCCTGTAAACTAGGGGCATAGCACTTTACAAAAATAAATAAATAAATATAAATATATAAAAAATAAATAATTCTTTATGAAGCAAAACCAGGAAGGCTATACCTTAAACTACTAACTTTAGTGACAATTATATCATATTTAATTGAAAATAACTGAGTATAATACTTGAATATCTATTTCCACAACTAAATCTGCATGTGCAAAGAAATTAATGAGATGAATTGTAATGTATAACAAGATGTTATTGCATGTAATTTTGCAAATATTTAATCCAATCTTCTTCTATAATGTACTATTGTTTTGCTTTTCCTTTGAACAGAAACAGACATCACCAAATTTATCATGGTGTTTTAAATAGACACTTACAACCATAAGAGTTAACCAAACTCAGATGTTTCCCAATCCATTGTTGTTCAAATAATTAATTGCATTTATGATTAATAGAGAAATCTACTGTAAAAGTTGTCATTTTCTAAATACCACTAGGCAGCAAAACTGACAGTAGCCAAATTCCTTCAAATTTTAAATAGCTGAATTACTTGTTGCAGGTCTGTGATAGCAGCTAAAAAATGATGTCTTAAAAATTCATGTATTTTAAGTAAGATTAAGAAAATTAAAGATTATCTTTCTGTAGTAAAATCTGTCAGTTTAAGCTTATTTCATGCATTCAGAATAAAAGACTGAATTATGAAAATGGCTGCAAAATTTTCTGCATTTCTTAGTTTGTAAGAATGATACTGTTTTTAATATAGTTTTATAAAATTAAATACATATTGATGAGACTACAAAAACGCTGATGGGCAGGACTCAAAGAGTTACGGTAAATTGAGTTACATCAGGCTAGCAGCCCATCACCAGTGGGGTCCCCTAGGTCTCCATTTTAGGGCCAGTTCTTCTCAAAGCTTTCATAAACTATTTGGATGTAGGACTAGAAGATGTTTTTTGAGTTTGCAGACGATACTGAACTGGGAGGAGTTGTTGACTCTGTTGAAGCTGGATAGGCTTTGCAGAGAGATCTGGACAGACTGGAGAGCTGGGCAATCACCAACCTCATGAAGTTTAACAAGAGCAAGTGCCAGGTCCTGCACCTGGGAAGGGACAACCCTGGCTATATATACAGACTGGGAAACAAGACTCTGGACAGCAGCCCCACAGAGAGGGATCTGGGGGTTTTGGTTGGTAGCAAGATGAATATGAGCCAGCAGTGTGCCCTGGCAGCCAGGAAGGCCAACTGTATTCTGGGGTGCATCAAGCATGGCATTGCTAGTCAGTCTAAAGAAGTGATTATCCTGCTCTACTCTGCGCTGGTGCAGCCTCACCTTGAGCACTGTGTGCAGTTCTGGGCACCACAGTACAAAATGGATCTGAAACTATTAAAGAGTGTCCAGAGAAGGTCTACAAAGATGGTGAAGGAGAAAAAAAAAAAAAAAAAAAAAAAAAAGGAAAAACATACAAGGAGTGGCTGAGGTGACTTGGTTGTTCAGCCTGGAAAAAAAGGAGGCCAAGGGAGACCTCATCACAACCTACAGCTTCCTCTCAAGGGACAGTGGAGGGGCAGGCATCAGTCTCTTCTCTCTGGTGACCATCAATAGGACACGTGGGAATCGAGTCAAGCTGTGACAGGGGAGGTTCAGAATCACACATAGAATCACAGAGAATTGGGGATTGGAAGGGACCATGAAAGATCATCAAGTCCAATCCCCCTGCCAGAGCAGGAACACCTAAATCACATCACACAGGAATGCATCCAGGTGGGTTATGAATGTTTCCAGAGAAGGAGACACCCCCCCTCTCCCCATCCCCCAGACAGCCTGTTCCAGTGTTCTGTCACCCTCACCATATATATATATAAAAAAAAAAAATAAGGTTTGTATCATATTTAAGTGGAACCTCCTATGTTCGAGCTTGCACTTGTTGTGTCATTGGATGTCAAGGGATGCCCCTTGTCCTGTCACTGGATGTCACCAGGAAGAGCCTGAGTCTCTATCCTCTTGTCTCTATCCTCTTGTCTCTATCCTCCTTACTTATTTATAAACATTACTAAGGTCACCCCTCAATCTCTTCTTCTCCAAGGTAAAGAGACCCAGCTTCCTCAGCCTTTCCTCATAAGGGAGATGATCCACTCCCTTAATCCTCCTCGTGGCTCTGTGCTGGACTCTCTCAAGGAGTTTCCTCTCCCTTAACTGAGGGGCCAAAATTGGATGCAATATTCAAGATGTGGTAAGGCTGGATATCAGGAAAATGTTTTTCACTGAGAGATTGACTACACACTGGACAGGCTCTCCAGGGACATAGTCACAGAACCAATCTTGTTGGAGTTTATGCTCTTAGTCATGTGGTCTGAATTTCTGATTTTTGCGTAGACCTGTGTGGAGCCAGGAGTTGGACTCAATGATCCCTGTGGGTCCTTTACAGCTCTGGTTATTGTGTGATTCTATACCTTACACACCTGTCTTAAAGTTGCAAGTAGAAAGTAACTCCACACTTCCAGAGCAACACTGATCCTCTCCACTGCATGTTTTTATAGGATACAAATCTGTGAAGGGTTCATTGTTTCTAGTTTTCCTTAATTGTGTTTACTTTTCATAAATTTTAAATATTTTTTGTTGAATTACTGAAAGTTACAGGAGATTTGAAAGAGGATGTGTTGAACATTATTTTCTCCAGGCAGATCTCCTTCAAAACAGAGATTCAAACTTACCTGTTCTCCTGCACAACATTTACTGCAAAGGGACCTCCTAGGGTAAAAGAAACAAATCCCAGCCCTTACTATCCTTTTTATTTTTTAACACTTTTTTTTTTTTTTTTTTTTTTTTTAACACTGCAGCCAGACCATGTTTTTTCTTGTCTAAACATCTGCTGTGGTTGGCTATAACATGCTGATTTTAGGCTGCTGGGTATTTCTAGATAACATGGCAGACTTTTCAAAGGTTATATGTTGAGAAAGACAAGATGAGGAAGAGTTTATGGGATGCAGTGGTGTGACCCACACCACAGCCTTGATTGGCACTAATAATGTGTAATGTCAGAGGGAGAGAGGAAGGGGATCTAGGGGACTCTGAATATTGTATTTCTCTTGCAGTTTTCCATTACAGAATTTGAGCTGTCAAAAGCTTTGCTTTAGGCTCACAGAGCTCAATTCAAGCGTGGGTAGTAAAAAGCTTACTAAATTCCAATTATGATATCACACAACTGTAAACTTATTTAGCATGCATGATACTAACACAGCTGCTTTAGAGTGAAGAACTATAATTAATCCCTCTATCCACTGTCAACTTAAAAAAAATAAATATATAAATGAAAGAAAAGAAAAAGGGAAAAAAACGTTTAATATTTTTTCATTCTGCTAGAGAGAGGGAGAAAAAGCTATTGTTCTTCTCTAAATCACAGCTATTATACAGTGTTATGGGGGAAAAGGCTTTCCCTTTGATTTCCTTACAGTTAGGAAAAAAAAAAAAAAAAGCGGAAAAAAATATCTCTAATTATTCTTTCAAACTCAAAAAGGATTAAAGAGGAAGTGGCATTATTTATATATCCTGCATAATAATATTCTTCAAATTATGTAAAATCACATTCTGTTTACATTTATTTACTGCATCAACACAAAACTGTCAATGTGGTTTTGAAATGGTTTTGGCATCAGCTGTGATCCCAGATTTTGTGAAGGTAACACAAGAAATGGTCAGTGGTAGAAGAGATGACAGCATGAAAGACAGATTTTATAATTTAATTAGAAGAATCTTGGATAAGGTTTAATAACCCTTGAGCTAGTTTGGATGTGACTTCAGCACTACTTTGATGAGGGCAAATAATTGTGCCACAGTCTTATTTGGCAGTTGTAGGTCAAATAGGATCAAAACATAGCCACATTTTTACACTAATGAGAAAGAGACAACATCTACCTTTTAAATAATAATAATAATTATTATTATTAGTATTAAAGGGTAATCATAATAGCCAGCTCAGAAATTATCTGCAATAATTGCTTTATCACTAATATTTGATATATGACAATCCATGCTCAAAGATTTTGAGACAATTTTTACTCGTCTCTGTATTCAGCAAATATGTTTGTACTTGTTGTGCCACTCTGTCTAGAAAGTTTAATTTTATCTGCCTTATCAGCTGAGGAAATCACAATCTGACCCAAGAAAATATCTGTCAATTTACAAATCTTTATTATCACTGTCCCAGAAATGACCCTTCAAATACATCAGACCAAATTCTGCTCTTGGTTATTCTGGTCTGATCCAGGAGAAACTGTAGCAACTCCAGCCAAGCGGTCCTCATTCCACATGGACATAAATGACTGCAGTGCATAGCTCATCTATCTGCCTCCAACATTTTGATAATCAAAGCTGAAATGGCAGAATTGTATTACTCAGTGATTTACCACCTACAGGTGTCATTTTGTATTTTCCTAAGTGGGATGAGAAAAGCTTTATGGATTGAGACTTTGAACCAAAGATTTCTGCTCTGAGGTTTTTGTCCTATGAAGTGCCTGTGCTTACTGGCTATCACCAGTGTCTCTGGTCCCCTTTGTCCTCTCCCCTCAAATCTATTACAAAACGTGAATCCAGCAGCAGTTGCTTCACACAGCTTGCCAAATGCTTCTTTGTTTTCCAGCTCAAGAATTTTAGTTTAATCACTCTAAGCCAGGTTGAGGTGATCTAGATCACCCTCTTTTTGGTAGCCTTCACCAGGCATTCCCAAACAACAGTGTCAGGTTGTATTTGGAGGAAGACCTATGGAAAATAAATAAATCAATTAAAAAAAAAATAAAAATAAAGTAAAATAAAATAAAATAATAAAATCAAAATTAAAAAAAAAAATGTAGAACTGTAGTGAAAAACCTGTAGTTGTTGTGAAGGACAAATGTCTACATCTAGACATTGAGAATGTGTATGCTGTTGTATTTCAAAAGTTTCTTTTTACTTAGCTGGTATCTTGTAAGTGATGGTGTGTATTTCCTTCTGAGATGCTATTTCCTTCTGAGATGTAGTCCTCGTGCTTGTAGCATTTCTTATTCAGACACAAAATCTGAACTTAAAAAAAATAATCATACCAAGGGATCTTAAAACTTTCCCTCTTTTTCACTTGTGTAAATACTGCCGGCAGCTGCTCTCTCCTGAGTTGATGGTACTTTATTTTTCCCTGTTTGTTGTAGCAGCTTGTTTACTGTATTAACAAAATGGAATGAATGAGGCATTATAGAAGAATACAGTCACATTAGAACCATTTAACACTGTTATCAGTGCATCATTTCTCCCCTGTTGATTATAACCCTCCAGTTATTAAACTTTATTTAACATCTTAGCAGTAAATTTCGGAATGTG
This sequence comes from Heteronetta atricapilla, assembly GCA_011075105.1. Lineage (NCBI taxonomy): Eukaryota > Metazoa > Chordata > Aves > Anseriformes > Anatidae > Heteronetta > Heteronetta atricapilla. The sequence continues at coordinate 70,927,390 of CM021763.1, forward strand.
AACAGTTTGCTGAGGTTATCATAAAAACAACAGAATATGTCCATTTTAAATGATTCCTAAGTGGAAACCAATAGCAATAAAATATAAAGCTTGCAATATGTGAGTTTAATAGCATGCACAGGGGAGTGCTATATCTTTCATCCCTCCATTAGATTGTTCCCAGTCCCTTCTAATATTTCAACAAATATGAAACATAATAGGTCTGGACTGTGCAAGACATTTTCAAGTCCTGTTGTGTGGATAAAAGAAAAGGGCAAGGAAGGGGAAGGTAAAGAGGAAGAGTAAGGGGCAAGGGATGGGGAAAAGGGTAGGGAAAGGAGAAGGGGAATATGGAAGGGGAAGAAGAAAAATGGAAGGGGAAGGAGACGGAAGGGGAAGGGGAAAGGAAAGGAAATGAGAAGGGGAAGGGAAAGGGGAAGGGGAAAGGAAAGGGAAGGGGAAAGGGAAGAGGAAGGAGAAGGGGAAGAAATTTTCTGTCCCAAAGAAGCAGCTACTAAAGCAAGCCAAAACAATTTTTTACAGAATCTTCTGGAGTGATTAAATTAAAGCAATCAGAATTAATGAACATTGTAAAATTATGGCATTTCTAAAGTGGGTTTTAAGGAAGAATTATAGGTAGCTTATTATTATAAGTTTCTGTATTATTATTATGCCTAATAATAAAGAAAGTGTGAAATGTTTTTGTGACATTGTAAATTAAATTGTATTGACCTGTGACAACTTCATATCTACCTCAAGATCTCATGCAATTTTTATTGAGCTTCTGAATATGATTGTTTTGATACAGTCCATTTGTTTCCTTGGATACAATCAAATATGTTGATAAAATCACATTATCTTCCAATGCTGAAATTAACTAATGTCTGTAAATCAGTTTTTCTTCTAAGTAACCTCTAAACAAAAGGACTAAAATTAACCCAGATATGTGGATGTATGTGATAGTTATGTCATGAAACATTTGTACAATAAGAGGAGGGAAGGGGTGGTAAGGGGAGAGGAGGCAAGGGAAGGCAAGGGTAGGCAAGGAGAGGCAAGGGGAGACAAGGGGAGACAGAGCAGGGCAGGGCAGGGCAAAGAAGGGAAGGGAAGGGAAGGGAAGGGAAGGGAAGGGAAGGGAAGGGA